>CP129456.1:8246500-8932500 GCA_030445155.1 Quercus variabilis
TCCTCTTTTTATTTTGCACCGTAAACTTTGCATAGCAACCACTTTGGAACGACCGCCGGTTGCGCCGGCCGGTGCACTAACCCTTCCCACAGACGGCGCCAATTGTAGGGGCTCCTTTTTCGGAGGTGGGCCCCCGACAATGAATTTGTAGAGAGTGGGGCAAAGGGTTTGGCTCCGGCCGGCCCCTCGCCGGTCTTCCTTGGACTTTTCGCCTGTTGCTCTTTGCTTGGGGTTGCTCCTCGGCTGGCGTCCGAGGAGGCCTCCCTTCACAAGGGGGGGTTCTTTGCCTTATATACGCCCTTTAGCTCGATCCTGGCCTTACAGTTGTTGGCCATCCGGGCTACTTGTTCAGGACTTGTCCCATCAGACAGGTTCCTCACCATACTGGGGGTTGCTGCCTCCAAGGTTTCTCAGTGAAGGGTCTTGTCATCATTAATGTAGCCTGGAGGATCAGGCATACTCGTTAAGTGTGGATGTGACCACCTATTCTGGGTTTGCCCCCTACCTGGATTAGACTAGGTGTGCCGAGGAGGGGTGTGTCCTCGGCTTAGGTCTGAGAAGAACTAAAACCCTTAGGCCGACCATCTGGGGAGATTGCCCTCCTCGGCTTGGGCCTTGGGCCAGCCTAAAGGTGGGCCGGGGATTCTGGGCCCTCGGGCCCCACAATCTCTTTGAACGATTTTTTTTGTTTTCTTCACTTTTGTAATCCCTCGTAGAGACCTTTATTCTTTTTTGTTTTCTTCTTAATTGTAATCTCTCTCAGAGATAGTTTTTTTTGTCTTCTTCTTATGTAATAAAAGACGTTTTCTTTTGTGAAGATAAAAGGCAAGTGAAGTGCAAGTCCAAACGTCTTTTATTTCTCCTCCTTCGCCTTGCTGAAGAATTGTATCTCCTCACATAGAAGGTCTTCCAAGTGTTCAGTTAGTCTTTTACTTTGCTTTAGGTGAACAAATAAGAATTGTAAGTTTTTTGTTAATGTAAGTTTTTTTGCTTTGTAAATATTAAAAGCTAATACATTGTAAAATATTATGTATTGTTGTAGTTGTAGTTAATATTATTTGTATGCCTATGATTATGATTATTGTTATTGTTGTTGTTGTTGCTGTTATTCAAATTTTAGATTAATGAATTATTTTTTATGGTTATCTGATTGTGTTTTTTTTTTTTTTTTGGCAAGTATCACTCTATAATTCTCACTCTTTCAGTTGGTATCACAGTTGTGGTAAGCATCTCAACTCTCTAATTAAATTTGTATTTGTCATTTTTGAAATTATTTAATATTATTTATTGTTATTATTAGTACATGACCACAAAAATTGTAATAAATTGTATTATTGTGATCTTTTTATAATCAATATGTGTTTTGTTATTATCAATTATTACATCTATTATTTGGAAAAAATATATTGCATAATATGTTTGTTGGTTTATAATAAAGATATGTATGTGTATTATTATTATTATTGTGGGGTCAGGAAAGTGTGCAGCCTTGGTCCACTCCAAGCCAGGCCCAAATGGCCCAATCCGAGGAAGGATGACTATCCAGAACAAATTTGGATCCACGCCGAGGACCCCTTCGTCCTCGGCATACTAAGGATAACTATAAAGTGGGGGGGACAAACCCAGAGGGAGTTGTCACCTCAACACTTAATACACTCACCTAACCCTTCTGGCTGCATTAATGGGGATGGAACCCCCGGGCAGGGCTACATCAATCAGGGTGAACCACTTGGGCACAAATACGACCTCTGATGGGACAAGCAGCCAAAGGAGAGGCCAATGAGCGATCAACAGAAGGAGGGGGAGAGTAATATATAAGTGATACGAGCAAAGTGAAAAGGGGAGAGGAAGAAAAAAGGAAGAGAGAGATCTGGAAAACAAGCCTCCTCGGCCATTGGCCAAGGAGCATCCCTTAGTTGTAAATTGGCCTAAGTGTTCTTTTAATAAGAGATAAAGTAGTTCCGGCCCGGTGAGAGCTGGCCAGTGCCTAAACCTTCGACCCACTCTCTACAAATTCATTGTTCTAGGTTCGTTGGGCCTTTAACCCATTTCTTTTGGGCTTGGGCTACGAAAACCGACCCTACAATTGGCGTCGTCTGTGGGAAGGATTAGTGCGCCGGCCGGCGCAACAGGCGACGGTTCTAAGTAATCGTTCTATGAAAGATTGGTGGTGATGCAAAAAAAAAATAATAATAATAATGATAATAATAGTTTGAGACAGGAGATTCAACAGCAAAGAAAGAGCTCGATATTATTTCATAAAAAGAAAAGTTATAGATTACAATCAGAGGCTCAAGCAGGCGTGCTTTACAACTATTCCTACCAGCTAGTTCTATAATCAGAGGCCCAGGTGGACCTGCCCTAAAACTAGTCAGAGGGAAGTGTCAACCCGTGCTTTTATTGGCATCAAGAGAATGGGAGAGCTTGACAATAAAAGCAGGGAAGGGGGTGGGCCAGGTGCGGCAAAGCTTGAACAAAGTGAAGAGCAGATGCAGGCGCACCGGGACACCCTCCCTCATGATGTTCCCTTGATTCTCTCCAACCCTCACGAGCGTTGGCCGTAGGAGACGGCAACGCTCGGGCACCGGCCGTGACGTGAATTCACACATCTCCTCCGTCGGGGGTGCGCTCCAAGGAGAGACATTAGGTACTTCAACGGTATCCCTCCGGGCCACCATGCATGGCACCATCGGGGTTACACCTAAACCTGCCGTGCCAAAAACCCAGTAGGGGCTGCGGCCACGACGGCTCTTGGCACGGATGTCCTCACACCCGCCCAAAGCCGCCCCATAGCTACCAACTCCAGCAGGGTTATTCAAGGGGCTTGGGGAGCTGAAGGGGTGTATTCTTTCTATTTGCGTTTGGGAATTCATAGAGTGTGAAGAAACCTTCCCCCCGAAGAGTCTTATATAGGGGATAAATGTTGGTGGGAATTAATTCGCACAGAATTCGAAAGGAGAGTTGTCAACAGTGCAAATCACGGAGCCACCAAATTCCGAGGGGCCATAGACCACTGGGTGTGTGCTAATTCACGAGGACATTAATAAGGGCGCATCTTGAGTGCCGAAACGTCAAGCACGGAAAACGAATCGCCAAAGGACGCCTCGTAAATGAAAAAGGTGGGACTCGAACTGGAGGCGAGACAGAATGCCACGTGTAAGGTCATAATCTAACCCGAAGAGGAATCATCTCCAGTAAAGCAGTCCGAAGACAAACCCCTACTTACAAAAAAATAGAAGTGATAGACAGAACCAAGGCATTGCATGGTCCTCGAACTCAAGCCTATGGGAAAACTAATCACACCGTTATATCTAGGTACTAGACAGAACCAAGGTATTGCATGGTCCTCGGACTCAAACCTATGGGGAAACTAGCTACTTACAGAAAAATAGAAGTGATAGACAGAACCAAGGCATTGCATGGTCCTCGGACTCAAGCCTATGGGAAAACTAATCACACCATTATATCTGGGTACTAGACAGAACCAAGGTATTGCATGGTCCTCGGACTTAAACCTATGGGGAAACTAGATACTTACAGAAAAATAGAAGTGATAAACAGAACCAAGGCATTGCAGGGTCCTCGGACTCAAGCCTATGGGAAAACTAATCACACCATTATATCTGGGTACTAGACAGAACCAAGGTATTGCATGGTCCTCGGACTCAAACCTATGGGGAAACTAGATATTTACAGAAAAATAGAAGTGATAGACAGAACCAAGGCATTGCATGGTCCTCGAACTCAAGCCTATGGGAAAACTAATCGCACTGTTATATCTGGGTACTAGACAGAACCAAGGTATTGCATGGTCCTCGGACTCAAACCTGTGGGGAAACTAGATACTTATAGAAAAATAGAAGTGATAGACAGAACCAAGGCATTGCATGATCTTCGGACTCAAGCCTATGGGAAAACTAATCGCACCGTTATATCTGGATACTAGACAGAACCAAGGTATTGCATGGTCCTCAAACTCAAGCCTATGAGGAAACTAGATACTTACAGAAAAATAGAAGCGTTAGACAGAACTGAAGCATCGCATGGTCCTCGGACTCAAGCCTACGGGGAAACTAACAGCTCGGCTACACCCGGGGGCTTGGCAGAGCAAGATCACTTCTTGATCCTCAGATTCAGGCCCATGGGGAGACTTAACTACAACACATCCCGAGTTGGGAAATGATCAAGTCCCACCTAACCCTCGAGACACAAGAGAGCTGCCCATGCGTACATTCTCTCTCCTTATCATCGTTACTGGCGCAACTGACCGACATGCAATTCAAGATAAAGTCATGCAGATCTAAGGAAGAAAGGGAAAGCAGGCAGCGTGTACACTAATAAATGATTCAAATAAAGGGAAATCAAATTTGCATTACAACGATGAGTTCGTAAAAATTGCATGGCAAGAGCCACAGTACATAAAAGAGAAGTATAACAAAACAAAATGATAATGTGAAAGCAGGACAAGCCGAGATGCCGGGAAGTCTACTCCTCTTGCTCGGGCTGGACAGAGGTAACCATTGACCCCTCCGAGCCCTGGCCTAAGGGGACGGCTTGCGAGGGAATGTCGAAAGCAGTTGCTTCCTCAGCGGCAGGGGTTGGATCATCGGAAGGGATCTCCACTATCCCTGGGGGCACCTCCTCGCCTGAATGCTCCCCCAGTTCAGCTGCCCCCATCTCTTCAATAATCTCCCCAACCTCAGGATCCTCAGGGGCGGCCTCGCGGATAGCAGGGGGGTAATACACGCTCTCTGCCTTCCATAGGTCGGACGTGGCCTCCACCCCAGCTTGTTTGAAGGCCTCAACCTAAACCTGCGAACAATATCGCCTATACACCCCTGGGACTTGAGCCTTGTAGGCAGCCTCTACCGAAGCCACCCCATCAGCATAGGCTGCAGCTTCAGCCTCCTCCTTGGTACGCTCGGCCATCTCCTTGCCATGGTCAGCCTCGTCCTTGGCCCGCTGGGCCTGATCTCTGGCAAATTCTGCTACCCTCTGAGCCCCCTCGGCCTTAGCCATACCAGCCCGCAGGTCAGTAATCAGATCCCTCGCAATCCACAATTGCTCCTCTGCTTCGTTTAGGCACCCCGTCTGCTCCGCGGCTTGGGTCTGGGCGCCCTTAAGACCAGACAGTGCATTGTCCCGCTCCCGGGTCACCTCCTTCAGAGCCTCTTGGGCCTTGGTGAGGTCAGCTTCGGAATTCTTCAGAGTACTGGTGGCCTGGTATCGCCAGTCGCGCTCCTTTTTAAGGGCCTCCTTCTGGTTGTTTGCCGCCCCCTCCAACACAAAGATTGCTTGGATAGCCTGCCAGAATAACCAACGTGCTATAAGCCCAATAAAAGAAAATGAGTGGGAGAAGATCCGAAACTAAAGTCTTTACCATCCCCACATATCGCTTAAGGCTGAGGAAGACTTGCTCATTCGTCAAAGAGCCAAGCTCCGCCATGTCTACCGAGAGCAGCAGGCTCCTCTCCAGGGCATCGGCCACTCGCGTCCCTTCGCCCTCGTTGAAGTCCCTGAGGGAGGCGTTATCCCTCAATGGCTCCCTGCGGAGCATCGGAGCTGGGAGCCAGGCCTCAGCCTCGGACGAGGTGGTGTCAGCGACCTGCCTATCCGGACTTCTACTGCCTATCCTCAGCTGCTTGGACGGCCGCAGAGTAGTATCCCCCTCCTGTGAAGGAACCGTCTTCTCCTCTACAAGCCCCTTGCCCTTGTCCTTCCTCTTCTTGGGTGTGACAGGCACAGACCGAGAGGGCGAGCGTGTCTGGGGAGGAGGAGGGAGCTTCTGCTGAGCCGAAGTCGACCTAGTCTGAAAAAAAATCCTTATTCAATTAAATGAAATTTTAGAAATATTATTGTACCTCTACCATTATTATTAAAGAAAATACTATATATTTTACTATAAAGTTATTACAATTTGACATGAAGATTTAAGTAGTAATTGTTTCTATAAAATAACGTAGTAATTAGTGTCGCATCAATTACATAATAAGTAAATTTCAATTTTTTGCCAATATTATTTTTACTTGAAATAACATTTTAATTTTCATAAATATTAAATAATATTGTTTTAATTGAGTTCAATTGTAATTAGAAATATAGCACATTTTGAGCTGTATTGGTCAATTAATCAAATAGTTGAATTTAACTTGAGATCTTGTTTAAAAAAAAAAAAAAAAAAAAAACTTGAGATCTTAATGTACAACATCTAAAGAAAAAGAAAAAAAAAATGGATGCATTTTTCATCTCTAAACTTTAAGTATTTACAATCCAGAAAACATAACCAATAATATAATCAATCCAAAATTTTCCATTTTTTTTTTTCAAAATTAATTTTAGAGAAAGCAATCGTAAAGAGAGGGGTTGGTCATTGCCCCAACTGATGCCGCAGGTGGCGTAAATGACCTTGAGACATTGGTTGTTCGTGGTTGAGTTGGCGTTAAATGACCTTGAGATAATTGTAGTAACACCACTTTCTTTTCTTTTTTTCTTTTTTTTGAGAAACAAGACAACACTTTATTCAAACTTGACAGAAACTTTTGTCCACCAGTACAAGTTGTTTCACATCATAGGGTATGTTATCGTACCAAACCTTAGACCATTTTCAGTAAATTTATCAAATTTTTATCCGGTTTGAAGAATAGACAGTAATTTTTAACTTTATCTACTCACTTTTTCAAATACATTTTCAATAGATTCTCTATCACATTTAAATATTATTTCTTCATTCATTATTTATTTTTTTTAACAACTACACATCTTCCAACATTTTTTTATTTAACACTTAATTATTATAATTGGAAAAAAAAATTTTGAAGAATGAACAGTAGCCCATCATATTTGATAGGCTCAAAGTTTAGAGAATCCATTAAAGTGGCTTTTTTTAGTCTCATTTTCTATAATAAAGGATATTTTACCTTTACATACACCGTTAGAGATGCTCTTACTGTAGAAGTACTTGGCTAGCTTTGCCAATTTGTCAGTCACAGCACTACCACTCCTTTTAACATGTATAAAAGAAAAGGAATTAAAAAATAAAGCCAAGGTTCTAGCATTGTCAACAATATGGCCAAAGGAAGCAAGACACGTAAAGTCAGAGTTGATGGCTCTAATAATCGTTTTTGAGTCGCCTTCAAAGACCACCTTCTCTAGGCCTAGATCCCTCACAAAGGAGGCTGCCCTTCTGCATGCAATTGCCTCCACATCTTCTATTGTTGCTGGTAGAAAGGAGCTCTCAGAAAGTGCACCGATTACCTCACCATTCGAGTCCCTGATGACCACACCAATACCTGCTTTTTGAAAATCTTGGAATACGACTCCGTCAAAATTTGCTTTGTAGAAGTTACTACATGGTGGTCTCCAATTGTTAGGAACTTGGTGAAGCTCTTGGTCCCGAACAGGTGAGTCAGTTGTTTCATCGATTGTTTGAGCTGCTTGGTATTCCTGAAGCCGTTCCATTGAGTCCTGATGTAGTCTCGAGTATGGTAAGCATGGGGTCTTCAATCTACTGACATTACGATTGTGCCATATGCTCCACGCTACAAAAGCGAATCTCTCCGCTAGGCGTTGGTCTCCAGTGTTTATGACACCTAACCATAAGTCTCTAAAATCCACGAACTGGGTGTAGAGCTGTGATCTAAGACATGGTTCTTCCCACCAAACTTCTTTCAAGACTAGACAACCCCATAATGCGCGGATTATGTCCTCCACCCCCCCTTGGCAAAGGTCACAGGTGCTGTTTCGGATCACTTTCCTAGTGTAAAGGTTCTTCTTTATGGGTAGCGATTTGCGGCATGCATGCGAGAGAAAGTGTTTTATTTTGTTTGGGACCTCCAGTGCCCAAATGAACTTCCAAAACCCGCTATGTTCTGTTGGATCCGATGGGCCAACGCTGGGTTTTCTGCCAACAATTTATATGCACTTCTTGTAGAGTATCTCCCAGATTTTGTCCTTGTCCATATTAGCTTGTCTGGTGAAAGACGTAAGCTGAGAGGGATGCCTAAGACTATTCTAGCCTCATGGGGATAAAATTCAAAGTGCACCCTATCTTCATCCCAGCGAGGGCCATTTTCATCAATAAGTGAACATGCCAGAGCGTTGCATGGCAGGTTACGTTGTGGAGTGATAATGCGGCTGAAGTGATTGTCAGGCAGACACTTGTCACCTCGTATACGGACTTGATGTCCATCTCCAATGTGCCAAGTTAAGCCTTTTTGTACCACTGATCTCGCTTGTACAAAGCTTTGCCAGGCGTAGGATCCATTGAGCTTGACCTCACTATCCAACACAGAACAATTGGGGGAAATTTTTTCCATAAAGACTTTGTAAAATAAGGATTCAGTGTTATGGATGAGCCGCCATACTTGTTTCCCTAATAGCGCGAGATTGAAGTTTTCAATATCTCTAATGCCCAAACTCCCTTGGCACTTTGGTAGGCATAGTTTGTTCCATACTATCCACTGAACTTTTCGTGCTTTCCCTTATATCCACACCAAAACTTCCGAATTAGTGACTTAATATCTTTGCTAAGACTTTTTGGGAGTTTGAAGCATCCCATTGTGAAGGTTGGCATTGCTTGGAGAACAGATTTTATGAGGACTTACCTACTTGAGACAAAAATCTTTCTTTCCACCTTGGATTTTATACCAAACTCTTTCTCTAATATAGCTAAAGCTCTGTTTTTTTGCTCGTCCAACAAAGAAAGGTAGACCCAAATAATTTTCAAATTGGGAAGCTACCAGTGCACCAAATCAATCTGCAATCTTGCTTTTGGTTTGTTGGTCTGTGTTTGTGCCAAAAAACAATTGCGTTTTACTCCAATTTATCTGCTAACCCGAGGCTTGTTCATATGTTGCAAGGATGTCCAAACTATGTGGCACTCGTTATCATTTGCATGGCAGAATAGCAAGCTATCATCGGCAAAGAACAAATGAGACACTTTTGGGCCTTCTCTACATAAGGATACTCCTCGCAGCATTCCTCTATTTTCTGCTTGCTGTATCAAGGCATGGAAGCCTTCTACACATAAAAGAAATAAATAAGGAGATAGAGGGTCTTCTTGGCAGTGTCCTTTACTAGGGTGAATCATTCCATATGGTTCTCCATTTACCATAATGGAAAAAGATACAGACTGAATGCAACAGCTAATAAGAGAAATCCATTTTTTGTCAAAACCCAAACATTCCATGATTTTCTCCAAATAATTCCACTCAACCTTGTCATATGCCTTGCTCATGTCAAGCTTCAAGGCCATTAATCCCATTTTGCCCTTTCTTTTATTTTTGAGGTGATGTAAGGTCTCAAAGGCAACAAGAATATTGTCAGAAATAAGGCAGTTTGACATGAAAGCACTTTGGGTTTCAAAAACAATCTTCGGAAGAATTTTTTTAAAGCGATTGGCAATAGTTTTGGATATGATTTTATACATGACATTGCAAAGACTAATTGGGCAGAAGTCTTTTGGACTTGTTGGGGATTTTATTTTGGGGATGAGGGAGATAAACGTGTGATTTATGTTTGGTGGCATCACACCGGAATTTAAAATAGATAGAGAGACATTAATCACATCTAATCCAATAGTACTCTAATAAGATTTAAAGAAAAGTAGGGGCATACCATCAGGACCAGGTGCCGTCATTGGTTTCATCTGTTTTAAGGCTTGTTCTACCTCAACTGTTATGAAAGGTCAAGTGAGTTCATCATTCATCTGTTGTGTCACCTTTGGTTCAATACCTTGAAGAATTGGTCCAGAGGTGGATGACGTGCCTGATTGGAACAAATTGCTGAAATAGCCCAAGAACCCGATTGGAACAAAGTGCTGAAATAGCCCAAGAACGCATCACCGATCTGTTTCTCTTCTTCAATTATTGCACCATCATCAAAAACTAGTTTGGATATGTAATTCCTTCTGTTTCTTTGATTTGCACAGTTGTGGAAATAACCCGTGTTCATATCCCTTTCCTTGAGCCACTGTACCCTTGACTGTTGGTGCCAAAGACAATCTTCTTTCACCATCAAATCATAAACCTCTCCTCGAAGGGTTTTGACTTGGCCATGGTTGATGCCAACCATAGACAGTGCTTCCACTTGGGCTAGAAGTTTTTTCTTTTATTGCAACAATCGCCTAATGTTTCCAAAAGAGTGTTTACTCCAAGCTTGAAGATTTGATCAGCATGAGTCTACCTTTCGCATAAGAGTCTCCATCGGGTTTTCTAGTGAATGTCCAGCCCAAGCATTTTTTATCACTCCCTCGTAGCGTTCATCTTTCATCTAGACTGCCTCGAACCGAAATGGTCTGCCTTTTTTTGTAAAATCTCATGTTCTCATGATTCGAACAAACCCACAGGGGGCAATGGTCCGAGAGAGAACCAATAATGTGATGCACTCTGACTGTTGGAAATAGTTGAGACCATGATGTCATTGCTACTCCTCTGTCTAACCTGATCCATGTAACCACACCATCAAATTGATTATTACATCAAGTAAAAGGAGAACCAACATACCCTAAATCTCACAGTCCACAAAAGTCTAGAGCTGCTCTGAATCCTGTCATTTGTCCTTCCTTGCGTGGTGCAACTCCTGTTTTTTCTTCCGCTCTCACAATCTCATTGAAATCACCCACGCAAAACCATGGTAGGTCCATTTTAGGCATAGATGCTTTAGCAGTGCCTAAGAGTGTTCCTAGTTGGCTGTTATTGGATTTCCATAGAAACCAGTTAACCGCCAAGCGTCATCCACTCCTAGGTTGATCACTGCGTCAATGTGAGAGGGAGAAGACTCTTGTATGTGTAAGTCAGTCCCATTCTTCCAGAAGAGAGCTAAGCCGCCCCCTGTATTCTATCTTGGGACAATGTGAATGTTTTCCGGCAGCAGTTCAGAACAAAGATTTTTGATGAAGCTGTCCTTTGCTTTTGTTTCCATGAGAAATACTATTATCGGGGAATGCTTCTTCACCAACTCGGTGAGTTCACGAACTGCATGTGGTCTCCCCATTCCATAGCAATTCCAACTTATATAGTTCATAGGGCTCGGCGGGGCTAGACGCCAACCACCACCATTGTAGAGGAAGTAGGGGTTTCATCATTTCTAACGGCTTGCTTCTTCGTAGGGCGTGGGTCTTCTATCTGTCGTGGCTCTCTTTTGCTCTCTTTACCATTGATACCCCATTTGGGGAAATTTCTATGTTGTTGTACTTTGATTTTATTGGTGTGTACTATGAAAGGCCACGGCCAAACTCCTAATTTCTATTAATGCATCCAATTTACTAAGAAAAAAAAAGATTTACCACATTGTTACGGATGGGAAAGAATGAAAGAGAAAAGGATAGGTGGAAGCTGTTTTTTTACTACAATGAAAAAGAAAAGGAGTAGAAAGCAAAGGGAAAAAGAACCAACTGATCCCACATTTGTTTTTAGCCCAATTTGGGTGGAAATGGAGGGAAATCTCCAGTAAAAATGTGCAGCCATACTATTTAACTTTTTGTGGATATGCATTTTTTTTTTTTCCATTTTCCTTCTTTTTGCAAAGGGAATGCATGATATGTCTCTTTTCCTTTCCCTTTTCCTTCCTATTTCCAATCATATATGGTAGAAATATTTTCTTTTTCCTTTCTTTCTCATTTCCTTTTTCATTTTTCTCTTCTCTTTTCTTCCATTTCCAGCAACCAAATATAGTGCTAATCTTTTTAGGGGGCTCATGTCCCTCTTGGTCTTAAAATGGTTCTATTTCTATCCCTTATTTATTGTGTGTATATATATAAAATATAAAAATAAACATTAAATAATATTAAAGAGGTAATAAGAACCTTTGAAAAGTTGTAAAATTAACGTTGTGTTGATTCCCCCACCCAAAAAAAAAAAAAAAAAAAAAAAAAAAAAAAAAACGAATGGGAGACTAACTTGAAAAGATAAGAACAATAACAAAAATAAGAACAAAAAAAAAATCTCACTCTCTATTATTCAACCTGTGATATGCAATTTAATTACTTAAAAGGAAAAAAAAAATTGAATCCATGTTTCTATTGTTCACTACTTGATTAGGATGCGATTTTCATCTTAAAAAAAAGAATAAATAATATGAAAATTCTTAGGGCATGTTTGGTAGACTGTAATAGGCGCTGTAATGTAATAGTTATTTCTATGATTTACTTATTCTTTAGTTTGATTATGTTTTTATTACAAGGAATAATCATTCCTTATGAATAATTATTGTTCAAAATGAGGAATAACTATTTTTCTTTAAAATGTTGTATTAGTTATTCATTAGTTAGTGTAATAATTTCAAAACTTAATATATTTCCAAATAAATAAACTTTCCACATACATCTAACAATTATAAAAATAAAAAATCATAAAAAATAACACATATCTCTCTTAAATTTAAAAATAACCATTTTTAAGGAAATATAATTGTATGAGTAAGAAATTTCCTAAAATAAATGTCAAGCTTCATTCTAATGTTATAATTCACAACCAAACTAATGAATAGGTTTAGTTATTACATTACAACACATTTTATTCATAGTAATAAAGATTACAATTCTTGTTGTAATTCTCATTCAGTGTACCAAACGTACCCTTAGTTTACATTGTACTTGCTATGTAAAATTCTTTTGCAAATTTTTACATTGTTGTGCACATTTGTTTACTCTTGGCATTTGTATGAGATGCTATTTTATGATTCCAAAGAATGTTGAAAGGTTCCCACATTTGGTTGCAAATCATACAAGAGAATTAAATTCCATGAGTCT
The DNA here is from genome assembly GCA_030445155.1 of Quercus variabilis. Taxonomy (NCBI): domain Eukaryota; kingdom Viridiplantae; phylum Streptophyta; class Magnoliopsida; order Fagales; family Fagaceae; genus Quercus; species Quercus variabilis. The sequence continues at coordinate 8,259,249 of CP129456.1, forward strand.
CTAGATTCTCATTTAATGCACTTTTTGTCCATGATTTATAGTTTATATTTTGCTTCTCATAAGTTATTTTGAGGAAGATAAAAAAAAAAAAAAAAAAAAGACTTAATGTTGTATTTACTAATTAAATGGTATTTTAGGAAAGCATCTTATATTCTTTGAATTTTTATTAGATTCTAAATCAAACAAACATAGAAATAGTTATATTCTTAGACATCAAGATTGCTTGACATCACATTCTCAAAAAAAAAAAAAAAAAAAAAAAAATGCTTGACATCACATTCCTAAGAATCTAGATGCAAAGGATAACGTGGATTCCATGTACCAAAGGCCAAGAGTTACATTGCTAGTATAATATAAACATATAATTATTCTAATACAATTTATATAATCTATATATATTAATAGGTAAAGTTTAGAGAAAGTCCAATTAGAATTTTAAATTAGAGTACAATTTTGTGCCATGAGTCTTAAATTATTTATTTTTAGAGAGAGTTTTAGAATCAAATATAATATCACATCATAAAATATTCATCTAAATAAGTTATTGAGTAAAACAACCAAAAAGTATAGAATAAATGAAGTGTAAAAAAAAAAAAAAAAAGTGCTTCACAGTAACTAAAATTAAGAAGTAATAAATAAATGAAAAATTAATAAATAAATATGGACAACTTACATCTTATACCTAATAATATTCTTACAAGACTTTTTAAAGAGTTAAAAAAATATATAAAATTGGCTATCGATAATATTTAAATTATATATATATAGGAATTATACTATATATGCATCTTATTCTATATTTTTAAGTGTATTCATGCATATATATGATATTACAATCTAGTAGTAATAATAGAGAAGTGTTACATCTATAACATTTTCAAAATAATTTTACAACAAATCTTTGATGGCATGTTGTTATTGATTTTAATTTGAAGTCGTCACTAATAACAAGTAACAACCTGACACCTAAAATTACTTTTTTGCCTACCAATAACAAAAGTAATAATTTGAGACCTAAGATTTATTGTGACTGTTATGAAAATGTTGTAAATATACCATTTCTTGTTATTATGAGCCTGTTTGGTCATGCATTTTAAACATTAGTGTTCAGTGTTTAAACATTGAACACTAGTTTCCAAAAACTAAAAACTGCGTTTGGTCATCCATCCTTGTTCAGGGGTTGTTTGAAAAACGTTGCTCAAAAACCCATTTTCAAAATGATGATTTTGAAATCACCTCAGGCCTGTTTTTAAACAACAAACACTAGTGTTTCAGTGGCAATTGCGTAATTATGTTGAACACTTTATGGCCCACCTGGTTAGAGATGCTCTGTGTATTTTCTCCTCTCTAATCTCTTCCTCTCATCTCTTCACGCCGAATCCATCTGCAGACCTCATCTCACCCACACAGTCAGAGCTTACCCAGCGGCATTAATCTCACCCACCACCATAACTCCCCTCATCGACCCATCTGATCGTAAAGGTCTCTCCCTCACCCAGTGCCATTGATAACTCAACCAAGCGCCATTAATAAATCCTCACCGACCCATCCAACAAGACACAACTACACACTCAGCTTACACCGATCCGAGGAGCGTGAAGCCCAGCCGTGGATCAAGGGGCTGCATCGATGGAGATGAGGGGCATGGGTTTCGTTTTCTGCTCTGAGAGAAGAGAAGGGAAAAAGAACTAAAGAAGGTACAAGAAGGAACAAACACAGAGGAGCAACGGGAATAAGATGTTCTCTCTCCTGAATTAAAAAAATAATAGTTCGTACAGGTGTCAGTTTTTTTTTAAATCAAACAAACACATACCAAACACATTTTTATGTTTTTTGAACACTGAAATATAGTATTATTTAAACTATGATACCAAACACATTTTTTTGTTTTATAAACACTAAAAACACATTTTTCATCAACACTTTTTAAACTACAATTTTCACATCTTTTTAAACAACAATTTTTGAACTCTATGACCAAACGGCCCTATATCTTGCAAATCACATTTTTTGCTATTTCACGTTGCACACCTGGCAACTCTCATCATCTTGGAAAGTGCCAACTCTGAAAGAAATCACATTTCCAAGATGCAATTTTTAAAAAATATACAGTTTTTCAGCGATTTATTTCACAAAATTTTAGTATTTTAATATTAAAATACCAGGTTTTGCCCAAATTACCCCAATTATGTTACCAGCCATAGCTTGGCAGCTGTTTTTTTAAAAGCGCAATTATGATGTCTTTGGTAAAGTATTACAAATTTTGAAACCATTATGAACTCCATGGGGGCACTGTATGAGGCGATGTGTGAAGGACCTTGAGATAGGGCTGTAATTAATGGACAGTGACACAGTCGCCACTAAATGCTTTCTATAGAGTCCAAATCTTCTATTTCATCAATTGTGCTCCACTTCATGCTTCACCAATAAAATTTAGACAGCTAACATCTCTCATTAAATAAGATGTCTCATTAAATGAGACAACTAGCCTCTCTCATTAAAGTTAGAGTTGTCTTATTTAATGAGAGATGCTAGCTATCCAAATTTTATTGGTGAAGTATGAAGTGGAGCACAATTGATGAAACAGAAAATTTGAACTCGTATAAAGATTAAACCTAAATGTCCAAATTAATGGTCAAGTAATTCGTCTAATGTCACATCTCTGCTTATAAAAGCTGTTACATGGTCACGAAAACCCCAAAAGAGATTGCACAACTACTATTGACCATTATAATCTGTCTCATAATATTCTACAATCATATATATGAATATACCCCAGGATAGAACTTATTATCATCAAAGTGCCAACAAACTATTTCTAACTTTTTAACTCCTACAATGCAAAGCATGACTCTCTCTCTCTCTCTCTCTTACACACACACTTGCCATACTGCTCTCCTTTTCTATTATCAGCCAAGTTTTTAGTAGTTATGGGCTTTTGTATTATTTTTGTGGGAGGTTGGATATTTTGAGAAGGAAATGCCACATAAGTCAGGGTGTTTTGTCTGTTCGAATTAGCATAAACACTAACACAAATCTTTGTATAAATTGATCTCCCTATAGGATTTATCGCTGACACTCTTGATGATAAATTTAAGCTGAGTTTGGCTCAACAGAGTATCAACTCTATTCTTTCTTAGTTTTTTTTCCTCATACATTTATGTAAAAAATAAGGAACAATTTATAGGAAAAATTTCTAGTTGGGATGTGTCATACCAAATTGCATCGTACTAAATGCAATGTGAAGTAATTGTAGTGCAATAAAATATAAATATCGAGATGACAGCACCTACAACTGCCCTTCATTTGAGACAATGTTGAATAGCAATTAGCAAATGCTTTTAAGTCGAGCTCATCAGCATGGTGCTAGAATTGATCATTGAGATTCATGAGGATTGTGTTCTTTGTGGATTTTTGGTTCGATATCTCGACGTTCCTTAGCTTCGGCTTGGCACCACAATTGTTATATTATCACCCTTATGCTTTCTAAATTTGATTAAAGCTAACTTTGGTTGTTAATCAGATCAGTTTGTCAATGGCCAGTAAACATGATCTTATTATCAAAAAATCTAGTACCATAAAAAGATACATAATTTTTGCCACAATTCTCTATGTGATTGACTATGATTGGTGGAAAAAAAAATAATAGGTTAATGTGAAAGTGACATGTAATCAGTTACAATCTATCTTGTAAAAGAGTTGTGGCAAAAGTTGCAAGTTCGTTTGTGATACTAAAAGAACTCACTTATTATTTATGATTTTGCACATTTAATTGTGTGTATGTCATTGTTGAGTGCAAATCTCAAAATGGTCTTGGATTATAGGCTTATATTTTAGTGTGAGCAATTTAAGTAACATCAACATGTATAAATTGTTAGTCTTGGCAATTTTTGGTTTCTATTTGAGATAGTTTATTTCAATCAGTTTTTTATTTTTTTTAATGGAACTAATAATTAAGAAAAAAAACAAAACAAAACAAAACAAACAAAAGAAAAAGCTTTATTATATGGGTAAGGATTTGCTGCAAACTAAGTTGCAACAACTCCGACGAAATGCACACATGTCAAGTGGTCATTTAATGATAGGTGTTTATTTGAGATATTGACATGTGTACCTTTTTATAGAAATTGTTATAACTTAGTTTGCAACAAATCATTGCCCTAATTATATATATATCAAAGAACTATGAGGGAAAATCCTAAAAGGAAAATAGAAAGGAATTTCTTTTAATTGTCGTTTTTGCTTCAAATGCAATGCATAAGCAAAAGATTCCATTTTCAACCTGTACGCCTTGTGTCATTTTATTCCAAAACACAAAAAAAAAAAATAATAATAATAATAATAATAAATAAATAATACTAAAAAAGTTCAATTAAATTTTCATGCTCATATAGCCCTATGTGTAGATTCCAGTTAACTTAATTAAGTTAACTCAATTAGTAAAATTTCTAATAATTATATAAGAGACATGTGGTTCAATTATTACCTGCATCAAAAACTAATCGGTGTCTTGGTAATAAGATTACCAAAATTGTAAATTACTGTCACCGTTAATGACACGTGGCGACATTCCGTTCATATTGCCACGTCATAGTACCCCCCAATTCTATATTAATTTAATAGAGAGAGAATTCCAAGCATTCGGGCCGTTTTTATAAACTCGCACGCCCCCAACCCATTCCCCACTTCCTCGATTTCTCCTTCCCCTTTCACAACTCTCTCTCTCTCTCTCTCTTTCTCTCTTTATTCTGCAATTCGTTTCCGTCAAATTAACGCCGGAAAAATCATTCCACTCTATCATCATCATCGTCGTCGTCGTCGTCTCGTCGAGATTCTCGTGATTTTATCGATCTTCATCGCAACACCGCCATGAATCCCGAATAGTAAGCTTATTATTCATCCTCTGTTTTCTTTGTTTTTGTTTTTCCATTTCTCACTTTAACGTTTGCCTTTTTTTCTTTTTTTCCTATTAATTTCCTTGTTTCTCTCAATTTATATAATTTTTGGTCCAATTCTTTTTAGATCTGTGATGGTTCTTTGTTCAATATCTTGAAAATTACATTTCTTATAAATTTTCTGCGTTGCTTGGATTGTTAAATTTCGCTTTGATCATTTTTGTATTTGGATTTGGATTTGCCCTAAGGATTTAGATCTAGGTGTTTCCGTACCAGATCCGTTGACCTATTTAGGTCAATTTTGCTTAGAAACCTATTCATTTATTTATTTTTTGGTATTTCTGCGTGTTAGACTTTTAGCGAATTGAGCTGATTGGTTTAGCTCAAAATTCGAAAGCTGAATTCGAATTTTCTGAGATTTGGTTGTGTGAATGTGAAGGTATGATTGGCTATGCCGACAAAATGTTATTCACGGAGCAATTGTACATAGATATATTAATTCATTATATTTATGAGTATTGTATCCATCAATTAATTTTTGAGTTCCCTAGCTTCATTTTTGATGTAATTGATTTTAGTTTGCATTATGAGGCCGTCTTAAATGTAATTGTGGAAATTTTGTGTGTATGAGGCATGGATTTTGTTCACAATAGTGGGTGTTAACCTTTGCTGAGCTTGTTGGGTTTTATAAGGGTCTTGTTTTATGAAATTTTCTGTTTTCTGTGTTAGATATATGTTTGAGTTTGTGTATGCATGTGTCTGGTGCTAATTCATTTGCTGTTGTATATTGGATGGATGGTTTTTGTTTATGTTTCTTTATTGAGTTGGCCATCATGTGCAACTTTATTTATCTATTGTTCCTTTCTGTTCTTTTATTCGCAGTGACTATTTGTTTAAGCTTTTGCTTATTGGAGATTCTGGTGTTGGAAAATCTTGTCTGCTTCTGAGGTTTGCTGTAAGTGCTCAGTGCCTGATCTCTATTTGATTATATAAAAAAGAAAGAAATAATTGCTTAGGTGTATATGACGGTGAGTGAAACACACACACACACACACATGTATATATGATTGCAATGGAGTATCCAATGAGCTAGTTCAACTGGGTGCAAGTGTAATTTACCAAGTTCAACCTGAATAACATGTTATCAATGAACTCTTCCTTTTATAATAAATGACCCTTTTTTCATTTTTCATTCGTGTTTGGTAGAAGGGATAGAAAAGTGTGAGCTGAGAAAATGTATATAACTTTCCTTTGTTTGGTTTGGGAGGAAAAACGAAGGAAAGAAATAATAATTGTATTAATTCCTATTAGACTCCTAGTATATACAACATTTTTTAAAAGTATGTATATATATTTTATAATGATCACCATTGTCATTTTTCATGCAAATTGATAGGATAAATATATTTTACTTATTTTATTAGCTAAAATACTAGTGTGATTGCTTTGCTAGTGAGAAGTTTCTGGTCAGTGTTCCAAACTATGATAAATTTTTCTGAGGGATATTTTGTAATTATATTCTTTCCTTTCCAAACCAGGATGATTCCTATCTGGATAGCTACATCAGCACCATTGGAGTTGACTTTGTAAGTATTCATCTTCATCACTGTTGGCTTGAACCATTGATATTTTCAACATAAATATACAGCAATAACTTTTGTATCATCTATTTCATGTAGAAAATTCGCACCGTGGAACAGGATGGGAAGACCATTAAACTCCAAATTGTAAGTTTATGAATGTTATGTTAGTCCTCCATTGATCAGGGAGAATTTGTCTCAGTTAGTCAGCTGACAGTGTTGGGGATGATTGCAATTAAATCGAAATTCCAAATTTGTGAATTGCTTATCCTGTTCTGGAAACGTACTAGGTTTTATATTAACATAGATGTGTAATCTGGAAGATTTTTAGTAATTTTGAAATCTCTTAACTTAAATTTAGTTCTAAGTGTTCATATTTGTTGAGAAATCTAATATTTCTACCACATAATTTTAGCCTATATCAATGTCTTAAAAGTATTGTGTGGCCAGTTGGTGAAGAACTTTTCATGGTAGAAAGTGGCTGTCAAAGTATGCTGTTGTTAATTGCTGATTGCATTTTATGCTATTCTGTGAACATTCAGTGGGACACTGCTGGTCAAGAACGTTTTAGGACAATCACAAGCAGCTACTACCGTGGGGCTCATGGCATTATTGTAAGTTCTGCATTTTATATTTTATTGGCTTGCTGCTTTCCCTTCTCAGTTAGCTCCTCTTGTGAGAAATCTGTCTGAAGCTTGTGGATTTCTGGGCAGGTTGTTTATGATGTTACAGATCAGGAGAGCTTCAACAATGTTAAGCAATGGTTGAATGAAATTGACCGCTATGCAAGTGAAAATGTGAACAAGCTTCTAGTTGGCAACAAGAGTGACCTCACAGCAAATAAAGTTGTGTCTTATGAGACAGCCAAGGTACTGAACATGCAGGCTTTCCATTTTATCTGTTAAAAGGACTATTTTGTTCCAAAAATCACTGCATAACGCATGCACATGTTCTGCTTTGTCAGGCTTTTGCGGATGAAATTGGGATCCCCTTTATGGAAACAAGTGCAAAAAATGCCACCAATGTGGAACAGGCTTTCATGGCCATGGCCGCTGAAATCAAGAATAGGTACTGTATCATATCATTCATCACTAGTTCCAACTCTCTTGGTTTTGTTTTTTCCCTTCTTTGATCATCAAGCTATTATTTATGGAATGATATCTCTTTCTTCTCTTGGGTGCAGGATGGCAAGCCAACCCATGAACAATGCCAGGCCTCCAACAGTGCAGATTCGGGGACAGCCTGTCAACCAGAAGTCTGGTTGCTGCTCTTCTTGAAGGGAAGAAGTATTAGTGCTTTATAATGTTTATCTGTGTCTTCCATGGCATGTAAAACTAGTCCACTTCCTAATGCTTTGATATGAAGAATATTTTGTTAATTTTCTTTCCAGTGTCAGTTGTTCAGCACTTTGGTAAAGTCCATTCTTTTGAATGTATTTGATTTTAAAAACATTTGTACAAATTAGGAATATTGGAGATTAGACTTAGTTGCCTTGTGCGACTTCTGTGCCCTCCATTTTATCTGAAGGCCCTACCTAACTGAGGGCCTTGATGTTTAGTGTTTATCTCCAGAATTATCTCAATATTATTCAATTGTTATTCTTGGTAATAAGATATAAATCGTATATCCAGATAATTATAGGTGCGCAAGAATTATCTCAATATTTTTCAATTGTTATTCTTGTGCCACAACTCACCACGTTGTAATTGGTAAGGATGTATCCTCGCATGGCCCACTAACACATTCTTACCAATCACAACTCGTCATGTGGTGGCATAAAGTTGTACCAAAATGGTGTCCCTAGCATTTCTCCCTCCTTAAACCAAATCCTTGATTTCAAATTCAATTTATATATTGTTATTCTTGTGCCACAACTCACCACGTTGTAATTGGTAAGGATGTATCCTCGCATGGCCCACTAACACATTCTTACCAATCACAACTCGTCATGTGGTGGCATAAAGTTGTACCAAAATGGTGTCCCTAGCATTTCTCCCTCCTTAAACCAAATCCTTGATTTCAAATTCAATTTATATATTCCTTGGACTCCTAAACTTCTGCTTAGTAAATCAAAACAGCATTAAACAAACTTCTGCTGAGTAAATCAAAACAGCATTAAACATATCAAAACAAAAAGAAATCCAAATATGAATATGATAAAAAAGAAACCAACGAAACAAACTGTATATGAAAATGAAAGATATTCATATATCCACTTCTGCTTCAACTTAAGCATAGATCAGTAATCAAGATACTTAACCAACAATAAGCCATTAAAATATCAAGAATTTTGCATTGAATAACACAAAATTTCCATATAATTATGAGAACCCATGTACAGGAAATGTATAAATTTAATAAAAACAAAATAAAGAACAAATATCATCTTGACAGAGATTGATTGGATCAGAAACTTGGGTTGCTTATGGATCTTTCTTTTTTTTTTCTTTCTTTTTTTTATAAGTAGGGTTGCTTATGGATCTACTTCTACTTCAAAAAAAATTATTCAATTCAGATACAAGAATTCTTTTTAAAAAAGAAAAATCCTCTATGAAGCTACCTTATTTGAAACTCACATGCAAACCTCAAATTTTGAAAAAATAAAAAAACAGCCGTTGTGCACCCTATACTATTCCAAGGAAATCTCCTACCAATGGAAATACACCTCTAAGCCGTTACATTTTCCCGCTATATGCTTTGAGAAGATGAGATACTAATAGTAGCGTGGGGCACACTAAAAAAGTTCTGAGTTTTTACGCAGGTCTATATTTGGAGTTTCAAAATTTTCCTTGTTAGTTCCAAGACTCTTTATATATCTGTGTGTTCTTATTGTCCTGAGAGGCAGAGAGTTAAGAACAAGGCGTACGCAGTTTCAGCCAGAGAATATCTGGGTCGTTGGTTTTTTTGCTCTGGTTTTAAGGTTTTTTGTGTTTCTCTGTAATTTGAAAGAAGAAAATGGTTGGGAGTATAACATGTCAAACATAGAGTCAACAACTCCAATTAGTAATCTTCAAAAGCTCTTGCTCTCATAGATCTTTCATTAAGTGGCCCTAAGCAAGGGTTTACTGAAGCCCCGTTTCAATTGCAATTAAATGCAAGACCATAGTTCTTTCAAAAGAGTGAGCCCTGTACCATACCGCATGCTAGAGTCATACTCTTTTACCATACCTAACAACATGACCAACAAATCCCATATGAAGCTTCCCAAGGACCCAATCCATTCCAATATGACTCCTGCATCAATAGGGCAGAATCTTTCAACGTAAAATTGAAAAAGGGCTCAAGGATTATAACTTATAAGCCCAACCTATCGAGGTTTTGCTGAATCATATTCAACCTTAGTCATTAAGAGAGAAAACAATAACCTGCCATATTGATCAGTAAGTGTTTCTTCTTCTTTTTTCCCCCAAACATCAAATCCCACTATTCTGCCGCACTTCCACACCCTCACTCACTCTCCATTAGACCTCTAATGCGCTCAACTTTATAACATTTCTAAATCAAATTAGTTAAGCCTGGCTCACCTTGTATCAGTCAAATTCTAAAAACAAAAACATCATACACAAAAGAAAAAGAACCCTTACATATAGCAAACACAACATACACAAAAAAAAACAGCAACAGGGCAGCAAACATGCAACAATAAAGAAATTTTACATCAGTTTCTTGCAGGAACTACGTTAAATGATAGCAATTTAAGAAAAAAATTACTAAATTTCGGAATTTTTTTTTTTAATGAAAAAAAACTCGAGCCCTACAAAACTTCATGAGAGCAAAAGCTTAGAAATCCATTACAAAAGCAACCAACAACAAATTACAACTTCCAGAGAGCAAAACATTATAAAACTATCCAACAAAAATAATAAATTTCAGCACAGAAACATAACAGAGCCCAAATACTTATAGACTTGAGAACAACTATAATAACGGTCATCAAATAGCCCATGACCCATGGGCTGGCCCAGTAGCCCGCTAGCCCACCAGACTAATGGGCAGTCCGGCCCGGTAATATTGAAGCCTGTGGGCAGCCCAGTAGCCCAATGGGACAGGCTATGGGTTGGTTTCTTTACCCATGGGCGCCCGGTGGGACGGCTCGATAACTCGGTCCAGCCCATTAGCGCAACCCGTTAGCCTAACTCATTGCCCAAAATTCATAACAAAATAATTTGGGAGTTGGGTGGCTGAGGGATTGAACTTTAGACATTATAATAACTTTAAGACCACACACCTAACCACTAAATACTTGGAGTGATTGTGATACAATATACATAATAAATATATATATATTTTGGTATTATTCTAGTAGCTTTGATTTTTAAAACTAAGTACTTATTACTAGGATGACCGTTGCCCTACCTCTGTGCCTCTGGAAAGAAAGTCATTCTTTCTTTTGATAAATTCTAATTCTTTCCTTACAAGTTACAATTATAGAAGAAATTCCTTAAAAAAAAAAAAAAAAAACTTACCGTTGGTTCATGGTTGGAAGAAATTCTTTCCTTTAAGAATTGATATTTGATTCTTCATATATCCTTTTAAGAACTGATATTTGATTCCTCATATATTTCCAAATTGATATTTGATTCATGCTTACTGTTTGAACAATAAAAAAGTCAATTCTCTTTTGTATGTGTGTGTGTGTGTTCAAGTATCCAATCTATAAATACCTATGACATTTCTCTCATTTTACTCACAAAAAAATCTCTCAAATTCAAACTCTCCCTAGACTATTCTCAATTTTTCATCTCTTATTATTTTTGCCCTCTTATAGTTATATACTCTATAGAATAATAATTTTATAATAGTACCTTTTTAAGAGGTATGTCTTAGTACTTTTTTTTTTAATAGAATCTTTTTAGTAGATTTAATTGTTCAATTGGATAGTTTGTAATAATATATAATTATAATTTTTTTTGTTAAATTTTTATAACCCCATTGAAGACTCGTTAGAAATGCCTATGGGTAGCCCATTAAACCTAACTCACTAGCCAAGCCTGCTAAAACTCAAATGGGCATTGCCCATGAGTAAGGCCATGGGCTAGGGTTTTTCCATCCAGCCCGGCCCAACCCAGCCCATTGATTAGTCAACAACCCATTAAGCCCAGCCCATTAGACCCATGGGCCAAGAAAAAGGGGCTGGGCCAGCCCAACCCAGCCCATTGACGAGGCCTAAACTATAGTAAATTGGCTGAGCAGAATAACTCAAGCAACATCAAGAAGTAAGACTTCGGTTTGTTTTAACTTTTCAGTCTTCACGTGAGTGATGGACAGAAAAATATTCCATGCAAGTATATTATATAGACACACATATATTAATTTTGTTTGATTTGAATACAACTAAAATAAATCCAGATTTTCAATAAAAATTGATCCAGTCTATATAACATCAAAGAAATCTTTTCCTTCCATAACATTTTGACTCTAGTCTTCATCCCTTAGATGCGATGAGGCACTTATTCAAAGACAACAGATATTTCGATAGAGATAAAACATAATCAACACTTTCTATTAAGGATCAAGCTTTGAGGATTAAACCAATTTTGGTTTTCATTTTTAATATAGAGATAACTAATAGTCAACACTAATGGCCCGTCCAGCTCTCCTGCAAAGGGGTGAGCTTTGGTTTGACTCACCAGCTCCCCTATGGGGGTGAGCTTGACTTTTCCTAAGAAAAAACTATCAATTTCATGCATGGGGAAGTCTTAGGCCGGATATATATAAGCTTCCTGCACGGCCCATGCACCAGAAGATCTTCTTGGAGAAAAACTTTCAAAGAAACCTCAGTTTTTGCAAGCTTACCAATAATCACCACAAGTGCAAACCCCATCTTTGAAATGGTGGAACCTTGTAGTATCTCTAACAATGATTTCCCTCCTTTCAATTGCTGATATGTACTTGATAGCGTGGTGGCAATCCCCACATAACCTTAAATTTTTAAAAACTCGGATTGGATTCCCTGATGGCACTTTTATGAGCCCGAAAGCAATGGCCAATTTTTCACTATGCCATAACAAAAGCTGCTCTTTCTGCTCTTCCCCCACATCATGTAATGCAAATTCAAGATCTGGAACATAGCCTGCCAACTTCATTTTCTTCTCTAGTTCTTTCAGTTTCTCATGTATAAAGGCCAATTCTGGGTGAACCCTATCACCTGACCTGAACTCATGAACCACATTCTTTACCTCGATCCAACTATACCCAGGCATCTTCACTACATTATTTTCTTTCATTAATCGTCTAATTCTAGCAACATGGTCCCATCTGCTCTTGGCAGCATAAACATTAGCCAATTGAACATAAGCGGCTGCACTGGCAGAATCAATATCAAGCAAGCTCTTTGCAGCATACTCAGCAAGCTCTAGATTCTTGTGGATCCTACAAGCACCCAAAAGTGTGCCAAAAATGGCAGCATGGGGTTTGAAAGTCATTTTCTTTATTAGATCCACAGCTTGAACTAACCTACCTGCCCGACCAAGAAGGTCAACCATACATGTATAGTGGTCTGGCTTAGCTTCAACTCCATAATCCCTTACCATTGAGTCAAAATATTGAAGCCCAAGATCTACCAGTCCTGCATGATTGCAAGCCAATAACACTGCAACAAAGGTAATCCAATCTGGCTTCATTCCCTCATCCCTCATCCTATTAAACAAATGGATTGCTCTTTCACCTGCCCCATGTTGAGCATAACCAGAAATCATTGCATTCCAAGTGACTACATCTTTTTTTAGAATCTCATGAAACAATCGCATGGCATCCTCCAAACCTCCACATTTACAATACATGCTAATCAATGAAGTTCCTGCTGTTGTATCATGATACAATGGAGACTTAAGAACCAACTGATGAATTTGTTTGCCCAAATGCAATGCAGATAGATTGCTACAACCCAATAAAGCGCTACTCAAGCTTGATGGGTTTGGCCTAATCCCAACTCCCACCATTTTCCTAAAAAGCTTCAGACCATCCTCTGAACAATCATTCTCAACATAACCTGCAACCATAGCATTCCACGTCACTAAATTTTTCACAGGCATCTCTTGAAACATTTTCTCTGCCAATCCAATCTTCCCAAACTTCATATACCCAGTAATCATGGCAGTCCATGCAACCACACTCTTCTCTGGCGCTACCTCAAACAACTCCACTGCAGAATCCAAATCCCCACATTCCACATACCCTGATATCACCGCACTCCATGACACACCATTTTTCATCGGCATCACCAAAAACAACTTTCGTGCCTCCCCCATCTTCCCGTTCTGAGCAAAGCCTGATATCATTGTATTCCAAGATGCAGTATCCTTAACAGGCATCTTATCAAAGAAAATCCGTGCAGTATCTAGATCAGTATTTTGCAAATAACAAGCTAACATTATATTGTATGACACAGTGTCTGGTTCAGGAATTCTATCAAACAGTTCACAGGCTTCTTTCATTTTACCAGGTTTTTTTGAATAACCCGCCAAGATTGAATTCCAAGTGACTGTAGTCCTAACTGTCATATTCTCAAACACTTTAAGAGCAGAATCTAAATCACCAGCTCGAATATAGTTGGTGATAGTTTTATTAGAATCAATCACGTGACCAAGATCAGGCTGAGCAAAGGGTGTGGATTGTTTTGAAAAATGGCTAGTTTTTGTTTTCTGGGTCATGTTATTGGAGGGAACCAAGTGGGTTTTTTGGAGTGAATGAGGGGAAAAATTGGCGGGAATTGCTTCTCTGTTTGGATTGGCATGTGGGTTTTGGATTGTGAAGGTGGAAAGAGAAGAGGTTTGGTGTTTGGATAGTGGGAAAATTTTGAGGGAGGCCAAGGGGTTTTGTTTCCTTGTAGTAACTTTAATTCTAAACCCCATCTCCACTTCCTCGATTTCCTCTTATTCTGCAATTTGTTCCCGTCAAATTATCGTCGGGAAAACCAATTTCCACTCCATCGTAATCTCATCGATCTTCATCGCAACACCGCCATGAATCCCGAATAGTAGAGCATCTCCAATAGACTCTTTAAACCCATTTTTGGAGAGTAAAACCCACAAAAAATCATCAGCTCCAACAACAACCTCTCCAAAATTCACATTTTTTTTTAGAGTTGCCACAGTAGCTCTCTTGACCAAGCGAGCACTGTAGCAACTCCAAATCAATTTTTTTCAGCATTTTCTCAACGGCTAAAAATGACAACAAAACACAAAACGCAATCGAATCACAAAAAACACAGTCTTTCTCATAAAACTAATGAAGTCAGAAGAAAACAGATCTAACCCATCAGTTCTGCATGTCGCTGGCGGTGGTCGAGGCGGAGTAGGCGACGGAGGACGAGGATGACAAGCTTTTGTTAAAAAAACAAAGACTAATCGAGTAAGTGTTTTTTAAAAGGAAAACTAATTAGAATTTAATGAATAAGAATAATAATTCCTTAAATTAAGATTAAATTGTGTTTTTTATTAAAAAAACAATAAAACCGGATAATGATAAATTAGTGAAGGGTAAACTCCGTTAATGGTCCTTATCCTTTATACTATATGTCAATTTAATCCCTAACATTTTAATTGTGTCAATTTAATCCCTATCCTTTCAATATTGTATCATTTTGGTCCTTGCTTGTTATCCATTAAATGAAAAAGTTTGACGTGTCAAACAGAATAATGAAAAATTAATTTACTTGCCACGTCAACTGTCAACTATACAACCACATCATATTTAAAATAAAAAAATAAAATAAAAACTAAATTGTTTTTCTCAGATCTCAATTCGCATGGGATATTGGGATTGGGAAAAAAATCAAAATTCATCTCTCTCAAATTAAAATTAAACTCCGGTGCACCACTATACCACAGGCCATTCCATGGACCAGTCTGGTAGAACTCTTTATTGCCTTTCCTAATATAAGCCTTAGGGTATGAATGAGGTTGCATTTCAATCCCATATGTGAAATCTCCAAGAGAAGGATCATTTGGACTTTTCCAAGCGCCGCTTAATACCTTTCCTTAAGTCCCATCCCATCTTCATTCTTGGGGGACGGATAATCAAAGCTTTCTCACAAAGAGATTCCTGAATTTCCATCTCTAAGTACAAGATTTCTAGAGTCTAAGAACTGCAATAAACGATTATTTGCTTGTATTTGTGTTCCTAATCCTATGGACCAAACAACACTCTTATTGTTACTCATAAGCACAAGACTGCTTGTGCTGTTTATCATTAACAAGCCAGAAGAGTCATTGATTGGATTGAGTCTGTTTGCAACCCAAACAATAGTTTTATCTGGGATATTCTTGTACCATATTCCCAAGTAGAGATTCTTGGATTAGGGATTAGGGATTAGGGATGGAGATGACCGTGAGATTGAGAAAGAGGGATTTTAATCTTTTTCCAATCTCAATAAGTCAATATCATGTGAACAACAATTTAGTTTTTCATTTATTTAAATTTAATATGATGTGGTTGTACAGTTAGCAATTGATGTGGCAAATAAATTAATTTTTTATTATTCTGTTTGACACATCAAACTTTTCCATCCAAGTGATAACGGTAAGGACCAAAATAACACTACATTGAAAAACTAGGGATCAAATTGATACAATTGAGAGGTTGGGGACCAAATTGACATATGGTATAAAGAATAAAGACCCATTAATGAAATATCGATAATTAAAAGATAAAAAATTGATGATTTTTTTTAGTGAAGAATTATTTAATATATGATAAATTTGATAAATTGTAAATTACATCAAATTTTAAAGAATTTGTGCAAGAGGAACATAGATTTGATAAAGACTAACAAATAAATATGAGTGAAAATTAAAATTAGACCGTTAATACTATAGATTTTTGGGCAATTTAAAAATTATACAGTTTTAAGATTTAAAAAATATGGCTTTTTAGAATTTGGAAAGAATAAAGAAAGATTAAAGAATGAATGTAAAATAATATTTAAATTAAATAGAAAAATTATAAAGAATATGTTAAAAAGTGTATTTAAAAAAGTAAATAAATAATATGTAAAATAAAAGCAACTATTTACTCTCCAAACAATACAAAAATTTGAAGAAGCTCTTGAAGATGCTCTAAGCCTTTAAAATTTATCCTCTATTTTCTTTGTTTTATTCCATTTCTCACTTAAATATCAATTTTTTTAAAGGTTTTTTTTTTTTTTAATTTATAATTTCTATCATTTCTATGTTTCGCTCAATTTATGTAAATTTTGATCCAATTCATTTTAGATCTGTGATGATTCTTTGTTCAATATCTTCAAAAATACATTTCTTACAAATTCCTGTGATGCTTGGATTTTTAATTTCGCTTTGATTATTTTTGTACTTGGATTTGCCCGAAGAATTTAGATCTAGGTGTTTCGGTACTATAGCCATTGACCTATTTATGTCAATTTTGCTTATAAGTGTTGTTATTAATTTTTGGTATTTTTGTGTGTGTGATGTAAATGGTTTAGGGAATTGAGCTGACACTTGAATTTATCTATTGTTTTAGCTCAAAATTCAAATTATTTGAGATTTGGTTTAGGGATTATTCAGTTTGGGAAATTCAGGTTATGTGAATGTGAAGGTATGACTAGGTTCTAGCTATGTCGACAAAATGCTATTCATAAAAAAACTAATGAAAATTTATATATTGATATATTCATTCATTATATTTATAAGTATTATAGCTATCAATAAAATTTTGAGTGCCCTAGCTGCATTTAGCCCTAAACTGATGCAAGAAGTATGCATTAATCAATGAGAGCTCATGATGTGTGTACTACATGCACAAAGGATAAGTGTTTGTGGGCTGTGGAGGGCAAGGGTCAAGATTTAAGCCTCTAGGGGGGAACTTTACACACACATACACTTAAATTATACTATAGTTATCTTATATAATATATAAATATATATATATATATATATATATATATATATATATATTTATGAAGAAACTCACTGACCTACTTGATAAACACACTTTATCATTTAATGTTCACTCAATCATAGTTCCCTTGTAGCTACAAATAAGATCAATCTAGATCATCCAACCTATCATGTTTAGCACAAACAAGCAACTAGCTTGATTCTCCAATATCTCACAGCCTAATGCTCAAATCATGTTAAAAACCCACTTTTTCAAATAATTTATCTTAATTTTAGGAAAGGATTTTTACTAAACTATAGTATTAATAAAAGCAAAGTCTAATCATATGTCTTTGGCATGATCTCCTCCTCACCAACCCTTTTGCATCCATTAATTTCAAAAACAAGCAATGCTTGGTTTTTCTAATTCATCAAGTCCGCCAAAAGCTTTATAGCTCAAATAACATTTTTTAGTATTTCTAATAAAGACTTTTAGGGTTTAAGGGAGAAGATAGGTGAAGAACGAGAAAGATGGGATTCTATCAGTGTTGTCAAATGGGGAAATAAATATTATTCTTTAAAATTCAATTTACTCTCACTCCTTTCTCTCTTGATTAAATTAACATGACGAGTATAAGAATACTTTGATAACCATCATCAACTCTCTTGCTAACAAATGTAGTATATTAACTTTCCATTATAGAGCTAGATCCAAAAACACGCCCATCAAAATTTAACACCCAGAAAGACAACAAAAATGAAGGACATATGCTCAATCCTCTAGCTTGCACGGTGAGGGACATTTAATTATTAGAGTTGGAAACTTTCATTTATTAGGATTTCTATAGACTTATGGTATTATGTATTTGATGATTTTCAAAGGAAAAAAAAATCTTGAAAAATATGGTATTGGGTTCAAGTGATAGTCCAAATTATAGTGATATTCTTTGTAATGCATGATATTTGTTGTTTGAACTTTGAACCTCATCTCCCCCCCCCCCCTCTCCCTAGTCCCTCTTTATAAAATAACATTAATAATAACAGTAGGACATTTGTTTCCAACTCTAGTAACTTTAATTCTAAACCCCATCTCCACTTCCTCGATTTCCTCTTATTCTGCAATTTGTTCCCATCAAATTATCGGATTTTTTTAGAAAATAACCCAAACAATATCATTAGTTAGGAAACGTTTCAAGCATATTTGATTTCTAACAATTCAAGTTCAGAGGAGTCAATTTTTGGGTTATAAAATCGAGTATACTGTATTCGAGTTTCTTGTTTTGCCAGTAGCTGAGGTGGCCAGAGTGGCCACATAGGACAGAAATCGAGTTCATTGGACTCGGTTTGTAAGCCCAGAAACCGAGTTCATTGGACTCGGTTTGCAAGCCCAAAAACCGAGTTATTTGGACTCAGTTTGCAAGCCCAGAAACCGATTATAGTGTAATTGGTTTGGTTAAAAGGAAACCGAGTCTAGTGTACTCGTTTTCCTTTCGTCCCCGTGTCAATCATCGTACGCACTTAAAAAAAACTCAAGTCAAACACACAAAAACATTCAAAACACACAGTTACTCTCACTCTCAGTCCCTCTAAGCACACAGTTACACTCATTCCCTCACTCTCACTCTCAGTCCCTCTCATAGTCTCACTCTCATTCCCTCTCGCTCTGTGGCCGTCGCTCCATCTCCGGCTCGCTCAGTCTTTCTCCCTCAATGGTTGGCTCCGACTACCTCACAAAAGTAAGGACTCTCTCTTTTTTCTGAGTTTATTGGTAATGGATGATTGGCATGCATTGATTGTACTTGATAGATTTTGGGGGGGGGGGGGGGTGCAGAGTTTGCTGCCATATCTGATACTCAGCATTTGTAACTTTGTATAACCAAATTTATGTAAGGAAATGATTTGTTCAATTCAAGGAAAATGTAGGATTTTGATTATGGTCATCTAGCTGGCCTTTAATAAAATGTGCTCGAGCTTTTTTTTTTTTTTTTTGCACTTATACTAAATGTTCTTCATGTTTTACTTGTATTATTTATTCAAAAAGTTTCTCATTCTATCAAATGTAATCTGTGTAAGCTAAAAGATTTTGTTTGTACATTTTAATTCTTCCATTGCCTTAAATGCCTATCTTCTTACTGAAAAACAAGGAGAATTCAGCTCTTTAGCTGGTATTGCTTGCTTTGGGTGATTAAGAAATAAGAATTGATCATGACCTGTTAATACCTCCCGGATCTATTCTGTTATCTTTCCTTCCTTAGCATGATTTGCATCATTGTTTCTAGTCCCAATAAAGTATTTTTCACTTTAACCTTATTTTAATAAAGAGCAGCTATGTTTTGATTTTGTTAAAAAATATGTCATTTTTAATTAAAGTGGTTCATTGAAGGAAAGCATTTTTAGTTTCAGATCTTGACTGAAACTACATGATGTATTGGAGATGGTACTTCAGTTTCATTGAATCAGAGTTGTTATGCAAACTGCTGTAGATCTAATTGATTGTGACAGATTGTGTTGTAATTTTTATCTTACTAGGAACGTTTACCAACCTACAATGGCAGGTGAAATGTATAAGATTTCATTGTCTAGAGGAAAATTTAAGGAGAACTTAATTTGGCTAAAAAGGGTATTTCCTAAGCAAAAACCAAACTTTGGAAGATAATGATGGTACTGTTGTTTCAGCTTGGTAGAATTCTTTTTGGGCCAGATATGAGAGCTTGATATTACCTTTTAAATGTCCTTTTTTTTTTTTTTTTGGTGGAAGTAATCAATAATGATTTGTTTGTGAAGTCTGACCTAATTAGAAGAGAAGTTGTAGTTTCTGCTTCATGTGTGAATGTGTAATCCATGGTGAATATGAGGAAATTGTGAGTCATTTGTTTTTTCGTTGTCTAATTCCAAGTACAATTTGGTTTACTTCAGTGTGTGGTTTTAGAGTGGATTTTGTTTGTTTGTTTGTTTTTTTGTTGTTGTTGTTTCTTGGGATAAGTTAAAATGGATTTTTTGCAACCCCAATCAGTGAGGGTTAGGTTAGAGCACTGGCTATTTGTTTTCTTTGAAAATAATGTTATTTTCAAATTCAGGATGTGAAAAAAAAAAAAAAAAAAAAAAAAAAAAAAAAAAAAACCCAAACCATAGGGATTCTTTCTATGATGGGTTTCTTAATTTCTTTACAAATGAAGAAAATATATGATGGGTGTCTTAATTTTGAACCCTCATGTAATTCTAGGAATTTACATAGAGAAACTTGTCTTGTGTAATAAAATTGAGCAATGTTATTGATACAACATTTTTGACAACAAATTTCACACCTGTTGAGTTCGCATATTATTATTGAATCTCATAAGAGTTCATCATTAAATACTATTTTATTATCCACTATTAACAACTTGCCACCTTAGATGGTTATATTTTTGTTCTACTTATATTTTAAACAAAATTAACCAATAGAAATAAATTAAATTATAATAAATTACCACTTAAAAATAAACCAATTCAACACTATAAATCCCAAAGAATTAGAATTATCCCAAGTCAACTCAAAGTTACATTTTCTTTTTCTTGCCTTAAAAAAAAAAGGTTACATTTTGTTTTACATCCGGCCCAAAGCTTATAATGAAGAAATGTAGAAGGCTTAATTAATTAGCTCATACTAAGTTTTTGGCAGCATATTGAGTTTTTTATATGTATCTTTATTCCTTATGGTTGATTGTCATACTTACCGTTTGTGCACGAAATTAGGCTATACATTGAGATCCTTGCCAATTTATGTTCAACATGTGCTTATATTACTCTTGACTCCCTAAACTTCGTGCAGAATCGCTGCTATTCCTTCTCAAATCCCTGATGAGTTGGGTCCTGGTCCCATTGAGGATTCGGTGTTAAGGTTTCTAAAAGAACATCAACCGTGCGCTGTTTGGGAAGGCAAGGTAAAATTAAAACCGACCACCTGCTGAATATTCTCTTCTTATACTTTTACATTATGTTGGTTTTTTTTTTCTTCCCATTTCTAAAATTCCAAGTTTGTTAATGGTATTACTAGCTTTGAATGCATAGTCATACCCATTAGTCGGGTTAAGTTAGATTGGTTGACTGTTGCACACTTTTATATAAAGGTTACAGTTAGATAATGAAAGACATTACCATTGATAAGAGATTTAGAAAGGTTTGATTGTTTCAGTCTTTTAGCATTGGACTAAGATAACCAAATTGAATTGTGAGAGCCAAGAGAATCAAATTTTGATGTATGTATTCGTTGTAAACACGGTGGGTAATGGGTTTGATTGCTATTATGGCAATGCTTACACTAGCACGCATGGCATAAGTAGCAGGATAAATGGCTAAAAACATTGTGTTTCTTTCCCAATAACCATACTTCTTTTAACTTGTAACAAAGATCACGGTAACAATGGAGTGATTTGTTCATTGAAACACACAGTGGATAAATATTTTCGAAGTTATGGGTATATGAAAATGTGTTTGTTGTTTGATGGAATACTCTGTATCAAATATAAAATGTAAGATAAAGAGACAACTCAAAGGGGACATCTACCTGGTTTTTCTCCATTTTCATAATTTCAACTAGTTATCCATTGAAATCTCTGTTACAAATCTTAAACAAATATATCTTGAAATAATTTATGGTAAAAAGACTACAAATACTATCTTAGGTATCAAACTCATAATCCATTTCATATCCATGATAAAGACCTAAAAGTACTAAATATTCCTAACAATTGATCACAATATTTAGTACTAAATATTCCTAGCACGAGCTCACAATATTAATTTTTTAAAAAAAAACTTAGCATATTATCACAATATTTACACTAACAAACAAAATAAATATTCCAATTAATAACATAATAATCACAATATTTGGTACTAAATATTCACAATAATCACAATATTATTATTTTTTTTAAAAAAAACATAGCAAATAATTTAATCACAATATTTACACTAAAAAAATCCCAATATGTTGTAATTTAATCACAATTATTTACTAAATATTCCCAATAATTAATCATAATATTACTAGTCATTATAGATATTTTTTCTTAAGTAGATTCATGATCTTATATAAATGTGTCCTAATATTAATTTCAAAAAAAAAAAAAAAGAGCAAATAATCACAATATACTAACAAATAAATTAATCACAATATTTACACTAACAAATAACAAAAAAAAAACTTTTCCTAATATGTTCTAAATTTTTCTTTAAAAAAAAAAAAAAAAAAAAACTAGCAAATAATCACAATATACTAACAAATACATTAATCACAATATTTACACTAACAAATAACAAAAACAAAACTTTTCCTAATATGTTCTAAATTTTTTCTTAAAACAAAAACTAACAAATAATCACAATATTGTAAAAACATTACCTAAGAGTATTGTGTGAGATGAGTGTTCTGTGAGTGCAATTGAGAGACAGTTTAGGAAATGAGCTTCTGAGCTGAGTTTCTGAAGAGTATAGAGCTAAAGGTGTGTGAGACCCCACGGTAAGGAGCAAAATAGGTCCCAGCTAGGACCCACGGCAACACATGGAGGGCTAGGGACCATTCATGAAAATCGAGTCCTTTGGACTCGACTTCCAGCTCAGTACCCACGTGACTGTTGATACTGTGAGATGAGACTGATGATGCTGTGGGATGGACTGATGTGACTAGGAAATCGAGTTCACTAGACTCGGTTTTTATACATAGAAACCGAGTTCAGTGGACTCAATTTCCATGTATAAAAACCGAGTCTAGTGAACTCGATTTTTGTGGGATGGACTGATGTGACTAGGAAATCGAGTTCACTGGACTCGGTTTTTATACATAGAAACCAAGTTCAGTGGACTCGATTTCCATGTATAAAAATCGAGTCCAATGAACTCGATTTTTATGTATAAGAAACGAGTCCAGTGAACCCGATTTCTTCGCCTACGTGGATACTTATCCACCTCAGCTGTAGGCAAAACAGGAGAATAAAAATAGGAAAATCGAGTCCTCTGAACTCGAATTGTTAAAAACCAAAATACTTTGAAACGTTCCCAAATTATCGTCAGGAAAACCAATTTCCACTCCATCATAATCTCATCGAACTTCATCGCAACACTGCCATGAATCCCGAATAGTAAAGCATCTCCAATAGACTCTTTAAACCCATTTTTGGAGAGCAAACCTACAAAAAATCATCAGCTCCAACAACAACCTCTCCAAAACAGGAGAATAACAACAGGAAAATTGAGTCATCTGAACTCGAATTGTTAAAAACCAAAATACTTTGAAACGTTCCCAAATTATCGTCAGGAAAACCAATTTCCACTCCATCATAATCTCATCGAACTTCATCGTAACACCGCCATGAATCCCGAATAGTAAAGCATCTCCAATAGACTCTTTAAACCCATTTTTGGAGAGCAAACCCACAAAAAATCATCAGCTCCAACAACAACCTCTCCAAAATTCAATTTTGTTTTAGAGTTGCCATAGTAGCTCTGTAAACCAAGCAAGCACTGTAGCAACTCCAAATCATTTTTTTCCAACATTTTCTCAACGGCTAAAAATGACAACAAAATGCAATTGAATCACAAAACATAGTCTTTCTCATAGAACTAATGAAATCAGAAGAAAACAGATCTAACCCATCAGGGCTGCATGTCACTGGCGGTGGTGAAGGTAGAGTAGGTGATGGAGGACAAAGATGACAAGCTTTTGTTAAAAAAAAAAAAAAGACTAATGGAGTAAGTGTTTTTAAAAAGGAAAATTAATTAGAATTTAATGAATAAGAATAATAATTCCTTAAATTAAGATTAAATTGCGTTTTTATTAAAAAATAAAAATGGATAATGATAAATTAATGAAATATCAATAATTAAAAGATAAAAAATTGATGAATTTTTTAGTGAAGAATTATTGAATATATGATAAATTGTAAATTACATCAAATTTTAAAAAATTTGTGCAAGAGTAACATAGATTTGATAAAGACTAACAAATAAATATGAGTGAAAATTAGTTTCAAAAAAAATATGAGTAAAAATTAAAATTAGACAGTTAATAATATAGATTTTTTAATTTATAATTTCTATCATTTCTATGTTTCGCTCAATTTATGTAAATTTTGATCCAATTTGTTTTAGATCTGTGATGATTCTTTGTTCAATGTCTTCAAAAATACATTTCTTACAAATTCCTGTGATGCTTGGATTTTTAATTTTGCTTTGATCATTTTTGTATTTGGATTTGCCCAAAGGATTTAGATCTAGGTGTTTCTGTACTAGATCTGTTGACCTATTTATGTCAATTTTGCTTATAAATGATGTTATTAATTTTTGGTATTTTTGTGTGTGTGATGTAAATGGTTTAGGGAATTGAGCTGACGCTTGAATTTATTTATTGTTTTAGCTCAAAATCCAAATTATCTGAGATTTGGTTTAGGGGTTATTCAATTTGGGAAATTCAGGTTATGTGAATGTGAGGGTATAATTAGCTATGTCGACAAAATGTTATTCATAAAAAAACTAAAGAAAATTTATATATTGATATATTCATTCATTATATTTATAAGTATTGTAGCTATCAATAAAATTTTGAGTGCCCTAGCTGCATTTATGCCCTAAATTGATGTAAGAAGTACGCATTAATCAATGAGAGCTCATGATGGGTGTATTACATGCACAGAGGATAAGTGCTTGTGGGCTGTAGAGAGCAAAGGTCGGGGGTTTAAGTCTCTAAGAGGGAGGTGCACACACATATACACTTAAATTATGCTATAGTAAAATTTTTATCCTATATATATGTGTGCGTGTGTGTGTGTGTATGTGTGTGTGTGTGTGTGTGTGTGTCTGTGTGAGAGAGAGAGAGAGAGAGAGAGAGAGAGAGAAAAGAAACTCACTGACCTACTTGATAAACACACATTGTCATTTAATGTTCACTCAATCATATTCCCCTTGTAGCTACAAATAAGATCAATCTAGATCATCCAACCTGTCATGTTTAGCACAAAAAAGCAACTAGCCTGATTCTCCAATATCTCACAGCCTAATGCTCAAATCATATTAAAAAACCACTTTTTCAAATAATTTATCTTAATTTTAGGAAAGAATTTTTACTAAACTAGAGTATTAATAAAAGCAAAGTCTAATCATGTCTTTGGCATGGACTCCTCCTCACCAAACCTTTTTCATCCATTAATTTCATAAACAAGCAATTCTTGGTTTTTCTAATTCATCAATTCCGCCAAAAGCTTTATAGCTCAAATAGCATTTCTTAGTATTTCTAATAAAGACTTTTAGGGTATAAGGGAGAAGGTAGGTGTAGAATAAAAAAGCTGGGATTCCATCAGTGTTGTCAAATAGGGAAATAAAATATTATTGTTTAAAATTCAATTTACTCTCACATCTTTCTCTCTTAATTAAATAAACATGACAAGTATAAGAATACTCTGATAACCTTCGTCAACTCTCTTGCTAACTACAATGTAGTAGATTAACTTTTCACTATAGAGCTAGATCCAAAAACACGCTTATCAAAATTTAATGCCCAAAAAGACAACAAAAAGGAAGGACATATGCTCAATCCTCTAACTTGCACTATGAGGGACATTCAGGGCCCGTTTGGTAGAGGAGTTTTAGTAATGTTGTTTGTAATTTTTTGAAATACGTGTGTAAAAAAGTGTGTAATGTTGTTTAAAAACTGAAAATGAGTTGTTTAAGGACATATGCTCAATCCTCTAGCTTGCACTGTGAGGAACATTCAGGTCCGTTTGGTAAAAGAGTTTGAGTAATGTTGTTTGTAGTTTTTTGAAATACGTGTTTGTGAAAAAGTGTGTGGAAATGTGTGTAATGTTGTTTAAAACTGAAAATGAGTTGTTTAACAACTCTACCAATTAGGGCCTCAATTATTAGAGTTGGAAACTTTGCATTTATTAGGATTTCTATAGACTTATGGTATTATGTATTTAAAAGAGTTTGAGTAATGTTGTTTGTAGTTTTTTGAAATACGTGTTTGTGAAAAAGTGTGTGGAAATGTGTGTAATGTTGTTTAAAACTGAAAATGAGTTGTTTAACAACTCTACCAATTAGGGCCTCAATTATTAGAGTTGGAAACTTTGCATTTATTAGGATTTCTATAGACTTATGGTATTATGTATTTGACAATTTTCAAAGAAAAAAAAATCTTGAAAAATATGGTATTTTTTTTTTTTTTTTGTTTTCTGAAAAATATGGTATTGGGTTCAAGTGATAGTCCAAATTATAGTGATATTTTTTGTAATGCATGATATTTGTCGTTTGAACTTTGAACCTCATCCCCCCCCCCCCCCCTCCCTAGTCCCTATCTATAAAATAATAATAATAATAATAATAATAATAATAATAATAATAATAGGACATTTGTTTACAAGTCTAGTTTACCTTTTTCTTTTTTCTTTTTTCTTTTTGGTTCCCCTCTTTATTAACTCTGGTTCTATTAGTGTAAGTTCCAGTTAGTTCAACTTGTAAAGTTTTTGATAGTTGAATAAAAAATTTAGGGTTTAATCACTATTTACACCAAAAATTGATTGGTTTCTTAATCTAATGATAAAAAGCTATCATCATGAGCGGATACCATAGGTTAAAAGGCTTTCTATAAAAAAAAAAATTCTAGTTCTGTAAAGACTGGACCAACAAAAGAGAACAAGAATTGGGCCCAGTTAACATCTTGGGCCATCAAGACAGAAAGACAAGACATGGTTGAATAAAAAATTTAGGAATTAATCATTGTCTCTACCAAAAATTGATTGGTCTCTTAATCTTGATGATAAAAAACTATTATTAGAAGCAGACACCGTAAGTTAAAAAACTTTCTATTAAAAAAAAAAAAAAAAAACTCTAGTCCGGTTAAGACTAGACCAACAAAAGAGAACAATAATTGGGCCCAGTTAACATCTTGGGCCATCAAGATAGAAAGACAAGACATGGATAATACACACGTAGTGAATTACAAACAAAAAGCTAATTGGTCTTTTAATCTAATGATAAAATGATTGGTCTCTTAATCTGATGATAAAAAACTATCATCAAGAGCGAACACCATAGGTTAAAAAGCTGTCTATTAAAAAAAAAAAACTCTAGTTCTATTAAGATTGGACCAACAAAAGAGAACAAGAATTGGGCTCAGTTAACATCTTAGGCCATCAAGATAGAAAGACAAGACATGATTGAATAAAAAATTTAGAGTTTAATCACTTTCTATGCCAAAAATTGATTGATCTCTTAATCTTAATGATAAAAAGCTACCATCAGAAAAAGATATTGCAAGTTAAAAAGCTTTTTATTAAAAAAAAAAAAAAAACCCTCTAGTTCTGTTAAGACTGGACCAACCCAAGAGAACAATAATTGGGCCCAGTTAACATCTTGGGCCATCAAGACAGAAAGACAAGACAGGGATACTGCACACGCAGTGAATTACAAACAAAAAGCAGCCGAAGCCCCATCCTTTCTCTTCTTCCAACCTTTTCCTCTATTTATGGATGAAGCAGAGGATTTTTACTAAGCAAAAGAAAGCGATACAGCTTCGGTCAACAAAACAAAACTCCAAGGGATTGGAGTTAAAAACCAACTCAGTTGAAGGAGATTGAATTAAACGACCCTAATCTGGGATTACAGTTGTAAAAGCAACATAACCCAGAAACAAAGAAAGAAACAAAAACCCTTGAATCCAGTAACCAAGAAAGCCCTCAATTTTGGAAAAAAGTTTTAAACTTTACAAGGAGAAAGAGAAAAAAGATGTTCTTCCACATAGTACTGGAGCGGAACATGCAACTCCACCCTCGCCACTTCGGCCGCAACCTCCGTGACAACATTGTCGCCAAGCTCATGAAAGATGTCGAGGGCACCTGCAGGTTCTCTCTTTTTTTCATTCTTAAATCCCAATTTCTTGATTTTGGTTTCTGGGTTTTCTCTGTTTTGGTTCCATGGTCTAAAATTTTGTCACTTTCTTAAAATTATAATTATATTTATGCAGTGGTCGACATGGGTTTGTAGTGGCAATAACTGGAATTGAGAATATTGGGAAAGGGTTGATTCGTGATGGAACTGGATTTGTCTCCTTTCCAGTGAAGTACCAATGTGTTGTTTTCAGACCCTTTAAAGGCGAGATTTTAGAGGCTGTTGTTACTATGGTCAACAAGGTATCTATATTAGAATTGCAAGTTTTTTATTTTTATTTTTTTATTAACTTTAGCATATATTTTGAACTATATTGAAATCTTACAGATGGGATTTTTTGCCGAAGCTGGGCCTGTTCAAATTTTTGTTTCAAACCATGTAAGTTTTGCTCTCCATTTATACGTGACTAGGATGTGTGTTCTGACAATCATCCTCTAAAGTCTAAACCAGAGGACTTGATGTCGAATTTGTATTGGAGTGATGCTAGAGATACTACAAATTTACTACATAAGCCAAAAATAATAATTAAAACTTTCATTCATTATTATGTTGAAGTGGCACCAATAGTTTGTAAGCTTTAGTAGTAGCTCTAGCATTTTCCTTTGTATTGTATACGTGTGAATTTTCAAGATGTTCACAGTCTCTCTTCTTGTGTAAATTCTTGTTTGTTGGTTCCTAAAGCTCATTTGAGTTCTCGTTTCCATCATTTTTGAAAGTTTAATTATATCTGCTTTGCTTGTTGTACATTTATAAATTATTACTTTTTGTTTTAGTTGATACCGGATGATATGGAATTCCAATCTGGAGATATGCCAAATTATACAACTTCAGATGGATCAGTAAGTCTTAGTTCTAACTTCTTCTTTTTTTTCAGAAGAAATTTGATAAATTTCTAGTTTAAAATTGTATGCTTGAAATTGATATCTTGGTCTCCTTCAGGTTAAGATACAAAAGGATAGTGAAGTCCGGCTGAAGATAATTGGAACTCGAGTTGATGCTACAGAAATTGTATGTCGTTATTCCATTTTGTTACCACTATTTGAAAGCTTAACATAATGTTATCTTGTAATTGAATTGAAGTGAAATTCAACTCAGTTAAATTTTGACCACAAATTTATTTTCTGAAAACACAATCTTAAAATAGAAGGCATGTAGTAGCATGGGTAGAAATTTGGTTAAACAATTAAGTAGGTGAAAAGGGTGGAGCCTATCTGGATGGTGGTTATCAATTTGCTACAGAAGATTTCCTCTTTGTTTCAGGGCTAGGGTTGGATCCACTTAAGTTGTGTAATATATGCCATGACTATGAACATTTTATGGCTACATTTTATCTATTGTGGATAGGATTAAGAAATCGAGTATAATTAGGACTACCATTCCATTATTTTTAAGAAGGTTTAGGGATTCTGAAGATAATTTTTTTTAGTTAGTTTTTTGACCTTTTGCCATTCCTCATGTAGTTCAGTGAGTTAAGTCCCCATTTAAGAGTACATCTTATGAATTCCTGTATTTATTTTATATCCTTCTCTGTCGATACTTATATGAGCACATCCATTCCCTCATCCATCACCCAGCTACTTCTCGTTCTAAGTTGGCCTAAATAAAGGGATTGATTGGTTTGTGAAATTGCAAGCAGCTTCAGAGGATATCATGAATGAGATATAGTATAGGGTGATGATGGTTCCTATTATAAATTCTCTCTTTTTACTGTCAATAAGTGACCTTGGGTTCACTTTCACCTGCAATTCAAATAGAACAAAAGCACAGTCTAAACAGTTTAATACGAGTTGATTTAAGAAACCAACTCTAGAGTGGAACTCCTACAAGGAAAATCATCTAGGCGCACCTTCTTTAGAACCCCCATCTATATGCATCCCAATTTGGGCCATGTGGAATAAACTGCTGAGGTTATATAGGCTGTTGTTCAATATGGATCTTTCTATTTAGGCCCAAGGTTGGTCTTGATTTGTTGGTGTTTGATTTTTTGAATTTGAGGGGTCACTGCCATTGAATTTGTAGGCTATTAATAGCTTAGATTGATTTTTTTTTAATAGTCAATGAAAATTCTATGATGGAATGAATAACGGTGACAACAAATGTAAACTCCAATGACTAAACCTACAAAAACGAAACTTAAATGACGTAAACAAAAATTGACCAAACTTAAAGGGTGTAATTTGTGTTTATTGTCTTTCTTTTTTTTTTTTTTTGGTTTTTATGTTTTCTTCTTCCTAGGTGGATACCTTATATGTATTATTGTTAATATATTTTTCAGCATAAATATTTAACGTGTCAAAATTAATAAGAGTATAGAAAGGTAAAAATAAAATCTTTCCTATTTCATCAATGTCTTCTATGGTTCAAAACATATGAAAGGAAAGCAAAGGAAAGGGTAAAGGAAAGTAATATAGCAATAGCTCAACTAGTTGGCATCTCTTAGTGTTTCCAATGAACACATCCAGAGTTCAAAAACCCCCCTCCCTCAACTATTGAATTATAAAAATAAGAAAAAATTTATTAGTAATTTTGATCTAAAAATAAAATAAGATACAGAATAAAGAATAGTACGGTTAGCTTTGAGAAAAGATAAAATTTGTTTTTCTTCATGAAAATTATTGTATAAACAATTATATGTAATCTACTATTTTATATGTTTATTAATTTAATTCTTTTTTATTTATTTCTATATATTAATGATCTTTGAATTCAATTTTATTTTCCTCATAATTTGATAGTTACAACAATTGGGGAAGGGGGATTTGAACCCTAGTTATCCTCATAAATGAGAACAAACAATGCCACTGAGTTACAAGACTTTTGGCAATTAAATTTAAATTCAATGTGTTATATTGTGTGTATTTATGCCTACATGTCCATATGTATAATATATGCATGTGTATGTATTATATATTTTGCCCTCTCTAGAGTCAAATTCTGGCTCTGCCACTGTGTCTTATGGTTGTCTGGTCTGCATGGGTGTTGATGCAAGAATCTTTTCAAAGCATGCACCATGAAGCATAAGTTTACTTGTTTTTCAAAACAGCTTTTCATGAAAATTTATGTTTGCACGAATTAAAGTATTTCCTTGATTTTACCTTCCTGCCATAGTAATGTTTGCCCTATGGATTCTCACCATGAGGGAACTCTTATAACTTTATTTTTGGAGGAAGGAGGATCTTGTCATGCCTTAGGGCATTGGTTCCTGTGGTAAAAAAGTGTGAGGTAGGTTGGACCTGAGGATTTTTGCTTCCAAAAAAAAAAAAAAAAAAGTTGGACCTGAGGATCACATATTGCCTATAAAAGCGAGGCTCTTGTCATTTTCATTTAGACTTGCCTGTTTTCTTTTAGTTTTGGCATTGAAGCCAGTCTTGTTTCAGTCAGATCATGTCTGAATTTGAATGTCATTGGTTATTGAGTATTTCTCATTGGACTAAGTGGTTAAAGCTAATCATTTTTTAAGAGAACAAGACATGAAATCTTTGGTGAGTCTTTGATCATATTATGAATCTGAAATTTAGCTTTTTGTGTTTCTTATCTAATATGTTTCCCTTTTTTACAGTTCTGCATTGGTACCATAAAAGATGATTTCTTGGGTGTGATCAATGATCCTGCAGCGGCTTAGCGAAGTGGCTGGATGACGTTTTCTTTGCTTGTGTTACCTGCTTGTCTTGTACTTCTGAAAATTCCAGTTGTATAATATTAGTAACCAGGATTATTCAGACTACACTCTAGGGGGGTACTTAGTGATGCTGAATCATTGTTGGATAGAATTTTTTGTGTCTGCATTGCTGAATCACTGAATTGGTTT
Organism: Quercus variabilis; assembly: GCA_030445155.1. Lineage (NCBI taxonomy): Eukaryota > Viridiplantae > Streptophyta > Magnoliopsida > Fagales > Fagaceae > Quercus > Quercus variabilis. The sequence goes on from CP129456.1 coordinate 8,291,287, forward strand.
TAGTTTTTGGTTTACTGAATTTAGAAATTTGTCAAAGGCTAGCGCCCTTAATTATGGACTCAGATCCTTTGGATATACTACCTGCTTGACCTCAATGGCAACTGGGTAATATTGCTTTGATGGTATAATCTGGTACCAACAAAGAGAAAAACTATACCCAAATTCTGACTTTAATTGAGATTTCTCTATGTTGTGCTATATTTCTTCAATCAAAATGTACCCTTTGCTTTCCTGGCTATTGAGTATTGACTGATGATTGGGTAAGCACCAAAACTTGGGTTTTATTGTTTGTCATCCCACGAATTTGTGTCCATGAGGCCTATGTGCTTAGCAAGGAAAGAAGTTACAATAAGCAGTTAGTTCAAAGAAATTAGTCATCTTCAATTAAGGTAGACACAGAATCTTAGATCATTTTCTTTTCTTTTTTTTTTTTTTTGGATGAGCGAAATCTTACATCATTTTCTTGAAATTTGAGAGTGGTTATATATATATATATATATAGTTAGGGCAAAACTTAGATACACATCTCTAGGTGCCTCTTTTAAATTACCGCCACCTAGCTAATTTAATGAATCCACTAACTGATGTTAAAACACTATCTCCTTTGTTTTCTCTTAGCTCAAGAGAAAATCTGAGAGCTTAAAATTTCTCACCCAGTAGCCAGATTTCTTCTTCCTCCATTTTATTTGATGTTTCAATATTTATCAGTTACCAAAAAAAAAAAAAAATTGGGGGAAAAAAAAAAAAAAAAAAAAAAAACCGGTTTGAAGTTGAGTGTTGATGTTAACATAGAAATCCAATTCGTATTCACCCAAACAAAACCATCGCAAACCCATACTCCGACCCAAACTCAATAACCACTTCCCTTCCAAACTCCACGCAGCAAGCCCAATCTGGAGATTTGGTGTCAAGATTTAGCTTTGAAAGAAAATCAAAAGCACTAAGAAATCTTTTTTTTTTTCCTACCTGTTAGGCACTCCCCTGTAGATCTGCAGACTCACTCCATCTAGAAAAATGAAATTAGGTAGTGCATCCCTTGAATGCATGTGCCTTTGGTCATTGGAAATTTCCATGGATTGATCATCTTTAGCCATTTGGTGTGAGAGTCTAAGAGATTTGATGAATAGGTTTCTAGCGGGCCAAGAAAAGAAAAAGGAAAAAAAGGGGGAAGAAAGAAACAAAATGAGATGGTGTTAACAGACGTTAGCTAAGTTATTAAGCTAGACAGGTGGCAGTAATTTAAAAAGAGTACCTAAAGAACTGTATTTAAGGTACTGTATCTAAGTTATATACTAGTCACAACCGATGCACCACACAAAACAACTATTATTCAAATCCCACAAAGAAAAAAAAGTAACTTACATAAACTTTCCTTCACGCTTGGAACAAGACCGTAGAAAACTTAAATAGCATAAACATGTATCACTAAATAATTAGAATCAAAGAATTTGCAGAATAGAGTAACTGTAATTAAATTTAAATTATGTTTAAAAAATACAAAAGTAATTTACTCAAAATTTATTTTTGGTTTATTTTAGTAGAATAATTAGTTCTAATCAAATTAAAAAAAAAATACATATTTTATTAGTATAATAAAATGTGAAAAAATGTTCAAGAACTTCAATTTACCCATCTTCCCCTAGATTAGTGAAAGTTGTAAGATTATATTCATGTACTTAACAGGAAGTTTGAAGTGTTTAATGTTGAGTTTGATGAATTCATAATCATAGTCTTAAAAAAAAATGCTCAATTCTAGATTTACAGAAGCAAATTTATGAACACCTCCACCTTGACAAGCTCATTTTTTTTTAAGCTACCCTTCTAATAATACTTTTCATGCAAAACTGAATGTTACTCGAAAATTCAATTTGTTGAAAGCATAGTTGGTGCCGATTCTAATACAATTTTTTTTTTCTATTTTTTTAATGACGGAGAACCTCTTCAAGGTCCCTTTGAACCTTACCCTTATTGAGAAAACCCTAGATACACGACTCGCCTGCAAAAACCTTTCATCGGGTTATCCCAAGCCTTTATCCCAGGACCTTGAGGGAGCATGCCCTAAGGCCTACAATCGAGCTAGCCCGTGTGGGCTACTATTTAACACATTCTTATATGTATGGAAATGAATGTCACTTGAAAGAAAAGAGGAAAAGGAGAAGAAATTTGAGAATAAAAAAGGAGAATGATTTAGGATTACAAGAACATTTACACCAAAACTTAAGTTGTATTATTATGTCTGTGACAAAGGTTAATTCAAATAGCATAAGATAAGGGCTTAGCCGCATGAGTTGTGATATTCAGATGTGATAAGGCTTGGCTTGCAGAGCAAATGTGAAATCTGATATCCTCAAGAACAAAGGGTGGAGATTTTGTTTTTCAAAAAAAAAAAAAGTGTGGAGATTTTGGAAAGAATGTCAGAGATTTTCAACCACCAAATGTTACTCTCAAGGCCATGTCAACAAATTCCGCAATGATGCAAGATTAGTAGGATCAAATTTCAGAGATGCTGAAGACCTTAATTGAAGAAAAAATACATATTCTAGAGTCAACAGCAACCAAGAAACAACAAATGAAATTTGGGAGATCAAAGAATAGCCAAAAGTTCAAGAATCCTATGGAATTTTAGAGATCAAAGAACAACCAAAAATTCAAGTACCCAATAAAAAAGTACAGGTTGTGGCTCTCAATGGAGAGTCACTCACAGTATCAAAAGTGCTTGCATAGGGCAAAATATTCTCTCTTTTGAAAAGCCATGGAAACGTGGCTAACGGCCTGACCCCCAAGGGAAAAATTGTCACGAGTTCGAGACCAATTTGTTAAGAATGCATTAACAAGGTAATCAAGATGTGGCTACATTACAGGTCAAGTGGGAGGTGATCTTTGATGAAGATAAATCGTGCCGCCCCGGGGGGGTGGGGTGGGGGGTGTTGTGTGGGGTGTGGTGGTCAACACTCGGCAAAAGAAGATGTGACACATCTAGTATTTCTAAGAAATTTACGGTTCAAATCTGCCCTCCAATTGTATCGAATTATCCAACCAAAAAAAAAAAAAAAAAGGCTATATCTCAAGTCCATTTGTTACTCCAATTTTAAAACACAACTTCGTAAAAACCACTGAACTGAACGCAAGCCTATATATGTATTGGTCTTAAAATAAGCGCTTGCCTAACTCAAACATCGAACCAAACAGGCTTAGCACAATTAGCGACTATACAAGAAGGAAACATGAGTATGACTCAACTACATAAAATGCATGCGTAAGGTTAAGCTAATTCACTAACAATTGAAGGCTTGAGAGTAGAAAAACACTTCCCAATCTAGCAGGTCTGGGTTTCTTTTTAAATGTTCTCAAGAGTCAAGACAACAAATTCTCTTTACTGACAATGCAACAAACTCTAGGCTCTTACTATGAAACGCATGAAGCTAAAAACTGAGAGCTCAACTCATAAATCATTTTTTTTTTTTACATACCAAAAACAAAGTTCTAATAGACTAATACACACATAGAAAAGTCTTAATACAAAATCAAGACAAGCACGCAATGGCAATTACATTGGGTATAGTGTGTCCACCTTGTCTACATAGGGTATAATATGTCAAACATAGAGTCAACTAGCTCCAATTAATAATCGTTAAAAGCTCTTGCTCTCATAAATCTGATATTCTATAAACAACTGTAGAGGTCCTAAGCAAGAGAATACCAGAAAACACCATCCTAAAGACACTAAACGAAAAAATCTCATAGACTGATTCTATAACCCACTGCTGTGAGAATCAACCAAGTCCCACACACCCCAACGCAACCTTAAATCCTTAATTGTTATTCACTTACTGATATAGTTCTGGTCAAGAACTAAATTGCTACACCATTACTAGAACAATCAGCATAAAGCCGCAGAAAGACAGTCAATATCAAATAAATCATCAAATTCTTATCAATGTTAATCTCCTTAAACCAAATCCTTGTTTTCAAGTTCAATTTATGTATTCCTTGGACTCCTAAACCTCTGCTTAGTAAATCAAAATGGGCATTAAACCTAACATAACAAAAAGAAACAAAAATCCGAATATGAAAAAAAAAAAAAAAAAACAAACAAACAAACAAACAAACAAACTATGAATTGAAATGAAAGGTATTCATATATCCACTTCTGCATCAACTTAAGCACAGATCAGTCATCAAGAAATTTAAGCAACAATAGGCCATTAAAATATCAAGAATTTTGTATTGAATAACACTAAATTTCCATATAATTATGAGAAACCATGTACAAGAAATGTATAAATTTAATAAAAAAAACAACAAAATAAAGAACAGATACCATTTTGACACAGATTGATCAGATCAGAAACTTGGGTTGCTTATGGATCTACTTCCACTTCATCAATGATTATTCAATTCAGATACAAGGTTTTTTTTTTAAATGAAAAATCCTTTATGAAGCTACCAAAGTTACATTTAAACACATTTAATAAATAAAAATCACATGCAAATCTCAAATTTTGCATCGAACACGGCCATTGTGCACCATATACCATTCCAAGGAAATCGCCAACCATTGCAACCTCAGCCTCACCATTTGAGAAGTTGGGAGAATAACATGTCAAACATAGAGTCGACTACTCCAATTAGTAATCTTTAAAAGCTGTTGCTCTCATAGATCTTTCATTAAGTGGTCCTTAGCAAGGGTGTACTGAAGCCCTGTTTCAATTGCAATTAAATGCAAGACTGGGAATAGTTCATTCAAAAGAGTGAGCCTTGCACCATACTGCATGCTAGAATCATACTCTTTTACCATACCTAACAACATGGCCAATAAATCTATTCCATATGAAGCTTCCCAATCCATTCCAATTAAGTACAAGTATGGGAATAACTCTTTCAAACCACGACTCCTGCATCATACAATAGGGCAGAATCTTTCAACATAAAATTGAAAAAGGGCTCAAGGATTTATAAGCCCAACCTATCGAGGATTTACTGAATCATACTCAACCTTAGTCATTAAGAGAGAGAAAATAATAACCTGCTATAATGATCAGTAAAAATCCCCCTATTCTCCCACACTTCCACACCCTTTCTCACTCTCCATTAGACCTCTAAGTCGCTCAACTTTATAACATTACTATATCAAGTTTAAACGAAGCCTGGCTAACCTTGTATCAGTCAAATTCTCAAAACAAAAACATCATACACAGAAGATAAAGAACCCTTACATATAACAAATACAACACACAAAAAACAGCAACAGGGCAGCAAACATGCAACAATAACAAAAATTCACATCAGTTTCTTGCAGGAACTACTTTATATGATAGCAATTTAAGAATACTAAATTTCAGATTTTTTTTTTAATTAAAAAAAAAAACACACACACACACACACAAGCCCAACAAAAATCCATGAGAGCAAAAGCCTAGAAATCCATTACAAAAGCAACTGACAACAAAATTACAACTTCCAGAGAGCAAAGCATTACAGGCATATCACAGAATCAACCAAAAAAAATAGTAAATTGCAGCACATAATCATAACAGAACCCAAAAACTTATAGACTTGAGACAACTATAGTAAATTGGTTGAGCAGAAAATGCAGAATAACTCATGCAACATCAAGAAGTACGACTTTGGTTTGTTTTCAGTCTTCACGAAGCAATGCACAGAAAAATATTCCATGAAAGTATATTATATACATGTATATTAATTTTGTTTGATTTGAATACATCTAAAATAAATCCAGATTTTCTATAAAAATTGATTCAGTGTATATAACATCAAAGAAATCTTTTCCTTCCATAAGTTTTTGACTCTAGTCTTCATCCTTAGATGTGATGAGGCAATTATTAAAAGACAATAAGTATTTCAATAGAGATAACACATAATCAACTCTTTCTATCAAGGATCAAGCTTCGCGGACTAAAAAATTTTGGTGTTACATTTTTAATATAAAGATGACTAATAGTCAACACTTTATTCTATTTATGTAGAACAGAAAATTGTTTAAATACTGTGCCATAGTCCAAGGAGCCTCCACTGCCAGTGGATCACCTTCGTCTCCTTCGCTACCACCGGTGACTATAACTATGGCAGTGGTGGAGTCACAGATAGTGTGGCTTGGACATGAGTGAGAAAGTGAGAGAGACGGAAGAAGAGCAAGCTCCCTGCGTCTGTTTTCTGGGTCACGTAGTCATTGGGTTTTTTTGAGACAGTTGTTCATAGTTGTGGAATGAAGTTAAAAAATTAAATAAATGAATAAATCTCAATGATGTGGATGATGAAAGGTGGCAAAATATTAGGAAATCAACCAAAAATCTTAACTTCTTTGGTTTAATATATATCACAAGTCCCAGATACTTGTCAGTTATCATGCAGCCTCATTATAGTGTTCAGGCAAGTGAATGATGAAAGGTTATGCAATTAAGGTAACTCTTGCAAAGATGGAAGGTGGTGAGTTGGGAAATGGAGTTTTCTATTCCTGTTTTTGGAAAGCTATGTCACTATCTTACACAATTTTTTTTCCTTCAAAGAGAAACTTCATTAGAATGCAGTCCCAAGGGACATATTGCTCATTATGTAAAACTGTTGTGGTTTTATTATTTTACTACGACTTCAAAAGATTTTTCTTTTGCCCAAAATACTTGGGTTTTCATAAGCTACCAAACTTAAGAAACTGATTAATCTTTGTATATATTTTGCAACTACAATTTTAGCAGCAATTTGTCTGGAGAAGAAAAATGAACATTATCAACTATCATGCCTAGAAAGAAAATGTAAAAAAAAAAAAAAAAAAGATAAGAAAGAGTAGCTTTTTCATTCTGTGTATTCACAACAATCATCTCACCTGCATATAACTAACCCCCTCTTCATTCAGTCCTGTACATGACATTTCCTTCTCAAGATTTTCAGATTGCTTGCTCCTATCATGTTCTTTTTCTGACAAATCTGTTTTGTTTTGTTTATAGATGACAAATCTGTTCATTGATATCAGTCTTCGTAAAAGGATTCTGCAGTACACAACAATTAAAATTTAGTTAATCCACATATCATATGCATAGACCCATTCACAATTCCACGAAGACACATAATTGAATAAGTTAAAAAATGATAGATAGAAGTAACATTGCATACCATTAATTGACAATACTATACTGCTGAACCTCAAAAACCTTCTTTATCAATTGCATCGCTGTGATCACCATCAACAGAGACCATATTTTCACCACTATTACTATTACCATTAATAGAAAATGCTTTTTCACCATTACTGACAGTGATAACAGAGGTTGAATTTTCAAGTTGTTCAATACCATTGACAGAGGCTGCTGCGACTTCACCACTACTAGCAGCAACAGAAACTGCATTAGTTTCACCAATATTGCCATTCACACAGGCAGTTGCATTAACCTTTTTAACAACATCATCATCATCTTTACTATCATCAGCAATTTCCTGAGGGACACCCTGCAATACCCATGACTTTCTTTTTGATTTGTTTCATAAAGATAATGTAAACAAATAAATATGAAGAAATGCAGAATTAAATCACCTGGAGCTGCAGAAGGCCAACACAAATGTGGGAAGCCGATGAAGAACCCAACCTAGCAGGAAGCCGATGAAGAACCCAACCTAGCAGGAAGCCGATGAAGATCCCAACCTAGAACCTTACAAATAACCTGAGCAAAAGCCCTATGAGCGTGCTTTCTCTTAGTCTTCAAAATAGAAGTGGAATGCTGAAGAAGGCCAACACAACCTTTGAACTTTTTCCATACCGTCTTCCCTGTTCCACAACAAACAAGACAATAAAAATCCCCACTTTCATAGCACTTCTCATAGTAACTCCTCAACTCCCTGTCCTCTGAAAACAACTTCAGAAAGAAGCGCAATTCTTCTTCATCTTCTTCAGAATTCCCATCTTCACTAGTTTTATCTTCATCTTCATTTCTGGCGAGGAGAAATTCACGGCAGGGTTGCAATGCCTTGTACTGCATTTGGCCGGCTTGGTCTTCAGCCGATAAGGGTTGAAGAGTGGAAACAGGTTTCTTCATGGAATGCCAACCAGATGATGTTTCAGGAGGCGGCTCTTGGGGGCAAGGCCACCCGGGACCTGAATCCAGTGGCGGGTCAGACTCTCCCACTCTCTTTCTTGTTTGGGTGGGGGGTTGAGGTTGTGGGAACGGGGCTAGGCGGTGATGGTGATGCAATGGATAATGGGGACTGGAGTTTGGATTAGGAATAGAAGTTGGAGTGTGTTGGGGATGATTGGGGTTTGCATTTTCACCATTACTGACAGTGACAACGGAGATTGAATTGTCAAATTGTTCAATACCATTGACAGAGGCTGCTGCATTATCCTTTTTAACATCATCAGAGTCATCCTTACTATCATAAGCAATTCCCTCAGGGCCACCCTGCAATGCAATAACCATGACACAACACAACCCACCAGACCATTCATGAAGAATTTAGCAACTACTTTTTGTTCTGTTTTTGTTTTTGTTTTTGTTTTATGTAGATCATGCAAACAAATACTAAATATGAAGAAACAAAGAGTTTGAATCACCTGGAGCTGCAGAGGCTGAGGCTGAGGTTTGAAGACAATATTGGGAATCCGATGAAAATCCCAACCAAGAAGCTTACAAACAACCTGAGCAAAAGCCCTATGAGCCCGTTTCCTCTTAGTCTTCAAAATAGAAGTGGAATGGTGAAGAAGGCTAACACAACCCTTGAATTTTTTCCACGCCTTCTTTCCTATTGCACCACAAACAAGACAATAAAAATCTCCATTATCACGGTTTTTCAAATAGTAGCCCCTCAACTCACTGTCCTCCGAAAACAACTTAAAAAAGAAGCTCAATTCATCGTCTTCTTCCTCTTCCTCTTCATCAACTTGTTCATTTTCCGAAGATGAAGAACTCCCATCTTGGCTAGCCTCATCTCCATCTTCATCCTTGACGAGGAGAAATTCACGGCAAGGTTGGAAAGCCTTGTGCTGAATTTGACAGGCTTGGCTTTCGGCCGATAAGGGTTGAGTTGTTGTCGTTGTTGTTGCTGTTGGCAGTGTGGGCTTCTTCATGGGAGGCCAAGCAGACCCAGATGAAGTTTGGGGAGGTGGGTCTTTGAGGCATGGCCATTCGGGACCCGAATCAGGAGGCGGGTCGGACTCTCTGAATCTCTTTCCTGTTTGGGTGAACAAGGGTTGTTGTTGTTGTTGTGGTTGTGGGATAGGTAGGGGTTGGTGGTAATGGTGTTGATGGTGATACAATGGATAATGGGGAGTGGGGTTTGGATTAGGAATAGGAAGAGGAGGAGTTGGAGTTGGAGTGTGTTGTTGTTGTTGTTGGTAATAGAAAGTGGGGGTCGGAGTGTGATACAAAGGTGGAGGTGTGGACGTGGGTGTGGGTCTTGGTGGAGGGCCTTGGTGCCACAGAGAGTGAAGGTAGATTACCTCATCTCTCAGCCTTTCTTCACAATAACGAGGATCCATTGCTGGCTTTTCGTTTTCTTCTGTGTCCGGAGGAGGTGGAGGTGGAGGGGGAGGTGAGTTTTACTGTTCGATTAACTGTCTTATACAGTACTAACAAATGGGTCAGATTGGGTCGGGTTTGAATAAAAGCGGGTCATTTTAAATAGATTGCAAGTGAATTGAGTTGATTGGATTGGGTCGATTTGAATTTTTTTTACATGAAAAAATAATAATATTGTAGCTTTGGATTAGCCGGGGCTGGAACAAACCCCCAGTGAGTTGGCTAAAGCTTAATATAGATAGATATGCAATTGGCAGCTCTGGATTAGAAGGTGGTGGCAGGCTAATTTGTAATGAGAATGGTGAATGGGTTATAGGATATGCCAGATCTTTGGGCATAACTTCTTGAGTCATAGATGAGTAATGGGTGTTGATGCCCATTTTTTGGCAAAAGGGCCCAATGGCAAAAGAAGTCCAACAATATGAAAGAGATGGTGAAAGATGGAGAAAGAAGATAACAAAGTAAAGACCAATTGGCCAGAATGGTAGGAATAATGGTTCACGAGCCTACAAAATAGTAAAAATGTCTTAAAAAAGGTAAACGGGCCTAAGGGAGCCCCAAAGAATAAAGTAGTAAACTCATAAGAATCATAAAAAATTGAAAGAAAGCAAAAAGGGGACGGAGGAGCTCAAAGAAAGGAATTAATAAATGGGACTGATTTAAAGTCCAATAAACCCAAAGGTAAAGGATGTGGTAATTGGGCCAATAAAGCCTAAAAGATTTAGCAAAAACTCACGAAAATATAAGAAGTAGGAAAGGATGCCCTAAAAAATGAAACGGGTCAAGGATATCTCAAAAAATGAAACGGGTCAAGGATACTCAAAAAATAAAATGGGTCAAGGAAGCCCAAGATGTTATATGGACTAATTCAACAGGAATACTGGGCAGTATACCCGCAAGCCCAGAAGTGATAAAGTAAACAAGGGTAAACAACATCATAGAAGAAACAATGCAATGGCATGGTAGAAGCACCAGCTTGCCCACGAACCAGAAGTGAATGGAGACATAGGCCGAATTAAAGAAGAGAAAGCCCACACTCAAGCAATGCTCAGCCCAAAGAAAAAATGAGATGCAAAGAATGAAGATCCAAGAACTCATCCACGCCACAAGAGTTAAACAAGCACCAGAATGTGCGGTAGAGTCAGACAAATCTGTAGGCAATGGCAAACGCATGAATGCCAAAAAAGCAATGGACTCATATGGAAGTGGAGCACGCACAAGGCTCAAGCACCACTTACCTATATCCAACCAAGTGGGCTACAGGTCTGAGGTAAGAAAGGGTGTGGTCTGGCAGTGGGGAGAAGAGGGAAGCCTATTTTGGGGTTCCCACTTAAGCTCTTTTGGAGAAAATGTCCTGCTAGGATGACATACTACCCAAAATAGGCAAACATAAGCTGGAATCACTAAGTGCATGCTATCAGAGTTGGTAAGAGAGAAACCCAGCCCTTATCCGAATGAAAGTGCAAGGGAAGTAGAAAACAAAACAAAAACTACTTTTGTTTGGGAATGAGGCATGGCACGGCCAACGCAATGTAGAGGTGGTAGCTAGGCAGCCAGCAGACCAATGGACAGTTTAGGAACAACACCCACAACAAGCTAAAAGTAGTTGAGGTGTAAAAATGGTAAATCTTGTCACGGTAAGTAGTATAAAAGGCCATAGCCATGCATAGTAAGGGTCCGTTTGGTACCCGTAAAATATTTTCCGGAAAATACATATTTTCCGAAAATGCTATTTTCCAGAAAAGGAAAATATTTTTAAGTGTTTGGTTGTTTTATGAAAATTGGTGTGGAAAATATTTTCGTGTGTTTGGTTCAATTAGGAAAATGCTATTTTCCTACAACAAATTCCGGTAGCAAATTCCGACCACAATAACAACAACAACAACAACAACAAATTCCGGCAACCACAACACCACCACAACAACAACAATAATCAGTTCATCAAAACAAATAAAAAAAAAAACAACAGCAATCAAACTTTAAACAAAAAAAAAAAAAAAAAAGCTGAGAGATCGACGAAGAGGACGCGATCGACGGCGCGGTGCGGCGACGACGATCGACGATCGACGATCGACGATCGACGGCGAGGCACGGTGCGACGACGATCGACGGCTTCTGGGTTCGTTGGTGGGAGATCGAAGGCGAGTCGCGATATCCAAGGCTAGATCGCGAGATCGAAGGCGCGGTGATCGAAGGCGCAGTGCTTGGGGTTCGCCGGCGCGGTGATCGAAGGCGCGATGCTCGGGATTCGCCGGCGATGTCTCTGGCGTGTCTGGGCTCGCTGGGTTCGGGGTGCTGGCGCTCTCTTTCTCTCTTTCCCTCTCTGTCTTCATGCTCTCTCTTTCTCTCCATTTTCCGGAAATCATTTGAATTGAAAATGATTCCGTAAATCATTTTCGCCCTTGACCACTGGTCAACGGAAAATATTTTCCGGAAAATGCGTTTTCCGTGCGCAGCCAAACATCCGGAAATGGTGAAAAGCATTTCCGGAAATGCTTTTCACCCGATTCAAACGCAGCCTAAACCACAAAAACAAACCATAGAGCACGAAAAACGAAGAAGAAAAAGAGAGAAAAAGGAAAATAAATAAGAAAAACAAAGAAAACAAGGAAATCGAGAGTGAGGAAGAAAATATGAGTAACAAGAGTGAAAAACATGCACCAATAGGCTATCCACTTCTCTCCCTCTCAATAGCCCACTCTCTAGCAAGTTAAGAATTAGAGATTAAGCCACTTAGGTCCATTTTCCAAAGTGAGTAACTTCTACGGCAGGATTCTCATATGAGATTACCCACATTGGAGATTGGTTCTCTTCTTGGACTTGAATCTGCCAAGGAGCCAAGTTTGTTCCTTTAGCAGGCTAATCCTCTTTTCTTTTGTTATGGTTGATTAAGGACTAATGCTATTTTCTTGTTATTAATCTATTCTTGCCATAATCACATCATCATATTTCTCCTTTGTGGAACTGTTTAAACATTATCATTGTCAGCAAAAAATATTTTCGTTAAAATATTTTATTTATCCTGCTATATCATGTTTTTCCGACTATAATGTTTTTTTTTTTGTAGCAACATTTCTTGTCGTGGGCACGTGACACCCCCAAGATTCCTGCTAGGGCTCTAACTTGCGTACAAACTGGCCTAAGGTGTGTTTCAATTAGGCTAGTCCCAACTTTCCTACCCCAAAATCATAGGGCCGCAGTACAGCAAGAGCGATCCAACCCAAGACGCAAAAAAGGCCCACCACAATGGGCTCTAAAGGACGGTCTCAGCCTAAATACTCAACTTAGGATCTCCTTTATATGTGTGGAGCTTGATGTTGAAATTATTGTTTTACTACTTAATAACTACTCGATAAATAATCTTATGTTGGAGCCTTTGCTCAATGATTGCAAGACACCTATTGAAGAACTTCCTTAGATCAACTATACAACACATTTTCAGGGAGGCAAACCAATGTGCTGATGCATTGGCTAAATTTAGAGCTACCCAATCTTTTGACTATGCTAATTTCATCATAGTTTATAGTTATTTGAATAACTAAACTGATGGTACACTACTTTCTTCACTTCAAAACTTATAAGGCAGCAAGTGGAGGGGCTTTCCTTTGATGTGGGACTCCTAGGACCCCCGTCCGAGGTGAATGTCAAAGCATGCTGAGGTGAATGCAAAGCATGCCGAGGACGTTGCAAGGCCATCCGAGGACGGCCTAGGTGGTTGCCAAGCATGCCTAGATGAATGCCAAGCATGCCTAGCAGGCCTAGGACGTTGTGAAGCATACCTATGGTACCCATAGTTATAGTTTCGTAGACTTGCAAAAATTTATAATCGATATTTTAATCAAGCCTTGGTTGGGAGGATGGAATCATTCACCTTTATTCATTTAAAATCTTCTTCTTTCTTTGTTGGACCATTAGATATATAGTCTAGAATTTAGTCAAATTGTTTTCTTAGATTTAGTTGATATAGATTTCCTTTTCTTAGATTTAGTCAATTTTTAGTGTTTATATAATCTTGAAATGTTGTATTAGACTTGAAATGTTGAATATGTGCATGAGTTTTGAATGGATTTTGTATGAATGTAGTGAGTTTTGTAAGAATAATACGAGTGAATGTGTTTCATTACTTTTTTATGTATGTAATGTTATCAAAAAAAAAAAAAAAAGTTATGTATGTAATGGATTTTGTGTGAATGATTTGTTGAATATGTGCATGGGGTTGTATGTATATAATGAATTAAAGGGCGATGGGTGATGGGGTGTTGTTATTTGTAATAGGTAATGTCGTAATAGGCTGTTAGTGCGGTTTGATAGATGAGATTGTAAGCAAAAGATACAATAGAATTTGTTCACCTTGATTCGGTATACATTAGTTAAACTTTGCTACCCACTATTAAAAAAAAAAAAACAAAGATTAAACCACAACTAATAAATATGCTTTGAAGTTAAGTAAAAGGTTTTATCTTTTGGATCACTTTGAAAAAAAAAATTCACTTGTATTTTGTTTTGAGAATTGCAATCACAATTAATAAAAATGCATATAAATTGGTTCTCTTGTTTGCTGATTGTTACTATTTTGCTTGAATATAAATTTTTGTATTTGATATTGGAAGAACATAAATTTAATTTTTATTTGTCACTAATAACTTGTAAACTACATTTGATCTGAATAGATTTCTGATGGAACAAATTTATATCTATGTTTACTATGGTGGAGTAGGGCTATCCAGACCAACCAAGAACTCGACAAAACCAACCGACTTGAGACCAACTCGATCTGAGCAGCTGGCTGTTGACGACGGATCTCCAGTATCAAAACCCAAGGGGTGTAGGTTGAGTGGCAGTTTTGGGTTTTGAAACCCAACAGAAACCGACTTGATTGAGCAGTGTCTCGTCGGAAACTACCATCCTCTAACCCTCCTCTTCCCCCTCTCTCTCTCTCTCTCTCTCTCTCTCTCTCTCTCTCTCTCTCTCTCTCTCTCTCAGATCCGATGAGATCTCCTTGAGATTCGATGAGATTTTTTCAAGATCCATTGAGACTAGACCAAATTTGTAGAGATCCGGTGTGATCTTGTCGAGATCTAGACCACATCCTTCAAGATCCAGCAAAATCTCAATTAGATCTTAATGGATAAGGTGAAATCTCAACCTTGATAACAAACCTGAAACCGACCGATATTGACCCGACACCTGTGAGATCGGATCTGGCAGATTCAACATTTCTTTGAGTTGGTTGTGGGTTATAATTTTCCACACTCAAAGATGTCAAGTCAATCTGAGTTGGGCATAAACCCGACCCAAATAGACTTGTGGACAGCCCTATGGTGGAGAATCATTTGATTATAAAAGAAATGAATTCTCATATCAAGGTCTTGGTAAAAATACAAGCTTATTAAGGTAAAACATGGGATTCATCTTAGAAGGCTACAGATGAAGATAATGAACACTCTAAACTTGGACTATCATTTACATGAATAAAATATGTAAATACTCAATCACTAGTTTCTAAAGAAGATAGCATATTCAATTGATTTTCATATTGAAGTTGGACTTAAAACAAAACCAGCCGATAACTTTTTTCAAAAGTGTTTTTCATATATATAATTGTGTGTGTGTGTGTGTGTATGTGTGTGTAAATAGTTTTTCAAAGATATTTTGTGGTCCAATAGAAATTATAAAGTCAAGAAATTAAGGGTAACATAAGGTAGGAACATGATAGTGATATTAATCCAGTCTTAGCGGCTTATAGGAATATAGCGTGGTAGAAGGACAAATATATAAAATTTTAAGTAATGGGGCCTCATATGTAATTCTCTAATCTTTAGGGGTCAATTGCAATGTGTTGATTGACATTATTGTAATCTGTAGAAATTTAAATATTTTCTTGATATTGTTGAGAAAATTAAGGAATAATTTTGAAAGAGTTTCAAGCTAAGTCAATAGCATTCAAAAAGCTATTGATTGATCCTACATCTGAAGATTAATATCCCTAAGGATCCCACGTCCTATTCCTCTCTTGGACTTTACAAAAGTCTTAAAAAAAAAAAAGATTTTTAATTTACACATCAAGAGTTAGTCATTAGAACTATTAGGTAATATTGTAATCATCTGAAAACTCAAAATGAATCAAAAAGAGATGTGAATACCTTGAGAGGCAACATGCTTGGGTTGCTAAGAGAGATACATAATTTTGTTCTATTCATAATCCATGGTTATGTGATACAATGATCTTTGAATGAAAATATAAATTTTTATTTTGTATTGCTTCCACTAAACTATCAGGTTTTGGATTGTCAAGGTGGAAAGAGAAGAGGTTTGGTGTTTGTATAGTGAGAAAATTTTGAGGGAGGCTAAGGGGTTTTGGTTCCATGGAGTAATCTGTAATTCTAAAAAAAATACATTTGTCATGAATGGAAAGCGTGGTAACTTGTTCAAGCTTTTACGAGTGAATGTTTTTATTTGCCGGAGGTTGAACTTTCAACTTTCAAGCCATGGGGAATTATGAGAATTCAAATTCCAACGTAAAAGGAATTATGAGAATCCCTTCCTTTGAAAGTTCTTCCAAGAAAAAGGACGGAAAAATACTTCAAAAGGAATTCAGAGAAAGGACAGAAAAATATTTTTACGAGTGAATGTTTTTTATTTGCCGGAGGTTGAACTTTCAAGTTTCAAGTCATGGGGAATTACGAGAATTCAAATTCCAACGTAAAAGGAATTATGAGAATCCCTTCCTTTGAAAGTTCTTCCAAGAAAAAGGACGGAAAAATACTTCAAAAGGAATTCAGAGAAAGGACAGAAAAATATTTTTCAAAAGGGTAATTTCCGTTGCCGGGACTTGAACCCGGGTCTTTCGGGTGAGAGCCGAATATCCTGACCAACTAGACTACAACGGAATTGTGAGAGAGATGTCTAATTCATTTAATATAAAGGAGTTTAGGAAAAAAAAAATAGAAAATTTAGTAACCTATCATTATCAAATGGTAAATTGAAGGCAGTCAAAGCACAGCCAGACAAGTACTTTTGTTTTTTTCACTAATTCAAGAAACTATGAGATGGAAAATGCCTTTATTAACTTTGTCCTACATTGCTAGAGAGTTAAATGTTGATTTTATAAATTCCTAAAAGGTATCTTGGGAGTCAGAATTAATTGGACAAAATTTCCACAATCTAATCACACTAAGTTGTAACTAGCGATGAGACCTTTGGTTTTAGTGGGTATTTTTCTCTTTTATGAGGTTTTAAGAGTGTTTCAATCATTTAAAAGGTTTTTGGGTATATCTTAATTATTTTTCATTATACTCTCTTTGAAGTATGCTTACAAGTTACACCCTTACACCTAAAAGAAAAATCAATTTAAATTTATTTAACTTTTCACATCCTTTGAGCGATAGTCACTTCATAAGTATAAGTGCTTGTGGGGTATGGGAGGTAAGGGTTGGGGTTCAAGTTCTCCAGGAAGAAGTTTTACACACATATACACATACATTAGGTTAGAGTAGAATTTCTATCTTGTATAAATATATATATATATATATATATATTTTTTTTTTTTTAAGCCGTTTATGGGCTTTCAAAAAATGTTGAAGCACTATACTTTGTAACCAAAAAGTCGGATTGATATCGAAGCAATTTAAAACATCAAGAGTGAAATAAAATCTTTTTCAAGCCATCATGCTGAAAAGTTGTGGAGGAATACTAAGGTTTTGCTGTCAACTAGAATACGTGTTGACCATGTTTAAAATGCCTACTATTTCCATAGCAAAAAATTAAAAATGACTGCTACTATGCTACTATTTTTATTGATTCTCCCCAAACACCAAGACATTCGAAATTAATGGGTTATGGGTGAATATCAGAATATCAAGTTGTGGTGCAATTGGCTGCAACTACAAACTATGGCCTATTAGATCCAGTAAATTGATGTTAGGGGATAACACATTCGTTTAGGAATCATGTTTCATTAAGTAAAAGGCTTTGGTTCAACTCTCACCCTTATCTTCCTTCGAAATCACTCATAGAAATAGCAAGGTCGATATCCTACTTTTCTTGCAACCAAAAGCGTCTAATAGTGTGCACAAGTTTACATCAAATGAAACCGACTTCCATATTATTCGGCTGTATGTCGCAGGAGCAGAATCATCAAATGCATAGAGTGATGGAGAGGTAAGGCATGAAAGGGCAATGCTAAAAATACAATTTTTCATGAGATAAGAGACTTAGATAAACCTTTGGTTTCCCAATAACATCAAGTAATAACAATGAAATGAGAATTACTTGCCAAACTTACGAGGTTATCATATGTCATCTAGGTCTCTCATCTCCTGTAAAGTAGAATTTTCTTGCAATTACAAATCATTTATACAAGTCACATAACTATTAAGTAAATGTAAATAAAAGTTCATGTGGATTAATAGAATTTTCTTTCAATCCACCCCATAGCAAATCAAATGATTATCTACATAAACTTTTCGTATTTATATTACTTAGTAGTCATGTGATTTGTGTTGGGGATTTCTTCAAATCAAGGAGTAATAATGAAAGAACAAAATGAACACATCATGTAAATAGAAATTAGTGATTAACTTGGAGGCACAAATGAATGTTATCCTTAGACAATATTTGTTCTCATATGCAAATTGCTAAATAGTTTCTACAAATTTGTCCCCAGGATACAAACAAATTTATTGAGTTCTACAAATAGTAATTTTGGAGAATACCCATGGGATTTCTTATGTTTCTTAGAAACTATTTTAGGGAGAAAAAGGAATTAATTATCAAGTGAACATGAACCACTATTTATACCTATAGGGTTATAACATTTCAAAAAGTACCAATGGAGAGTTGCGATGCCTCATAAAACTGTTTTCAAGATTTAAAACATTTCCCAATGTTTAGAATGGTTACCACAAATTCTGCAGAAAATTCTACAAAAACATTTTTTACAAGGCTTAATCAATTAAGAGGAATCGAGTATCAATCGAAGGCTCTTTTCAATTGATCGAACAAGAATCGAGCATCAATCGAGTCAGGCAGAATCTTCAGATCAATTTTCTTGATCACTTTGACTGATCGAGCAAAAGCTTTGACCGATCGAGAAGCCTTTCTCACTACTTCGATCGATCGATCGATCTAAAGTCTCAACTGATTAAACATCTTGAAACTTCAATTTTTACAAAGTAAATTCCAAAATTCAAAATTCCATTTAATTCATTTTACAAATGAATATTCTCCAAATTTAAATCATTATTACAACCTATCTTTGTATATACCTATATATACAACAAATTTGTTTAAATAATTCAATAAATCATGTAATTTAATACACATGGATATTCTTATAAACCATAATTCAAATTATTTTATGAATCATGTAATGAATTGAAATAAATCTAAAAAACTGATTTGGAGAAAATATATCTTCGCATGAACAACATTAGGCATAGACATGACAAACAGTCGGGTCAGGTCAATCGAGTTGTAGGTCGGGTCAGGTTGGCCCATATTTTCATATTAAAAAAAAAAAAAAGCCAAATTTTTATAGAGAATGAATCAAATCAAATAGTTAGACTATTTGTTACTAATTTACTGTTATACATGTGATGTGAAGGAAAAAAAAAAAAAAAACAAACAAACCAAAAAACATAAAGATTTCCATATCCTTGCAATTCAAACAGTTTTTACTTTTGAGTATGACTAAAATTCTTTACAAACTTCAAATTCAAAGTTCACTAATGGTATCATTCTCACAAAAGAACCAAAAAAAAAAATACAAAACTAAATATTATGGACCATCTCAAGTTATCAGTCTTTTTAAGTGCACAAATCTTTGTTGCATTTTAAATAATAATAACGTTAGATTATATAGAAAGATAAACTAAATATAAAATAAAACCTTTAAAAATGAATATAACAATTTAAGTAAAAAAGAACAATTAAATATTTTATAATAATTATACCTCAATCTACTCAATGTTGGTAGTAGATTCAGCACTACAAATATTCATACTTGCGAATTGTAGCTCAAGTTGGCCAATTTCATCAATAGCTTCATTTACAATACAATATTTTAATATAACGTAAGTGTATCATGAAAGAAAATCAAAGCTTATCAATAAAGAGTTAAAAATATATAATTTATATGACTCTATTAATAAATTAAAATACCTTCAAATCCATATAACCAACTTTTAGTGCACAACATAGCTTCCACATTCTCAAGCAAAAGACATGATCGATACAGAATACGAATTTTTTTTCCTGTGCTAAAACTTGATTCAAATGCATTTTTTTTTCCCTATGCTCATGAGATCTTGTGCCATTAAAAAGAACTTTAGAAACCGGTTGTAATGTTCTTTCCACCAAGGGATAACTTCCAACTTTGAATTTTGCTTTTTACCAAGTCTATTCTCTTCTAAATATAAGTGCAATTGAGATTTTTTTTTTTTTTTTGGCACTACAACAACTTTCATAATGCTCAAATTCCTAATCATTAAAAAAATTGCAATTATTTTGTTTGAGTCACTATTGAATTATTTTGTTTTGTTCACTATTTGTCACTTTGTCAATTGTCACTAACTCACTGTGGTCGAGTTAGTGGCTTTGTGCTAGTTATATACTTAGATCAGATAGATATTTGAAGATTATATTATTACTATTAATACTATATTAAAACTAAATAGACAAACTTTTTTTTTGAGAAATAAATAGACAAACTTGGATAAAAATAAATAACAAAAAAACTTGGACATGTGGTTGAGACTTAGGTAGATATTAGTATATTACTATTCCTTTCGTATATTTTTTTCTTTTCTCCCTTTCATTCAACTTTTTACTTTCTTTTAGTAATTAGCACACCTTGCCATAATGCCATATAGTTTTTAAATATTTTTTAGGAAAAAAAAAAAGTTAAAAGAACGGGCAGGCTGCAGGTCAGGTTGGCCCACGATAAAACAGGCAAGCCACAAGTTGGCCCATATTTAATTCAAAACAAAACGGGCATTTTCGAGTCAGGCCAGCAAATCTCAACCTTTTTTGCCAAGTCTAATTTTAGGCATAATGGCATATTTTTCAATGTCATTGGCATAAAAAATTAAACTTAAGCCTCACTTATACTTCGCCGACAAAGTTTGGGTTTTGAATAAACAAAAACAACATTAGCATCAAGCAACTTCGGCTGCATATTTATATTTATAATAATACGTGAAGTTCAGAAAAACTCAAATTAAAATTCTAATTTGGCATCATATGTCCTAAATTATTTATTCTTAAAGAGTTTTATTTCTTAATTTTAAAATCAAATGTAAGACAACATCATAAATATTTATCCAAATAAATTATTGAATACAAAAACCAAAAAATCTAAAATAAATGAATAGTAAAAAAAAAAAAAAATACTCCACAATAATTTAAAAAAAAAAAAAAAAAAAAAAAACGATTTACATTTTATATCTAATAATATCCTTACAAATTTTTTTAAAGAGTTTACAAAATATAAAAATGACTATTAATAGTATTTAAATTATATATATATTATATTATACATTTTATTATGTATTTTTAAGTGTACTCAAGCATATGCTTGGGGTTAAAAGCTAGCTTTTGTAATGTTAAATTGAAAAGAAAATACAGCAATTAGCGCCAATTAGAGGATCTTCTATAGAGGCCTTCCCAGAATCAGTCCAACATTATAGCTCTTCCATTGGCTTGAAGCATGAATAAGTAAACAAATACATGAAACAACGAGATATCCAAAAGTAACTAACTGGTTTCACCTATTTCAAAACAAAACTGATGCATGAGTTCTCGGTCCAGAAATAACATCTAAAATATACACTCAAACATAATATTAAAGATTGGTTTGAACTATGCCCATGCATAGCCTGCAACTCAAACTCCAGAAATGATAGCAGACCCCAATGGAGAAGCCAAAGAGAAGAAACATGTGGAAAATTCTCATTTACCACCCAAGGAGGGGAACTGCTGCTGATCTTCAATAGCAGGAGCATCTGCATTGAAGCTCCTGTTGCTTCCACCAAATCCTCCTCTTGAACCACGGCCACGACCTCGTCGACCACCAGGGTTATAAACCCTCTCCCCTTCAGTAGGCTTTAGAAACTCATTTATGCTAACAGACTACACACAAAAATCAGTCAATTAATAAAAGGAGACGGCTAGAGCAGATACATTCATGACCTGAGCAGCACTAAAATACTTCCCAGAGAATGAGTACTCAGGAGTCAGGATAATGTGGCACAATAGAGATTTAATAACAACTTTCATAATTAGACACCAAAAATATAAAAAGATAAAAGAATTTTCATAGAAAGATGCATAAAAAGAAGGGCAAATTACACAATTCCCCATATAATTTGGGGGTGGTTTAAAATTAAACCTTAGATTTTGACAAGGTTCAGTTGAAACCCTATATTAATTGACCCCTCAAAGAATCATTGTCAACTAGAACTAACAAAAAATCAAGTAAATTGCACACGAGTGATGAGACTTTTATAGGCACTAAAATATCCAGCACATGAATATCCTGTGGTATTTCATTATGAAAAAAAAATCAAAATCATCACATCTTCAACAAATTATATTTATGTTTTAGTATTTTTTAGAAAAATTATTTTGTACACTTTTTTTGGTTCCACAATGCTATATGTCATTCACATGAGGCTTTCTTTTTTTTTTTTTAAATCTACATAGGTTATAAGCACAACTTAAATGAATTTCCATTACTTTTTGTTAATAATAACACAGTGATGGGGCAAGTTGAAATGTCTAAGAAAGTTAATGGTTTTAATTGAAACTTTTTAGAATCTATGGTCTAATAAGTAATTTACCCAAAGATTTATTTCATTTGTTTAGCTTTAAACATTACGGTATAATAACTTATGGCCAAGTTACCGTTATTAATTCCAATTTATAAAAAAATTAAAAAAAAAAATCTTCCAACCATCTCCAAAAACTTTTAGAATATATTCTCTGGCTAAACAATGATGATGATAAGATGATCAATGGAAAATCAGAAAATAAATAATCTTGATCATTCACTGTCTGAAACAGTAGATCATCAGATTTAAATGCTAGTATGACCAGCTGGAATTAATATAAGATAATCCATTGTGGGGCAAAGAGCGACACCCCATCCCAACAATACTTCCAATCCCAGCTCTTCTGACACAGCAAATATTCCGCTGGCTCAACACAACATCAACATGCACACTTGTGAACATAGCACATGTATCATATATCTCTAGAAAGTAAGAACAAGTAGCATGCAAGTAAATATTTTCTAGTTACTCATTGGGAAAAAAAAAACAACCTATTCTAGTTGCAGGATAAAGAGACGCAACACAAATAGCATCTCTGATATGGACAACTAAAACAACCATCATACTATTGACTGAATATTGCTAAAAGTTGAAAACTAAATGCTAGTTCATGCATAAGAGAGACAGCCATACCTTCTTTGCTTTCTCTTCTTTGTCAGCTGCATCTTTACGCTTGTCCTTCTCAGAACCCTATCAACCAAATGGCAACAAGTCAACATATATATGGTATATCAAACTGAATTAAGGTAGCTATTTAAAGAGTTCTTAAGTCTCACCAGTTTGATAAAGATTTCATCATTGCTCTTCTTAGTTGAAAGGGGCTGCATGGACTGAAATTCTTTGTCCAAATCAACCTTCCTTTCCTCGGTCTTTAGAGTAAGCAGAGCCTTCCTCTTCTCTTCAAGTACCTTCTCGTACTCTTCTAAAGTCATCTCCTATTACAAGAATATTATGCAATTTTAGGATGATATCTTTAATCTGGATTACATAGAAGTTTCTTATACCATAAAATATAATATTCTTAAGAGTAGGAAAAGGATAAACTCATAATATTCAAGTTTTTTTTTTTTTTTGTGTCTCCAGTACAAGTATTAAGTATCTGATTAATGTGATTTTACACCATGACTCTGAGTTAGTGGATTATGCTGTTCCCTGTTTACACCCCTCCAGCACTCTCTAGGGTTGGCTAACTTATGCAACCCAAACTGGAAAATAAAACCACCCCAAGCATAATGCGCACACAGATTGATACACCTGTAAAGTTTCATCTTATATAATTGGTTAAAAACAAAAGGATTCTACATCCCCATGTTGGGCCTTCTCTATAAAAATCCACCATCACATCAAACAATAAGAAAAGGTATAAATTCTTTATTTTGAGAGATAATTGCAACGTGTTGCTAACCTTGCAGCTCAAACCCATTCCATCTAAGACCCCATGCACTTTGTACATGGGGAGGTGCTAGTTCAGCTACAAGGCCCTTGGCATAAATAAGGCTTAGGTTCCTGCCTTGAATTTTCTTACTAATCCCAACATAGTAATATCCCCCCCCCCCTTTCTTTTTAAGGGGCTAAAGCGCCTAAAATAGCAAATAAAATAAGCAATACACTATGCTTCACATGATTGCAATAAAAATCAGAACCACCATTCGTGTGGCTGATAGTTTTTTCTTTTTTAATTTTCTGGCTTCCAATTGGAGAAAATGTATATGCTGGAGAACAAGCCAATCCAGTATATCCAACATCTTGAACAATAGGACAATTTACCTTATCCTCAGGCTCCTTCTCTTCCGGTTCATTAACGGGATTCTCTTTGTTAGCATCACCAACATTGTCCTCTCCTCCCAACTGCTTCTCAGCACCAACATTCTTCTCATTTTCAGTTAAAGGCTCCTCAACATCCCTTATTTTAGCCAAAAAATGCAGATATGCACGCAAATAAGTAGGTGTCACATCACATTGAAGCATAATAGCCATATCATCACAAAGAGTTCTAATCTTAAGTGGCAGCAAAGAAACTTACGGAGCAATTTCATCAGTTGGAGTTCCCCAATTACCACGACCAGATCCTTCACGTTTAAGCTCACTCCTGATTATAGAAAAAGATAGAATTAATCACTGCAATGATAAACTACAGGACTGTAAAGCACAGATCATGTCATCTATCATAATAATGAAAACAATTATCTCAACAAAAACACTAACCCACGTCCGGTCCCACTGCGGCGTTCATATATCCTACGTGGACGTTCCCCTTCAGCATCCTCTCCATTGCTAAAACCACCACGACGACCACCTCGGAAGGGACCACGAGGTCCACCAGAGCCACGCCTCTCAGATGGCTTCCCTGCATCTCCCTCTTCAGTTGGCCTGTACCCCCCACCAGAGAATCCATTGTTGCTGCCAAAGGTATTCTCATTGTTAACTGAATCTCGAGTAAATCCACCCCCACCACGTCCACGTCCATACCCGCGTCCACCACCACGGCCCCCTCCACGCCCCACGTCATTCTTTCCCTCCCTCACTACTCAACCAAAAAAAGAAGAAGAGAGAATATCAGATATGCAAGACACATGCATGCGTCGCACTATAAAAGGTGTCAGATTTTATGAGCAATATAACCTCAACATAGCATGCATTGAGAGAGAGAGAGAACATTAGAACTAAACATGGTGCTCTATTTTACATAACAGTTTCTTACCTTCCACTTTACTTTTTAGAAACAAACAATAAAAAGGTGTAATAAAAATGTGTCATACTTACTAACTTAATCAGCAATATTATGCTTTGTTTAAGGAAGTTAATATGAAATAACTTCTTGTCAGTTGCAGAGAGAACTAATGAAAAGAAAAGGATATGGTTTTTATTGGTAAGCAACTCACATAAACTCTGTGACTTGAACCCATGACATCACCTACCAGGTCCCTCAAGAAGAGGTGCCACCTGGCTAAGAGGCCATCAACGAAGTAAAAAAATCATAATCACAGAATCTAAAGGCTATCATTTATGGTTTTTAGTCTACAAAAACACACTCAGCTCAAACAACAGTAACAGAGTTAGTTGAGTTGATACATTTCACTTTTTCAGATGAAAAGAGAAAATGATTAGGTATAGCCTGTGTCAGGTTTTTAAAACAAATAAGGAATAGAAATATCCTTTAAGATTAAATTTATTTTCAACATTATTTGCAATAGAAAACATAAGGCATAAGAATTCTCATCCTTTTCTTTTTAACTCATCAGGCAATTAAATATTACAAATAAAAATCTCGTTTCATGATAAGTAAATAGTACAGCAGTTAAAAAATAAGAAGCACAAATTACTGAAACAATGCAAAATATTTATTAGTTGGTTTATTATTAGTGGTAAAATCATTATTAGCAAACCACAAAATGGGAGAGCAACAATGAAACAAACATACAGGTAAAGCATATGTCCTTTTACACACACAACATTGTAAATTAAGAATACTACAACCGAAAGTTAAAGGGGAGGGACAAAAGAGGAGTTTCTAAACCCTGATTTATATTAGAGAGGAACAAAAATAAAGAGCTAATCAACATCTGAGACAAAATAAAGATCAACACAGCAAATATAGAGATCATATGGCACAGATTACATAATTATAGTGAGACATTGAACTAAGTACACAGTACGAAAAGATTGCAACATCCTTAAATTTCCTCAACTTTAAGAGCAACCAAGCAAAAAATAATATAATTTGCAAAAGCTCACTTGAGTCCCAGAAAAATAGAAAACCAATTACATTTCCATTAAAAGATTACAGTAAATACAACCCATTAGGTCCCAATGAAGTAAAAACTCAATTGGAAAAACAGCCTAATCAAACCTTCATTCACCTTTCTTTCCCGTACTTTTGACCTTTTTTTGGGGGATAACTTTAAACAGCAAATATTGGAGGGTAAGAAAATATATCATACAATCTATTCTCAAGGAAAGCACACAAGTGAATCAAGTTCTTAGACTTTAGATATAGAACCAATCAACACAAAACTTGACACTTACGAATTATCCGAAGCTCAACCATTTGAGAGCCAAGTTCGAATATACACAAAAACGTGCACATCAAAATAAATACCAAGGAAAAGACAACAATTGAGCTCAAAATCAGAATAAAAGGTCATTCAGCTGAGAATTGTCCATTGTTTTATGAATATGACTTATGTTATGTTTTGAATAAATTAATTAATTATAAAGTGCACCATTGTAGAGTGAAATGCTCATTTATCAAAATCTCAAATATCAGATGGATTTGCTCTCTCTATATTGTCCTTGCATTACACCCATCATATGTTGTTTATTTAGAGAGTAAAGCATTTGGTTTATTTCACTATAAACTTGATTATATAATATATAAAAATAATTAGTGAATATGAAATGTAAAAATCGGATTTCCTTTTCTTGCCCAATGCCAATGAGTTGGATATCGTTTGGATTCAGTCAAAAACATTTACTGCACACAAATACAAACAACAATCAATACCAATTTCAAAACAACTCCAAAACCACATCATACAAATTCCAAGTTACCAAATCTCAACCCAGAATGCATAACAACAAAGAAAACCCACATCGAGCCACAAAATGCATATAACAAAAAACTGAATAAATTAACACAAATGAAACCAATACAGCATCAAAAACCCAAATATCCGAACCAAACAAAAGAATTTAAAAGAAGCATTAAAAACCCAGAACGTAAATGGAAGCTGAGAGCTCACCAGCTTGAGCAGGAGGGACAGGCTTGGATGGAAGCTTGGCTGGCTTAGCTGGCTGAGCCGCTGGTTGAGCTTGGGGTTTCTTGGCAGCAAGAGGGCCGAGCTTATGCTCCTGAGCCGCGAGGAGCTGATTCGGGTCATCGTTATCGTCATCGCCCAAGAGATCAAATGGGTTCATGCTTGCCATTTCTTTCTCGCTCAAAACTCAGAAAGAAACAAACAGAAAAACCCTGACTTCACGAACCCTACACAGCAACCACGAAACCGTTCCTAGTGTTGTTTACTCAGCTCCATGAAAGAGAAAAAAAGAAAACCCGATCTGAGATTGAATGAAAAAGAAAGAGATGTTTGGGAAGAGAGGAAACAAAAAAAAAAATTGGAATGGAAAATTTTGGAATAGCTCTGGAAAACCCTAATAGCCAATGCGGCAGAGAAATGAGAGCGTGGCTATACCTAATCTTAAAAACCCTAGTTTTAATTGATTCGGTACGGTACGGTTCATTTTAAGGACCGTGGGTTGCGTACCTCTCAGCCGGACGATGAGGGAGGCTGTGAGAGTCAAACCGAAACGACAACGGTTTTGCTAATAAATTTTTTTTTTTTTACTCGATTTCAATTCATACCCCTTATGGTGCGTTTGAAATTTGAATAGCAAATTTTGGATTTGGTTGATAAGAATTTAATTATCTTGTTTGGATAGTTTTAAAATATTCAAAATTTAAATTTTGATAAAATCCAATAAGGATTTTAAGGGCTTATTTGGTTTGAGCATAAAATGGACATATTCATTATTCATTTTCAATTTTTTGTGAGGCCTACAACTAAAAACTTGTTTTACTCTATATTTGTATTTAGTTTTTATTTTCAGTATATAAAAAAGTAGGATTTGAATACAAAAACTAAATACAACTTTTTAGTATTTTCATTCTCTTAAAAATGAATACAACTTTTTAAATTCAAAATGATTTCTAAAATCAATTGATTCAAAATCAAGAGTTTTAAATTCAAATTCAAGTTTCCAAACAAAACTTAAAGTGTGAGGGCGATGTGATTTTGCCACCTACAAGAGAGTCGCTACTTATTTTATCTAAAACGAAAAAGAATAAAAACTTTCATAAGCAATTTTGAAAATAATCATCAAAAATGCTAAAAAGCAAAATATTACTTGACTTTTGTCTAGACGTGGAAAACGGGTCGATTTAGATTAAAAAAACTAGCCATTCTAAATGGGTTAGATTTATTAGGTTACTAGTTAGGTTCCTTCTCAAAGAAAAAAATAATAAAAAAAATTAGGCGTAAGTGCACTTTTAGTCCCTACATTTTGCATTTTTTCCATTTTAGACTCTACATTTTATTTTTACCACTTTTAGTCCATAAACCAATTAATGCTTGACATTTAGGTCATTTCCAACACCTAATTAACAGCAAAAGCTGACGTGGTTGACGGTGGAATAAAAAAATAATATAATCACACACATTAATTAATTAAATTAAATTAAAAATAAATATTAAAAAAAAAAAACTCATTAGTTTTTGGGAAGAACATGAAAATCACAAGAACTCGAACTAGATCAAAGAACTTAAGAACACATGTGTCTCTCTTCCTCTCTCTCTCTATCCATCATGCCCACAACCAGTAATCACCACCACCACCAACAACCCACCAAAGCTAACAACAACCTAAACTCAACCCAACCACCAAAAGCTAGATGCCACCACCATCGAGACACCACAGAATCCTAAATTTTTACAGATACCCATATGAAAAAAACACATTTGATCCGAACTACATCAACACACTTCCTAGACATCTTATAATGAAAATCACACACACAAATAAAAATAAAAACATGTCAACAGCTCAGATCTGAACCCAAAGACAACAAATAATAATAATAATAATATACAAGAAAAATAATTTTCTAGGAGCTAATAAATATTGTTAGCAAATATGAGAGAGAGAGAGAGAGAGAGAGAGAGAGAGAGAGAGAGAGAGAGAGAGAGAGAGCAAATCCGGGTTAGTGGATATTGTTATGGATTTTTGTTGTTTTTTATTTTTCTTTGTCTCAACTAGGTTCGGTTGGAAAAGAGAGAGCAAATATGGGTTCATGAGAGAGATATCGCAAAGGGAAAAATGGGTAAAGGGGTTAAAGTGCTGGGCTGTGTGGTGGCGAAGCAGCAGCAACAGCGGAGCATTGATTCGAAACCCAAAAAAACTCAAAACAAGCACAGAAGCATCGATCTATATCTAAAACCCATGCAAGCAAAACCCAGAACAACCAATCTTTAAGCCGCCGCCGCTGTCACCTTCAATCTTCAAGCCTCTGTCGTTGCTTTCGTCATTGTCATCACCCTTGCCGAGAAAGCAAGATCGAGAGGTAGACATAGAGGTTTAGAGCGATTTGATGGGGACTATGGAATAGCTCAGAGAGAGGAGAAGAGAGAGAAAAAAAAATTGATAAGAGGAGAAGAGAAAGAAAAAAAATTTTGATAAGTGGAGAAGAGAAATTGGTTTATAAGGATTTGTTTGGTTTTAGTTAGGAATTGTAATTGGAAATGGAATTGGAAGAAAGAGATGGTTTGAACATGTTTCCAACCAAAGATTGGGCAAAAAACATGTTTTTTCGAATTTTTCGAACGTTTTTTTTTTTTTTTTTTTTTAACTTTGTTCAAGATACTTTTTAGATCTTAGTTTTAGTGAATTTTGTGTTTTAATTCTATTTTTTTTATTTAGTTAAAATTAATAAATTAATTTTTTTGAATTTTTATGTTGATGTGGCATTATATTATGTGTGATTATATTATTTTTTTTATTTCACCGTCAACCACGTCAACTTTTGCTGTTAGTTGGGTGACGGAAAGGACCTAAATGTCAGGCGTTAATTGGTTTTGGGACTAAAAGTGGTAAAAGTAAAATGTATGGACCAAAATAGAAAAAGTGCAAAATATAGGGACTAAAAGTGCATTTATGTCAAAAGGTTACTAGTTAGGTTGGATTACAGGTCAGCTCATACTTTTTCACATAATTTTTTGTTTGATTTGTTGTCATCATATGTTATAAACTTTTTTTGTCCAGTTAACAATAGAACTGGTGCATAGTCACAAATGAAGAGGGAAATCTCTTATGTACACGTGATTTTGCAATGTTAAATCATAAAAGTCTTTTGGAAATTTAAAAATAGGGGACTTGAACCCTATATGTCTCAAAACGTCAAGAACTACTAATTAATTGAGATATAAGGTTATTAGTTGTGGCTTATGTATTTTGTTATACACTTTTTAGATAGAAAAGGTTCGGTTTTGCAATATCTTGTTAATGTTATTCACTTTCATTGTATACATATATTGGAATAAAATGGATATTGATATTGTTATTAGTACTGTTTTGCTACAGGTAAGGCTTATGAATAAATAGCTACCATTATTAGGATATGAAACACAAATAATAAAAATTACATTAATAGCTTAGGCCTAATCATTTTGGTGTTTGTTTTTGTGTGTGTGTGTATATATATATATGTAAAATAATAATAATAATAATAATAATTGTGGGTGCCTGAGGACCGAGGATGAAGTTAAAGGGTCGTGATATTGGCCTGAGGACTAAGGAGGAAATTGAAGGGTCGTAGTAATGACACTAAGGTGCTGTAAGCCACGAGCCCAAGGGAAGAAGCTACCTGAGGAGGGGAAGAAACGAATCATGTTACTCTGGGCACTAGGCCTGGTGTAGCCTGTTGCATCCGCATTAATAAGAAGACAACAACTTTATCAGTTGCATTAATGATGAAGTGACTTAAACAGTGTAGGCCACAACTAAGCAAATTCCTGCCACCACCTTCTTTAGATGTAAAAGGTAACAAGTGTTGGAAAAGGAGGGGGGTAAGGTAGAAATGGATGGTGAAGATGCGATGGAAGAGAGCTATATAATGAAAAGAAAGAGTATTGGAAAAAGGGATCGAAGGGAAGAGAGAAAAATAAATAGAGAGGAGTGCATTAGAGAAGAAAGGGGAGCAATATCATTTTCTATGTGAATCTTGCCTCCTTGAGAGCCTTTTTGTAAAGCTTGATGCACATTTATTTTTGAATACAAATTTGATTCTTCCCCATAATTGTCCTCGAGCAGAGCTCATTGTTGTTGTTCTTTCTCATCTCTTACAAATTTCTATTGATTTGGGCCAAGTTTGAAGGATACGATCCATTACTCTACATGGGCTTGGGCTACAAACTCTTTTGGTCCTTACAATAATAATAATAATTAGTCTTTGAACACGCACGTGAGGCTCTACTAATCTTTTATTTCTTTCTTTCTAAAGATTAATAGTTTTCAACCTTTAAAGCAATCATATATATACAAAGTGCATACACGAACGAGTAAATTGCAAAAATGTGTTAAAAAAATATTGCAAAATTTCCCATGAAAAAAAGCTTGAAACGACTTTAAAGATGAATTTTGATTACATCAACATTGTAAAATAGAAAGAATAAGCAAACCCAACCAAAAAAGAAAAAAGAAAAAAAGAAGAAGATATCAACAAAAAAATTCAAGTCTTGAAACTCACATGGGAAAGCAATAATAAAATTTGATGCAGCCACCCACAAAAATTCTTGGATCCCATTGCTTTTTTTTTTTTTTTTCCATAAGCCTTACCTGTAGCATTTTCATAAGCCTTACCTGTAGCTTTTTTTTTTTTTTTTTTTTTTTTTACATTATCACAATTTTTTTTTTTTTGTAATTTTTATAGAACACGATCATGGGAAGTTTTGAGAATAACACATACAAGATATATCTGATAAGAGCAAGACTTAAGTATAGTACTTAGGTATTGTTCATTAAGTTTTCATTTTAAGATTTTGCCATGTAAATTTTTTCTCATGAAATAAAAGTATATTTTTTAGTTAAGTAGCCATATGGCTGAATCTTAAAAGGGGAACTTAAAGAATAACACCTAAAGTACTATACCTAAGTTTTTTCATAACTGATAAATGGTTTGTTTGTTTTTAACACTGAAAAAGTAAGTAGGTAAGATACGTGAGTTAGTGGGATTTTAAAATTAATTAATTTTTTACAAAGACATAAACATGTGTTTGTTTTAATTATATATATATATATATATATATATTAGAATCTAACTTATAAGTGGATAACGCAATTCGAAAAGAAACACAAGAGTGGTCCTATTATGTAAGCAATGTTTTAGTAAGAATTAAGGATATATTTTTACAATGTTATTCTCCAATTTTGTCTCCCCTTAAACTTAGGGCATAGGGGTATTTTTGAACTAATAAAAAGTCCATCCCAAATAGGGAAAGCACCTTAAATAGTAGTATATATAATAGCGTGACATATATAGTACCATATTCATTGTGCAGCCAAAAGCTTAATCATATTTTTATTTTAAAAAATGTATAAGTTTGAAAAACACGTTGAGTCATAGGTCAACTGTGTTTCCAAGTCGAGTCATAGGTCAATCTGTTTTTATTCCAGGTCGAACAAATTTGGTTCATATCAAGTTACATTTACCTCTTTTAGGGGAGAAACCTACTATTATGAAAGATGATGAATGAGCTTTTTTTTGATAAACAGGTGTTTGGTGTTATTCAATTAAAAGGTGTTCTTAAAAAAACAATAATAATGATAATAAAATAAAATAAAATAAAAACTCCCTTTTGAATAATTTCTTTTGAGGTGATTTATGCGCGTTTCGGAAAATGAGCTTATGAGGCTTATTATAGTGCTTAACAAAGGGTGTAGGGTCATTCCCAAGTGACGTGGAATCAATTCTACATGAATATTTGTCAAAAACTTTTTGTACATAGCTTACTAGCTCTAACCTATGAATGGAGGGTACTATAGCTGTGTACACAAAGTTAGGGTTCCAAACAGATTTTAATGCATAAGTTATCATTCTAGTCAAATAACTTTTTTAGCAAGAACCTTCACTAGTCATAGGCCATCTAGTGATATCATAAATGGGGAATGGAAGATTAAGTCGTAAGAGGTACAAAATAAAATGTCAACATAGCCCATGCTAAAGGGAAAATTACCAGGATACGCATGTCTTGACATGTTGTTGCTCTTTCCTTGACTTTTGAGGCAATTACCCAACTGAACTCCAATTCCCCTTGTTTTATTTCATAGATATTATTATAACTATTTGGTCAACCAATTCTTAGCTACCACATAATACACATATTTTATGTTATGTGAGATTGGTTTTAAATCACTAGACATGAGCATCGTTGTTGTGCCACATGTCGATTCATGATCGGTAGATATTACATTTACTTCTAAACACGAGTTTATACACTGAGCACCACAAAAGATGCGGATACCATTGGATTAATAATTGAATATTGCAAGTTATAAGCTAAGAAATAATGATTATACATCTTATTTTCATAATCTTTGGACATTTTATTCTATGGTATATTGGTGATTTATCAATTAAATAAATGTTAGGCAATTTTGTAGCAGTACTCTAGTTATGTAATATATTATAAGCATGCTTAAAAAACTCTATATATTACTTTCGTGTTTGTATATTCTAATAAGTATTACTGTTTCCTTAAAAAAAATATATAGGAATGTTTATCCCATATCGGTTGTGTACGTTAGAGTTTTAGTCCTTATAATTTCAGACTATTATTATAAATGTTAAACAATTTTGTAGTAGTACTCTAGTTATGTAATGTATTACAAGCATGTTTAAAAAACTCTATATATTATTTTCGTGTTTGTATGTTCTAATAAGTATTACTGTTTCTTCAAAAAAATATATATATGAATGTTTATCCTATTTCGGTTGTGTGCGTTAGAGTTTCAGCTCTTATAACTTCAAATTACTACAAAATGGTTTAACCTTTATATATGGTCCAATTGATTGAGGAAATGCCTCAAAACCTTGTAATGGCTCTAGAAATTGAAGAACAACATGTTGAGTCACTCTCCTCCATGGATCACAATTTATACGTCAAAAATTTCACATGGTCCAAGGAAGAATGGCCATCAATAAATTATGATGAATTTGCAGATGGGAATGACATTCCCATTATAAGCCTCCAGGAAATTTTAGATGAGAAAAAGAAAAAGAGCCAAGATTATGAGATTTTGTGCCAAGCCATGGTAAATGCTAGCTCCAGTTGGGGATTCTTCAAATTAGTAGATCATGGGGTTGATTTGAAAGTCATAGAGAACGTGAAATTACGTTTGAATGAGCTTTTTGATCTTCTTATGGAGCAGAAGCTGAAGGGTGCTAGATCTGCCAGTTTACCATAGGGCTACAGTGCCACAAATCCTGATTATGGAAAAAATTTACCTTGGGCTGAGATCTTACAACTACTTCAGTCACCCAAACATGTTGCATTTGCAACGTTTGGTGATCAACACCAGTCATAGGTAATCTTTCTTTCTCATAAGAGGTAAAAAGAGAGTTGGGGGGGGGGGGGGGGGGGTGGGGGATAATGGAAGTTATAGAGTGACAAACATGGATTCCAACTTACTCTACTGCTTGAAGTATGTGTTTGGATTAGTTTTATTCTGATTTGCTGGAAGTCAATAAAAATATTTTTGGATCTTAAAAAAGTGAAATTTAAAAAAATTATGTATAAGCAAATAAATTAATAAGCTTAAAGAGAAAAACTAATCCAAAAAACATGGTGAGCAGCTTAAGTTGTGATTTGATCATGCGCATAGTAGAGCTCTTGAATCCTGATCATAGTTGGAGAATGCAAAAATTATAATATATTGATGATAACCTAACTAGAGATACTAGTAACTACTATGTCAAAAATAGATAAATAAACTTAGTAACTACTATGATAAACATGTATTACTGTAAACATATTGACATAGTAGTTATAGCAATTTTTATTTGTGTGTTTAATTATCCATATGGAAAGACTAAAATGCACACTTAATCCTTAAAGTTTGAGATTTTTTTCATTTTGGAACTTTATATTTATTTGTTTTCATATTAGCCTATTATATTTCAAAGTTTTCATTTTCACCTTTAATGTTTGATTCAGTTTTGCGTTTCAAAATTTTCTTTTTCACGAAAGGTTAAATGAAAATTTTGAAATATAATAGGCCAATATGAAAATGAAATCAAAAATAAAACTTTAAAATTAAAATTAAAATATAAAGGGTCAAAATGAATATAATCCTGAATTTTTAAGGACCAAAGACCCAAAACTATAATTTAGTCTATGAATATATATATATATATGCATCTTCACATGATCACCGATGGAAGTGTGTGTGGACACACATGTTACTAGGTTAGTGTACTCTTGATATTTTGATACCGACACACAAAAACACACCAGATTTTTTTTAATCACCATTCTTACTCTCTTGTTTACCATATTGGGTGCTGCTTTTACGTTTAGACTAACTTTAGTTTCATAATATTTCAGCGATGCAATGACTGAGTACATGCATGAATTGGACAAACTAGGAATGAAATTTTTTGAGATGTTGGTGTTGGAAAATATGGGTAAATAAACAAGTTTTGATTCAACAATACAAACCCTAAAAAATTAGCAATGGCAAAAATAAATAGATAGAGTTAGAAAAATTTCACAAACTATAGAATTACGCAAAATGCGGTGTCTTTAAAGGTTGATTCGTGCCATTTGGAGTAGAACTTGGTGTGAATGACTCTTTTAACCGAATAACCCTCAAAGACTAAACTATAGTGATTTCTTCAAGTTGATCACACACTCAAGCAAAGTGGGTTGACTAAAGGACTAGACCCAGGAATGATGTAACTACTCCAAGCCAACACTTAGCCCATTGTGTTTCAACTTACCACCTAAGATTTGCAAAGCCTTATAAACTCATAACAAGATTTATTCCTAAGTAATGTGGGACACAAGCATAGTTTAAGAGTTTGAAACATACATACTCCAACAGTTGGAACATGGATTGGGCCTCGAAGATGACTTCTTTACAAAGAGCTTTGAAGAGAAAGAGGCTACCATGATCAGAGTCAACAGATATCCTCCTTGTCCCCTTCCAGAAAAATGTGTTGGTGGACTTCAAGTCTTAAAGACTGACCACCAATGGGTTGGAATCCGACCTATCCCCAATTCTTTTGTCATCAACATTGGTGACACCCTTGAGGTAATCCCCCCATTTGTTGAAATGATTCAAATGACTTTATAAGAGCCGGCTCGATGCAATTTAAGAACTAAGTGTCAAAAGTATATTTTAGTTATCTAAAAAAAAGTAGTGTGTTAACCTTAAAAGAATAAGTGTAGGGGTAACATAAATTGAAAAAAGAAAAAAAGAAAGCGATTTGATATAAGCGTGCTTGTAGAGAGACTCAAAGAAAGTTGCTTGATGGGAAATCTTAAGGAGAGAGAGGTTGATTCCATTTTCAGCTATACATGAACTGCTTCACAAAAAATAAAGAAAAAAAAAATCTTAAAGTTTGCTTTTTTTAAAAATTTTTATTTTACATCGAATTGAGAGTAAGAGGATTTAAAATCTGTATGATGCATATATTAGTATGGTAAGTTAAGGAAAAAAAAAAAAACTATTTTAGGTCTTCATTCACTTGGGCCATAGACAATTGTCTAAGTAACGTAATGAAAGAGCCAGCGTGGACTTCATTATGGATGCTGGGCCTAGATCAAGACCCAAAAGAGAATGACAGAAACTCACTCTCATGACTTGCATGTCGAGTGTTCTGCTTAATTCTATTTGATCTACGATTTAAGTTCTACCACTCGTTCTTATTGGCAACAAAAATATCTGGATGTTAGAAAATTTGAATATTTGTTTGGTAAGACTAATAGTCTTAATGAGTTTAACAAATAATACTATTAGAGATATATTAGCCTATTAGCAGAGGTCCAAGTCTAATTCTATAAGTCAAGTCTCCTATTTATATTAAAAGACTATTAGTTTAGAGTTTAGTTTACTATATATACCCATGTTATGGTTCATTGTAACACATGTTGTGTATTGCACTCTTATATAATAAAGATGTAACTCTTAAAGGTTTCCTCCACGAATGTCCTCCGTGAATGTAAGCCATAAGGTTAAATCACGTAATTCTAGTATTCTTGTATTCCTATTTTATGTTTCATTCTTTCGTATCTATTCAAGCATACTCAACAAGGAATATATCATAGCTAATATTTAACAAATACTAACAATTTAGTGTATTTATTTCCATCAATTAATACACACTTATAGTCACTACCAACTTTGTGGGCATGGACTAATGGGAGGCTAAAGATTGTTGTACACAGAGCAGTGGTAAACAAAGAGAAACCGAGGTTATCAGCTGCATATTTTCTCAGCCCATCAAGTTCTGCAATCATAGACTGCCCTCCTCAGCTCATGGTGATGGAGTCATGGACCCAAGCACCAATCCAAGAAAGTACATCCCTTTCATTTGGGAAGATTTCAAGAAGGAACTTCTGGTTCAAAAGAGGGTAGTAGGTAAAACTGCCCTCAATAGAGTCAAGGTTATTTACTTTTCTAATAAAATGGAGGTCTTGAATCCATGGAGGCTGGTCCTCCATCGTGTAACCTATATACATTTAGTGAAAAAGAAACATTTTTCAAGAAATATATGTAATCATTATTATGCAGTGGAAAGCATTCGAGATTTAGTTTTTAATACTCACAACTAATAACGCGTCCCAGATTATATCGTGGGAACATACATATAGATCAAAACAGTGTACGTTAGACTAGTATTATGTCAACTACGTGCTAGTTGTCGAGCATTATATGCTTAAACTTTTTGAATTTGTAATCTTTTGAATTTGTAATCTTCAAAATGCATAACTGTCAACTAACTAATAAATTCCACATTCAATGTTATTGAATCAATAAATTAAGACTCGAGACTAAGACACATTCAAAAAGCTAGAAAATCTATCACAGTCTCTATCTAAAGTCTGTACCTTTTGGGTACTCGATCAATAAATCTGTCTAATTCAATTACTCGTGTGGAAGACACGACTAATCTTCTTGTTGTCGATTCAACCTAAAAATAGAATGGGAGCTGAGAAGTAATATGGTTCATTGGTTATAAACTTATAATTAAGTATAAACGTACAAGCTAGCATA
Organism: Quercus variabilis; assembly: GCA_030445155.1. Taxonomy (NCBI): domain Eukaryota; kingdom Viridiplantae; phylum Streptophyta; class Magnoliopsida; order Fagales; family Fagaceae; genus Quercus; species Quercus variabilis. Next base: position 8,329,469 of record CP129456.1, read on the forward strand.
ATGTATTAATTAATGTCTTTAACAACTGTAGGGAATATATAACAAGGAAAAAGCCATACGTAATTCTTGTCTTGTCTAAATGAAACATTATATATTTCAAACTTGGAAGAATCCTAGAACTTGCTTCACCCTTAACCAAATTAATGGGCCAAGTTGAAGTTTATGTAACACTTCTTTTTTCAACGACAAAACCCGCACCAAGTCCTTTTCTTTTTTTTGATTAATTAATACCGACTCCAACCAAACCGATTGAAATGTGGAAGTGACCCTCAAGCATTTGGACAATGGCAAATATAAACTTTGAATTTCCAGTTACGTTTGCTGGACCTTATCCATCGGATTTCTTTGATTGCTAGCTAATTGCATACTTTGGTACTTAAATTAGTCACTGCCGACTTAGTTTGACCCACCATTGCTTAATTTGTTTGGAATATATTTGAATAATTCACATCTACTTACTTAATAGAGATGATTTTGTATACTTGCTTTGTACCTTCCCACGTAATAGTCTTATGGGTAAGTTTAAAGATTTGGAATCTAAAATAGCCATAAAAGGGTATTTTATGAGATGGTCTCATAAAACCATATCCTCTCACAATATGTGATACTCACACATGTAAGACCCATATATGTTATGAGAGAATAATCTCATAATTAAGAACGTTTCATAAGATACTTTTTCCTTCTATATGGTTAAATAGTGTCTCTACATCCCAAAACATACTCTCAAATTCATCCCTAGTTGATGTAGACCAAAGTGTCTTAAAATAAGTGAATACTCTAAACTTTCAAAAATAAAAATCACAAATCACAAATTTTCTACATAAAAAAAAACAATTCTTTAAAAAAAAAATAAAAAATATATGTGGGCTTCACGAAGCAATGTCTACAAATTCTTAAATAACATTAATTATATTGTTAATGTTCTAATGACAAAAATAAATTACTTATTATTATATAATTTCACAAATCTCATATATTGCAAAATATGTTTTATAATTTAAAATTTAAGGACTTTTGCTTTTAAATAAGTTTTAGTAACAGTTTATATGAATTTTTGTTAGGCCATGAATTAAATAGCTTTAAATAGTTCTCAATATTAGTTTTTTGTAAAATAATTTGTATCTTTAGCATTATTCTTTTAGTATTTAGGATTGAATTTGAAACTAATAATGAAACTTCTTTTAAATTTCTAAAAGCACTTGGTAGTAGAATTTTAATTGAAGTTATATATATATATATATATATATATATATAAACTTTGTTCAAAATTTTGGAAATGGAGTTTTACTCACATCAAATATGTTAATTATTTTTAATGTATAATAAAAAATGAGAGGTCGTGTACTTGACGCTACCACGTGTAGAACACAACTTTTATTATATAAAATATATATGGTGTAACAATATGAGCTTATAATGAAAACTCTTTTAATTAAAATTCTAAAAACTTTTGAAAGTAGAATTTTAATTGAAGTATTTTTTTAAAAAACCTTTTTTTTTTTTTTTGGTTTGAAATGTTGTCAATGAAGTTTCAATTAGAACATCTTTGTTAGTTATTTTTTAATGTATGAAAAAATAAAAAAGGAGAGGAAATCTACTTGGCACAACCTGATAACCATAGTGTGTAGGATTAACTAATTGACAGATAGTGTATCAAAAGTTTTATAATATTTTATATTTTACATGAAATGGTTTTTTTGTGTTTGGTAAGTTTTAGTCATAGCTTAATTACATGAACTTTTATTATATTTAGGTAAAAATGACCCGTTGAGGGCATAAATTGAAAAGATTTAAATAGTTCATTATTTTAATTAAAACGCTTCAAATTTTAGGGTTTTATTTAAAACCACTACAAATTATTGAAGTTAAAAAATTTACTAAAGCCTTTAATGAGGGCTAACCTTTTGGTGTAAGAAGAGTGTAGCCACTTGGAAAATTATAAGTATTCTCAACTCTCAAGTTTTTTTTTTTTTTTTTTTTTTTTTTAAGAGAGTTTCAACCTATAACGTCCTCTCTTGATGATAGCTCTTTATCTTCAGATCAAGACATTAATCAATTTTTGGTGTAGGCGGAGATTGAACTTAAAATCTCTTATACAACCATCAGAGACTTTACCAGTTAAATTAACTAGAACCCACCTCAACTCTCAAGTATAGTAATGCAGTACTTCATCTTTTCACATGAATATTATTAAATTTCACCATATATATGTAATTGATGATCACATGAATATTAGAATTTATCGTGAATTTAATTAGCAGAACATATTATTATATAAGGATAATCACTCCGTCATTTTCTTTTTAAAAGTCAATTACTTAACCACTTAACACAACAACTTCTAATATCGAACTTTTATTATATGTAGTCCACATATATACATTCCGTTGGATTAATCAAAGGTTTCAAACATCAGCATCGCTGATGTTTGCATAGGACTAGGCACCAAAGTCTAATAGTCAATGTTATTTGCTACATTCTCTCTAAGACTAGTTTATTACCAAAAGTTGTACTAAGAATGAAGATTCTGCAACATGACTTGCATCGAACTCCATATAAATTATAGACATCAAAATTTTCAGACTACATTCTCACAGGCCGACAAATTAACACTGATTTTTTAAGGTTTTGTCTCTAACTTTATATTGATATTTATACAAAATCAAAATTTTCATTCAAGCAATATATATATAAAGTCATTATGTTCAAAAAAGAGAAGCATAAGCTATCAGTGGCTTGCCCCACAAGTAGTTCTCTGACAATAGGGCTTACCTGAGCTGATGACCCAAGCACCGACGTAAAAAAAGGAAGATTGTACGTACAAGGAATATGAATTCAATAATATATAATAGTTGTTGTAAACTTGTAAAAGGATAATTATACAGTAGTTTGGTTGTATGTACTCTAAAAGTAGACCATAAATTCTACCACTTTTGTAAAAAAAAAAAAAAAAAAAAAAAAAAAAAAAAAAAAAAAAAGAAAAAAGTAGACCATAAATTCATTTTAATATGATTCTATTTCAATCACCTCTCTTGAAATATTCTTACATAAAAAAAATTATATTTATACTTTTTTGTACGTCTCTCAATTAACATCCTGTTACATATTTTTAGCTCTTTGATGGTTTATTTGGTTTTTGAAAAATAGTAGAATCAAAAAATAAAAACAAAAAGTATCTCTTTGCCGCGTAGGTGTTTTGGATTGTAATGGATAATGTAAAAAAAGTTCAAGCTTCTTTGTTTTAATATGACTTCTTGCGAATTATATATAGATATGACTGGTCGATGAGAAATAATAGGAAAAAAGAAATAAGGACTTGTGGAATCTTATTATGTACGAAAGGTTTGAAATGGATATTTTATCCTTTTATGATTCATATCATTTTCTCTTTTTTCTAATTTGACTTGTGTTAAGGACATGGTAGGTTTGTTGATTCTTTTTTTTTTTTTTTTAATAATAAATTTGTAACTTTTATTAAAAAGAAGATAAAGATAATACATTTCAAGTCAAAGAGGACTCAATCATACATGGTAGGTTTGTTGATTTTTTTTTTTTTAAATAATAAATTCGCAACTTTTATTAAGAAGAAAATAAAGATAATACATTTCGAGCCAAAGAGGACTCAATCATTTTGAAATTTTTCTCTATTCAGGTTACATAATCAAAAATATCCTTGGCATACTAGCTAAGGTGTGTGCTGAACGATTGCCCTCCCGCTTAACGTGATTTAATTTACTTGCACTCTTCTAAAATCTCTTAACTTCTGCCGAATCCCTTCAATGATATTGCAAATTGTAGTAGGTGGTTCATTGATTCTTGATTGCTAAGAAATTTAGAAAGATAAAAATGGTGCACTAATAATATGACTCGTGTTTGATAAGTATGATGATTAGTTTTCTCTAGTTTTCATTTACTATTTTAAAGAAAGTACAACTCCTTTGAGAGTTTAATTTTTATATTGGTTGGGCTTAAAAAAGTAAAAAAAAAAAAAAACAGGGTAGGTAAAGTAAAGTTGTACGTAGCAAAAGTAAAGTTTTAAAAATAAACCTTATTTTTATTTTCAGTTTCAGCCACCATTAGCTTAATTATTGGATATTTTGAGATTATTACACTAGGAGGAGGTTTAAGTTATAGGACACTTTCTATGCTTCATAAAGTGTCAACTAATTAAGATATAAATTATTTGCAACCTAGCGAGAAATTGTTGTATTTATAGATATATGGAAGTGTAGGTTGTAATATACGTGATATCATACTTAATTTAATAAGTAAAAGAATGAAGGGGAATTAAATATGAAATACTAAATTTTAGTTGCTTGCTTAAGCAAAGTCACAGTGGCAACACAAGTGCCAAATGAGAAACAAAGTTTCCGATTGGTAAACACTAAACAGAGGAATGGTATCAATATTTTGTCAAGCCCGCTCAAGCAAGACTCGGGAGAGTATGGCCGAAAAGGCAAGTGAGTACATGGGAGCTTGAGCGGAGTCTCGAAAGGGCTTGATCGAATGTTGCTTAAGCAAGACAGTTGCAGAAATAGGATTCTATGAAAGAATTTCTTAGAAAAACTAGGGAAATGAGATTTTTTCTTAAAAAAAAAAATCTCTAATGGCTAGTACTAACAGTTAAGCCAATGTTTTAAAGGGTTTGTATCGACCTCAGTGACCTTTCAAGTGTTTCTTTTTAAAAGGAAACTCTTCATTATTTATAATTAGGCTTCTATATTCAGTTTTTAATAGATTTTAACACCATTAGAGTTTTCCAAGTTTTCATTATTTATAATTAGGCTTCTATATTCAGTTTTTAATAGATTTTAACACCATTAGAGTTTTCCAAGTTTGCTACTTAAATAATTCTAACTCAGTTTAATCTTGGAACCCTTTAACAAACTCTTTAATTGGGGAAAATTATGTTATATATATTAAAATTGAAGCACAATCAGAATCCAATTTACTTTCTAATTATTGTTTAATTTTGCGCAATGTGTCTAATTAAATTTTCTTAATTTTTTTCTTAAGTGGTCTATTCATAATTTTCAACATGAAACTAAGATGATCATCTGATTCATCTCACTCACCTACGTAAGAGTAAGACCACTTTATCCTCACTACTGCTGAATGCTTTACAATCTAGTATTTCCTCAAAGACAACAATATAATCATGCTAAGCCTTTAGCCTTTTTTTTTTTTTTTTTTTTTTTGGGCGCAATAGCCTCGTTGCTCAACTGCTTAGTACTTCCTAGTATTTCTACCAAAAATATTTATAGTTCAAATCCCTTCACCCCAACTATCCATGTATAAAAAAGAAAAGAAAAAAAGGCTTTAGTTGTTATGGTATACTTTTCAATGTTTTTCACATTTTCCCCAACATCTAGAAAAGTACTTACATTTCAATTATCCGACGGTAATATTAGGAAAGATCAGTCTAACAAAGGAGAGGCAGGCTAGACTGGACTGGACTCATTAGCTTTAAACTAGAAAATTAATTACAGAAAGCACAAAATTCAAAATATAACAGCGTGGGGGTAAAGGTATGCATGCGGCATGCCTAGACTTTCGTGGAAAAGAACATCTGTTTACATTGATTTAATTTGGCATGAATCTTTTCCACTAAGAAATGTCTTAGGCTCCAGTCTTCATCTTAGCAACAGCATGTCAACATATATAAAAGAAGTATACTACCGACCAACAGGTTGTTTTGCCTAGAAATTAATAATGGTCAACAGTTACACAGTTTACAAATTATTTTTATAGTTTATAGTCACCTTTATACGATATAAATGCACAGACAAAATTGGTGTCCTCAATGTTAATCGCCAGTGGGAAAGGGATAGTTAACATTTGAAAAATGGATAATTAATCTTAGGCTTTTGTTAACAAAGGTTGTAACTTGTAAGTAAGAGCATTGATTGAGATGTATTCACTGTTTTATTAAATAATATTTTTACTATATATATTTTTAATAAAATAAAGTCAAATTGTACAGCTTTCTTTGTTTAGAATCTTTATTTTTTTTATTTAAAAATACTCACGTAACCCTATGTTTAAGCAGAGATAAAACTAAAGGATAATTGGTGAAAATACAACTCTAATTCCCACCAAAACATTGCCTAAAAATAAGGACACTCTCCTATTGATTTTTAAATTTCTTTATCCATTTATGAATTAAATTATCAAAATAAAAATTATATATATATATATATATATAATAATAAAAACACAAGTTTTATTAACTACAAAATAAGACCAACGTTTTCATTTTTTTTTTTTTATCCTTTTATCAAGACTTAAACATTTCTCTCTCTCTCTCTCTAATTAAGCTTCTCAAAATAAGGTATATAAGTAAATTTCTAAATTAAATTTATTAGAAATTGATAAAAATTCAAATCCCACGTACAATTTTACAACCCCTCTACCAAGTCTACCAAGTACCAACTGCCAACAAGGGTGAATTATGGAAATCATTCAAATGCATTCCGTTTTTTGTATAAATCTATCAGTTTAATTTTCAAACTCTAAGAATAAAAAAAACCTATCTTTATCAACAACAAAAAAATTATCAAAAAAGAAACTGTAGAAAAAAATATTGTATGTTGGTTTCAACGTTTTCTTTAAAAAAAGAACAAGAAAAACCAATGCACAAATTCAAAATTTCGTACTTCCCTAATAATTGCTTTTGTTAAAGACTTTTTTCATTTGTTATCAAACAATTGCTTTATAAATCAGGTAAACTATGCATCCAAAATCAGGTAAACCATGCAAGTTTAAAATTCCCTCTAACCCTGTCTAATAAATTTAAAATTTCCATTAAAAATATATATATTTTAAATATTTCATCCTTCACATCATTCAATGGCCACTACAACAGATCTTTTTCTTTTTTTTTCTCAAATATTAATTTTATAGTTTAATACGTGAGTTTTTGTTGGGCATACACGGAACACCCAATATATATATATATATATATATATATATTTTTTTTTTTTCTTTGCACTCATATTCACACAAAAAAAAACAGTTTATACTGGCACTTCAATAACGCACTATAGATCATTTGATGTTCAATATAATGAGCATGCCATTGTTTTGGGTGGTGATGATGATTGTTTTGCGGTTCTGTTCTCGTGACTTCCTTATTGGAATTTGAAATGTTAGATTTTTTTTTTTTTTTTTTTTTTTTTCTAAAAAGAAAAAGTGAATAAATCCATTACATTAAGAGCTTTAATTTTAGTTTCACTTTGTTTCTTTTTTGGATTAATAATCTTAAGAAAGTCTTATATGAAGACAAATTTCTTTAAAAAAAAAAATTATACAGATGAATTGTTTTCTATTTTATTTTGTATATTTTTCTATGTATTCTAAGCAATTGGAACATTTTTCTACCTTTGATGTTAAGAAGATATATAAACAAACTAGCCTCATCAGTCATCACACGCACTTTGCGCATGCGATGAGACCCTCTTTTTTTTTTTTTTTTAGTGTCTTAATTTTTTATTCGTTCAAATTTGAGGTTTACACGTATTCTCATTAATATTAAGTATTTAAAACTACTAATACAACTAGGAGTGTCATGAGACTAGCTTCAAAAAATAAACAAATATGATTATTTAGAGTTCATTTTTTGGAGTTAGTCTCATAACACTCTTGATTGTATTAGTAGTTCTAAATGCGCAATATTAATAAAAAAATGTTTAAAACACAAATTGGAATAAATGAAAAATTATGACCCTAAAAAAAAAAAAAGCCTTAGCACACGTGCTTTGAGGCTAATATATTTATAAAAAAAAATACACAATTAAAATAAATTTTTTGCATATAATTCAATAAATTATTAACAAGTGTAGTTTCTTCTTTTGAATATTTGCATCGCAGCTCATAATTGAGCATTTATTATTGCTTAATTTGTGCCTTTGAGTCATGTGTTAACAATACCTAAATTTTATGGGAATGAACTATCTTAATTTCAAGTCAAAAGAATATACCACCACACCCTTGACATGATTGTTACTTCAAATACAAATGTTAGTTTGGTGGGAATGCAAGGATCGAGGGTATAAATTTTCAGGAGGAAATCTCACACACATACACTTAGATTATGTTGATTTCTATCTCAGATAAAAATAACAAAAAACTAAAACTAAATCTAAAAGTCAAAAGAAGATATGTTCAACATTTTTCCCCTCTTAAAGGAGGGACTTTGTCCTCAACGGATTTCATCTCCGAACTCACCCTGAAAGAAGCCAAGCATGCCCAATAAAATCAAACTAAAGGTTGTTATTGTGATGGATACAGCTTTTTTTGGTTGCTTCGAAATAATAAAGACCTCCAAATTGATAAATTGAATATTTTAAGGAGACTAGCTACAATTTACAACTTATAAATTTATAACTCTTCTTTATTAAATATTAAAATTTAAATTTATATAAGACAGACTTCCAAATAGATAAAGATAAATATTAACTTCCTATATATCATATAATATCATATTAAATTATATTATATATAATAAAAGTTGGGCTTAGACGCTGTGGTTGCGCCAAGTGGCTTCACCGAATTGTAGAAATTTTCTTAGATTTTTAGATTTTAAGAAAAAATATATATAATTTTTCTTCTCCTATAATTTCTAAGTGTATATTGGACACTCAAGTAAACCTAACAATATTGGACACATAGTGCTAAAAATAAGGAAAGATTTTGATGAACACAAAAACTTAATAATTTAATAATATATATCAATCTCTTCTTTGGATAAATATATACTTCTCTTAAGTTAAAAAAACAATTTGGTAAAATTAGGTTTTTTTTTTTTCTTATAAAAATTTTAAACGTCCCATAAAAAAAAAAAAAAGTTTAAAGGATAGAATTAGAGTCCCACATAAATTAATGAGTTTTTTTTTTTTTTGGAAACCACGTGAATTAAGGAGTTTGAATAGCACACATAATGGTACGTAGCATATGGTGATATATATTGAGTGTAATATTTATTTTTGTTGTTATCCAAATTTTTTTGCAATTTGGTTTCTTAAAAGCTCTATATTAACGTAGACTCCAAGAAGTTTAGGGTGTTTGATTTTTACTTGGTTTCCTTTTAGGTGGAGTGTATATATATTCACGGTTATTAGGTGTTTTTTTTTTTAATTCTCCAACCTATTGTATGGTTTTTTGGTTTCGTCTTCCATTCTTCTATCTACCGCACCTACAAAGGTATGTATTTGTATACTATGATTTTTTTATTATTATAATCAAACTGAATAGGTTTTTTGTTTTTTTTTTTTTTTTTTTTTTTTTTTTAATTATTATAACATGTTTTACTTCCCAATTCTCATCATATCTTAAAAGTTATTATCAATTATCAATGCAAACTTACTGCCAACATTTTAACTTTTAGTTTTTTTTATTAAAAAAAATATTGAAGTTTGTGTGTATATATAAGCCCTCTTTTTTCTTTTGTAGGGTGAAACTCACCCAAGTTTTGGTGTCTCATCCCCATCTTTCAAAGACAAAAATTAAATTATCATGTGAGTTTCTCCACTTTCATTTTTTTTAAAGTTTAGTCATTTGGATTGTTCTTGACTATTGAATTATGGTTACCACCTAAATATGCTTTCAATTATTATTTTTGGATTGATTATAATTATTGAATTCAAGGTTTTTGCATTTATATATGCAATGGTGAGTACTTAAGCTTTAAAGCTTAATATATATAATGCAAACTCCCTGAATACTTTTTTTTTTCCTCAGAAAAAAGAAAAGAAAAGAAAAAGAGTTATGTAGTTATTTATCATCTTCCATTACTAGACTTATATTTGATTTTTTTATTATTATATAAAAACCTTAGTCTTACACAATATGCATCCATTAAGAAAAGAAAAGAAAAAGAGTTATATGGTTATTTATCATCTTCCATTAATAGACTTATATTTGATTTATTATTATTATTATTATATAAAATCCTTAGTCAGACACAAAATGCATTCATTACATAACCCAAAGTAAAAGATTACTTTATTTTTATTATTTAATTTTAATTAAATTAATAAAAAATTTCTCCCGTTTGCAACTACACACCATCTATATATATATATATATATATATATATCGTATCTTATCATATTATATTATATTATATATAATAAAAGTTGGGTTTAGACGTCATGATTGCGCCACATGACTTCACTAAATTGCAGAAATTTTATTAAATTTTTACAGTTTTAAAGAATTAAAAAGGAATAGTATACTTCATTCTCCAAAAAAAAAAGGAATAGTATACTAGCAGGACTCTAATTCATTTTTATCATTAAGTCGTTTATCTCAAAAAAAAAATCTATCACTTGCTTCACGTAACTATCATTAAGTAGTTATCTAAGGGAGAAAAAAAAAAAAAACTACTTCTTCATTTTTTGTATTAACTTAAACGTAAACAAAAAAAATAAAAAAATAAAAAAAAAATCTAATAACAATCTAGGTAATAACCTTATCTATTTTTTTGGGATAAAATATACCTAAAATTTTCTCAAAAAAAAAAAAAAAAAAGCGCTTCATATCTAAAGTAAGTGTATATCTATAATAAAAAAAAATATTGGAAAAAAAATTATTTCTTCACGTTAACTTTAGCGTAAAATACATACATATATATATATATATATATCTAATAACAATCTAGCTAATAACATTAACTATTTTTTTGGGATAATTTTTTTTTTAAACTAATATGTAATTAAACCTAAACTTCTTGATTGGGTAAACTCCATTTTCTTTTTGTTCATATCAAGTTTTCAACTTCTTCACAGCTTAAAATTATCTAATATAAAAGTAGGGATATATATACGGTTGGGGTATTTTTTTCCTTTTCCTATTGTACAATTTGTTGATATTATTTAAATACGTTTTATGTATTTGTTGTCTTTTGTTTTCATAACAAGTGAAGACAATTCTGTATCAATTCTATAGCCATATTTCTTTTGTGCTGTTGAGGTCAGGTTTGTAATCCAAATGTAGAACTTCGCAATTTTTTTTTTTTTCATAAGCACTAAGTTTATGTATAAAACTGTGCATTACATGGAAAAAAATTAGAACAAAGGTTTTAATTCTCGAATAGTTCTATCTTTTAAAAGTGGCCAATTTTATGTTACTTTGTCTAAAGATTTTAATCATTAATATTATTTTTAACAATATTGCAAATAACTTATATTGTAGATTCATTAGATATAAAATTCATATACAAATAGTTTGATATATGTAACTACAAATGATATTATAGCACAATTAGCATGTTAGAAGATAATTTTGTATTGAGGTGCTATCATTTTATATTTGATGTACTAATGCAATTTATTCCTTTTGTTTAATAATAACTTATTTGGTAAAATAATTATATATATTCTATAAAGTTTAACATAAAACCGTGCAACGCACAGGTTTTTAACTAGTATATATATATAACCGAAACCTCTAAAACTCTCATAATTTTCCACGTCATCACTATTTTCTTTTTCTTTTTATGTTAGATTACTTTTATTTTATATTTTATATCTTATATATTTATTATTTCTCTTCGACGTGTAATTTTCTAATTAAGTGTTACAATAGTTTAATTTAAGTAAAACTTTATTAGATATATGTTCTTATCAAGTGTTATAATAGTTTAGTTTAAGTAAACCTCTATTAGATATATGTTTTGCAAAGACCATTTAATACAATCCCATACTGTTTCATGATAAGTAGAAGAATTTCATTGCGCATGAAGTGGAAAAAGTAATAATTAGGCGGGGGTGTTCATAGCTAGAGACAATGAAACGGTCTTTGCCCTTCTTCCAATTGCAATGTACTAATGGCAGATGTTAGTCCTTTTGGTTTATGTTTCATAATATATGTTCAACAAATTTAAAACCTCATTAATATTTTTTTTTTAAGTTTTATTTTTAAAAAACCTTTAGGGTTTCTTCCTTTCTTGCATAAGAACCCTGTACAGGACCAACACAAACATAAACCCTGATTTCGCATACAAACCTCTCTTTACAGCACCAGCACAAGTATTAAACCTCATTAGTATCTTTGCGTCCCACTCCTTAGTGAAGGTTGATTTTACACTCCCTCTTTGTTTCTTGGAATTATTTGTTTAGTATTTCTTGGAATTGATATATAGATTGCTTTTCTTTTCTTTTCTTATTTGATGAGAATTGCATATGTAGGAGTGTTCCTATATAGGTTTTTTTTTTTTTTTTTTTTTTTTTTTTTGTGGTTTTTAGATTGGCAGCAATCAGCAAAGAGAGAGAGCAAACTAAGTTAAAGAGCAACATTGTGACTACTCAGATTCAACATAGAGCCTAACCATCAGGTTTAGTATGTTGATTTATTGTATTTTATCTAATACAAATTTCACACCTGATCTTTTTATTGTAGAACTTTATAATTTAAAATTTAAAAACAAGAAGCATGAAGGAAGAAGATGAATTTCCTAAATTTGGTGGTAAGTCAGTACTTCTGTTTATGAAATTAATCTTTTTTGCTCATTATGCTATAGGCAATCATGATTAAAAGTGAACACATTTAGCATATGAATTTAAATATATTTTATTCCATTTTGTAGAATTCAATAGGTGTGTTTGGAAGATTGAATTAATCTTAATTAAGTTTTCAATATTTTTTCATTATCCTCTCCTTATATCAATTTCAAATTCTAATCATGTTTTGACAAATCAAGGAGGTGATACTAAATTCCAATATTGTCACCATATTTATAATCAACTTATTGGCGTTTGCTTTTATGAATAATCATTGAATTAGTTATTATTCGTACTATATTGGATGTTTTAAACTAATACTAATTATTTCTATTAGACATTTTATTAAATTGTATATTTTTTGAATGACTGAATTATCCTGATTGTCTTTTGTTTTGATATTTGGGTCTCTTTATTTCCTTTCAATTTATATTTTTGCTAGTTCTAACATCTAATTGAAATGTTTGATTTAGCCAATGGCCATAACAAACTCCAACCAATTCTTTGTTAGTTTAAAAGTTTCACCTAATTAGTGGCTAATCGACAAAGAATGAGAAAAACACTGTGAGGAGATATAAAAACAGCACAAGATTACAAGAGAGCTTGGTGGGCTTCAACTTCTAGATTTTCTGCCTCTCTATCGAGGTAAATTGATGTTATTTAGGAATGAAATATCATTGGAGTTATTGAGAGAATAATAATTTTATTTTTTATTTTGACATTGAAATCAATATTGATTTTACACATTTATATTATATAATACCGTGCATTGCACAGATTAGCTACTAGTCTATCAATAAAACTAATCCTAATTCAAACTAATCCTAATCTAAATAATTTATTTAAATAAATAAAACATATAGTTATCATTATTTATATAATACTAATTAAAATAAAGCTGGCACATAAAATTCCTCCCCTCTAGAAAAATGTATTTCTTTCTTCTTCTTCCTCTGCCACGAAGTATTCTCATTTTCTTTTGATATTGACCATTTAAATTTGATCTACTTTCCTTTTACTCATTCTTCAAGCTTTTTTGTTTTGAAATGACATGCATATAGCTTTCCCACGTGTTCAAGACAACACTTGCACAATACAAAAAAAGAAGACCCTAGGAAAGTACAGGTGTGGTACCAGCCAAAGACTCTCTGAAAGTTAAGTCATAACTTTTTCACAACTCTAGAGTGCCAGAACTGGGGTAAATTATGTGTACTTTGTTACCCGAGGGCTTTGAGGTTTTTATAGTAGTGTTGAACCGACCTTTGTTTCTTACACAGGAAGGCGTTTCCTTGTGGGAAAGATCATCATTAATGGGTGTGAATTACGGAATCCTTCTCATACTAAGATTCTTCCCATGTTGGGATTCTATCGACTAGGGTTAGTCGTGGGACGCAAGTTGTTTCCATTTAGAACTCATTGGAAATCACTTAAATCATGTAAAAGCCATATGGCCTTTGAGATCCATTCACCCGTCCACCTTTGGGATCTATCTACTATCAGTCCATTGATCTAACATCATCAACTTCATTTGGATGAATCCGTCATCTAATTTTACCCTCTTCAGTTGCCCCCTCACTCCATGGATCCATCATCTCCTTTGGATGGATCTGTGGAGTGGCGGTATTAGATTCGTCTTTCAGGAAGCGTGCATAGATTGATAGGCTGGCCTAGGGTCATTTAATGTTTGTAGGGGCATGTGTCGCTTTTTTAGTGGTTAATCTCTCAGAACGAAGCGTCCCTTCATTTTCCGTGTCATTCTCTCTATATAAACCAACTTCCTTCCTTTTCATTCTTTACTTTCTTCAGCAAATTTGTGATCAGAGCGTAACCATCTCCCTTGACAAACTAGCACACTGTTCATTTAGTGCACCAATCATCTGCACTTCTCCCATTTACTCGTCTTCAATTGGTAAGTACTTCTCATCTTACTGTTGAATTTCCTTACTATTTTTGAAAGACATTTGCACACTTGTTGTGTATGTAGATCTATCTGTGTCTTAGGGTTTACCCATCATGTGTAGATAAAAGATGTCTAGTGCGTCAAGTAACCAATCGTGTGTACACAAAGGAGCAGGCTACAATGAAGTGTTCCCGTCAGGGCAGAACGACCTTGGCACTTCAAGTGAAGAAAGGGATTCGTCAACCACCTCTCCTTTAAGGGATGAGGAAATAGATAGGTCAAAGGATGACTATAGTGATGGCCTAGATGGCGGTGAGCCCCCTATTCAATTTGTCGTAGGTCCTGATGGATTGAGGGAGTTCATAATACTACCCTTGTGGATGGTTAACGATTTTGTTTCCACAATCAAAGAATCTCACTTTAAAATACTTAGGGAAAAGTTCCAGATACTCGTTAACATACCCTTCCGTCTACCTTACAAGTTGAAGAAATGCTACTACGAGAGTGTTGAAGGCATCGGGGTTTATAACCACATGTCGAAGGCTGGGCTCAAATTCCCCTTAAATTTGCTCTACCATCACCTCCTCTAATACCTAGGTTTGGCTGTCACCCATATCTCCCTAAACGCCTGGGGGGTCTTCCTTGGCGTGGAGGTTTTGTACGGGGCTATGTCTAACGAAGCGCAGGCTCGACAGTGGAAGAATTTTTTCACTGTTACTATTCGGCTGAGATTGCTTAGTCAAAAGGCATGTATAGCTTTGTGCCCAAGAGCCCATTGTTGAGGTTTGTGTGTGATACCCCTAACTCCAATAGAAACTAGAAGAGTCAGTATTTTTTCATGGAGGGTAACGAGTGGATGTGTCGTCTTGGTGATAATTAATATATGCCTGTCGACACAACATGGGGCATAATGCCCTTATTCGGTATGTATTTGTCCATATTCAGGTCTTTAACTATTTTAATTTTTTTATGTTACTTTTAATTGTCCTCTTTTTGCAGTTCGGGAACAATCATAAGTCTCACTTGACTAGTGGAGTTTCTTAGAGATATTTTTTAGCAAAACCAAACTTTTAGAGAGGAAATGGGCTAAGTTGGTAACCTTAGACACTCTTTTCTGGTACTGTGACAGACTAGAGCCCACAACAGCTGCCCGTTGCTACGATCTTCAAGTTCGTCAACGTAAGTCCGTTACCCAATACTCTTTCTTTGTTTTTGTATTATCAAACCTCTGATATTCGTTCACCTTTGTACAGAGATGGACGCTGCCAGGAGGAGGGCTTATATTAAGCAGCAAGTTGCTTTGAAAAAACAAGCAGAGGGTTAGACATCCAAGGGGATAGGTTTGTCCAAACCGTCTACTAAGAGGAAGCAACAGGAGAAATCCGACCGTCTTCCTAAGAAGCCTAAGATCGTCCCTGAACCCGTCAGGGGGTTGAAAGCTGAAACCAAGAAGACAATCACAATCCTTGGCAAGGAAAGGGCAAGGGTTTCATGAAGAACCCTACCCCATCACTAAAAAACCACCCGTCCTCTTCTGTGAGGATTCTAAGTACACATTGGAAAAGCTCTCGTCCATCATTACATTCGATGACTACGAGGACTTGAGCAACCATGCTACTGAAGAAATGGGGGAGACATGACTTTTTAGCGTTGCTTAGGTAACCATGTCCACCCCTTTTTCTTTTTATTTCCTTCAACTTACCTTGTCTCTAACTCTGCTTTGCTTTCAGGCAATGTAAATGATGAAAGGGTTGATGGGCCGTTGCCTAAACCATGAGACAACTTTGAACCATATTAGGGCGAAGGCGAACCTGATGGAGGACAAGTTGAATGAGTTAAAGGCCTAGAGGATGGTCTAGGAGAAGAAGCTTGCCTTATCAGAGGAAGCAAGGGGTGAGCTAGAGAGGAAAACGGAGCTACTGAGGCAGGTCTTGGAAGATAAATAGAAAGAGATCAGGGATGCCAAGGATCAGCTCTGTCAGGTGAAGGAGGAAGTGATACGTGAGTATCGTGACTCCGACGGCCTCCTGGCAGAACTTAGGACCTTGTTTGCCGAAGGTTTAATGATGCCCTTCATCAGGTCAAGACTTCCTATCTGGATCTAGATGTGTCCCACATCACTGTTAAAGCCTAGGACCAATCAACAACTCATCCCGTCCTTTCAAAGAGTATGGAGGATTTATTTGCTGATGATGCCCTTGTAGATGATGCAATCGTCGAACTTCAGGGTGACAAGGATGTTGTTCCTGAAGGTCAATAGAAAACTGTTGAGAAGGGTACTCGTCATTCTAAAGATGTACAAATTGTGGAGGAGAAGGACGATGCCCTAGCCGCTCAGCAGTAGATTTTTTTTTTTTTTTTGAATGTAAAGATTTTGAAGAATAGTTAATGTTTAATTTAACTGTTGCCCTTTTTATCTAAACTTCTCCCTTTATGGGCTTCAGCAATATTTGATTACTTATTTTGTATAATCCGTCTACTTTTATGGATGAATCTGTAGTTTATGGCTATGTGAATATAACCGTCTTTAGGATGAATCCGTCCTATTATGGACTTGTGGACTTTATTGTCATCCTCTTGGATGAACCCGTCTTTTTTTTTTTTTATCCTTTTGAATGAACCTGTCCTCTTATGGACTTGTATTATTAATTTAATGTACTATTGAACCCGTCCACTTTGGGAACTTAATTATCACCCTTTCAGATTAACTTGTCCTCTTACAGACTTGTATTTTTAATTCAACATACTATTGAACCCATCCACTTTGGGGACTTAATTATCATCCTCTTAGATGAACCCGTCCTCTTATGGACTTGTACTTTTAAATCAACGTATTGTTGAACCCGTCCACTTTGTGGACAGTATTATCATCTTCTCGAGTAAACTCATCCTCTTACGGACTTTTATTTTTAATTCAACATACTATTGAACCCGTCCACTTTGTGGATAGTTTTAATCCAACATGCCATTGCATTTTCTTGGGTGGACTCGTCCACTATGTTGGATGTGTATTTTTTATTCAAATGATTGTTGAACCTGTCCATTTTAAGGACCTCATAATTATCCCTTGGATGAATCCGTTCACTATGTTGGATTTTAATGAAATACATAACCACGTAGATACTGCACACGATATTTCTGAATAACTCCTTATATTGCGTGGTAAACATGCGTGTAAAAAATTGTTCCAAAGAAAAACCTGCCCTTTGGGCTAAAAGGAAACTATGAATAAAATCTTAACTAAAAAGCAATAAACTGGTAATGAAGAATATTGTGTTATTGTTCATGTTGTTGTGCCTACTAGTAGTATTTTTTTAGGTGCTCTGTGTTCCATGGGTGATGTAGATTTTACCCGTCTAGTGTCTCCAGGTGGTAGGTTTCCCTCCCTATATCATGATGCAACTTTGTATGGTCCTTCTCAGTTAGGTCCTAGCTTCCCCTGAGAGGTGTCTTTTGTAGAGCCCATCACCTTTCCTAGAACGAGATCTCTGACCTGGAAGTCCCTGTGTCTGACCTTGGAGTTGTAATGCTTGGCCATGAGATTTTGATACCGTGCTAGTCTCTGTTCAGCTGTTGCTCTTACTTCATCCACCAAATCAAGTTGTAGGCACACAGCTTCATCATTCTTGCCTTCATTATGGTTCTCTACCCTATAGTTTTTGAGTCCCACTTCAGCCAAGATGACCGCCTCGCTTCTGTATGCTAGTCGAAACGGGGTTTCTCTTGTAGGTGTCCTCGCCATTGTCCTGTATGCCCACAAAACACTTGGTAACTCGTTCGACCACATACCCTTTGCATCTTTGAGGCGAGTTTTGATGATTTTGAGTAAGGATCGGTTCGTGACCTTGACCTGTCTATTGGCCTGCAGGTGGGTGGGTGGGTGAGGAGTAGTGGTTCTTGATCCCTAGTTATAAGCAAAAGTCTCTGAATGCGTCGTTGTCGAATTGCTTCCCGTTGTTTGAGACTAGTACCCTTGGTATACCGTACCTACAAATGATGTTCTTTCATACAAAATTTCGCACATTTTTCTCAGTGATTGTGGCTAGGGCTTCTACTTCTACCCACTTGGTGAAGTAGTCTATGTTGACTACTAAGAAATTCAACTACCTGACTACCGTTGGGAACGGGCCCATGATATCCAACCCTCATTGAGCAAACGGCCATGGGGCCATTATTGGAGTGAGCTCCTCGGTTGGTTGCCTTATGAGGTTGATGAACCTTTGACACTTGTCGCACGCTTTGACATATGCATGGGCATCCCTTTGCATGGTTGGCCAATAATACCCTGCCCGGATCAGTTTATGTACCAATGATCGTGATACAAAGTGGTTTCCGCAAACTCCTTCGTGGACTTCTCTCATGACATAGCTTGCCTTTTTGGGGATGAGGCACCTCAAGTACGGTCAAGAGAAGCCCCTCTTTTAAAGAATGTCTTTAATTGCAAGTTCTCCTACACAGCACCAATCAATGATGTCGAAAATCGTTAGTAAGCTACACAGCACTCACGTGCTCAAGACAACACTTGCACAATACAGAAAAAGAAGACCCTAGGAGAGTATCGGTGTGGTATCGGTTAAAGACCCTCTGAAAGTTAAGTCAGAACTTTTTCACAACTCTAGAGTGCCAGAGTTAGGGTATATTATGCGTACCTTGTTACCTGAGGGCTTTGGAGTTTTTTATAGTAATGTAGAACTGACCTCCGTTTCTTACGTAGGAAGGCATTTTCTTGTGGGGAAGATCATCATTAATGGGCGTGAATTACGGAATCCTTCTTATACTAGGATTCTTCCTATATTGGGATTCTGTTGACTAGGGTTAGTCGTGGGATGCAAGTTGTTTCCATTTAGGACTCATTGGAAATCACTTAAATCATGTAGAAGCCACGTGACCTTTGAGATCCATCCACCTTGCGCCCATGAATCTTGGATCCGTCCACCTTTGGGATCCGTCTACTATCAGTCTGCTGATCTAACACCGTCAGCTTCATTTGGATGGATTCATCATCTAATTTTACCCTCTTCAGCCATTGAAACACAAAAACTTAAATTTGCTATCTTTGGAATGATAACCACAACTCAAACTTGTTAGTCCATGGTTGGACCTTCTTGGCTCACCTTGTTTTGTTTAAGCTTTTTGCATGATTGCGGCTTTGGTTATCCATAATTTGGTCAAGGCAGGCAAGCATTACAGCGAGCATCTTTACATCTCTTTGATTATTTGCCAATATCTTGAAGTTAAGGAAATCATGTTATTGATCTCTACAATCTTTCCATGCAATATTTCTCCATAACCAACTTTGATACCAATTGTTATTGATACAATTTTATTGGTTGCTTTGAGGGAATCAATGCCTCCAAATTGATAAATCGATTACTTCGAAGGATACCTACAAATTATAGCCAACAATTTGTAACTTAGAAACTCAGAACTCATGACCCTTCTTTATGTATTTTCAACATATGAATTCATACATGAAAACTTACACAAGCATCGAGGCCAAAATGGAGATATACTTCTTTCGCTAAAACTTTCCAACAAAATGCTAATTGTCCAAAACTATTTAGGGATATACTTCTATTTTAAACTCGATTTTCTAAAAATCGAGTTTCAATGAAAAACTCAATTTGACGAAAATCAAGTTATAAGCAATCAAACTAAAAAAAAAAAAAAATCAATCAATCCTGCATGGAGCTCAAGTTCCAAGTAAGATTTTTCAAACAACTTGATTTTCGGGAAATCAAGTTTTTCATTAAAACTCGATTTTTAGAAAATCGAGTTTCAAAACAGGAATATATCCTTAAATAGTTTCAAACGTGAGGCATTTTATTAGAAAATTTTAGCGAAATAGACATTTTGCCATTTTGGCCCGAGGATCGATGAAGATAAATATTAAATTTCTATAATCTATTAGTAAAGCTAATCCTAATTCAAAATAATCTAACAGACTTGGCCCAGTGTTATCAAACATAAATTAAAAACTTGAATGTATTTTCATTCAAGTAATGCTTCACACGTCAGGCCTAAAATTGCACCTAACACAATAACACGGTGGAGAAAAACAATTATGATGGTTTTTAACTAATTGATGAAGATCCATGGAATCGATCTAATAAATTGAGTTGACAATATTTTTTGTCTAAAAAAGGTAGACTTGAAGTAGTTCTAGATCGACCTAACATTGGCCTGTCAAAAGTCTAGATTTTGTGCAATAAAAACAGTGCCCCATAAGCCGTTTTATTCAAACTTTATTGACTAGTAGGCACGTTTCCCCATTTACCCACTCTTATCACATATTGGGTTAGGCCTTGTTAGTTAGGACGCTTGTTCTTGTTAGAGCATCATAGACTAGGGATTTGATTAATGCATCAAAAACCCTAAAGAGGAGACCGAGACACAACATATTTACTTTGTTCTTTCGCATTTCACATTTGTAGCTCACTCTTCTCCGTCTAATATATAGTAAGTAAATCCATTTTTTCTGTCTGTTATGGTTGTTAGCGCTCTCTCTCTCTCTTATAGTAAGCTTCATGCATTACACGATGCTGTTTTTAATGATAAATTTCAACGCAATTCATTTATTGCTGCTAGCCCCACCAATAAATAAACTAGCTTTTTGATGGGCAAGTCCACTTTGGCCCTAGATTTCACTTTCAACTCGGTTCATGTTGAGGCGTGTCCAGGGGTCGTAGGTTCTAGGATATAGAGGACGACACATATTTCTTTGTGCCTTTAACTATAAATTAAATTGTATATCATGGGTCGGTGGTCGAAGACCAAAGAGTGTTTTCATAGTCCATTCTTCTATAGATGTTATTCCTTTTGCATTTCATAATCCATATATACATGACGTTTACTAACCAGCTCAGTGCGTTGTACGTAACTTGTAAAAGAACATGGCAAACCTTGATAAAAGTCTTTGCACGTTACTTGAGCGTCACGAACCGTGTCCCACCGTCCCACGCGGTGCTCATCCTCCAATCCTTTGTTTTTTTTTTTTTTTTTTTTAAGTACAGCATACTGAGGCAAACAAATGATGAATTAAAGTAATTTAAGTTTTCTATAGACAATTATAAACATTTACTTAGTTCTGTCCCTATATGATCCACTATTAATTAAGGCTATAAGCCTATAGTCATAGGACAAAAGACAAAGCTTAGGTAGGGACACTGCAAATGCCAGATCATTTTCACGACACGCTTGTGTATTTTGTAGTTGTGACGAGTTATAATATTTTCTCATTTTATTTTGACTTATATATAGTAGGTAATAACGTGAACAGAGTCCTATATAGTAGGTATTAACATGGACAATTTTGACTTATCCATAGTTGGTAATAACATGGACAGAGCCATATATGGTAGGTTATAACATGGACACAGCCAGAGCTTTGGGTTAGGAAGGCAACTTTACTATTGATTGTGTGTGAGGGTTTAAATTTTTTACTTTGCTACTATTTAGTTACTGAGATTTTTTTTTTAAGTAAAAACAAAATTATTTTTTTTAATAATTTTTTAAAGGACAGGATTGTTTATTTTAGATAAAACTAATTAATTTTTTAGTTTTACTATTGGTAATATTTGTTGTTGAGATATTTTTTTTGGGAATGCATATTTTGTTTTAGATTTTAGATCTATAATTTTTTTTTTTTTTTTTTTATGTTCACTAAAATGAAGAAAATGCTAAAGCTACAAGCTTTTTTTATTATAAATTATTGATATGATAAGTAGTTACTAGTAAGTAAAAAAAAATGATGTGAGTGGTGGGATCATTATGCGATCCACTAAGAATTTGCTACCAAAAAAATTTGTAAAATGTTGTAAAAAAGTTTGTGAGTATAGCATTACACTTAAAAGAATCAATAATATTATTTAAGGGAAACAAAATGTAATTTTATAGAAAAAAATTGCTAAAATTAGTTCAAATATACATAATGATAATTTTTTTTTAAAAAAATTAGGGGAGGCATTGCCCCTTAGTCCAATGATAGTTCCATCCCTGGGTAATACTTTAACTACTGAAAAAATGTTGTCGCATTTTGTTGTGCCAGAGAACAACTCTAGAATAAATTAAGTGTGTGTTTGGATACAATTTATAATTAAGCTAGCCTATTACTTTTTAGCTTTTAGATACAGCTTTTTAAAACTTCAGATTCTTTACCTTACTTTTTCTTTTTCTTTTTTCACATTTTCAAAATACGAGTATATTTTAATACAATTTTAGTAAAAAGCTAAATAAATTGTTTTCAAACAAACACTAATACATCTTTAATTGGCTTAAAAAGAGGAGGACTTTTTGGTTTGGAGCGTGACACACATTTGGAGGTTACAAGTTTAATTCATCACACTACAAATCCAAGAAGTTTTTAGGGTGTTTCATGGGAAACCAGTGAAATAATTGTCAAAGATTAGTAGCTGGTATACCAACTTTCTTTTAGAGAGTCGACAGAATCTCCGCATGAATAAACGGAGTGTTCAAGAGTTACAGGGGCAACGTGTGAGGTACATGTCTTCCCATGTGTCTCAACTCTCAACTCTCGAGTCTAACTATGATGTTCGTGAAAAAGACTAATGGAACGAGAGCTGTGCGTGTGTGCAGTGCTAATCCTTGTGTAGGAAGAAACACGAGCTTTGAACTCTTTTTAGCTTACTTTGCCTACTTTTCATGTTAATGTTTCTTCCAGGTTACTTCGGAGAAAGTAGAGAGAAAAAACAGAAAATAGTATTGACAAAAAAATTTAGGATATATATATATATATGGGTTGGGTTCAAATTACATCTAATGTAACTTTAAACAATATTAAGCCACATAATATTTTTTTTAATTGGATGTAAATTTTGACAAATCTACTGTTAGATTACATTATTTCGTATGAGAGATGCTACGTCTACAACATTTTTACAACAAATCACAGGTAGTTAGTTGTTATTGGTTCAAATTTGAAATTAACACCAAGATTACTTTTTTGCCCCAACAATAACAACCAGTAACAACCTGCCACTTAGGATTTGTTGTAAAAATGTTGTAGACATATCATTTTCCTTTTCGTATATTCTCCATACTTACAAAATTTCAAGGTGATCAAAAATTAATAGTCATATCATCAAACAATTTTTTAAATTCAAGTTTTTGTAGTTTATAATAATGCATAAAATATGAGTTTATAGATCAAATGATAAATAACATCCAATTGACATGAAAATCAGTAGGATTGTTAAAAACATATAGAACATGTAATTCAACTGTGAGATTTTCAAAATATGAATTCTATAACAAGTTATTGTATGGTGTAACATTACTTAGAGTTACATCAAGTGTAATTTTAACCCAACTATATATATATATATATATATCTTCTCTACCAATATGGTGGATTGTTCTATGTAGTTTTACTAGTCATTATTAAAACATATTACTATTTTGATCCCGAGTCTAATTTTGTTTTTAAATTATCAATTGTATTTATTTAGGTTTAAAAAATGATTAATGTCATCCTTATATTAATTATTAACTTGTTTTTATTAGATGAATAATTTTTCATGAAATTTTCTTTTAAGCCTACTGATTTGACATATATACTTGTAATGTTTCATGTTTGTTTATGGAACAGTTAACTTTAACTTTCATCCTTTTAAAACTGAACATGTTTTAAGAAGTAACATTAGTAAAAAAAATGGTGTTTAAAATTTTAGTCCAAAAAAAGTCCAATTTTAAACCACTCTAACAAGTAAAAAATTAATTTTAAATCTAGGTAACATAGGATCGATCAAAGAGTTTGAAAGACGTGTAATTTTTACATTTTCAATAATTCGATAAATTAGAATAAAGGCAATATTAAATCATTTAAAAAAATTAATTTGATACCAGCCATGGTTTATAAGAAAGAACGAGAATTCAACGCAAACGTGTGGTTCAAACTTCAAACTTCAAACTTCAGACTTCAAACATCGTCTAATCTTATAAATCCCATCAGTGATAAGTGCAAACCTCAAAATAGTGAAATAGTAGTTTTTACTTCTATTAGTCGACAAACACAATCTTACATTAGTAGATACTTTAGTCATTCTCAAAAGAACAAAAAACAAAAAAACAAAATAAAAAATCAGTGCAGATCGCATTCATTGCTTGCCGCGGTGGGGTGTAACTATCATGGTGTCATGATGTGTTGGAAAAAGATGAAAAGCAACAAGCAGAAAATTTATTTTAGTATATAGTTTTAATCATATGCGAAAATAACCACGCATATATATATAAAAATAATATATTGCAATATTAATTGTAATATCATTTCATACTTTAAAGTTTTCAAGCCAAAAATATATGGGTGAAAATAGATCTTGTTGCTACGCGTGGCTGCTTTGGCTACTCTCTTCTGAAGAAAATTAATTTGCCTCCTCTCCTATCATCATAAGAGAGGTCGGTGGTCTATCATTCTCGCAGTGCAGTGGAGAATTTTATTACTCGTTTGGTCCATAAAGTAGAGACTGAGAGAAAGAGAGATGGGGACATGCCAAACACATAAGTTTACCAAAAAAGTTTAGAGAAAAGGTACCATTGAGTAATTTTTTTGTGTTTTACATGTTTTTGACATGTGGGATAGTTCGACAGAGACGGACCACAGTGGAACTTTATAATAATTTTTATAATAATCTACACTATAGAATCTATCATGTGATAAAACAGGGCATTGTACTTATCCACAAAAAAAAAAAGAAAAAAAAGAAAAAAGGGCATTATAATATAGACTGTTTTATTTGAGGTAAACATTTACAAAGAAACATACTGCCCCCACAATACATGTGGGAATTCGGCAGTGTGTCATAAAAAAAGACAAACAGAAAGATGGAAATTTAATTTTCAATGTGTTTTTTTTAATGAATATTTTCAATGTGTTTCTTTATAATATACTTAGAGAAAAATATAAAAATATAAAAAATCTTAGTTTTCCTGATAAATTTAAACACATAATTTCGAATTTAATTGTTTTTCCAAAAAGATTACATTGTTTGTACTTCATAAATTATGTTTGAATTTAATGTAATGCATGTAAGAAATTATCTCTAAATTTTGTTTATTTGAAAAGAAAACTGTGGTATTTTATAATTTACCTTTTGATAAAGCACTTTTTTATCACTTATTCTTAATTGTATCATTAAGGGACAAAGAAATGAAAGTAGAATGTAGGCCAAGTGGCAAACTATATTTATTTAAGTGAAGTAGTTTTTTTTTTTTTTTAAGTGAA
Organism: Quercus variabilis; assembly: GCA_030445155.1. Taxonomy (NCBI): domain Eukaryota; kingdom Viridiplantae; phylum Streptophyta; class Magnoliopsida; order Fagales; family Fagaceae; genus Quercus; species Quercus variabilis. Next base: position 8,355,111 of record CP129456.1, read on the forward strand.
GTTGTTTTACTTTTACATAACATGCATATATTGGACAAAACGAGACAGAGTTGCATTATATCTCACAAGTGTTGTTTATGAATCTCGTGTTTTTAATTGGGCAAATTAAGAGATGAAATGCAATACTTTAGTGTCTTGACTTTTGATAATACTTATTATCTCCACTAGATACCATGTGACATTTTTAGACCTCATTAACTGGATACACTCATTATCACTTTGAAGTAACATGTACAAAACCAAATCACAAACTTTTCAAAATTCCATCTTTACAGCTTTTTTATGCTTTGCACTCATGGGGTCTGCGCACGTCTGCACACCCCACTTTTACTTTTTAAGAGAAAAATGGGGAATATATCAACGTGCTGTATGCTATTGCCATGTGTGGGAAACGTGAAATCTAGCTCAAGAGTCAAGACTACGAGATTAAAACAAAGATAGAGACAGGGAAAAAGAAAATATTAAAGTATACATATATATGATAAGAACACTACGTGATTCACCCAAATTTTAACTAAGAGGTTGTTTATCAGCAGCCAATCTAGAAATTTTTTTTAAGGTATTTGTTAAGAAACTTAAATTATACAAAATTTAATTATAATATGATTTAAATATATTGGCATCACAAAAAAAAATGCAAATACATGAAATTTTACAATTTTCTTCTACTAACAAAATGAAAAGGCAAAAATTAATGGATTGATGAGAGATAAAACGAAAACTAAGAACTATGAGATGAGAGTACTAAAATGAGATAGAGTTTGAAATGATCATAGAAAAAAAAATGGAGAGAGAGAGAGAGAGAGAGAGCGAGCGCAATGGATGATATATACCCACTGGTTGCTGCGACTGTGAGTTGAGATATCAAGGAGAGTAGAGCTACCAACATCGCTAAAAAGAACTCACGGTTACAATATCTTTCTTGGTACCATTTTTTAAGAAATATAAAATTAGAGATTATTTTTATGGAATGAGTTGAATGAGTTACGAATTTGAATGATTAGAGGTTTTTATTTTTTATTTTTGAATGGGCTTTCTATTGAATATTTTGTTCTTTTGTTGTTGTTTAGCCTAATCATGTTGTTATTTGTGCTATTTTTACCAATATTTGGGCTAATTTTTATTGTTGTTATTTATTTATTTATTTAGTTTTAGGGGTTAATGATTATGTTTGGGGGACCAATATTATTTTTTTTAAGCTCAAATTCTTGGATTCTAAAGTCAAGATGTTCAATATTATTTTTAGGACAAAAAATGTTAGTTTAAAAGTATAAATGTATATAACTTTTTTTTGCAAGTATAATATATACATTTTAAGTTAGGCATAAGAACACTCTAACTTGCATGTAAAGCCATCCCTAGTTGTTGTAATTTTTATTGTAATGCCCATAAAAAGGTGTCATAGGAATACAATATATATATATATATATATATATATATGAATCTATGAATTCCATTCTATGGTTATTGATCTTTATCATTAGGTATGATATAAATTAATTTTTTTTATGTAGGAGTAATTCAAACGCATGTTCCTTATTCAAGTATATAATAAGATTTTATCAAATGAACTAATTGAAATTCACCACCATTTAACTATTGCTCCCTCCTTTCTAAAATAAAATAAAAAAACCTATTATTAAAAGGCAAAACTAGATTTATCAATATATTTTAGAGAAGTGCTACGTTCACAACATTTTCACAACAAATCATAGATGGTAAGTTGTTATTGGTTTTAGTTTGAATCCACAACATATATTACTTTTTTTCCCCACCAATAACAATCAAAACAACCTGCATATTAGGATTTCTGTGAAAATGTTGTGGATATAACATTTCTCTATATTTTATCTGTATAATTGGAATAGAGCTCCTTATTTTTAAAAGTAAATTGAATAATTTAAATCACTTAAAAAAAAAAACATATTTATGTTTTTAGTGTTCACTTTTTTATAAGAAAAATGCTACGTTTACAGTGGCGGCTCTACATGCAAGCCAGGTGGTCACCTTGACTTGCAAAAAAATGTATATATACACTTGCCAAAAAAATATTATATGCTAAACTAACCTATTGTAACTACCCTAATAAAAATTTTGAACATCTGTACTTGAGAATTACAAAAATTTGAGTTAAACAAAAATAAGAGTAGTGCTACATTCACAATATTTTCACAATAATTTTACAACAAATCTAATGTAGTCAGCTGTTACTAATTTTAATTTGGGCCCAATACTAATATTATTTTTTTACCCACCAATAACAGCTTTTTGCATAAGATTTATTGTAAAAATGTTGTGGACGTAACATTACTTCAAAATTAATTCTGCCTCCAAACATAATTCTTAATCATTTTTTTTTTAAATCTTAAATAACAACAATAAATATTAGTTCAAATAACAACAAACATAAACCAAACAAAAACAAGACAAGACCAAACAACAATAAGTGAAAAAATTATTCAATAGAAAGCCTATTATAAAACAAAAAGATAAAATTTATAGCTTGTTCAACCTATTCAATAAAAATATTGTGATAATTTAAATTTCTTAATGACCACTCTAAAAAAAAATTCTTAGAGCCACCACCGTATGTTTACAATATCTTCACAATAAATTTTAAGTGGCAAGTTGTTAGTTATTGACAAAAAAGTAATTTAAGTGATAAACTTAAATTAAAACTAATAACAACTTCCTACATAAAAGTTATTATGAAAATGTTTTGGATGGTAGGTATCATTAACTCTTTTTATACTTCCAAAAATAATCTCATTATCTAACTTGAAAGCGGCTTAATAAAAATTCAAAATAATGAATATACAAAAGTGAATTTGAAAATTTCAAAACACCCAAAACCCACGACACCATCTACTACCCCTTCTTCAAGTTCATTTATCCTAACCTTTAGCCTTTAATTAAAGGGATAAATTACTTTAAGAGTATATCATAATGATACTCAACCTTAAAAAATTACTCAACCACTGCCGACTCACAGCGAACACAACCTGCCACAATGACCATAATATTATTTTTCTCAAAAAAAGAATGACCATAATATTATGAAACTGTGAAATATATGTTACTAGCAGTGTTTTTTTATTTTTTTATAATTTTTTTATGTTATATTTTTAATTTTTAATATATTGAATGTTACTAGTATAATATATATAGTAGTTTACTATGTTGCTTATTAGAACTAAAATTAGAAACGGCTCTGTTTTATTTATGGCAGTCTGGGAGAGAATGAGAATTACGTAATGGAGTTTGTAGGCATTGTACACCTAATAAGGTGTTTAGGTAAAGACGGTTATTTCAGTAAATGTTGAATCATTAGGCACCTGTGAACATCAATTGCACCCTGAAACACTTTTTCGACAGAAGTTATTGACTTGAAATTCTGTTTTTACTTGTTTGTGATTGAAAGAAAACTCATTCAAAATTCAGCCTTTTACTTCATCCATCCAACTGGCAACAAAGTCCCTTATTAGCCTAGATTATTCTCTAATGACCCAATTGCTTACGATCTTGGAAATATTGGAGGTGATGGTGATCATGACATATGTCATTTTGAAATCATCAGCAATAATAAAAACAAAAATACTCTAAAAGATTTAAGGTTGAATATCAAGATAAGTCTAAAAGACTGGTTAAAATATATATGTATTTTGGAAATAATCTAGAATGTCTAAAAAATTTGTGATATTAGTGTTGTAATTTCAATATGTTGATTTGATCCCATTCCTGTTCAAACATCAACGTACGAGATGGGATACACTTTGCAAATGAGTCATGAAGATTTTTTGGAGGAAAAAAAAAAAAAAAACAATTTCACTAACTAACAAGAATAGCAATGTCGTTCCTCAATTGCTCACAAATAGCAAGAGGAAAAGAAAAGAGTACTTGTTACAAGATCCGAAAAGTCTACCAACAATAGCAAATTTAGCAGGGGCATGTGCAACACAATTAGCATCTCTCTTAACCCAACTAGATACACACCGGATAAGACCTCTCTACTAAGTGTGTGTTTAGATTGGGATGAAAAATTAAAATTATTTTACTATTCAGCTTATTTTTTATACTATTTATGAGTCTCACTGCACTTTTTGGTACTATTTATGGGTCCTACTATTCTATTTTAACTAACTTTTACTTTTACCTGCAGTATTTTCAGTAATAAATTTTCAGTTTTAGCAAAATAAACAGTATCCAAACACACCCTAAACTCTATGGCAGTGAAGATACAAATAGAAGAAGACTAAGAATACACTGTACGGCTATATGAACAACCGCAAATTTAGCAAGGGTATGTTCTACACAATTTGCATCTCTCCTAACTAGATACACATTGGACAAGACTTCTCTACTAAGCTCTATGACAGTGAAGATGCAAATAGGATAAGACTAATAAGAATATATTGTACGACCACCTGAAGTGCATCTCAATATTTGTACCGCCATTGCATGTAAATTTTAATTAATTCAACTGGTAAAGTCCTTTGTCATCGAATGTAGAATTTGGATTCAAATCTCGCCCATATCAAAACCAATTGGTATCTTGACTTATGACAATTAACTCAATTGATAAAATCTAATCTTGTCACTAAATAAAGAACTTGGATTCGAATCCTCCCTACACCAAACTCAATTGGTATTGTAGCTTAAGATAATTGATAAAAAGCAATCATCATGAAGTCAATGTTATAAGTTCAATTTCTTTATAATAAAGATGTATAGCATTAGAACTAAGAAAATGATCAATTCTCCAATTTTTCAACAATATTTAATTTTTAGTTCCAAAAATTTTGGGGTCGGTTATGATACTTTGACAAACAAATTAAGATAGGTCACTTATATTCTATTCCATCACAATTTTTATACAAAATTATTTGTCGCTTTCTTTAAAATTTGTATTGTGGGGCCCGAGGGCCCAGAATCCCCGGCCCACCTTTGGGCAGGCCCAGGGCCCAAGCCGAGGAGGGAGATCTCCCCAGATGGTCGGCCTAAAGGTTTCAGTCCTTCCAAGGCCCGAGCCGAGGATACACCTATCCTCGGCACACCTAGCCTAATCTAGTTAGGGGGCAGACTTACTGCATGTGGTCACATCCACACTTAACCATTCTGCCAGGCCCTCCAGGTCCCATCAATGCTGACAAGACCCTTCACTGAAAAGCCTTGGGGGCAGCAACCCCCGGCATGGGAAAGAACCTGTCTGATGGGACAAGTCCTGAGCCATTAGCCCGGATGGCCAACAGCTGTAAGGCCAGGATCAAGCCAGAGAGAGTATATAAGTCAAAGAACCCCCCTGGTGAAGGGGGGGCCTCCTCGGACCCCAGCCGAGGAGCAACCCCAGACGGAGAGCAAATGGACGAAAAGTTGGAGGAAGACCGGCTAAAGGCCGGCCGGAGCTAAACCTTTTGCCCCACTCTCTACAAATTCATTGTCAGGGGGCCCACCTCCGAAAAAGGAGCCCCTACATGTATATTTTTTCGATTTTTGTAAATACGTAGGCAATTAATCCATCTACTTCTTTATGCCTAATCCATCTAATTTTTAAGAGTGCACAAAATTTTATCTTGGAGGTAAAAAGAGCATCTATTCTTTTTTATTATTATTTATAATAAGTAATGCTACAGTCACAAACTAGTTTACAATATTTTTACAAATTATTGATGTAACAAATTTTTATTAATTCTAACATAGATCCACTACTAACATGTTTACCAATAATTATTTAAAAATTACTAAAACCACATCAGCCGTTTGTAAAAATGTTGTAAAATAGTTTGTGTCTGTAGCATTACTCATTTATAATTAAGTAGTTAAGAGATTGATGATTTCCAATTGAGCTACGTAACAAGACCAAAAGACCACCCATTCTAATTCCATACCAATTCAATACGAAAATAAGTCCTCCTTTCTTTTTTATTTTTGGCTTAATTAGCAACTTAAATATCAGTCTCACCGAGGGAAAACAAAATGTCAATTTGAGGGTTACATGGTCGTTCTATATTTTAGTCTGAGTCATCATTGTCAACAACTAATAAAATAAAATGAAATAAAAATTTATTTTACTTGTTCACATCACTGTTCATCGAGTGGTTTGGTCACCTTATTTGTACAGAATAAATATATAGTCATATACAAGTACATATCCTACGAGTCGAGTTGTTGCCTTGATGGATAGTCCTACACCAAAAATGAGTTCTTGTCAACCACTCTTTATCTGTAGAGTGGAATCCAAGAAAGGGCATATACAATTGTGGAAAAATGAGAAGTGCATAAAAAGTTTCACAACATTTTTTTTTTATATAAGTTGAGTTGATAAAATTTTATTGATTTTCACTTTTCATATGAGTTCATCACTGACGTCATATTTTTTATTATCATTAACAATTTTTTTTTTTATATAAGTTGAGTTGACAAAATTTTATTGATTTTCACTTTTCATATGAGTTCATCACTGACGTCATATTTTTTATTATCATTAACAATTTTTCACATCAATAGGTGTCAAATTTTTTGTATCTATAGATATTTGAATAATGCTATATTAACAATATTTTTATAATATTTTACAATTAATTCTAGATAACAGGCTGTTAGCCTATTACTAGTTATAATATAAAATTAATTATCATTGATATTATTTTTTAACCTATTAATAATAACTTTACATCAAAAATTTGTTGTGAAAATGTTATTAAATTAGGACAGGTTTAGCATTATTTCTCGTATGCTACCCTCATGGTTGCGAAATACTCCTTTTTTTTACCTTTTTAGCTCAAAGTTGGGAGAACTTGGAATAGTATGAGTCTAGGGATTTTTGAGTCAATAAGCGATAAAGCGAGATGGCGTTTCAAGCTTGTGGGCCTGTGGCAGACTTTTAAGAACAAGCCATCATCGTAGAGAAAAGGTCAATATTGTCTATTACTTCTCATAGCCCTTGCTTCTTTTTATTTTGAGAGCAAGACATATCATATTCATTATATACCTATGTTTTAGAAAAATTCCTCATTTTTTTTTTTTGGTAAAGTAAAAAAATTCCTCAATATTATTATTATTTTGTCATGAATTTATATATTATATATTATTATTGACATTATCATTCAAAACTTAAAATATGGTTCTGATTGTAATAACGAGCAAGTCCAAGACTTCTTGGCAGACTCACTCTATATATACCGCTCTTTGATCCGTTCAATCTTAGTTGGTTTAAAGGTTCAACCTTCTGCGTCTCTCTCTCTCTCTCTCTCCTCGCTTCTCTTCTCTTCCCCTTTGTATCAATATCTCATTGACTCCTCCTCTCTTTGCTCATTCATCTCTCTCTCTCTCTCTGAGTCCATGTCCATGCAGATCGGTTCTACGCTTCCAGCTCATAGCACCAACCTCTTTCTGGCCAGACGTGCCAGCTTTCAATGTCAAACCTCTCCACTAAACCCTTTAACAAGAACAGTACTCCCAACTTCTTCTTCTTCTTCTGTGAAACGAAACACATCATCCACCGAGTTAACTAAATTGCACATAGCCAACCTCGATAAGCTCCTCCAAAAGCCAATCACACCAAACCAACTTGACCCTCAGCCATTTTCTAATGATTCCAGCAAAGGGTCAGTCGAAAACAAAGGAAAAGGTGTACTAGAAGGGCTTAACTTGGCTAGACTTTGGCCAGAAATGAAAGCCGCAGAAGAAATGTCACCAAGGCATCTGAACAGGCTTCAAAGACTCTTGTCAAAGACAGCTGAATACTCTCCAAGAAACCATCTTGGTAGCAAATGGAGGGAATATCATGGTAGCAATGATTGGAAGGGACTTCTTGACCCGCTCGACGAGAATCTCCGCCGAGAAGTGGTGAAATACGGTGAGTATATTCAAGCGGCTTATCATGCTTTCCATTCAAATCCGGCCATGTCAGCTGAGGAACCTCCTTTGCCCCGCCACGTGGCGTTGCCTGATAGGACTTACAAAGTGACGAAGAGTCTCTACGCCACCTCATCCGTCGGTTTGCCTAAATGGGTGGATGATGTTGCTCCGGATCTTGGCTGGATGACCCAGCGGTCTAGTTGGATCGGGTATGTTGCTGTTTGTGATGACAAGAGGGAGATCCAAAGGATGGGAAGGAGGGACATCATCATCTCCCTCCGAGGCACCGCCACATGTCTTGAGTGGGTCGAGAACATGAGGGCACAATTGGTCCAAATTCCAGGTGACAATAACGATGATAATGATAACAATAACAATAACAACAACAACAATATCGACCCAAACCACGGACAAGCCAAGGCGGAATGTGGGTTCTTGAGCCTCTACAAGACTCGAGGAGCTCACGTGCCGAGCCTGGCTGAGTCGGTGGTTGAAGAGGTTCGAAGGCTCATGGATTTGTACAAGGGTGAGACCTTAAGCATTACAGTCACAGGTCATAGTCTTGGGGCAGCCTTGGCTTTATTAGTGGCAGATGAAATTAGTACATGTGCCCCAGACGTACCACAAGTTGCAGTTTTTTCTTTTGGTGGACCTCGCGTGGGCAATAAAGCCTTTGCCAATCGCATCAATGCCAAAAACGTGAAAGTGTTACGAATTGTGAATTCCCAAGATGTAATCACTAGGGTCCCAGGGATGTTTGTGAGCGAAGAGCTTGGCCAAAAGCTAAGGAACTCAACGGTCGCAGGGGTGTTTGACATGCTTGACAAAAACATGCCATTGGCATACTCTCACGTCGGGGCAGAGCTACGTGTCGATACGAGAATGTCTCCGTTTTTGAAGCCGAATGCTGACGTGGCGTGTTGCCATGACTTGGAGGCTTACCTACACTTGGTGGACGGGTTCTTGGCATCAAATTGTCCATTTAGAGCAAATGCTAAACGAAGTTTAGTGAGGTTGCTACAAGATCAGAGATCTAATGTGAAGAAATTATATACTAATAAGGCAGCCTTGAGATTGAATACTGATAGAGAGGCACTGCCAATGTCAATGTCTACTTGCTTGCCTAGTCCATCTTAATAAGTTCTATACATTGCTTAATTTGTAACATGGTACATACTTAGAGAAAAAAACTTGAAATAAGATTTCCAAGTGTTATGATTTTATGGTTGTCTTTTACTTCTCATTCCGAATTAATTTTTTTTTGCACAATCTCAACATCTAATTCTTTTACAAACGAAGGATGATGATAAGGTCAAACTAGATGCATCATAAATTCATAATTAAAAATACTTCTGACCAAAGTATTTGTTGAAATATTCATCTACCAAAGTAAAAATGAAACTTCCGTTACCTTAGCCAAATAAAAAACGAATCCTACGTGACCTTAACTAATATAGAATAAATTTTATTTAGTCAAATTTAATTTGGTAAAATTGATTAGACTCATATATACATGGTAAGTCATGTTATATCATCCATCTATGAAGTAGATCTTATTGTCTTAAAGGTAAGCTCCTTGCAATTTCAAGTACTCGGTTCCTCGTCTACTCAGTGATTTTGACATGTGTTTAATATGAAGCCGAGTGGCTTACCAAACACCCCAAAAAAAAAAACATTGTCTTGTTGTCGCTTTCGCCCATTTGCTGCATGCTTAGAAAACAAAATATATTAGTAAAATAATGAAGTAGTCGCTTACCAAAAAGATAAGTAAAAGAAGATTCTGGTCAGGGACCCATGGTGGTACCAACTTCCACAAAGAATAGCAAAACCTTTTTTTGTTGGATATATAAAAAGTAGTAATATATAAGTGGGTATGGTAATAAAGTTAATAATGCACTGCAAAGTGACAAGACTTCACCCTTTGCTAGGGGTGTGATAATAAAGTTAATAATGCACTGCAAAGTGACTAGACTCTTCACCCTTTGCTAGTCACTTCTGCATTTTTTTTAGCACATTTTTTGAGCGCTTCATTAAAACAGTGACTTTTTTTTAGGAGGAAAGGAAAGTTGGTGATGTTAATGTATATATTATTATATTTTCAATAGTTACATACAACGAAGAGGTGAGGCTTTGAATTTTAAACATTTTGGTTAAAAACAGTAAAATATGTCAATTGAGCTATTAAGCTCTTGGCAAGAGGGTATATAATTATTGACATATTGTATATAAATAAACAAATCTAAACTATATAAGTCATTATGGAAAATCTTACTTATTCATTATAAAAAATCTTACTTATAATTTGAATGATCCTTTTAAGATGATCATATTTAACTAACCCATCTCATATTGGCTAATGTGACAAACGATATCAGAATCAAACTAATTAAAAAAATTGAAGTTTAAATAAAATAAGAGTATTTATCTAACCCGTCTAATGTTGTTTTATATCTTGAGTTTTGATTTTTTATTTCATCAACTAGTTGATATTTGTGGTGGGCCTTTTGTGTTGTTGGGCTTTGGTTTCTCCTACTGCATTGCGGCCCGTAAATCTGAGGTAAGAGAGTTTGAGCTGGTCTAAATGAAACTCACTTTAAGCCAGTTTGTGCACAAGTTGAGTCATCCTAGTATGGATGCATTCTGGTGGAGGTATTGAGTGTACGATGTGCCCACAACAAAAACAACTGCTATGATTATAGCAGGAATACAATATGTTAGAATAACTAAAGTACTAAACAAATAGCATTAACACTTAAATAAGGAAAAATGACTTGATAAAGTTATGGCGGAATAATAACACTACAGCAAGTAGTTTAATAACTATAACCATTCACTCAGCAAGCATAAAAGAAAAACTTGTCTGCCAGAAAAGTAAGCTTAGCTTCTCAGCAGATGGAAATCCAAGAAGGGAATCGATCCCTAATGTTAGTAACCTCAGAGAAGGCTCCTGCCATAGAAGTTATGCACTTTGGAAAAATGACATAAATGGTTTAAGTTTCAATCATCAATCTCTCAAAGAGTGAGTCTATCGAGAGAGAGAGAAATAGGTAGTCTATTGATGCATGCCTCTATTCCTCTCACTCATACTTTTCTGATTTTTGTATTTCCTTTTTCCTTTTTCTCGTTTTCTTTCTTGTTCTATCTCTCTTCTTCCGTTTTTTCCTCCTCCCTTTTTACTATTCATGACTACCGCTTTTTATACTATCTGTCATGGTAGGATTTACCATTTTACTCCTTAATTGATTTTGACTCCTTATGAGTGTCATTCCAAGACTACCCACTGGCCTACTGGCTACTTAGTCATTACCATTGCTCTGAACGTGTTGGTTGCACCACTCTCCATTCCCAGACAAAATTGCTTGTCTTGTTTCTTAACTCTCTCTCTATTTTTCACTACTCTCATTTGGATAAGGATCAAGCCTCTCCATTACCTACCTCTATGGCATGCATTAAGTGGTCCCAACCCATATTTACTTCTTTTGGGTGAGATGTCATCCCAATAGGACATCTCTCCCCAAAGAAACATCTCTCCCCAAAGAAGTTTGAGCGGGAATCCTAAAATAGGCCCCATCTTTCTCCCCATCGCCAGACCACACCCTCTGAATACCTTGACCCGTGGCCCACCTCCCATGAATTAGCTGGGTACAAGTAGGTGGTGCATTGGCCCTTTGTGCATGCTCCACTCCGTTTGAATTTGTTTCTTTCTGGCCTTCACACCATTCCTATTGCCTCCGTGTTTGTTTGATTCTGCTGTACGTCTTAGTTGGTGTTTATTTCCTGTGGTGTGAAGGATGTATGGTCTTTAGGCTCATGTTCCCTACCTTTCAACCCTTCCTTGGGATTGGGCATTGCTTAGGTGAAGGCCCTCATCTTCCTGCTGAGCCCATGTTTTTTTCTTTTTTGCGTCTGTGGCCTTCTTGGCTGTAGATCCTACCATACCACTTCATCATACATGCTATAACTTACCTCTCATTTTGCTTCTTGTTACCCCGTGGGCTTACAAGCTAATGCTCCTGCCGTGCCAGCCCACTTCTTTATCAATTTTTTACTCAGGGCCTCATTGGCTCAATTTCCACATCTTTGCCTCTTTTAGGCTTTATTGGCCAACATTCTTGCTGTGCTAGCCCATGTCATTATTTCATTCCTAGAGCTTCCTTGGCCCATTTATTTCTTCTTTACATTTTTTACTCCAATGGGCTTTTTGCTAGATCCTTTGGGCTTTCTTGGCCCAATTACCACATCCTTACCTCAGGTTACTTTTCAGGCTTACTGGCTTTTAAGCCAATCCAATGAGTTTACTAATTCAATTCTCGGGCTTCTCCGGCCCATTTACTTCCTTTTTACCTCTTATTATTCCCATGGGCTTACTGCTTTATTCCTTGGGCTTCTCAGCCCATTTACTCCCTCTTTACCTTTTATTTTTTTATTTTTTGTAGGCCTGCTGGCTACCAATCCTGCCATTTTAGCCTGCTGGACTTGCTTCGTTACTCCTTTACTATTTTCCCTTTCCAACCTTCTCTATATTGTTGGGCTTCTTCTACTATTGGGCCCTTTGTCAAAAGTGAGCATCAACAATATTCAAGAAGTTAGAAATTAAAATACTTAGAATCTCCAATATTGGAGTCTGCATCATTAATCTCCTCCTATCTTCACCTCCCAACATAAAGTTTAATTGTATTTTTCTCCCAAAACTATGAGGTCAATTGTAACATCCTCAAAGTATAAAAATCAAGCAATGTATTTATTGGAAATAGGCACATTACCCTTGATGTTAATAAATTTCATTATATTTAAAACACATGAAATTTTTAAATAAAAGGTGTAATTTTTTACAGCAATGATCAAAATATTTGGGAACCAACCAAGTGGCAAGTTTGTTGGTTGCCTAATTGACCTCTTTATTTAGTCTCATCCCCTCTCTCTTTTGTGTATGTATTTGTTTCTTAAAAAAAAATGGCTAGTTTATGGGTTGCCCAATTGGCCTCTCTACAATATTAAGTATTAACACTAAACATCTTCCAAAAGTGTGCGAGAGATAGAATTAAAGGCTTAGGATTCATTTGCTGGTTGAGAAAATGAAAAGAAAATCAAAGAAAAAACTTTTCTCTTTAGGGTCCATTTGGATGTGGGAGTGGAAAAGTGGGAGGATGAAAAATATTTAGTTTTCTCTCTTGTATGTTTGGTTGGAGGAGTGAAAAAGTGGGAGGGTGGAAAACTCTTTTGTTTGGTTAGAGAGAAAAATGGGAGGATAGAAAATATAGTTTATATAAATTTACTATTATACCCTTGTTACATAATTGGTAAAAAATAGATTTATTTGTACTCATTAAATAATATAAAATTGACCAACAATTATATTTTTCAATGAAAAGTGTTACACGTCCATCACATTTTTCGCAATAATTTCATAACAAAATTTATGTGGAAAGTTGTTACTAGTTCTAATTTGAACCCACTACTGAAATTATTTTTTACTCATCAATATTAACTAATAACAATCTATTACTTAAAATTTGTGGTGATAATATTTTAGTAACATTTCTCAAATAGGATCTTTTATTCTTTATATTTTTTCTCCTTTTCCCCTTTTCATTTCATCCATTCGTTTTTGTTTTTTTTTTTTTTTTTTTTTTTTTTTTTTTTTTTTTTTTTTTTCTATGCTATCTCCTCCACACACGTTTATCTCTATCCCCACCCCTTTCTTTTTCTTCTTCTCTTTCCTTCACAAGTCTCAACACATCCTCTCTCTTTCTTTTCTTCTCCAGCTCGCTCTCTCTATGTGTGTGTGTGCGTGTGTGCGCGTGTGTGTGTGTGTTTTTTTTTCATTTCATCCATTCGTTTTTTTTTTCTACGCTATCTCCTCCACACACGTCCTATCTCTATCCCCACCCCCTTCTTTTTCTTCTTCTCCCTCATTCAAGTCTCAAGAACAGCAATTGCCCAACCAGAGTAGTCGCTCATCTTCGTCCCCAACGCAGTCCAAATGGGTCAGATGGCTTCTGTCTTCTCTATTTTGGTTTTTTTTTTTTTTTTTTTTCCTTTTATTGTTATGATTTGATTAATTTTAAAATTGGGTTTTTGAGTTTGTATTGTGATAATTTGATTACGCTTGATTATGCTTGAGTTTAGAGATGTTTGAGAGAAAGATTGTTGTGGTTTTAGCCGTTGTGTTTGAGGGCATTTCTGGAAAAGTGCTGGGAGAGCAATTTTCTCTCCACAGTTTTTCTCTTGATTTGGGAGGAAAAAAATTGGTGGGCACGGGAGGAAAATTTTCTCCCGGTTTTCCATCCTCTCTATTTTCCTCCACTTCCCAAATAGTGGAAAACACTGTTTTCCACACCATTTTCCACCCATTGTTTTCTATCCTCCCTATAATCCTTCCAACCAAACATAGTGTTAGGCTTTAGAAGCAAGAGAGAGAGTGGCTGGATAGTTCTTAGGTTTTAGATTTTTTTTTTTTTTTTAATTTTTAAAAACATTTTAAGGTTTAGAATCTTATATTGGTACCCACTGAGTTTACCCGTTAAAACCCATTTAACTAGATTACCTAATGGATATTTATCCATTTAACCCAAAATGTTTAATTGGATTGGGTTGACTTACCCAAATTAAGTTGGCCATGGGTGGATTAAGGGATTTGGATAAAAATTGCCACCCTTACATATAAGGCAATTTATAATCAGAGGTTTTTGTTTGTCTCAATGGAAAATCGAATGTGAAGATAGGTTTTTTTTTTTTTTTTTTTTTTTTGGTATTTTCTTGTATTTGGTAGTATTGAAATATAATGGATTAAAGGAAAACTATCTCTTAACTTTCCTTATTTAATTTGATATGAGATAGAGTTTTTTACCTCCACTAAAATTTTATGGAAAACAACTTTAAATTACACAAAACTAAATAAGAGAAGTTAAGAGATAGTTTTCCAATTAAGTTTGAAGTTGCCATCAAACATGAAAAAATGAAATAATTTTTCTAAAAAATACTTTTTGAAAAATGTTTCATTTAAAAAAAAAAATGTTATATCGAAACAAAAACAAGTAGTTTATCTAATCCTTTTCAAAAAAAAAGTAGCTTATCTAATCATGGGCGGTGATGCAATCCTCTAAAGAGACACTTTAAGCATCTCATGCACTTTAGTTTTCCAAATTCTTCCTCTCAGTTGGTTTCCTTCATTAAGTTTTTGATGAACTTTTTTATTTATTTTTTTATGGACGTTTCCTTCATTAAGTTAGTTTGTCTTCTAGCTATACAATACATAAATTTCACTGTATGTGTTTGTGTTTGGATAACAATGAAAAATTAAAATTATTTTACTATTCAGCTTATTTTTGCTATCACTGCACTTTTTGGTACTATTCATGAGCCATGCTATACTATTTCAACTAACTTTTACCTTTATCTACAGTACTTTCAATAATAAGTTTTCAGTTTTAGAAAAATAAATGGTATCCAAACAGACCCTAAATGTCTCGCTTGGACTTAAGTTCCAAATCCATTTGTCTTGCTATTTCTAGGAGCCTATTGGGATCATAATTATTGTCTTGGTAACGTTTGTTTTATTTAAAAAAAAAACTCTTATGTGAAGATAGTTTTTGGTATTTTTGTATATTTTTTAATATCGAAAAAAATGAGTTAAAAGAAAACTATCTCTTAACTTTCCTTACTTAGCTTAACATGAGATAGAGTTGTTTTCAACTAAATTTTTTAGGAAAACAATTCTATCTCATATGAAGTTAAATAAAAAAAAATTTATCTCACGCAAAACTATATAAGGGAAATCAAGAGATAGTTTCTTAACTCATTTTAAAGTTGTTATCAAATATAGAAAAATAAAGTAATTTTTTTTAAAAATGTTCTTTGGAAAATAATTCATTTTCCTTAAAAATGTTAGAGAGATGTTACGACTACAACAATTTGACAACATTTTTACAATAAATCACAGGTTGTTAGTTATTATTGGTTCAAATTTGAAACTAACATTAAGATTACTTTTTAGCCCCAACAATAACAACCAGTAACAACTTGCCACTTAAGATTTGTTGTAAAAATATTGTAAACATATCATTTTTCAAAATGTTAATGTTGAAAAAATCAACCCTAGTGATCTTGTTGTATTAATTGAGACGATATCAAGTACGAGTGATCAATCCTTCATTTTTAGGTTTTGATATCACCTCCAATAATCCGAGAACAAAGGGGCCTCCTAAATTTTTGTGCTTTCCCCTTGCTCATTAGTTATTAGGATACAAGCTCCCTTAGTGAGGGAATTTTTCTAAGTTGTGGCAAGTCCATGGGGGCTTTCAAGAAGTTCCTGCACCTTAGCCCATTTGGATGTACCTTATACTTCAACCCTTGGGAGATTGGAACATAAAGCTGTCCTTTTTTGATAAACCTATCCAAGCCATTTTTGCCAAAAAGGGCACAAGACTTCCAAATTTTGTTAAAATTCTGTGGGTAGCTGAGCTGATATCTAACTCTTGCGCAGCATTTCCAACATCCTACCCCATTACTTACTAAGTTTGCTCTGCCAACCACGCTGCCTGTTTTGAGAAGATTTTCTTTGGTTTGTCAGTCTATCGATGAGAATTCCACTTGTTCAAGGTTAGATGATCAACATTGTATTGCTTTAAAATTTTAAATAAAAAAAGGAGAAAGGAATGCCAAGGAAGGAGGAGACAAAGTCAACAGGGACTTGGAAAATTACCACACCTAAAAACTATAATCAATTCACCTTATATCAAACCCCCAAAGTTAAGACTCGAGCATTTCCAATATCTCCATGACCCACCCATGCTGTTATTGTTTTAGTTGCGGCTCCATGGTTACTATAGCCATATAAGAGGTGTAATAACTATATACCCTTTAAACATTGATGTATCATGATTAAAATCCTTTAGGATAACTTTATTGTAGAGTTTCTAAATCTTATCTAGTCATTCTGAAATGAGTGAATTAGATTGTGTCATGTTATTAACAATTTTTTTTTTGGATAATATCTTGTGGGGGATTTTTTTTAGTCAACTCTTTGTCCGCTTTGGGAAGCCAAGCTCGCATGGTTTTGTTCTCAAGCAGCGTGGGAGGTCAGGATTTTCACCTTTGAGGCTTTGACACCTTAGTCACACATCAGCAAGAGAAGCGCCCCACTCATGCTTTACATGTGTAGTAGTGGTACACTCATGCAAGTGCCAAGCACATATAAAGCATGAGTGCGGCACATATAAAACTGTGCGGGCTTGGCTCCTTAAAGCAGACAAAGAGCTTGCGGTGGAAAAACATCCCCTACATATCTTATTAACCATTTAAATAAATACCAAAATTGTGATAGTTGATGTTTATTTAATGTTGATGATGTAGCAAAATCTATTCAACTCATTTTAAAATTGATGAATAGGATTTTAGTAACATCATGCTAGAGTTATGGAGGATCCTAATCTAATGTATCAATTCCAATCAATGACCAATTTAATTGTTGGAGTGGTTCTCTCTCTCTCTCTCTCTCTCTCTCAGATCGTGAGGGTAGAATACGTATTTTAAAATAACACATGTAAAATACAACTAGCCTAGGGCACATTTTATAGAAATTGAAACTTCAATTAAAAAGTTGAAGGAGAAAATTTTCTTTTCATCCCTCAAATGTATTCTAGGTTCTTTTTTTGTCCCTAGAAATTTAAAATTTTATACTTTTATTATTTCGCCCACTCTTGTTAAGTTTCAATGAATTTTTATTTTTTATTTTTTATGGAATGACGAAATGAGTAACATTTTATTTTCCAATTACAAAAATATAACTTTTTAAATTGAAGGGATATAACATTTACTATATTTTAATTTTCAAGAACAAAAAAAATATTCTTGCCAAAATTGAATTTGATTTTAGAAAAATAACAATAGCAAATTTGCATATTTTCAATAATTAATGGGATATTACAACTCTTGTTTAAGCTTGGGGACTCAGCTTGTAATTAACTTTTTTTTTTTTTTTTAAGTTGACTAACAGCTAATTGGTTGGTCAATTTTTTTTTTTTGAGAGAAAGGATTTTGTCCAATAAAGTAAATATAAAAAAATGAAGTATATGTAAAAAAAGAAAAAGAAAAAGAAAAAGAAAAGCATAGGAATTTGAAATAAAACCGGAAAAATAAATAAATAAAAGGAGCCATTCGGTCTATTTCAACTTATAGACTTATAGGTTTATAATCAAACTAAGAATACATTTTGAAAAAAATTGAAATTTCTATTAAAAAGTTGAAGGTTGAAATTTCCATTAAAACGTCAACATTTTTTTTAAAGTTGACTAACAGCTAATTGGTTGGTCTTTTTTTTTTTTTTTTGAGAGAAAGGATTTTGTCCAATAAAGTAAATATAAAAAATGAAGTAAATGTAAAAAAAAAAAAAAAAAAAAAAAGAAAAAAAGAAAAAAAGAAAAAGAAAAGCATAGGAATTTGAAATAAAACCGGAAAAAAAAAATAAATAAAAGGAGCCATTTGGTCTATTTCAACTTATAGACTTATAGGTTTATAATCGAACTAAGAATACATTTTGAAAAAAATTGAAATTTCTATTAAAAAGTTGAAGGTTGAAATTTTCTTTTAATCCCTCAAATAAAATTCTAGGTTCTATTTTATTGTCTATAAATATACATTATGTAATATCAACGGATAAAAAATTTCAATGAAAGTCAATGGAATAACAGGAGTAATTGTCCTAGTATTCAAAGAGGAGTGATTTGAACGATAATCTGAGTAATACTCATGTGATATATATGGTATTACTCATTATCGTCATTTAGCGTGAAGTTAATGGGCTCACATTGGAGACTTTTTTTTTATTTAGCAAAAAACAAGAAAAAAATCATTGAAATAGCAAAATGAGTAACATTTTAATTTTTCAAAGAAAAAAAATATATAACCTTTTTAAATTGTACGGATGGAAATTGACCATAGACTATATTTCAATTTTCAAGAATAAAAAAAAAAATTCTTTGCCGAATTTGAATTTGATTAAAAGCATCATAACAATAGGCAATTTGCATATTTTCAATAATTAATGGGACTCAACTTGTAATTAAACTTTAAAAAACAAAAGTTGACTAAAAGTAACGGCTATTTGATTGTTTTTTTTTTTTTGTTTTGTTTTTTTTTTTTTTTGTTTGTTGAGGATCTTACTTTTATTTTTTTAATATTTGAGAAAAGTATATTTATATTTTGAAAAAATAAAAAAAAAAAAGTAAAATTTTAAAAAATGATACATAAAAGCTAAAAGTTGAATTGTTAAAAAAAAAACGCTTATAAGTTAATGCCAAACAGACATTAACTTAAAAAAAAAAAAATCCATAAAAGTTTGAAAAAAAAAAAAAAAAAAAAAAACAATTGGAAGGATAAGAAATTAAAGGGACTAAAAAACAGAAAAGCAAAAAAAAGGAAAAAAAACGTTTCGGTTCGTTTTAAACTCATAGGCTTGTATTGTAGGTCAGCTTTTTCTCGTTAGGTGACCTAAGTTAACGGCTTGCTCTGCGGTTCGACAGTCCTCAGAACCGAAATAGCCAAATCCTCCGGTGGATATCCGACCCGGTAAGCCTCTTCATCATATAAAAAATTTAATTGAATTTGCTGTTTCAGTGTGAATTATGACTCTAATTATGTTTCTGATAATAATAAATACTGATATAGTTCTGACATGCCTAACACAAGATAGGAATTTAGGAATTCTAACTATGCGAATTCAGCTTTTATCGATAAATCTGGTAAAAACAATCATTGGAATTTGAAAATTTTCGGATGTGGAAGGTTGTTGCTCTATTTTTTTGTTTGTTGAAATTTGATTACTACTAAATTTCTGTTAGAGTTGAGGTTTATTTGATGCAAACGAGGTTCGTATAGCTGTCGGGGTGTTTGAGGTCGGCTAGGCGAATTTGTTTTCGCAATTCAGTTATTTTCAGGGCTTTGCTGTGGGTAATGCTGATGTTGCAGACTTGCAGTCCTAGATGCCAACATTTTGTGTTAATTTTTTTGGCTCTTGCTTTTAGTGTACTTTGTGTTTACTAGGGTTTTGTCGCCTAGTGTGCTTTTGTAATGGAGGTTTTTTTTTTTTTTTTTATGAACGGAAATCATAATATATGAAACATGAGACTGAAGTATTAGTCATAACACTCTCATTAAAGTTTGGGTGAGAGTAGTACTAGGATGGGTGACCTCTTGGGATGTCCTCATGTTTGCACCCCTTTTTAGATTTATCAAAAAAAAAAAGAAAGTCATAACACTTGCTTAAGTATTAGTCATAACACTCTCATTAAAGTTGAAGTATAGGTATCATATAACCTCAAATTTTTACATAACAAGTCTTAATGAGTCCTGCACAATAACTTGAGCCCTTGTGGAGACATATGGGGTAGGAATCAGACCACTTTCCTCTCTTCCTTGAACATGATGACAATCTACCTCTATATGTTTGGTCCACTCATAGAACACTAGGTTGAAAGTGATGTGAATTGTTGCTTGGTGGTCACAGTACATAGTCATGGATAATTGTACTATAAAACTCAATTCGTCTAGATGATTCTTGATCCACATAAGCTCGCATGATGTATGAGTCATGGCTCTATATTTGGTCTATGCACTAAAATGGGACACGACAATATGTCTCTGGGGATAGATGGAGGAGATGGCTTAAGACTTGTGTCTCTACCGTTCGCTTTTTAGTTCTGGTTAATGGATCTCCTGCTGGTTTCTTTGGTAGCTCTAGAGGTCTCAAACAAGGTGATCCTTTGTCTCCCCTTCTCTTTCTTTTGATCATGGAGGTTTTAAGTCGTATCCTGAAGAAAACTAAGGATGGGGGTTTAATTCAGGGTTTTCATGTGGGTCCCGTTAATTCTACTGGTATTTGTGTTTCTCACCTTCTATTTGCTGATGATACCATTCTTTTTCTGTGATGCCTCTAGAGAGCAGGTTCTTTCTACTAGGCTGGTTTTGACTTGTTTTCAAGCTTTGACTGGTTTGAAGGTGAATGTTGGGAAAATTGAAATTGTCCCTATTGGGGAGGTGTGTAACATTCAGTCTTTGGCTAATATCCTTCAATGCAGGGTGGGAAGTTTGCCTATGATTTACTTGAGGATGCCTTTGGGTACTTTGTACAAAACCCCCTCTCTTTGGAATCCGATCCTTGAGAGGATGGATAAGAAGCTTTTAGGCTGGAAGTAGCTTTATTTGTCAAAGGGTGGTAGGCTCACCTTGCTGAAGAGTACCCTTTCAAGCCTTCCTACTTATTACCTTTCCCTTTTTACTATTCCTAAAGCTGTGGCGACTAGATTGGAACACATTCAAAGGAACTTCTTGTGCGGTTCAATAGTTGAGTGTTTCAAATATCCATTTGGTGGCTTGGGAAAAGATTTGCTTACCGCATGAGTTGGGTGGTTTGGGAGTTTGGAAGTTGGCGCCTTTTAATCAGGCCCTATTAGGGAAATGGCTTTGGAGGTATGGCCATGAAACCTCGCATATGTGGCGTAGGGTCATTGCCATGAAATATGGGGAAGGAAAAGGGGGTTGGTGCTCTAGAGCTTGTAGTAGAGCTCATGGTTGTGGGTTATGGCGAAGTATTAGTGAAGGGTGGGAAACTTTCGCTAAGCATTTCTCTTTTGTGGTGGGGATGGTTCTTGTATTCTTTTGTGGTATGATAAGTGGATTGGGGATGTTCCTCTCAAAATTTTGTATCCTCAGTTATTTTTGTGTTTAGCTAATTAGGAGGCTTGTATTTCTGAAGTGTTAAGCCCTCTAGTGGGTGATAATGACAGAGTGTGGGGTTTAAGATTTCATAGGGAATTCAATGATTGGGAGTTGGTGGCTTCCACTCCTTTCTTAATTTCATCCAAACCCAAATTCCTAGGGGTGGAGGGTGTGACAGACTTTGTTGGAATCTTAATGGTAGTGGGAAGTTTGATACTCGGTCCTTTTATCAAAGATTCGAAATGCAACTCCTTCCACTTTCCCTTGGAAGGGAATTTGGAAAGTTAAGGTTCCTAAAAGGGTGGCTTTTTTTATGTGGATAGTAGCCCACGGTCAGATTCTAACTTTGGATAATCTTATGCTTCGTGGTTGCCCTTTGGCGAATCATTGTTGTTTGTGCTGTAACAATGCAGAATCTGTGGATCATTGTTACTTTTCCGTCCGATAGCTCATTCTTTGTGGATGTATATGATTTGATTGTTTGGGATTGAATGAGTCATGCTAGGTTCAGTTGTGGACTTATTATTATTTTGCTGGTATCATTGGCTTGGGAACATAGCTCTGATATTTGGGATTTGGTTCCAAGTTGTTTAATGTGGACTATTTGGATTGAACGAAATAGGCGGTCTTTTGAGGATGAGGGAAAAACTGTGGTTCAGTTATTAGAGTATTGCCAGCGGACCCTCTTTGATTGGTCTCGTTGTTGGGGTTATTCGGCTTGTTCTACCCTTTTGGATTTTCTATCATCTATTAGAATAGATTAAGGGATGCTTTTGTCTTTTTGTTTCTTCTTTTCCTTTGTTCACTACCGTGAACTCTTTGTGTTTCTCTTGCTATTCTTTTATCAATAATATTCTCTTCCCTACTTATCAAAAAAAAATTCTACGTGATTAAGTTTTCTCCGATCTGAGGGTGATCATATTCGATCTAAATTTATAAAAAGCCTCTACACGCAAATGACTATTGGTTCTATTTACAAGTCCATGACCAGAATGAGCCTTAATGTATCTCACAACATGAATAACAATGAGTGCATGTGGTTTTTTTTTTTAATTTTTTAATTTTTAATTTTATTTTATTTTTATCAGTAACTTGAATGATATTGTTTGACATTCGGATCCACAAGTCTCTACATGTTTTGAACCTAATAAGCCAATCACTTCCAAAATATCACATTTTTAATTACTTTCTTAAAAAGTGCTAACCTCAATACCCAAGAAACAATGAAATTTTCCCAGATCCTTAATTTGAATGAGGATTGAAAGAACGTTTGATTCAGTGACCAGTTATGATGATGTCACCAACATAAACTATCAATAAAATTTTTCCTCTTTTTGAAGCACAAGAGAAAATGGAGTGGTCAGATTGACAAAGATGCATTTCAAATTTGACAATTGGTTTATTAAACTTGCCAAACCAGGCTTTGGGAGATTGCTTAATGTTGTACAAAGCTTTGACTCCATAGTTTTGGGTGTAACTGTTGGCAACAAGTCTTCAAGCGCTCAATGGACCCATAAGGGAAGTAATTCATAGTATACACCCAACAACAGCCAATAGTGGAAATTCTAGAGGGAAGAGGTATTAATCCCATGAGTTATTCTGATACAGTGCTGCTGACATCTCGGCTTCCATGGCTATTTTCCAGCTGGGAATGGACAAGGCTTCCTGGACAGACTTAGGAACAATCATAGAGAATACATCAATGTTATAATCATTTTTTAAAGATAAATTGTTAAATAATAAATAACATTTAAACTTATCTAGGAACATCTGAATGTACGAGCATTGTTGCAAAAAATGATGATGATTGTGCTAGAATCTTAGCTCCCAGATCACTATTGGGTGACGTAAAAGTAAATGACATTCTTTCTTTGGACAACAGCTTTGAGGAGAATTCTAACTATGGATAATCTAAGGAAACACTGTCTTATTATTGCAGATTGGTGCTGCATGTGTTAGTCAAGCATTATCTCATGTGGTGCATTTGGAGAGATAGAAATCCTTGGTTCTTTGAAGGATGTGAATGCTCAATCTTGGATCTAAAACACTCATTTCTCAAATTTTTATTTGAGTGGATGAATGCTTTAAGGCAATTTTCCTTTTGTCTGTTTTCTTGACATGCTAGATTTTTGTGATTTTCGCTCTTAATTAATGGGATATATCTTGTACACATCCCCCTTGTACATTGGTTGCGTCCTTTTAGTTCCTTTTAATGAACTATTTTTATTTAAAAAAAGAAAATTGATATTCCTTGATTTATTATAAGGAGCTTACATATGCAGAAGTATGTCATGTTCGTAGAGAATTACAAATAAATTTAGCATTATTGTGTCTCTAGAAGATATCCTGATTGTATGATTACTTACTGGCAAGCATTGTGTATGATATAATAATTAAATTATGTATGCCAATTTTGACACTCATCTCCTGTCACAGAACAGGAATTCTGATAGCTGTTGCATCCACTGGGGAATGTGGATAAGATGTGCCATCAAAATTCTTGTGTTCATTCATCTGTAGAAGAGGCAACTGCAGCTGAAGAGACTCTCCTGATATATTGCAAGCCCGTTGAACTATACAATATTCTCCGTCACCGTGCTATAGACAATGTACTATCTTGCATTTCCTTGCAGAATATGTTTTTAACTCATTTATGTTCTTTTAGCATGACTATTTTGGAACCTTAAATTCACTCGGCATCAAAATTTTCTTCTTCAGTTCTTCTTGTGTACAATTAATACTAAACCGCTATAGGATATGGCCCTTCTAGGAAATTTGAGGGTATTATTGCATGATTTTATTGTATTATAGGCTTGATCATTTTGATACTGATGTTGGTCAACCTTGTTTATTACATGTTGGGTTCTGATCTCTATGCCCTTCACATGTTGGTACCTTATTATGACTTATTTTGGGTGCTTACTTCTAGGTCTCCCCTTTTGAAAAATAAATTATCTATTTCATTCTACTTAATAATAAAGCACTTTCTATGTTGTAGCCTTCATTTCTTCCAAGATGTTTGCATTACAAAATACAAGCTAGGCGTAAAAGGAGGTAAGTGTTCTGTCTTAACATGTTTTCTTTTTGAGTATTGAAAGTATAACCTTATTGATGGGTTTTTATTTTTATTTTTATTTTTATTTATTTTTTTAATTTTTTATTATAAAAAAAGTCATTTTTTGCAAATCTTTTAGTCTGCTGGAATATATATCTATATCTACTTGTGTATATATATATATATATATATTTTTTTTTTTTTAGCATCAATGCTCATCTTCCTATAGCGAAACTTTTTGTGTCAAACTTATGTTTGTTGTATGATGTATGCATAGGTGTGTATATATTTGATATATTTGTTAAAACAGTAGGATCATTGGCTAATAGTATAATAACCAGCACCATTAATCAAATTGAGTTGATCTAATGGGTTTTTTTTCCCTGATAAGTTGGATGATTCATTACCACAAAACCAAGTACAGACAAAGCCTTGACAGGAATCCAAAGAGGATTCACAAGGCAATAAAGCAGAGTAACAAAATCAATACAACTAAAACTACGTCCGGCAAAGCCTAAACAGCCCAAAAGAGATACAATGGGGAGGGGAGGGTCATAAGCTCTACATCAATACAACTCAGAAAACACAGTGGCCCTACTGACCTTTTTATCAACATCAAACACTTTCAGAAAACACCATAATTAGAGAGTAAAACCCTGCTGCTATTGAAATTCTTTATCTGGGACTTTGCTTCCGCTTTTGCTTTGACATCTCTTTTGATATGCTTGACCAGCTATTCCTCTGATTTGATGACTCCTTTAAGAACTCTGCTGTTTTGTTGAAGCGATAGGTGATAAACTATTGCCCACCAAGCCAGTTTACATAGAGAAACTCTTTTCCTTTAATATAATTAATGCCCCAGCTGACCGAGGCTTCTCAGTTTGCAGGAACATCGGGAATCAAATATAGGTTCATTATGCATTTCCAGACCCTTTTAGTAGAGGAGCATTCTAAGAAAAAATGATTACGCATTCAATCACTCTTCTGCAATCCCCATTGCATCTGCCTTGCCTTTGTTGAGAAGCCTGTGCTTGGGGATGGCAGTAGAAAATCAGATCAATCTCCACCATGGGACTTCATTCTTCTTGCATATTATCTGATTCCATGTGGCATCAATTGTTGGAAAAACTAGTTTTGCATCTCATACAAAACCCACAGCGGAAGCAACACAAGAATCTACTTCATTCATGATAGATAACCTGTAATCTTGAATTCTAGAACAAAGAAAAGAAAGCGTACCTTAGTGCCGTAAAATTAAAAAACAAGACTTGAGAATACCTTTAATCTTTATCCCAATTCCACATGGTGCCCAAGATGAGTGGCCTCTCAATCAGTTCTTGTGTACGTTGATTTTCTTTTAGAAAAGTGTATTTCCAAGATCCTGTAGAGAAAAATTATTTTCTTTTCCTTTTAATCATGCGTACGTTTTAAGTGCCTTTAGTAGTTACTTTATTTAATAACTCTTATTAAATAAATAACTGATTATCTAATTGGATTAGCCTTTTTAACTAGCCCAATTGGGCTTAAGTGTGTGGCTTGGGATGGGACCAAAGGGACTAATAAGGCTTTAGCTCCAATGGGCCTCAGACTTATCTGTCAACCCTTGACAAGCTCAAAGTTACCATTAATTATATAACAAGTACCACTATAGAAATATAATTACACTCTAGGTTTTATTAATAAATTGCACTCTAGGTCAAAGTTACCATTTGACCCCTCCATGAAATATCTATAGTGAATAAAGTCATGATAAACTGTAAACAACTATTTTATTCCTTGGGTATCCAATTTGATCTTTTAGTTATTCATATTTATGAAATCTAATTTCATAAAATATGAACTTTAGTAACTATTTACTAAAGTGGCCGGCCTTAAATAACCAGTTCCTATTAAACTTATCTCAAGAGGATATTTTGTGTCTCTATAGAAAGAGATTATGGATTCCATCTTGAGAATATATATTCCCTCAACACTATGTGTGGTTACCTAACATACTGAAGTTTTGACCGTTAAACTAGATCTTACTTCTGATAAATCAAAGTAACTTACATTTCATGATCAAGTTCACTATCCTCTCAGGATTAAGAGTCTATGAAATTAGAAGTTGCGAGATTAATTATTCATATGATAGTTGTTAATTGAATAAACTTCCATGATCAAGACAAACCATCTTAATTGATGTGTAATAGTCTTCGCAAATGAAGCACCCAATTTCATCACCGATTACGAATTATATATTGAGTTTTCAAGGAATTTGTGATTTATATCTTCTGTAACTAAATCGCATAAATCACATACAATGCATCTTAAGGACTATGATAATGGCCCACTAGTTTATTTATAAATAGTCTCATATAATTAAACAGTTTAATTATTTATAACATGCCAATAAATTAGATTTTAGGGCACAAACCCTAACATCAACTTCATATTTTCCTGAGGAAGAAGCAGTCCAGGCTGCCTTGTCTTTTCTTCTTTAGGTTAATTAGGTGCAGCTTACTTTAGATTTTAACCACGTCATCATTTCTTGCAGGCCTCCAAATGTGTTCGGTTATCTAGCCATAGGAAGATACTCTTCCCATCACCTACTTCATAGCTTAGAAACTTCCTTGCCTTAGTTCTAAGCTTCACCAGATTTCTCCATTCCCATGAGCTGTCCTGAGGGATTTTCACAGCCCAGAAACTTCTTCCTTCAAGAAAAATTTCATGCATCCAAGTTACTCAGAGTGAGCCAACCTGAAAAGGTTCCAGATTTGCTTCAGGGCTGTTGCTTTGTTCCAATCTTCCACCTTTTTCAGGCCCAAGCACCCTTCTCTTTTAGGAGAGCAGACCTGATCCTAAGAAACCTTAAAACTACCTCTGGTTTTCATCTGGCCCCTTCCACAAAAAGTGATTTAATCTCTGTTCTGTAGCTTTGATAGCTTTTTTAGGAAGAATGAGAATACTTAACTAATACATTGATGCTGCATAGAATTGACTGAATCATGAGTAGTTTACCTGAGAATGAAAGCTTTCTTGCTGTCCATGAACTTGGTATAGCAGGGATCCTTTCAATTAGAGGATTGCAAATCCTTAAAACTGAACTTACCAGTGATAAGGGGTCATCCAAGATATCTGACTCACAATGTCCCATGCTTGAATTGCAGCTGGTGGTCATCTTTGACAGTAGTACCAAAAATTTCACTTTTGCTTTGGTTAACTGAGAGACCAGAGAGGGAAAAGCCTCCTTTATTAAATGGATTGAGGGCAAATCAGCTGCAGCAAAGATGAGTAAATCATTTGCAAAGCTCAAGCGAGTAATCCCCAAACTAGCATACTTAGGGTGGTACTTCAATTGCTGGAAATTAGCTACTTTAGATCTTATAATCCTTGTAAGTTCTTCCATTGCAAGGACAAAAAGATAAGGTGAGACAAGATCTCCTTGCCCATTTTTGCTTTGGGGGCACCTGGCTAGGGCTATGTTCATAGGAATTTATGGAACAAAAAAGTATTGATCTTGAGGAAAACATAGGGGCAGAACCTGGACCTGATTACAGGATTTGGGGTCTTAATCAGTGGTTTCAGCAGAAAGTTTTCCAAGAACAACAATATTTATATGGATGACAGGTTGCTAAAGTTTTGAAACAAAAATATTAGATATGTTGCCCCGTTATGTAATAAAAGGAGAGTCATATAGCAGCTAAGTACATTGATATCTTTCTAACAATGTAGTTGTGTGAGGACTGAAGAGTACCAAAAAGGATTTTAGACCTTTTTTCACTCCATTAACCTGAATAAAAAATCACTTCTTTCTCTAGTACATTAATTGATTTCTGCTTGACTATTTTTATGAAAAATAAAATTGTTAATGTGGAGTTTTTAGAGATTTTAACGATGAATATTCAAAAGGAGGAGTTGAAATTCTTAGATATCCAGCCCTCAGTCCATTCATTACTTATATATGAAGATTTGGTTTCAATTGATGTAGAATATTCTAATGTTGACAGCTGGTAGGGACATCTTACCAAGGACACCTCATCACTAGAATATTCTAGACTCTTCCAAAAGAGTACTGCCCACTCAACACAATACAATATTATTTCTCTAACTTCTGACACTCTCCCTCAAGCTGGAGCATATATGTCATATAAGCCTAGCTTGGAACGAATAGACTCTAGATGATTCCTACATAATGCCTTAATAAAGATATCAGCAAGTTGGCCTTTAGACTTCACAAACAGTGTAGCAATGGTTCCAATCAGAATTTTGTCTCTTAGAAAATGGCAATTTACTTTAATGTTCCTGGTCCGTTCAAGGAAAACAGGATTGGATGCAATGTGGATGGCATCTTGATTATCATTAGATAGTGGGATGGGAGAAGCTACAGTGGGGCTTAACTCTTGAAGAAAGGTCTGTCACCATGTTCAGCTCACTGGCAGTGTGTGCCATTGCTCTATATTCTACTTCTGCACTAGACCAAGCAACTACATTTTGCTTCTTGTTTCTCCATGCTACAAGATTTCCTCCTAGGAATATGCAATATCCCGTTGTGGACCTTCTATCTGAAGTGATCTTGCCCAATTTGCATGAGAGAAGCCTTCCACCCTAAGATGACCATTCCTTTTAAAAAATCTTTCTTGACCTAGGGCTCTGATATCTAACAATCTGAATAGAAGCATTCCAATGTGAGAGTCTTGGGGCTTCTAGGAGTTGACTCGCCATGCTAACTGGCATGAGATGTTTGGCCTCATAATGGTGAGAAAGTTAAGCTTCCTAACCAACTGATGATACTGACTAGCATCTAAAAAATGGATCTCCTTTATCCCTCAAGAGTTTTTGATTTGGATCCATAGGAGTTTCAACAAGACAAGAACCCAACAATCCTGTATCTTCGATGATATCCAATACATACTTCCTTAGATATAAATTGATGCCTTGTTTTGATTGTGTAACTTCAATCCCTAAAAAGTATCTCAGTTTTCTAGGATCTTTGGTGTGAAAGTGTAGTTGCAAGAATTGTTTAAATCTGGTGATGCCTTTAGAATCAACTTTAGTAATTACTATATCATCCATGTTATTAGAGGTATGTAGTTAAATGATTAAATTTACCATAACTTGATAGTTTAAGTTTTTGGGACAATCTGTAATTTAACATGGTATTAGAGTAAGAGGTTTTGAGTTTGATCCCTATCTCCTCTACTTTACCTCCCATTTAAAATTCTACTTATTGGGCCTCACCTATGAAAATGGAGTTTATGCCCACACGTGAGGGGGGTATTAGAAGTATGTGGTTAAATAATTAAATTTACCATATCTCAATAGCTAAAGCCTTTGGGAGAATTAGTAATTTAGTACACATACACCATAAGAAGTATGTATCCAGCATCAGTGTGTAGGTGGATTACTGAATGATCTATTTGACAATGGTGGAGACCAAAATTGGTGAACATTTTGGGAAATTTCCCAAGCCATGCTTGTGGTGACTGCTTGAGACCATATAATGCTTTCCACAATTTGCAGACATTGTCCTTGAGAAACAAGCCCAAGGGCCCTGCTCCATTACAAGTTTATACTAGATGTCCCTAGGCCTCCACTTCCAATGAGTAGTGACCCCTCCATCATCATTCCCGCCTGTGGATCATTCATCATCCACTAACCTAGACATACTTCTCCTTGCTCTTCGGGAATATGCACGTTTATCTACTACTAAGTATCCTATTAGTAATTTTGTTTCTTGTCAACCATTCTCTCCTTCCTTCTCTTGCTTTATTTCCATACACCATGCGTTTCCATTCCTAAAACTATTAAGGTTGCACTCTCTAAGCTGATTACCGATTGTCATGATAGCCTAAGCTGTTAAGAAAGGCGAATTTAATCATTTGACCATAATTCTAACACTCTCTCTCACTTGTGAGTCTAGGCTCCTCATTAATAAATGGGGCACAACACGCGGGATTTTCAACTTTCTAAATGGGAGGTAGAGTGACGACAAGGTTTGAACTTATAACCACCTGCTTTGATACCATGTTAATGTGTAGTATGTAGAGGTGATAATGAAGAATATTCAAAAGTAGAAGCTGAAATTCTTAGATGTCCAGCCGTTAGTTCGTTCATTAATTATATATATGAAGAGTTGGTTACAATATGGAGAATTTTTTAATGGTGACAACTGGTGGAGACATCTCACCAATGACATCTTGTCACATGAACATTCTTGACTCTTCTAAAAGAATACCACCTACACAGCACAAGGGTATAACACAATACAATATGATTTCTCTAACACTTTAACAAAAATTAAAGTCCAATTAATGTCTTTATAATTAATTTTCTAATCTAACTTGTATGTGGTTTCTTTGTTTGCTGTATTAGGTCGTTAATATCTTTGGCTGTATGTTCTTGTCTAGGTTGAAGGCCGGAATTGTAATATTCAACTATAGGGACTACAACAACATGTTACGAAAGACTGAAGGTATTATTAAGTTATTTTATTTTTATTTTTTGGGTACCTGTATTTATAGAGAAGGTATCATGAGATGGTCTCTTGAGACTTTAATATGTGGGATCCACGCATGGTGTGAGAAAGATGTCTCATCACATCGTCTCATAAGATAATTTTCATATTTATGACTTATTTACTACAGTTAATGTTATGTGACCAAACTAAGCTTCTTTTCTTTCTAAATATTTCTTTTATATACTTCTTTTTCCCCTTCCACCTCAATGGTTTTGTTGCAGTTGCAAATGTCTATTAATTTTTTATCTAATATTTTTTGTATGTTCATCAGTTCTATTGTATCATATTTATCACTTGTCATATATTAACTGCTGGAAACACTAGGAGGTTTGGACTGGTGGGGTGGTTGGTCTGTTAATGATGTAGAATGAAAGATTTAAATTAATTGAGAATGGTACAATTGATCAATTTTAAGTTAATAATAGTTGTAATTCTGTTCTGCTTGTCCTTGTCTACATGATGTTTAACTTATTTTTTTTCTTCTCATTTACGGTACTCATTGTTCCCCTTATACCCTGGGTCTGTTAACTTAGTGTAATAGTAGATGAAGCAGTTGAATAGTGAAAAATCAAGTTGAAAATCTTGAACTGGTAGATAGGGGTGTCAAAGTTCTCTTGATGTCATCATCTGGCACTGATTTTAAACCTTTAAACCTGTATGTCAACTACAACCTGATACGCAAGATTTTCTCTGGCTGTGATAGCATTTTTATGGAGAGTTTCAGTTGTCTACTTTATACGCTTTATTTATCCAGTGTTCTCACCTTGAGTCAATTTGCTAAGTTATCAATCATGTCTCCAAGCAAGTTTGGACTTTGGATTCGATTAGGTTGGTGGTACAGCCAAATATGTTGCATCCATCATATGCCCTATGGGAATTATAGAATTCATAGGTCAAGTTCATTTCGATGCTGAAAAAATTAGTCCATTTATGTGAGAAGTGAGAACTGCATTAGAATAATATCATGCTTGGACAGCAGTGGATTCTCCAAGCTTTCCACCCCACATCTTTCTCTAGATTGTGTGGTGGCATAGGAGTTGTGATCTTTGGTTTTCTGTTTCTTTGGAGTCACCTGGTAATGCCTTCTTTTGTCTTGGAAATGTTGTTGTGTTGGAAGAAATGTTTTGGGGGAAATAAAAAGCAATGGGGAGATATGGAAAACTGTTCCTTTGTGTCTAACATGGTGCCTTTGGAGAGAAAGAAATTCCCATTGCTTTGAGGGGAAAGAGCTAAACTTGGCAAACCTGAGGTTCTTATTTTAGAAGAATTTGTATGATTGGACTTTGATTTCATTCTTCCTCTATCGAAAACATTCTAGATTTCCTGGACATTTTGAACTTCTGTTCATGTTTTTTGCACCTTTATTTTTGCCTCCTCTTTTTTTTTTTTTTTGGATTTCCTTTGTATGCTCCTTGTGTACCAGGGCTGTGCCATTGCTTACTAAAGTATTGATGACAAAACCTAAAATGCCCTTTGTTTATGTACGTACATCGGGTATGGGCCTAACCCATTAACTTTGTATGCCTAAGAATTATGGGCCCAGTGGCAGATTGTGGCCCATATCAATTCAAGGATCAATATCAGGTTGGGGCCCGTACAAAAATAGTAATGGTAGTGCCTTGGGGGAAATTGCCTGCCAAACACCATTTGGCGATGGGTGCAACTTTCAAGATAGTCACATCTGTCGTAAGAAGTAGGCCCCATCTAATCAGGAATATATCCCGGAAGGGCCCCACCAGCATAAAAGCCCCTCCCATCATCATGACAACCCCACTGAGGGAAGTCTATAAATAGGGACTGAAGGAGTGAGAGTGTGGGGAGTTTTGAAAAAATTGGGGAAGGGAGAGAGATAGATGAGAGAAAAAGAGAGAGAGAGAGAGAAACAACTAAGGAGGAGCTCAGTTCTTAACATGAGCGTTCTCGGGAAGTACTTACAAGAGAAGAGAGTCCATATTGAGTCCAAGATTCTATTACTTGGGCCGTTAGGTTGGCCTAAAAAGGTTTTTCCCATTGTAGGATACTTTTTTCCCACCTTAAACAAGTAAATTGGGAGCCAATCCTTGAAGTCTTTCAGGCAGTTTTAGGTCTGGTTGCCACAATTGGCACTGTCTGTGGGAATCTCCTACTAAACTGAAGACCCAAAGCTAGCTTGTCTCTGCCCAAGATGGATGGTTCAGTGGGGTCCAGAGGTAATCGCTCAAGGGTCTCGTCCTGGGGCTAAAGGAGATTGGAAAGGGAGCGAAAGAGGGAACAAGATTGCATGCAAGATGGGCATGAGACAGTGGTGGAAACCTAGCCTCGGATTGACTCCGGTCACCAATTAGGTAGAAACCTTAATGGATTTATTTAAGAATAGAAACCTAGCCTAGGCCTAATCTCGGTCACCGAGTAGGTAGAAATCTTAACATATTGGCTAAGAACAGAAGCCTAGCCTCGGCTTGACTCCCGTCATCGACTAGGTGAAAACCTTAACGGATTTATTTAAGGACAAAAACCTAGCCTTGGAAACCTAGCCTCAGCCTGACCCCGATTATCGACTAGATGGAAACCTTAACCGATTTATCTAAGGGCAGGAGCCTAGCCTCAGCTTAACTCCGATCACCGATTAGGTGGAAACCTTGACAAATTTATCTAAGTGCAATATTATTTTTAGAAATATTTGCTCGAATTATGAGCATTTATTGAACTACCACGGTTATGATCGAAGAATTTTCGCAACTTTATCTAGAATTCTCTATAACGATCTGCTCGGATTTAGCTGTTCGGTTAAAGAAATATTTGCTGATCATGAACACTAGTGAAAATTTTCAAAACCAAACTTAAAGTTGCCCAGAACAAATTCAGCCGAATATATATATATATATATATATATCTATATCTATATATATTTCCATTTTTATTTCTATTGATTTATTTGTATTCTTTCTTTGCCGTGTGTTTACAATCATAAACGCTTTGCATTTTTTTTATCAATAAAACTTTTATTACCTATCAAAATATATATATATATATATATATAACTGTTCTAAATTTCAATAGCCAAAACATTGTTTAATCCATAAAACAATACAAATGAGTTTAAACTCCCAACAGAGGAGAGAAAAAAAAAAAACAAAAACATATAGAATAAACAATAACAGCAAATAGACGAACAAAAAATAAAATTAATACATCTGCAATAACATATTTAAGGGGTGGGATCTTGGACAACGGCAGGAGTGACGGGGGAAGCTCCTCCAAAAGTTAAGGGGGGGGGGGGGGGTGGTTGATGCCAGACTTATCTCCAAGTGGCCCAGGCCCTTGGGAGCAACAACCTTGTGCAAATCCCAATCTCCGAGCTTTGAAGACGACAAGGCCACATGAATTCTCAGCATCGGTGAAGCTGATGTTATAGAACGTTTGTTCGGATTGCTTCATTGTCTCCTTTAGGTCGGCGAGCTCCCTATCACGGGCTGAGACTACACTTTTGGCCTGAGCCAATTTCGAGTCGAAGTCCCCCCAGCATGCCCTCCAGCACTCCCACCTTCCGTTCGGCAGGATCTCGGGCCCACTCGACAGCCACGGCCCTTTGCTCCATCGAGGCTAGCTCAACGACCTTATCTTGGAGAGTGGATTCAGACACTTGCTTCAGGGCTTTCTCCTTGTTCGCTTCCTCCATGGCAACCTTGAGCCGACCTTCGAGAATGTGGGTCATTTGGACAGCCTGGAGCGATAATAAAAACACAAGGGGGGGGGGGGGGGGGGAAGTTAGACATGAACCGAAGATTGATATTTAAAAATAATAATAATAATAATAATAATAATAAAACAAAAACAAACACAAAGGATGATGGGATACTTTAATTTAAGGTATGCCCAAGTCCTCAGCCTCTTGCTGCAACCGCGGGGTGCAAGAGGAGGTGTCTGTTGGGAAGCTTGTAGGGGGATTGCTTGGCCTCTGGCAGGTTGGGTTCCCAAGAAGAAGCGCCCGATGTTTATATTATGCCGTTCAACCATGACGTTGTCTGATTTGGCGGTAGTCGGATCTTCAACGGGAATGTGTTCTGCTCTGCCTTGGAAGACTGAGTCTACTAAACTGTCCCTGACTGGCAACAAAGAGCCCTCTCTTATAAAACGAGGTCCTCTTTCCCATGATTCACCTACAATGAGACCCCTCGGTAGGAATTTAGGGAGGCGAACATCAATATATAACAGCAAGGGGCTACCGACCGTTAGAGCAGGTCCAAGATCCTGGTAGTTGGTGTAGGATGGAACGAAGCCAAGGATTAAGTGTGAGGCTTTGAGCTGCCTGTCAAAGTGCACAAAGATTTTCAAGCGCAAGACAAAGTTTAATTCCCTAACGTGGATGGTGCCACGATCTAGCTTGAAGTGCTTGAAAACTACATGGTGGACCAAAGGTGAGGTCAGTTAAAAACGATGGGTTAGTAAAACTGTTATATATATACAAAATAACAAATAAAATAAAATGGTAAAATGACGAAAAGTGACAGTGAGATATATGCAAAAATGAGATAGGGAAAGGTAAGACAGAGGCAATCAGGCCTACACTACTTATGCTCGGGAAAATAGAGGTACTAACCGATTTGCCAAGACAAAGTTGGGCACGTGAGTTCGCCAGTGAGCCAGTTCTAGCTCACTTTTATGAACTCCACCATGGAGTTCCTAGTGGAGTCGAGTAGGCATGATATCAGCCTCACTATTGGGTCTTGGATTTTTAGTAGTAACTAGTTTCCAGGCCACCACAAATATTGTAGAGAAAATTGATGTTGTGGTGGTTGAGCCCTAAGCCATACAGATTGTATAGGCGGCTCAAAATACTCACTACCCTATAGAAGTTGGGGAGACGCTGGTCTAGGCTGAGCCCATAAAAACTAAGGGTTCTAAGCAATAGAGGGTCTATGGGGAATTTAACCGCGCCCTTGAGGATCGCCATTAGGGGAAAGAAAACTATCCTAGGAAGCATATCATTTTCCTTGTTCCCCTTAGGACAAAACTCACTGTTGACGTTTGGGGGAATATTGAACCTAGCCCTAAAGGCTGCTATAGTGGCATCAGTTCTAAGTAGGTGTGCAAAACCCATTTTTGGGGTGTCTAAAGATAATCTAGGAAGAATGAGGGAGGGGTTAGAAGACTTACAGTGTTGCCTTTTCATTTAGAGGAGTGATCTCGGGTGGAAGAAAGCTGGCTCGGGAGGACGAGACAAGTGAGGTTAAGAGAGAAAAATGAAATAAAGAAACTGATCAAATGAGGTTAGACCTTATTTATAGGAGAGGTAGCTTTAAATGCTTTTGGAGGGAAATTTAATAACTTCCCCTAGTTATCTGTTATGAGCGTGCCTTGGTATACGAAATGATAGTGGATCCTAACCATTGAATATGACAGCTGCCGTCCTGTGAGCAAGGAGTACAAATTGTCTTGTCCATCACATTTAATGATTGACGGTTGGTTTTCCTAAGGGAAAGCAGTACACTGAGGAGGCAATTCATCGACATAGGACATTTAAACCCAACCAGTCCTTTACCTATGTGTAGGGACTAACCCTGATCCCATCCCCATGGCATGGGAATGAAATCATGGGGGAAGTATAGGCCCAACCCATTAACCTTTGTATGCTTAAGAATTATAGGCCTAGTGGCAGATCGGGGCCCATATCAATTCGGGGATCAGTACTAGGTCGGGGCCCTTACAGAACGATAATGATAGTGCCTTGGGAGAAATGGCCTGCCGAACACTATTTGGCGAATGGTGCAAGTTTCGAAATAGTCACATCTGTCGCAAGAAATGGGTCCCATTTGGTCAAGAATATATCCCAGAAGGGCCCTACCAACATAAAAAGCCCCTCCTATCATCATGACAACCCCACTGAAGGAAGTTTATAAATAGGGGCCGAAGGAGTGAGAGTGTGGGGGGTTTTGAAAAAATTGGGGAAGGGAGAGAGATACACAAGAGAGAGAGAGAGAGAGAGAGAGAGAGAGACAACTAAGGAGGAGCTCAGTTCTTAACTTGAGCCTCCTCGGGAAGTATTTACAAGAGAAGTGAGTCCATATTGAGTCCAAGATTCTATCACTTGGGCCATCAAGCTGGCCTAAAGAGGTTTTCCTCATTGTAGGAAACTTTTTTTCCACCTTAAACTTAGGAAGCACTGACGCGGCTGGGAGGGTACAGCACCGGAGTTCCAAAAAAAAAAAAAAAAAACTCAGTCGTGGCACCGATGTGCTTGCAGTGGTGTCCGTGGCCGAACCCCGTGTTGGGCGGGCCGATTCGCGTTGAACCAGGCTGATTTGGCCAGAATCGGGTCATATCGGCCGAATCGGATCGTATTGGCTAGCGGCCGAAACTGACCGAAACGGCTGAAATCGTTTGGTTGTGGATAAAAGATAAAAGCTCTTGCACATTGTTTGGTTGTGAATAAGAAAAAGAAATTACTAAGGTGAAGATAAGTGAGAAGGAGATGAAGAAAAGTTTAAAGGGTTGAAAATGAAGCATTGCCACTATTGGACTCTGCAAAAATCAGAATCACGTGAAGGCAAAGGGAAACAACAGAGTGTGACTGTGTTGAGAGAGTACTGTAATTATTTTATAACTTCTCAACTGTACTATTTATGTATTATTAACTGTTGTACTGTTGAGATAATTTACTACTAACAGGTTGGCTTTGTTGATTGTTCATGGGCTTTGGCTGTCACGCCATGGAACTTATTTTGCTTTTAATGTGCGAGGGAGAGAGAGAGAGGGAGAGTGAGATTGTTGTTGGCTTATGAGGAGAGATTGTCTCCCTTTTTTTTTTTTTTTTTTGGTTTGGTTTTTTAGGTTCTTTTCATGTGCTTAGACGGTGTTCTCTGTGGGTCTATGACTTCACAGTTTCATGATTTTGAGAGATGCTTTGACCTGAAACATCCTAAAATATATTTTTAAGAATATTTTAATAGTAAAAATATATAGAAAATATAAATAAAAATATTTTTAATAATTTTTTAATCGCCGCACCCACACCCTACTATTTCAAAAATTGCAGAGTCCCTCACCCGCACCCGTGCTTCATAGCCTTAAACAAGTAAATTGGGAGCCAGTCCTTGAAGTCCTTCTAGCATTTTTAGGTCTGGTTGCCACAGTTTATATTTGAGGTGGCATGAATTTTAATAAGAACCTTGGTTTAAAAAAATGGTAATATAGGAAATTGATCTACTTTTGGAAAGTTTCTTTTATTTTGAGAGTCCAAAAATAAAAGCATATAACTTATTGTAGGATGGAGAGAGTATTATTTATCAAACAAGGAGGATGGGGACAAGTTGACAGAGTGGTGAAGCATTTTGGAAAGTTTCATTTATTTTTCCTTGCATATAAGAGAATTACACTAGCTTTGCTGCTTTTGTTTACAAGGTGATGAAGCTCATTGGACTAGTGGGGAGACATCAAGTGAGAGTTATAGGTTTATTACGTATTGCCACCTTTTGCTTCAGAACCTAGTGCTCTATCATGTTCTTGTCATGTGTAGACGTTTGCATCATATGAGAGTTATAGGATAATTACGTATTTAGAAGAAGGACTCAAGGCATTCATGACTTAGATACACCAAAACACTCAATTTTCCACTAGGCAAAATCTTTCCTTTGAGTGTGATGGATCATATTATATAGATTTTATACTTTTAAATTTTAATCATTCTTCAAAGTTTTGGACACTTTGGAGTCGTAATTTGGACATTAAATGGTACAACTCATAGACTAACTTAAAACTCAAGTAAACACTCCCTAGACACTTTGAAGCTCCTAGAGAACTGGACCGAATTTTATGTTAGTCTTGTTTAAATTAAAAGTGGCATGCTGGCCCAACAAAACAACATTCATTGTTGTCTAAACTGAAAGCTACTCATGAAAGACCATCAAAAAGCTTTTCTTATGATTACATCAAGTAGTCAAATGGAAATGATTTCAATGAGATAAAAAATTTGAGAAACATTTTGAGTGAGGATTTTGAGGCCAAAGATCTAGTGAAAATATGGCGTCTAAGGTCCTGGAAGGGAATGTTTGTTTCTAGAAATTTTTTGTTTTGTTTTTTTAAATGGTTTTGCTTGGGTGCACACTCATAGAAACTCGTCACTATAAATATACTTCGGCTCTTCTATTATTTATAAACTTGTTCCAAAGTTTAAACTGAATTTCATCTTTTATATTGGGTAAAATGCAAAAAGACCACTGGGGTTTGGGTCTCTGTGCTATCAATTTTGTATTATTTTCCCCTCCATATCAATTCTGTTATCTATAATCCATAGAAAATGAAATGCGCCCCATAGTACATTCCCAATGTACTCGGGTTGGCTGTTTTTTGTTTATTAATAAAAGTTTCGTTACTTATCAAAAAAAAAAGAAAATGAAATGCGTCATGGACGTATAATTTTCAATTTTTTTATATAGTTAAGTAGTCATGTGCACACCATTTGACCATTTTTTGTTAGTTTTAATTAACAGAATTAAGATGGAGGGGGTAATTTGGACAATTCTTTAAAATTCAGAGTCAATAAATCAAAATTGGTAGCACAAGGGGTCAGTTTGCAGCTAACCCAAACCCCAAGGGGGTCTTTTTTGCATTTTATCCTTTTTTATTTTATAACAGTAACCCTGTATACATAAACAAATGAAAAGAAACTGATATTAAAATGACTAGTAAATCTGTGTTCTCAAGGAAGATCACAAATTAATAAATTATTATTTTTTAATTTCTCATGTGTGTATACATCATATTTACTGACAATCAGCATTTTGAACTTAAATTAAATTCCAGTCACATGCTAACTATTTTGTGTTTCTTTTCAACATGCAGTAATTGAGGACTTCGCTTGTCCATTTTGCTTGATGCAATGTGCAAGCTTTAAGGTAGATGTCCATCTAGGTTTCTTCTCTTTGTTATTGGCTCATTATCTCTAAAGGTTTAACAGTAAGTATGAAATATGCAGTTTTGCTGGAGGTTGAGGGAAAATAATCCCTTAATTGAGGGCTGTCAACTGTTCACTAGGAAAAAAAATTTCTTATATTTTACTCCTCAAATAAAGTTGTATGAGTATGGGAAGGAGATGAACTGCTATCTACAATTAATTCATGCTAAGAAATATTGATTTTCATTTGATTCATTTATGCTCATACTCAAGCTTATTTTCTCCCATGAGTTCCACTATTCTAAATTAATCACAGTCGGGAATTATTTATATTACCTATGAATTTATAATTTACAATTAGAATCTGACTTGTTCATGATACAATATGATACTTTACTTATGTTGGGGAACTGTCGTATTAGAATTGTGTGCTGATGTTTTTGCCAAATTAGTGCCATTTATTCTTCCCATCATTATATCAAAGGCAACTGTGGGGGATTTTTCCCGCCGCAAGCTCTTTGTCCGCTTTGGGGAGCCAAGCCCGCACAGTTTTGTTCTCAAGCGACGTGGGAGGTCAAGATTTTCACCTTTGAGGCTTGACACCTTAGTCCCACATCGGTAAGAGAAGCGCCCCACTCATGCTTTATATGTGCTTGGCACTTGCATGAGTGTACCACTACTACAACGACGTGGGAGGTTAGGATTTTCACCTTTGAGGCCTGACCTTCCACGTCGCTTGAGAACAAAACCGTGCGGCGGGAAAAATCCCCCATAGCAACCATTTCATTTACATCAAGCGAGTACTTTCAAGAAATTATTGCCTTTTGCTTTGGTTTCGTAAAGTATAGATTTATTAAAATCTTTTCATATTAAAAAATTGGTAATTTTCTTTGACTATTAAGATGAATACCTTTATTTATTTTGCAGGGTCTGCGGTATCATTTGTGCTCTTCTCATGACCTATTCAACTTTGAGTTCTGGGTTGGTAATTTGGAAATATAAAGTCACTTGCTGCTTATTGTGCCCTTCTGGAAAGGCTTGTAATAAACATATATTTTGTAGGTAACTGAAGAGTATCAGGCAGTGAATGTCTCTGTGAACATTGAGATATTGAGATCTGAGGTAAGAAGTTTATTATTATCCCAGAAAAATTCTTGACATTTATCAAGGCAGAATAATTGTGTGTTACCTTAACATGCTGGACAGGGAGAGTGCTTGTAATATTTAAAGAGAACTTTTGTATAACATTCTGTGCATTTAAGAACTCTCCTCCTTTTAATATAATTCTTAAATGAAAAATTGTTGGAGACGAGAAACTTATAAGGAAGTAAGCAGCTGACCTGGTTCTGACTTACAATCTTCATGAAAGGATTTTTCTTCCTGAGGGACTCATTTGAAAGTGTGGTTATAGTATCATATCTGTTTGCAGATAACTGAGTGTTGGAGTTGCCATATTCTCTAGGATATGTTCTGCCCTTCATGTTATGTCATTCTTGGCCTTTTGGATATGTGCATGTGCTGCTCTTCATGTTAATATATTTATTTATGAATTTGTATAATTACATTATGCCTTATGACTGGATGAAAATTATACTTCCTTCAAGCCATGTGTGATTTGTCACTACGTGGAGTGCCTTATGTCAATATTTAAGTTCAATTCATATTTGACAGAACCTTTTTCTCAATGAAAAAGTATTAAGTGTTTTTCCAACTATTTTATTATGTCAAAATAATTTGTACACAGACAGTAGCTGCTGCAGTGGACCCACATCCGCAAACATTCTTGTTCTGGTCTGTTTTTATATCTCTGGGCTTACAGCTTCTTGTTGAACCCTTTTTGTTTGTTTCTGAGAGGTGTGACGGTGA
This sequence comes from Quercus variabilis, assembly GCA_030445155.1. NCBI lineage: Eukaryota > Viridiplantae > Streptophyta > Magnoliopsida > Fagales > Fagaceae > Quercus > Quercus variabilis. Next base: position 8,396,973 of record CP129456.1, read on the forward strand.
ATCAAATTGCATGTACAGCTCAAGGCCACGAAGGCGTAGGCGAACGGATCCTGATCAAAATGAAAAGCGTGGTAATGTACAGTTCCTGGAGTTGTACTCACCCAGAATAGCCGGGGAAGGCTTACACAAGGGGTTTTTGGAGAAGGATGATGGTATAATTATTTATTTATTTAGAGCACTTTACTTTGAAAGTTTCTAATATCCACTAGTGCTGCAGTCCTTAGGACCTGCATTGGCGTATCTGGTTGGTAAAACTGTCAATGGCAGACCAAGAGCAGTGTTTTTGGGCCTTGAATTTTTACCACAGAATTTAAAATGAATGATGATCTGCCATCAATATATGTACCATTAGCTGATCATAATCATAACTATTCCAAAATGATTGAATTTCATTCTTTCATTTAGTTGTTCACCGTGTGCAAGAATACTCAATTTTATATGTTTGATTATGGCTAATGCTGCGTAGTCAAATAATAGCTTAAAGTTAATGGTGAAAATAATCCTTTACATTTTGATTTGAATCTGGAATTTGGTTTATTTAGGTCCAGACCCATGCTGGGTTTAGTGTATTGACAGACCTACTTTGGGAGAAGCTTTGATACAGGGAGCACAAACCAAAATTATTTTAGATATTTTTCCAATATCATTTTTGAATTTTGAATTTGGGCTTTAATGTTGTTGAGGGGTTTGTGATTGAGGCTTGATGTATTCTAGAAGCCCTATGAAAAATAGGCTTCAGGAAGTGTTTTAGAGCCTACAATTTCAAACAAATTCTAGATGATGAAGCCTAGGATTTGTCATGGTCTTTTTTCCTCCCTATTATTTCCATCTTCTACCCTTTTTGTTCTGCATCAACTTACCATCAAAGTGTATTGATCCCTCTGTCCCTTCCCTAACATCATGAAAGCCACCACAGAATCCTCCGCTGTTACCCGAACCCAACATTCAGCCAATCCGATCAACTCACCTCTACTTGAGAGCAACTATCCCATCACAAACCCCATCTAATCTATTGAACTCCTTACCACCACCAAGCTTAGAGAAACATTTTTAATCAAAAATTATATTCAAATTGCACAGCTTCAAACCCAGCCCAGGTTAGCAAACCCAACTTCTTGTTACATTATTAGTTGAAATTTCATTGTTGTGAATTATGGCAATATTAGAGGCACCATCAATGAGGCACCTAAATTTGATGGTTATCAAGGCTCATGGATGTTCACCATTTGATTACGTGAGATGGACCAATTTTTTGAATGAACACGTTTCGAATGATAACAATGTTAGGTTTTCCAAGATGAAACTGACAAGTAGAGCTAGGGACTATTGGTACAATATTGAGAACCTTAGCCATGGAAGGTACAAGCCTGCCATAACCAATTGGGAAGAGATGAAAGAAAATCTCAGAGAGAAATATGTTTGCTAGTCCATCAAAGAAAATCTATCCCAATCCTATTAGGGTGACTTTTTAGATAAAAGAATCTGAGACAAAGGAATAGACCTGCTATTGGCTATGTGGCACAATTTGGAAAAGAAAAGATGCGTGTTTGCGCAGTGTCTAGTTCTATACCTACTCCAATATCAATGGAAGCCATATTAAAAGCCATCCAAGACTTGTCTATGAAGATCAATTCAATGGTTCCATCCTTTGAAAGATAATTGGCAGCAATAAAACCACAGTTTCATACACAGGAGACAATAGTGTTGTTAATGAAACCTTAGTGATGGAGGGGCCTCAAGTACCACCAGAACCTAGTACTTAAAAGGAAATGCAAGTGCTGACAAATGTAGACTTTTACTACAGCCTAACACATATGTGGTAGACTCAATACAGCATGTTAGAGAATCATTAATTTATGAAGAAAAATTTCAACAAGAGAGCCACAAAATAGAGGGAGTACCTGTGAAAATTGAGTTTGATCATTGATGCACCTGTTACTTATCAATCCTCTATGGTGCAGGAAGTAAAAAGGCTTGAGACGATGGTGATTCTTGGAGGTCAAGACTGTAGCATTTATAAAAATGATTGCACCCATTGATTTATCATTCCATACTAATTTGATATGGTGGAACAAAAAGCTTCTTTGTTCTTAGTGTAGCCAAAAATTCCTCAAGAGTTGGTACAAGTGTTAAGTGCCAAAGTTATTCTCCTGAGACTTTTTTTTTTTTTTGATAAATAACGAAAATTTTATTAAATAATGAAAAACAACCAACCCGAGTACATTGGGAATGTACTATGGGGTTATAAATCAATAACCAAGATTACAACAATGAAGTAAAACAGGAAGGGAAGAACAAGAAAAATAACAAAAGACTACACTCCAGTAGAGGAGAGTGTGTAAAAAAAAAAAAAAAAAAGACTTAATTTTTAACATAGAGCGTTCACATCCCTCAAAGTTTCTAGCATTCCTTTCGCGCCAAACACACCATAACAAGCAATGAGGCACAATTCTCCACAACTCTATATTTCTATGTCATCCAAACTTACCCTGCCAAGACTCAAACAACTCAATAACCTTCTGAGGCATAACCCAATGAATTCCAAACAAACAAAACACCAACGACCACAACTCACAAGCAATGGGGCAATGAAAATTAAGATGATCCACTGACTCCCCACAATTCTTACACATATAGCACCAATCAAGAACTAGCACACGTCGTTTGCGAAGGTTATCTGTTGTTAAAATCTTACCTAAGGAAGCATACCATGAAAAGAAAGCTACCCTTGGAGGAACCTTTGATTTCCAAATCATCTTCCAAGGGAAGGATAAGATGGTAGGAGGGTAGAAAGAAAGATAGAATCCTCTAACCTCAAAACCTCTACTCCTTGCTGGCTTCCAACACACCCGATCCGGACCCAATCCCCGTACTGTCAAAGAGTAGACCATATCCATAAACAGATCAAAGGATTCTTGTTCCCAATCTTGTGGAGGACGACGAAATTTAGCATCCCAATGAATCCTCCTACCAGACCAACACATAACCTCCGCTACTAAAGAATCCTTTGTTCTACGAATATAATAAAGTTCCGGAAAAGTCTCTTGAAGAGTACGATCTCCACACCACACATGCTTCCAAAACTTCACTCTAGTACCATCCCCCCACATCATACAGAAATAGTTTAAAAAAACTCATCCAACCACTCTTAATATGTCTCCACAAACTAACACCATAAGCACTGGTCACCTTTTTTGTGCACCAACCACCCTTTTCCTGAGACATTTCAAAACTCGGGATCGATTTTTCTCCAACTAGTGGAAAATGATCTAAGAAGCACAATCAAAATTATTATTATTATTTTTTTTCCAAATTTCATTTTTGAAAATTTTGAATTTTGACTATAATGTTGTTGTTCAGGATTTCATAGAAAGATTTTAGGGGATGTAATTGTGGCTTCATGGTTCCTGGAAGCCTTATAAGAAAGGCTCCAGGAAGTCTTTTAGGCAGAGTATTTGGAATGATAATTTTCTTATGGGAAATTATCTCGTCTGCCTGGTGGTGATTCCAAGCACCCTTTGGTGGTAAAGCCTAGGATTCTCATGTTCTTTCTTCTCCATGTTTCTATTTTCTACCATTTCCCTTCTGAATCAAGCTTAGATTAAAATGATAGGACTCATTTTGTAATTCTTTTAAAATTTTGATGTGTAGCACAGTTGTAATATATGTGTGGAAAAATATTACCTTTTGGTTCCATCTTCATATTCCTTTTGTGTGGAAGACTGAAATTTTACTTAATGGATCAGATGTTCAATCCTGTAAAGGTGAGAAGATTTCCAAGTCATTCCCCAGTGATGAAGACATGCAGAATGGAAGGGTTGGAGGAGGAAACTGTGGTCCTGATTATCCCAGTGCTATTGGGTGCATAGAGCGAGTTGCATCCAGTTCTAATGTTCCCGGTGTTTCAATTGCCACAGCTCAATCTTCTGTGGACCCTGAATTTGTAAAATCACTATCTGTAAGTGATCCTGCAGTCCCTGCTAAAGCAAGGAAATTAAACACGGAACGGTCAGATTCTAGAAGGTATGTCACCAAGGATGTTTATGCCTAGATTTCCTATTTTTAATAGCATTCCAAAGACATCTTCTGTATTATTTCTTCTATTTTGGTTTTGAAAGGCCTTTATTCCCCTTATAATGAAGACACTGCAAGCATGTGCCTATTTGTTTATGTATCTGTGTGATAGAAACCTGCCACTTAAAGTTTATAGAAGAAACAAGAAACTTCAAATTTATCAACCCCAAGCTTTGATTTGGTGGGATAATTGTGGTGTAGACCCACTGCTCTAACTTCTGTCTGAGTGAGATAAATATTTACAACTTATATAAGCAAGAAAATTTATGACTTTTATTATGATTGATAGTTAATAAATTTTTGTGATGTGGTGGTAAGAACTTATGTTTATTATAAAAAAATGGTTTATCAGAAATTCCAGCAACTAACGAGATTAAAGAAAAAGATAATAGAATTGAAGTTGGAACAACCAAATATGAATTTCCTGGCCCAAAGAACTCAAGAAATATTCAACATTGAAATTTCGTAAGGTAAATGAGAAAAGTTGCATGCAACGATTCAAAAGAGGCTATTTGTAATAGATTCTAGGAACATTACAAATTCTAGGAGCCCTAGAATTCTATCCCTTTATCTTACATATAACAATTAAATCCTAACCATCTAACATCAATAAAAGTCACATGACCTTTAAAAATATTAAAGACATAATAAAAGCCACCCTTGGAGGAACCTTCAATTGCCACACCAACCTCTAAGGAAAAGAGCAAGTAGTAGGGTAGAAAGAAAGAAAAACGTTTAACCTCAAAACCTCTACTCTTTGCTGGGTTCCAACAAACCTTATCAAGGCCAACCCCCCGCACTTTGGAAGAGTAAACAGTATCCATAAACCAATCAAAAAATTCTTTCTCCCAATCTTGCAATGGATGACGAAAGTAAAAATTCTAGTGAATCCTCCCACCAGACCAACACATAACCTCTGTCACAGAAGACTCCCTTGCCCTACTAAGACAATAAAGTTCTAGAAAATCCTTTTTGAGAGAACAAAAACTTTACTCTAGTACCATCACCCACATCCTACCATAGGAGTTTAGAGAAGTTCAACCAACCACTTCTAATAAACCTCCAAAGACTAACACCATAAGCACTTGTCACCTTTTTAGTATGCCAAACACCCCAAACATTCCCATATCTTGCCTCTATAACACTTCTGTCTCAAAACCATAACTCCAGAACCACTTGCCCAACAAAACATGTTACTTTTTTTTTCTTTTCCGATAATTCATTTGTTACAAGTGATAAGGGCAAATTTGAACCCCTGTTCTCCTTGTAAAGGAGACTTGTAAAGGACACTTGGAAATGCTATTGAGCTACAAGGTCTTGGCTAATAGGTAATATATATTACTATAAAGCTTTTTTTTTTTCTTTTTCTTTTTCTTTTTTCTTTTTTTCTATTAGAGGTTGTTGTTCATTATATTTGAAAAGCAATGCAATCTCCACAACCACTTGCCCAACAAAACATATTACTTCTTTTTTTTTCGATAATTCATTTGTTACAAGTGATAAGAGGAAATTTGAACCCCAGTTCTCCTTGTAAAGGACACTTGGAAATGCTATTGAGCTACAAGGGTTAATAGGCAATATATATTACCATAAAGGGGTTTTTATTTTTTATTTTTTTTATTTTTTCCCTATTAGAGGTTGTTGTTCATTATATTTGAAAAGGTATGCACTTACAAGTGCATACTTGCGCTTTGTACCTAGGCTCTAGGTCCTGGCCTATGCGCTTAAGTACGTTTGAGACTTTTGCCCACACTTAGTGCATGACAAAGAATGTGAGTATAGATAGGATAGAATGTAGAACAATGATACATGTGGCATTAATTTAAAAAATATTTACAAAGCCATTCCCAATTTAATTTGGATTGAGGCTTAGTTAAGTTGAGTTGAGCAAGCTTGCTGTAAAAAGTCCTTTGCACTCAACGAAACTTTGATTTTGATTTTGATTTCTTTTGCTACCATCATCATTGCCTTTTGTGAGATTTGAACCTAGCATTTAACCCCAATCCCCAACCCTTCACCACTTTACAAAGATAGTATAAAAGTTTGGATCTTTGTTTGGTTTATGTAAAGTTGGAAGTTTTGAACAATTGTTAATTTCAACCCATTGCTTGTTTGTCTTATGGTCATTACTTGAAATAGACTTCTACTTGTAATAATGATATGCTTAATTTTTAGATGTGCTTTTACATCATGAAAGGCACTACTAACTCTGTATCCTTCACAAATACTAGGATTATCTAGAGATTTTTGTCCTTTTTAAAAAAAGCATAATTCTTTGGCATGCTGTTTTATTTATGTACTTTTCACAATTTTGTTTTTCCAGCCGTGTCCTCCTGCAGAAACGACAGTTCTTTCACTCTCATAGAGTTCAGGTGATCAGTGATTTTTAGATTTTTTTTTTTTTTTTTTTTTGAATTTTGCTTCTTCATCTATCTGCTTTGTTATTTGTCTGAGTTATAGGATATTGGATGCATACTCACTTGTAATCTTAATTTAGAATCTTAAATAGAATTATTAACACTAATAGCTTTATTATAATAATTACAGCTCATAGTTGTATTTTTTTGATAAGTACAGTCCACACTAATAGCTTTGTGTGGACTGCAACCCTAGAAAGTTCCTGACTGTTGATAATCTTCACAAGAGGCATCTATTGATAATAGATTGGTGATGTATGTGTAAAAGAAGCGGGGAATCTATTGACCATGTATTTCTGCTCCTTAGCATAAGATATTTAGTCTTTCGTCTTTACAATGTTTGGGATAATTTGGGTGATGCCAAAATCTGTGTATGACCTCTTAGAATGTCAGTGAGGACACCTTCATTGCCATAGCAGTGCTAAGGGTTGGCATGCTGTGCCGTTATGCATAATGAGAGAATCTTTGGTTTTAAAGAAACAAGATGGTCTTTGATGGAGTTGAATGTTCTAGTTTTGTAATCCAGGAATCCATCTTTGTGATTCTTGCATGATTGAATGCAAGCCATGGGGGGCATCTTGCCGATATCTTTCGTTGATTTTATGGATTTTATATCTTTAGAATTTGTAATCTTTGGAAAGGTTTGGTACTTATTCTGTGTCTTTCCTTTTCTTGTTTCAATAAAGTTATTACTTAAAAAAGAAATTGTGTTTTCTAATTGAATCTTTCTTGGGAAATTATTTTTTGGTTATTGTGCACTTGAAAGTGCTAGTTATTACAAGAAATATCTGACTTCAATTTTAGTGAATATCTTTCTTGAGAGGCACGATTTGCTTTTTCTTGTGACTACTTGGAGTTTTACTATGTTCTCAATCTACATCAATGATATGTTAAGATTGATGACTAGTTTGATTTCTAATGCAATCTCATTTTTGTACTCAGCCTATGGCATTAGATGAAGTACTTTCGGATCAGGATAGTGAAGATGAAGTTGATGACGATGTTGCAGACCTTGAAGATCGAAGGGTATGCTTGATGATTATATGGATTTGTATTACTTCTTTTTCTAAATTGTGATGCTTGTTACAGTAGTAGAGCCTGCCTTTCCTGCTCGACACATTTTGTAGAAATTTTAAAATGTTAAAAGAGCTTATGTACTTTGCTCCAAGGAGTCTTCATTTAAGTGATTTTATTCTCCTGTTATACAAAGTTGTGTTAGTGGTGAAAAAATGGTGTTAACATGGCCTAGCTGTGAGTTGATTGACTCACTTATTTGGCCTTTTTAGGAAAGTAAATATTTTAGAATGTTGAAAACATCTGTCAATAGATTTCTGCCTACTTGATAATTCAAGCAGTAGTGGGATTGAAATCTGTTATTTAGGATGGAGGTTGTAGGATTCTAACTATGTATAGGGTTTAGACAATAGCAACATTGATATTTGACATATTTGAGTCAAATCAAGGGTTTCTTACCAAGTACCACTTTTTCTGTTCATTGGCTTGCTTATGCTGTATTGGCACTCTCCTTATTTATTTAATTTTCATAATTTAATATCTCTATCATATTTAACATCCAGAGGAGTTGGCTTGGTAAGGGACTTTCTTGACTTTGGTTTGGTTTAGTACATCTGGTTTGTTTGGATGAACCTTGCCCAAATTAGTTGTTATCCTTATCCACTTTTGGGATTCAGAATTTGAGAGCAAACCATTCTGTTGCAGATGCTCGATGATTTTGTGGATGTTACCAAAGATGAAAAGAAGCTTATGCATCTTTGGAACTCGTTTGTAAGAAAGCAAAGGTAGTTATTATGCCTTGTCTTGTAAAGCATTCTGATGTTTCTCAATTTTTTTCTTCTTTTCTCTGATTACTTATTCCTTTTTGTTTTAGTGTATAATGGAAATTCAAATGCAACTACATGCACCTTTTAACGTTAGTTTCTTGTAAGGAACTTTTAAAAAAAGAAGAAATTAAAATTTTTGTTAAAATTATTTTTCTACTTTTATTCTGGCAGGGTACTGGCAGATGGTCATGTTCCCTGGGCATGCGAGGCATTCTCGAAGCTTCATAAACAAGAGCTGGTCTCATCCCCAGCACTCTTTTGGTACTTTTCTCACATAATTTTGCCCTAATGATTTGAGCAGCTTTAAAGTTCTTTGACTTAATGTTCATTCATTGACCCTGCTAAATACATACAACCAGAAATTTATCTATTATTCATATGCTAATCTTTTTTAGTTGTTAAATGAATTTTGACACTTGTTCCTTTTCATTTGGGTGGGGGGTTCCTCTGAACTCTTTTATCTATCAGATATCATTTTTATGGGTCATAAGGTATCCAAGATACTTGGTGGAATTGCATCCGAGTTGTGAAACATTAAGTCAATGTGATAGAATTATATTGTACAAACTGGAATATGAAAATTTGGCTGCAAATTTATTGTATACTACCTGTGTCCTTGGTCTTTGTTAGAGCTTATTCCTATTCATAATAGAATTCTGTACTTTTACTATTGCTAAATAATAGAATTCTTTCTCTTTTAATGAAAAATGTAATTTCTTGAAAGAGTGGGAGTAAAATTACTGACTTGTTTGTATGGGAACTTTTTTTTTTTAAGTCATGTTTTAGATGTAGGGGTTCTTTCTGTAGGTCATTTGAAATTCTTTTATTGATAATTTACACATGTAGCTAGTGAGTCTTGAACCAATGACATCACCGTCCCTCATAAGTGGCATCATTTGGGTTAGAGCTCATTGGTGTATAGATCATTGGAAAGTTCCTAGACTCAAAACCAATAGTGATGATGTTCAAATAAGATGGTTTTCTTGCATTTACTTGAAAAGAAATTTAATGACCTAAAGGGCATGGCAGTCTAATACTTTTGCTATTGAATGACATTTCAAATGCTTCTTGAATATATGCTTTCATTGATAGCCATCATATTCTCTTGGAACAATTTACTGCTCATGCTTTTTTATTAAAGACTGATTACATCTCCAAACCTGTTTTGTACTGAGTTGCACTGTGCATTGCAGATCAAGTACCTGTAGAACACCTAGTTTCTTGAATTGATAGATGTTGCATTTATATAATAACTTTATAAACATCTGATATTTGCATATATATGCTTATGGGCTCAGGTGTTGGAGGCTATTCATGATCAAACTTTGGAATCATGGTCTTCTTGATGCCTGCACAATGAACAACTGTAGTTTAATTCTTGAAAAATGCCGAGATGAGGGATCAGATGTTATGAAAAGCTAAAGAGGAGATGATTAACTTCTTCGGCCTTAAAGAGAACAAAGATTTCTTTTACATTTATTTTTTTCCTCCAACTATTCTTGCCTATTTGTCAATCATAATTAGACTAGAAATGTAATTCATATTCTTTTGCATACAAAGAAGTGCATCGAAGGCTGCCCCTTGGTGCTGTATTCTTATTTAAAGGGGCCTCATTTTTTATCTGTGGAGAAAAGAATTCAAATAAGTTTAGTTTGGCCTTTTCAACCCATGGGTGGGATAACCGACACCCTAATCCTAATCTTATCATTTCTTTCTTATAGAATTGATTGTAAAATATGTTATAGATCAGTTCCTGTTTTCTTTTCCCTTTTCTTTTCTTCTTCTTCTTCTCTCTCTCTCTCTCTCTCTCTCTGGTGGGGAGGGGTTGATCTATGGTAGACCTAATCTTTTATTTGTTTATTTATTTTAAGATGTGAAGTCAGTCATACACCATTGTTATCACGTTACGAGGGCACCCCTTCATACTTTTATGTTATCATCAAGTGCAACTGATTATGACTTTTTCCATTTTGTTCCCTTGGAGCTTGCGACTAGTTTTTCTGTTTTGTGTCAACTGTTTGTAGTACCTTTCGCTTCTCCTAGCTTCATTTAACAGCATGGGAAAGCTTTTTGTACAATCGTAAGCAGCAGAGTTTCTTTCTGATGTGGTTTCTCAATAAGAGCATTGAATCTTGACTACTAAAAAATTATTTAAAAAAAAGAGCATTGAATATTTGCTGGTCAAAAGTTGGCTGTAGAATATCTACCCAAAATTAGATAAATGTCGTTTGAGGCTAGGATGAATTACATGCCAATCATTTTCTGAGCACCTAGTTGCAGATCAAACTTTGGTTGATATCAACTTTTATTATACCCAGTATATGATATCAACTAGTTGCAGATCATGATCCACATCCTCTGGACTTAGTTGCAGTTAAATCTTGGCTCTTGTGGCAAAGGAGAAATAACATCCTTATTAAACATGAACACTTGGGTATCAAAGACATTAATGAACTACCGCTTTTTTCTTGGAGCAAGACCATAAATTGCCCATGAACGAGGCTGAAGGCACCACATGAGCATTGATTCAAGGCTATCTTTGACGGCGCTCTTTTTCCAGTATTGTAGGCAGCTAAGGTTGAAGTTGTGATTAGGAACAGTAGTGACTAGGTGATGGCGTTGGCGTCCTTGACCCAATGCATACTACATTTTCACTCTGTGGAAGCTGTTGAGGCAATGGCAGCCAGGCACAATGTCGAGTTCCAAGGCGACTCCTCTCTCATTATTTCTACTGTGTCTTCACCTGCACTCAATTAGTCTAAGCTAAGGTGATGTTATCTTGGAAACACAGATATTAGCATCAGCTCCAAGTTGGCCTTCCACCTCCCACTTTAAACTTCAGGGTAATGGCTCTCGCACGTGCTCTGGTGGAAAGCTCTTGAAGCAGATGACTATTGTATGATTGGATGATACCCCTCCTGATTTGAATTCTGTTTTGTTACACGATCTGTTGTGATTTGTTTTGTTGTCTTAATAAAATTTACATCATCTTTTTTCTCTGAAAATAGATTTAAGTTCGTTAAAGATGCTTATTTAAGCTCATTTGTCAATTAAACTAAACTAAATTTAAGCTCAAATTTGAAGCGCAATTATCTATCAAACCAAGTTTGAATAAATCCAATCCAAACTCTGGTTGATATCATCCTAAAAGTCCTGGTTGCGCTAAGTGATGATCTTGCCTCTGAGACAATTTTCTATGCTCTTTTTAATTATTGATTTTTTTTTTGTCTTATGTTAAATTCCAATACCAATAGTGTACTCTATGTAGAACTCTAGCTAAGTTTCAAGACATTTAAAATTTTACCTCAACTAAAATTTTATTAAGAAAAGTTTCAAGTAATCTATCTATATATATATATATATATATTTGTGGGCGTAAAAACTAACCAATCTGGGATCCTATGTGGATCCACGAGATAAAGTTTAAATGACCAACACAATCTATTTATAAAAGGGGAATAGGGAATAAACACTCCACAATAGGAAACTAAACAATTGATTTCATCAACACCATATATTTCAGATGAAACTAAAGTATTACAATATGAGAATTTCTCTTTCCCATGGTGTTACACACTCTCTCTTCCAGATAGATAGTTTTTCTTCATTCTTACACCTCTTTTCACTATTTTTCCAACCTCCTTCTATTGGCTTGACTTCCTCCTTATGTGGGTACATTCCTTGATCTTATCTCTACAGCTGTCCTGTTGTCAGTCAAGTTTTTATGGATATTTTCTTCTCCTTTATTGGTTTCCTCCATTCCTTTATCCTAAAATTTTGACTTTTAGGGGTGTTTGTACTATTCAAGTTGTCTCATATGCATTCAATGCGGCATGGGTTAGGTGAAAATCTCCTCATTAATGTGGAGATGAAGACCTTCAACCTTCTTGCATGTTCTGGAAGACTCCTCGAGGTTCTAGGTACCTTCTGGAAGTAAGATGTAGATTTTCGGTGCACCTTGTCTTGGATAAGGCTTGGCTCCATTTAACTTGCTACCTTTTTCGTGGGAACAATCTGCAAAGGTTCCTACCTTTTTTGGGTTGTTCAGGATGGCTCCTTCAGTCTTTTATAATTTATTGGGCCTTTCCATGAGCATATGTGTACGACCCAATTCATTCCACGGGGCCCAATTGGCATTTGGGATTTAGGCCCAGAGGGGGGACTCTTCCACTCTCCACTATATTAATAGACAAGGTAGAGAGAAAATCCAATTAAATTCTAAATTGAAGTCTAATTTTGTACCACATGTCTCATCTAATTTTTAAATTTGTGTCCAGTGAATTATTAGGTGCGAAAAATCAAAGAGTCTACATTCAATTAGACTTTAAATTGAATTTTAATTAGAATTTAATTTTGTGCCATGTGTCCCATCAATTTTTTTAACTTTTGTTGCAAGTGAATTATTGGGTGCAAAAACTAGAGTCTGATTCAATTAGATTCTAAATCATATATATATATATATATATATATGTAATTGTGATTGTTTTTAAATGTACTCATACATATGGACAAGGTTACATACTAGTTTACAATAATACTCAATGTAAAACTTAGTTATAAAAAATACCAATAGTTTACCTAAGTTTCAAGGAGTTTAATTTTTACTTCAACTAAAATTCAAATAGTTTCATGTAATTTAAAATAAAGTTTAATATTTATTTTAATTGTTTTGATTATATATATATATATATATTAATTTCATGTTTTAATATGGTAAAATTTACACTCCACTCCTTGTGCTTGTACCAAGTGCCTCAATATATGTATGTATTACACTTTTATTTTTATTTTTATTTTTTGGTCATCTGACTCATTTAAATAGTTAATTTATTGTAGATAAAAATTTATTAAAGTTTCAAGTGGCTCAATAATTATTAGTTTATAAAAATTTCAGAAAGAAAAGTGTTGCTCAATAATTATTATTATATAATTTTGATATATTTATATATAATTTTTCATTAAACCATACATTGGCACGGGCATGGTACTAGACACTAAATATTTTCTGTTATTATTATGTTGCAACTTTAGAAAAATGTCAAAATGTTACCATTTTTTTTTATCAAAGTACTAATGAATTATTAGTATATGTTCATAGTAGAGGTTGATGGCTCACGTGAATTAAATTTTTTTTTTTTTTTTTTTGATGGAAAAGGCTTGCAACATGATTAAACTAGAGAGGTGATGAGGCAGAGCCTCTCAAAACACATGCCAATAGAGTCATATTTCAATAACATTGAAAGATCCGCAAAGGGGTCCGATCATCAAAAATCCTAAAATCTTGATCTTGCATGGCTCCCTTCTTTGTCAGCTTGTCTGCACATTGGTTGGTTTCCCTAAAACATGCATGCCAATACAGTCATATTACAATAACATAGAAAGATCCGCAAGGGGATCATCAAAAATCCTAAAATCTTGATCATCAAAAATCCTTAGTACTTTCCTTGCAGTCAGCAAGTAAAAACTAGATAATAAAGACTTGCATGTTAACCCTATAGTAAGAGGATGTTTGCTTGATTGAGTTCAGTTACTCTTTCCTGAAGTATAACGAGGTGATACTCTGTCTTCTTATATGAATGGTTGGTCATATCATAAATTTAAGTAGCAAGACCCACCATAAAATGAGAGGAGAGAATATTATAACACAATACTCCTGGAGTACTAAATAATTACTCTTTATTCCATGGGTACTAGTGGCTCTTCTTCAGGAGCTTCATCATTTAAGTCAGGAAGTAGCAGCTTCGTTTGGTTCTGGCTCATGTTTGTTCCATCCTGCAACACCATATTGTCATTGTTCTTGACTTCATCAACCTCCGTTGCATTCTGCTCCATTTGATTTGTCTGGTTTTGTTTTGCATCCTCTCCATTCTGATTGCCATTGTTCCCATCTCCATCGACTTCCATAGCTGCAAAGAGAGGAGGACAAAAAGGAAGCCAAAGAAGTGATGAGGATGGAAATAGTACACACAGGAGAGAAGAGAAAGAGAGAGAGAGAGAGAGAGAGATTCAGAGTGTCCACCTTCTGATTTTACGGCAGGTTTGTGCATGGCTTTCTGTAATCTGACTGCCCTTGTAAACATCAATGTGTTGAAGCACTTCAGTTCATTCATCACGGAATCCTCGACTTTTGAAAAGCCATATTTCTGTGTCCACATTGGAACGAGATCTTCAATTGATGGAACGATCAATTTCTCGACTTTAAGAAAGTGAAGGACCTGAAAATTAGATCAGCAGGAAAGCTTGTTCTCAGAAGGACCAATGGACCACGCCGGAACGTTAAGTAAAAGTAGAAGACTCAAGGGACTGAAAAATATTTATTCAAATTTGCTCCAGAGGAAACAGATAGAGGTGTGTTTTTGTGTGTAGCCTAAATATTATGATTTCAGATAGATGTCTTCTCAATGTGGGGAAATATATCAATGAGCTGTTTCTGAAACATTTTCATGGTTGATAAGCAATCTGCTCAGCCTTAAAATCTAGGATCTTCAATGCAACCAGTGGCAACCAGTTTTGCAAAATATCAATTGTAAGACAGCAAATATTGGTACACTATCATCTATTTCAACTGTAACATACGGACCTGTTATAAGTAGTTCTTGCTATGCTACTTACAACTAAAAGCAAGGAGACTCAAACAACTTTAAAAATCTTCAAAATAGTATATGTTATAACACATGATAGATGAGTCAATCAGCTTTTTCAAGCACAATTTGTCATAATATTGGGTTTTATCGGAAATTTCAGAAAAAGGTACAAACTAAAGCAGAATCTAAGTTGGGTGAAACACCCTTTTGTTGCTGTGTATTTAAAAACAACTGCCTAGTTTCTTCTATTTATTATATTCATATTTGGATATGTTTACATGCACTATGGAACCATATTCAACAACTTACAGATTCAATCGCTAGCAAAAGCTTTTGCCACATCCCTTTATTCCTGTACTTTTCGTTAGTCGTAACGAAGGGCATCTCTGCAATCTTTGTCCCATGTATTCTGTAGAACCATGAGGGCAATCATTTTAGTTTAAAGGGTTATTTTCTAAAGCTCCATGTATACAAGCTTTCCAGCACACACAGAAAAATACCTCACATATTATGGACATACCTCAAAGATGCTGCCGAGATTATTTCGTCATCCTTCTCAAGAATAGCAGTATAAAAACGTTGAAAGTTTATGCGAGTCAAATTTGATCTGAAAATAAAGGATTTTTGAGCTATCAGATTTTTTTTTTTTTTTCCTTGAACTTAAAACTATAGACTATGAGAATAAAGAAAAGGTGAACAGATAATGTTTTTCAAAAACTAAATGCCAAACATGTTGATAACAAGTAGCAATATTAGACTGAATAAGATGTAGAACAAGTTATAGCTATCTAAGAAAGAATTTATAGGGCTGCTTACTCTCGATTGTATACGACACTATGAATCACATTTGTGTTTGTGTGCCGATCTATGATTGGATCAAATGACTCATTCATCATATCCCACACAACTGCTATCTTGCAGTTACATTCCACAATCTGCTGAAAATGATCAATATTTGTAGGCTCTGTAGCTAAATGTAGATCTGTTTGGCGGATAAGAGTCCAAGAGTATCCTCCGCCTAGCTCATTTTTAACTCTGAGTTCTCTATCCAAGTGCTCCAAAATCTTTGGCAGAACTTATGTCAGAATCCTTTCAACAATACTCAAAAGAATTAGACATTCTCAAATAAAAATGTGTAGAGAACATTAGCATACCTCCTTGCAGCTCAGCTGACAAAATGATTTCATGTTAGGCGACCTGTCTGGAGTCAATGGGCGATTAATATCTACTTCGACTTCAAGATGACATGACCAGTGATCTACAAGAAGCTCAAATTAGGATTTGTCACTTTAGAATTTAAAAAATAAAAAGAATTTCAAAGAAGCTAAGATTCCAAATAAAAGGTATGAAGCATATACATTTCTTCTGACATTGAAAGCATTGGAATAATTCATCATTTGCATAGCCACCATCGCCACAGTATTTGCAAACACAGTAAGGACACCGCCAATCATCTTGAGGAATTCTCTAAAGTTCAAAGTCCGATTACACACACAATTTTAGAAACCAAACAACAATTCATAAGAAAAGAAAGTAAATTTTCCTAGAAGGCATTATAATAACTGTGAAAGAAACTACAGACCTCCAAATTCGTGCAATCTATATGAATTGTGGAAGGACAATTATCACAACATATCAAGTCCCCTCCATCTGCACAGATGACACAAGCATCATCATATTTGTCTACATCAGTCTCTCTAGGCTCAATTAGGTTAAATCCACAATGCCTTGATTTCTTGACCACATCCAAGACATGAAGTTGGCATCTCAGGAGGGAAACATTTCTCCTCAATAGGAAAATGTTCGCATAAGGTCTTTTCAGATTACTATGAGCATGAGCTTCAAATCCCCGCACTGTTACCACCGTATTACAACAATTACATAATATCCCAGCCCTTGTAATCATTCCCTTAAGCAATATGTTTTGTTCACAAGGATCATCCATGTATCCTACGTCTTCTTTTTCCTCAATCAACTTCAAGTCTATCAACCATGACAAGATTGTTCTTTTTGACTCAGTTGGTCCAGTCTTATTTGCACATCTAGCGCGTTTCATAAGCGAATAAGGAGCTCGTCTTCTTCTCCTTGAACTTTCTCCAACTTCAAAATTTTTCTTTCCTTCTTCATATACTCTCTTCTTAGTAGGACGACCCCTTCTTGGCCTCACAGTTGAACATGCAGCCCCCACTTCCACCATTTTAACGTCTGTGGACAGTTTTTTATTGCACTTATTAGTGTTGTTTTGTTGTGCTTGTCTTCGAGGTCTAATCCTTGTGTAGTCAGGATCAGAATAACCTGAGTCAGTGTCTGATGAACTGCCTGAACACACATAGATTTTCTTATCTTTCCTGCTTCTCAATGAATAGGCCATGGTTTTGATTCAAAAAATACTAAACTTTCCGCTGAGAAATGCAAATTTTATATAAACAAATCCCTGCAACAAAGAAAGTAGAGCTTAAAATAGAAACCATGAAGGCAAAGCTGGGTTTAATACAAGAAAAAAAAAAGTATTGGGACAATGATTTGGATAATGGAGAGGATCATTTTGATTTGTTACCAATCTTATTTTGTTGCTTTTGTTTTCATCTTAATTGAGACTTATAGTGTTATGCACAAATTTGGAAGACTAATTAAAGTATATAAGGGAAGAAAACAGCTAGCTCTGTGTATCTGAGTAACTGTGGAACTTGAAGTAAGGAATTGGACCTTGAAAGCCCCTATTTATGAAATTAAAATTGTTTATCTTTTATTGTGGGTTCTTCATTAATGTAATTATATCATGAAAGATTGCAATACAAATTTTAGTGACAAATATATTTTCATTTCGTATACGATTTTTTATTTAAAAATGAGCTAATTACTAATTTGTATTGAATTTTCCTACATATAAGAAAAGAGATTACAAATTTTTTGTCCCAGACAATGAGCTAATTAAGGAGAGATTAAAGATATTCTAAGAACTTGTCCAAAATACAAAATGATATAATGATGAGTTCTTTTTTATAATTCAATAGTTAGAACAATGGGAAAAAGGAGACTCTAAACTCTAGTTCTTCTCATAAAGGAAAATCACAATACCATTGAACTACAAGACTTTTTTTTTTTTTGAAAGATGAACTACAAGACTTTTGGTGATAATAAGTTCTTTATACCAAATATAATGGGACATATATACTCACACTGATAATAGAATTTTTAACATCATTTAGTATTGAGATTCTAAAAATGTTCTAATAAGAAACACAACTCTCATAAGAAGAAAGATATATCATCTAATTTTTATGCTTTCAAATGAACATATGAACAAATTGCTTAAGAACTTCATGACCTGCTTCTGATTTTTTCACTCCCATTAATACAAAATTTTATTTGTTTATACATATAAATTATTTAAAATTTTCTAAACTTATTCACAGCACAAAAAATTATTTAAAATTTTCTAACTTAGTCCTACCACAAAAATAATAGGAAAAATAAAAAAATAAAGCAGATTCACTATCATATGAAAATAAAATAAAATTGATCCACTGGAATTATCTATTTGCTTCTTATTTCTAAATACAATTTTCTGTTTTTAAAATAACAAGAAAGGAATAAAGCAAAGTAGAAATATATTGCCAAAAGTGTTTTGGTATTCTCTGAAAACGTTACTATAGTTTTCGATTTAGAAGTAATAAAACTACACCAAGAGCATCATACTTATAAGTTTGCCTTCTGTTTTTTGAAAAATAAATAAATAGCCAAGCAGAACCTTAACTTATTGTATATTTTTCAATATCGAAAAAACTCATGCTCCATTTGCTTCGCTTTAAAATGTTTTACCATATTTGTCTAGGTTGGTTAAAGCTGAAAATGTTTCTAGTTAACCACAAAATGCAAAAGAAAAAGGGTAAATTACAAATTACATCCCTAAAGTTTGGAAGTGATTAGATTTTATACCCTGAAGTTTCAGAATTTGGATTTTACCTCCTAAAACTTGGGAGTGTTTGGATTTTACACCTTGATGTTTTAGAATTTAGATTTTACCTCCTATATTTTAGAGGTGTTTGAATTTTACTCCATAAAGTTTGAGAGTGTTTAGATTTTACACCCTAAAGTTTCATAATTTAGGGGTATAAAATCCAAACACTCCCAAACTTTAGAGGATAAAATATAAATTTTGAAACGTCAAGGTGTAAAATCCAATCACCCTAAACTTCAAGGGGTAAAATCTAAAATTTGAAACTTTAGAGTATAAAATTCAAATACATTCAAACTTTAGGGGTGCAATTTGCAATTTATCCAAAGAAAAATGTATAAAATGTTTTGTGCTAAAAAATACCTATAAAACATTTCGGAGTAATGAAATTATTTTCATCTCTCTAATAATAATAATAATAATAATAATAATAATAATAATATATTTTACTCTCCTCTTAGTTATATCAATTAACTCTTAATTAACATATTTCCACTTGATTAACAATTTTAGGATTAGAGTAAAATTAACCATTGTCAATATCATTATCTATTAATTTTATCATCATCATCATTGATTTAACCTTTTTAGATTATCTAACTTTATCACCCAAAAAAAAAAAACTTTTTAGATTGGACTTAGCTTGAGTTTAGTGCTGATGTACATTAGAGACAATCTTTGCCCTTTTAGACTATTCCAAATCATACCAACTCCTTTTGCCCCTTTGAGATAATAACTTAATATTTTTTTTATATCAATTATAATTATGAAAATAATAAAATGATTTGCCGCAAAAAAAAAAATATATTTTTCAAATTTTAATTATCATTATTATAAAATATTTTTGTGTAATTACTTAAGTTCGTAAGTCAACAGTCAACCAATGATTTCTTGAGTTGTGGCACACAAATTTGGTTTGACTTCTAATAAAATTTCAGGACATTTTCTTTGCGATTGTTGGATGCTTCTTAAAATTTTCCCTTTAAAAAAAATGCTATTTTGCAAAATACTAAAAAAACCCAATAGATTTTTTAGAATGCCGCTATGCCCATTAGCCATTAAAGATCACATTGAAAACCATACAAAATTGGGAGGGGGGTGGGGGGTTTTTTTTTTTTTTTGGGGGGGGGGGAGAGAGAGAGAGAGGAGGAATCATGTGTAGATTTTACCGAACAATTAAAGGTGGTAAAAGGAAATCATGTAACTAGAATTTCACAAATAGTGCAAAAATTAAGGGGCAAATTTTTATAATTCAAAAATTATAAAATGTACCAAAATAATTCTTACAAAAATACTCTTCTAGATCATCTATCATGTACATATTACCAAAAATAAATTTTCATTAACTCAAAAAAAAAAATTGCATGATTGACACACTAATTTGAAAATATATCTTACTCAAAGACCAATCAGGTGATTTAGAAAATGAAGCATCATGGTTTCTAGCATAATTGTGTATGTTAAAAAGTAATCGAGAAGAAAAATTACCTAAAATTTCTTGAAGAACGCTGTCACTCTAGATCCTTTACATGCAAGTTCCAGTGGACTTTCTTCAAGCATCAAGTACTGGCGTTGGCAATAAATAATTGAAGAATTCTTAAAATGCCTTCAAAATTGATAATAGATGAACAAAAGAAAATGGATGGTTTGTTTGGCAAATAAGAGATTAAGAGAGGGAGATATGGTGCCTAGCTAAGGAGCCTGAGTAAAGGCTTTATATCATTTAATTGCATAGGAAAAAGTGACAATGTTGCGCTGTCATGAACGAGCGAGACACTGGGCAATAAGTTTAAACTACATGCAAGTTTGACATGCGAAGTGTCTCGATATGTGAAATGAGTAAGTAAGAGTGAATGCTTATATCACCTCTCCTTATAAGCGGCTCACAATAACATAGATGAGATTACTTTTATAAATGAGGATTCTTTGTTGAAAAGAATGCTTTTTCAAATAAGGGAGCAACAAAAATTTAAGGAATTGTTGACATTGATCTCTGGAATAACATATAACTCATTAGAGATAATATATCCAGGCTGAATTTTTATTACATTTTTTTATAAACAAAATTTTGGAGTGAAGTTCCATCTAGGAAAAATTTTACTTCCATGGGAGTTCACTCAAATTGGCCAAACTTTTCTACACACTTATGCCCATAACAACTATCTTGGCAATAAAATCTTGCCTAGACTTATAATGAGGCATTTTATTAGCCAGTTGGAAATTTTCCAATTTCCATATGTAGATATATGTCAATAAATTCTGAATTTTAATACAATTTCTCAATTATGGAGAGAAAACATAGTTGCGTATTTTTCGCCGTGTACTTATGCATTTAGTAAAGTTACTTGTTTATCTTCTTGTTTGAATGTCTATCTTACTAGAAGGATAAGTTCTAGCAGTTTTAGGTATGCAACTCCATATGATTTCTTATGTAATACTCCCTCCGTCCCATTTTTTTTGTCCTGTTTGAAAAGTCAAACTTTTTAAGGGAACGTCATTTATTGTCTTGTTTATTTTTTAAAAATGTATAAGTTTCCAAAACTACCCTTAAAAAAATTTATAAAAAAATTGAATTAGTAAATTAATAGGGGTATAATAGGAACATTAGTAAATTAATGACTTTTATTTTTAGAAATAGAACAATATTTTGGAACATCTCAAAATGGAATAGAGGACAAAAAAAATGAGACGGAGGTAGTAATGAAATAGGGCCTTCATAACATATAAATTTCATGAATAGAATGACTAGTTACATTTCAAGATGTAAAGTTGTTCTTACAATTTTAAGCAATATAGGATTTTAACTATTAATAAAAAAAAAAAAAATCAAATCAAATCAAATGTTGTCTTGGTTTGCACTAATTTATTTGAGGGATTAAAAAAAATTAATTTGTCTGAAATAAATTGTGAGGGTGATTTCCTATGTTTAAAATAATTAGAAAATGCCACTTGATTCCTTAAAAAATAAAAATAAAAGGGCCATTGATTGAGTTTAATGATTTATAATATATATAAAATTATCAATATCAGTAATGAAATGTTATAATATTAGTGCTCTTATATATCCTAATGCCACTCCCCCCCCCCCCCCTTCCCTTTTGTGAATTATATTGCTGAAAAGATGTAATTTATTTAGTTATATAGTCTCTTCCGAAACTCAATTTTCCCAAAATCCAATTCCAAGTGAAACTTAATTTTGCCAAACTCTAGTTCCATGCATGCAGGTGCCATATGATTTAGGGTCAAGTTAAAATCGAGTTAAAAATAAAATTTACACAAAACTTGTTTGGTAAATCAAGTTTCACTTAAAACTCAATTTTGAAAAAATCGAATTTAAAAAGAGACTACATAATAACTAAATAACTTAAAAATAAAGATTTTTTAGTAATATAATTTGCAAAGAAGTTAATTTTGGCACACCAAAAAAAAAAAAAACCAAAATAGGGCAACTCACTTTTTGATGTCACCCGTACACGCCCTTAACTTCACTTGCGCTTATCCTTTTCCAACTTTTTTTTTTAAAAAAAAAATTAAAAAAAAGGCGCCAAATATCCCCGCGAAATTTGAATAAAAATAAAACAAATAATTAATTAAAACACAACCATTTTCGCATAAATAAATTAAAAAAAAAAACAACAACAACAACAACAACCATTTTAGCCGCTTACTTTTTTTTTACACACACAGACACATAGACAGAGAGATGTAATGGACAATTCAGACCCAGAGGTTCAAGTTGTATCTAATTCTCAGGTTTATCCAAATGTTTATTTTTCCTTAATTACTTGCACTTTTTTTTTTTTTTGGGGGGGGCTTTTGGTTCCTGAGATTGTATAGTACAAGAAAATGAAGTGCTTTGGAGCCTTTGTAAGTTGTAACAAGTAAAGGGTTGGAGTGGTTTTTTGCAACATTTTAAGATTTCTTGTCTTGTCCCACAATTTCTCTGCAACCAAAGGCTCTAACTTTTTCATTTTTTGGGTGTTAGGTACTGGGTTCTTCTTGCTCACTCTCACTTCCATCTGGTATGCATTACTTTGCCTTATCTAGATTCTGCAATTCTTAATTACTGTCTGGTTGCTAAGAAAATAGATATAAAGAAAGAAATGAGACATTGGTATCTCTTATTTCCAGGTTTCCTTTCTATTTTTGTTGTGTTTACTCGGCAACTAGACAGAAAGTGTGAAAATTTTATCCAATTTGTGGTGAGAGATTGTGACCTTTTCATTTATTTCTGTGTTGGTCTTTTTGTGGGTTGTATCAGAGCCTCCTGATATTAGAAACTGGTTTTCAAGCTATGAGTATGAGTCTCCTGTGCTGGACTTGAATCACAATTTTGGGGATTCTGTTTCTAAAGAAAGTGAATTTGTGAAAAATGAATTGGTTATCAATGAGAGTGGAGGAGGAAAAGAAGTATATCCTGGTGGAACTGGGAAAAGAGATCAAGAGCCTGTGAAATGTAGCAGCTTTTTTGGAAATGATAAACACGAAAGCCAGTCTTTTAGTAAGGTAATTCTTCCTTGATCTCCCTTTTAAAAATGAAATTCACATTATTTTCTATACTGAGCGTAGTTATGATCTGGTTTTAGACTTAAGAGAGTTCAATATAGTAGCACAATCATGATTTTGGTATTTAGCTGTGTTGTATTGTACCACTGCAACTATGTTCCATAACACTGAAAACTGTATCACATCTAGAATTTGGAATAAGATCATGGATATTTGTCTTATTTCAACCCCCCTCCTCTCACATTGGGCAGGGCCTTGTAGAGTAGGGCATAAATGATCTAACAGGCTAGGGCCATCATATGCAAATTTATTATTTGGGCAGCCGTTTACCACCTCAAGGTGCAGGGCAATGATCGAATACATGGGGGTGCTTTATTAACTGAGGAGAAGCTAATTAAAGGAATAAAGAAAGATGATAAAACAAGGTTGGAATTTGCTGGTCACAGATAATAGCCTCAGCCTAAATTAGATCATGTGCTCCAACTGGGATCTCCATCCTTCTGTTCTTTGCGTCAGTCAATAGCTAAGGCCTTGTTGGAGGATTAAAACATCGTAATAAGTAGTAGAGTCCATTTCAGGCGTCTCTGTTTTCCTTCTTATGGTTTCACTGTAATGCTGGGCAGCTCTAGCTTTTAATTTCTTGTGTTGTATTGTGATCCTGGCCTGGTTGTGATACAGGATAGTTTTGTATTCTTCTGTACTTTTCAATAAAAGCTCATCTGACTCACCAAACAAAAAATTTCTTGTTGCAGGTTGCAGATTCATTGCACTCATCTTCACTCCTTTCTGGTGTGTATGTGTATTGCTTCTCCCACAAATTATAATATATGAAATATTATCTTAATATCTTTGTATACTTTCCTTGTGTTAAGGTTACAGCCCTTTTTGAATGGAATGATTACTTATATATATATATATATATTAGAATTGAAATCCTGTAAAATGCTCAGCTGCTGGAGGAGTCTTAGGAACATAATGAAAACTTGAAATTCACTCATTCTCTTGC
Organism: Quercus variabilis; assembly: GCA_030445155.1. Classification (NCBI taxonomy): domain Eukaryota; kingdom Viridiplantae; phylum Streptophyta; class Magnoliopsida; order Fagales; family Fagaceae; genus Quercus; species Quercus variabilis. The sequence continues at coordinate 8,421,359 of CP129456.1, forward strand.
ACGGTGATTCATAAGTATTTAACTTTAAGTAGAAAATTCCAATGCAAGTAAGAATGAGTGGTTGATTTGTTTTTGTTTCTTGATCTGTTAGAGCCCCCTGACATCAGAAACTGGTTTTCAAGCTATGTGTATGATTCTCCTGCACTGGGTACAAATGATTTTGGAGATTCCCTTTCTAAAGAAATTGAATGTGAGAATGATGAGTTTGATATTGAAGAGACCGACTTGGAAAAAGAGGAGACATTGGGGAAATACAGCAAAAGTAAAAATAGAGGTGAAGTGATTATTGGTGAGAAGATGCACTCAAATGGCTTTGTAAAATCTAACAGTTGTTTTATGAATAATGAACAGAAAGAGCGGTCTTCAAGAGAGGTACTCTTTATCCATCTCTATATCATTCTAGTTGTTCATCCCTTCTCTTATGTTTCATCTAATTACAAAATTATATAGTTCACATTGACTCTGATTAATAAAGATGTCTATTATGGCTTTTGGCTTTTAAGACTATGACTTAGTGGCACAATTGTGACTGGACTATGTTGTATTGTACCATTTCAACTATGTTCCATAACACTGAAAACTGTATCACATCTAGGATTTGGAAGAAGATCATGGATCTTTGTCTTATTTCAACACCCCCCCCCCCCCCCCCCTCCCCCCTCTCACACTGGGTAGGCCTTGTGGAGTGGGGCACAAATGATATAACAGGTTAGGACCATCATATCCAAATTTATTATTTGGGCAGCTGTTTTACCACCTCAAGGTGTAGAAGAATGCTCGAATACATGGGGGTGCTTTATTAACTGAGGAGAAGCTAATTAAAGGAATAAAGAAATATGATAAAACAAGGGTGGAATTTGCTAGTTACAGATAATGGCCTCAGCCTAAATAAGACCATGTGCTCCAATTGGGGTCTCTATCTTTCTGATCTTTGAGTCAGTCAATAGCTAAGGCCTTGTTGGAGGATTAAACCATCGTAATAAGTAGTTGAGTCCATTTCAAGCGTCTCTGTTTTCCTTCTTATGGTTTCACTGTAATGCTGGGCAGGTCTAGCTTTTAATTTCTTGTGTTGTATTGTGATCCTGGCCTGGTTGTGATACAGGATAGTTTTGTATTCTTCTGTACTTTTCAATAAAAGCTCATCTGACTCACCAAACAAAAAATTTCTTGTTGCAGGTTGCAGATTCATTGCACTCAACTTCACTCCTTTCTGGTGTGTATTGCTTCTCCCACAAGTTATACTATATGAAATATTATCTTAGAATCTTTGTATACTTTCCTCGTGTTAAGGTTACAGCCCTTTTTGCCTTTTTTTTAATGGAATGATTACATACATACATACATACATACATACATACATATATATATATATATATATATATATCTCTTGTAAAATGCTCGGCTGCTGGAGGAGTCTTCAGAACATAATGAAAACTTGAAATTCACTCATTCTCTTGTACGGTGATTCATAAGTAGTTAACTTTAAGTAGAAAATTCCAATGCCAGTAAGAATGAGTGGTTGATTTGTTTTTGTTTCTTGATCTGTTAGAGCCCCCTGACATCAGAAACTGGTTTTCAAGCTATGTGTATGAGTCTCCTGCACTGGGTACAAATGATTTTGGAGATTCCCTTTCTAAAGAAATTGAATGTAAGAATGATGAGCTTGATATTGAAGAGACCGACTTGGAAAAAGAGGAGACATTGGGGGAATACAGCAAAAGTAAAACTAGAGGTGAAGTGAATATTGGTGAGAAGTTGCACTTAAAAGGCTTTGTAAAATCTAACAGTTGTTTTATGAATAATGAACAGAAAGAGCAGTCTTCAAGAGAGGTACTCTTTATCCATCTCTATATCCTTCTAGTTGTTCATCCCTTCCCTTATGTTTCATCTAATTACAAAAATTTATAGTTCACATTAACTCTGATTAATAAAGATGTCTATTATGGCTTTTAAGACTATGACATAGTGACACAATTGTTACTAGAGTTACCAAATCTTTTATTATTCTGCTGTATCTTAAATCAAAAGTATTTGAAGAAACAAAGTCTAATTATCAGATGATAGTTTCTTTTCTGAAGCGTTCCTGCTCCACCCTTCCCCCTCTTAAAATTAGATGGAATTTTGATATTTATAAAAGGTAGGAGTGTTTATTGTCTTTGTTATCTCATTCCATGCTTTCATGTTTGCAATTTATAGGGTGACAATAGGCTTAGAGGGAATGAAAATGCGTCTTCTCAAAACAATTCGTCTTTTGAACAAAGCTTGAACTTTAAAATAAAGCAAAACCATGGAGTTAGTCCAACCAAAGATGTATCAAGCTTGAATGATGAAGATTCTCAAAGTAAGAATGAGCAACCCCAAAAAATTCATTGTATGCCATTGGATATCAGAACTTCAGGTGGTGATAGAAAATCTCCAAAATGCTTGATTCATAGTAGGGGTGCCATACAGGAGTGCTCTGAAGTGAAGGTCAAAACAGAAGATGTGGAGTGTGTATCACCTGAAAGCAAGTTAAAGTTAAATCTAGTCGATGGAATTGCAATGACAAAATCAACTCATGGACGCAATGGCAAGGAAAATGCAGAAAATAATTCAGAAAATGGTTTTGTTGCAACAAGGAAGATGAGCTCAAAAAGAACAAACAATGAGAATTCCTTGAAAAGTCCAGAAGGGATTAATAAACGGACAGTTTCTTCAGCAGGTGGAAATGTTGGTGTCGTAAAAAGAAAGGTCTTAACAGAAACAACCAATTTCCAACACTCTGATGCAATGGCGGTTACTGGGAAATGGCGGTGTCCTCAAAAGAGTAAGCCAAACCTAGGACCTCCTTTGAAGCAACTTCGACTAGAGCAATGGGTTCGCAGGGTGTGAAAGCTTCATATGAAGAAATCTTGGATACTTAGGGAGAATTCAATCCTCTCTCAGCAAATCCTTGGTCAGTCAGTAGGTGAAATTATTTGATACTACACATAGCTGCTTGTCACCTCATTGATTTGCTTGATCCTTACATACGAGCAAAGGATAAATAAGGATATTTGCATGTAGATTGCTACTTGCTAATCATCTGAATATCACAAATTTGTGTCATGTCATGTGCCTTTAATGGTGGAGATCTATATTATTAATACCTAATATCAAGCAAGGGTTGTTTCAGTGTACATTTCTATAGAATTTGTTCTACATACTTCGAACTTCGGAGGGCATCATTATTGCTAGGAAATTTGTGTACTGAAATTCTTTTTTTTACAAAATAAAATTGAGATGCAAGGTATCAATCCTCATTCATTTAACTAATAATGTAAATGTTTATACATTGGATAAAATGCATTAATAAGACAATTAGAATTCTTATGTTGATGCACTAATAAGATCACACCCCCCCCCCCCCCCCCTTTTTTTGGCCAATAAGTACATAAATTTTGATACTGTGCCAAATAGACACTTTGTTCTGTTAGTAGTTCCGTCAATGCTCAATAGACTCAAGGGGGGAAAAAATCTTTTTTTAGTTTTAACCACTCATCTAACCCCTGGAGGTTGACGGGGATGAAGTCCTTATATTCATAGTCGTCCCCCTCCATCAATTTGCTTCCTATGGAGGAGTCCTTATACCTCTCTTCAACGTCTGAGCAGAGATTGTACAAGGTCGTCATGGATTTTTTTTTCTTTTATTTTTACGGCAATTTGGGTCTTTTGAGTGCAAGGAGAAGAGGTTTGTGGTTTTTGCCGGTCGTTTACTTGTTTGTTTGTTTGTTTGTTTTTATTTTATTTTTTTAATTTTTAATTTGGTTTTTGAAAATTATTTGGTTATAATTTATAAAGCCTCTAAAATATCATATGTAGCTTTTTTTTTTTTTTTTTTAACTTGATTTTTTAAAAGTTGAGTTTCAATGTGGAACTCTATTTTACCAAAGTCGAGTTCTAATTTGAACTTGATTTTGAGAAATTTGAGTATCAAAAAGAGGCTACATAATTAACCAAAAAAAATGAAAATATCCAATTAGTAAAATCACCCACAAAAAAGATTGAAGTTGAAAGGAAAAAAAAAAAAAAAAAAAGGAAATGTGAGGTTCTAATTTTTAATCATTAAACTTGAAATTAAATTATAATTATTTAACGAAGACTCAAAAAATTTACTTGTATTAGTGAATTTTGGCTACCAAATTTTACCGGTAGATAACAAAAAATTATTTACCAAATATGTTATTATTAAAAATAAATTAAAACAAGAAAAAAGAAAAAAAAGACAACATAAAGAAAAAACCTCAAAAGTAAAAAACTAAAAATTATTTATCAAAAATCTAATTATGATTTCAAATGTGTTTCCACACCATGATGATTCCTCTCTTCTTTGACTCTTACCTCATTTTCTTCCTCCATCACCTCCTTTGTCTCTCTTCCTCTCCTTTGTCAACTATTAGATTGCTTCTTCCCTATGTCTTTGTCACTCACCACCTTAAGGTTGTGCTTTGGTTCTTTGATGTTCCTAAGAGCACCATGATAAATATGCAATGGAAGAATAAGGTTTAGCCTTATTTGCAATGAGAGTTTGAGCAGTGAGAGTTTGCTTCTCTTGCCCAATTTGCAAAATTTCTTTCCAAGTTGACCAAAATTTACAATTTGATTAACCCAAAAATTTACAATTTGACAATCGTTGTTGTGGCAACAAAGCTAGCTAGTTATTTCCCAAAAGTAGACCAAGTTTGGATGAATCAAACTAAGATTTCGGTTTAGTTTGCCTTAATTTATATTGATTTGGTAATATTTAATTCAATTTATATCATGTAGGTGTTTAGTATCTAAGAAAGTAATGTAAAGTTGAAATTTTGAAATTTTTATTGTTGTGGAGTGGAGAGGAGTGGATCAAACATTTGAGATTTAAGTTTGGGTAGGTGGGAGAAATTAAATATATATATATATATATATATTTAAATAGATTTTTTTATTATAAAAATGTATTATTTTATTTTTAGTTTAATTAAATAGAAAAAAAAAAATCTCTAAATGCCACAAACATTAAACGACGTCGTTTTCAGGGTGTAAACTGTAAACTGAAACATCTCCAACAATGGATAGGAGTAGCAGAGTGGCAGCGTTATCAAAGATTATCTCTTCCCCGCACTGCTCTCACAATATTCTCCAAACGCTAAAACTCTGAGTCTCAACAAAATTCTCGTTGAAATTTTCCAATCCAGAAAAAATGGTAGTAGTTTTCAGGGTCTTAGCGAGGTCTGTAACCCATAATTGTTTGAAAAAATCGAAACCCAATCAACAATCGCTAAGCTTGACAACAAGTTTCACTTCCAATCCCCACACATGGCGGTTTCAGAGTCTCAGAACTCTCATTTTGGAGTCCACAACTTCCGAATCGGTCAAACTGAACAGACTCTCCGACCCAGATTCTGGTAACTTACTCATAAAACTTTAAAACTCGACAAGCTTACGTTTTGGCTTTTGAAACTACAAACCCACTTGAGTTTGTGTGTATCTGTGTTTTTAAGAATACCCATTTGAGATTGTTGTATGTACAGGAATTGTGGAGGTTAAGTTGGAGAGACCGGGAGCTAAAAATGCTATTGGGAGAGACATGCTAAGAGGGTTACAGCAGACCTTTGATGCAATTGAAAAGGACCACTCTGCTAAAGTTGTCATGATTTGCAGTTCAGTTCCAAAGGTGTTCTGTGCAGGGGCTGATTTGAAGGTAATATTAATGAAGATATCAACTTGGGTTTATTGGGAATGAAACTTAAGGTTCGCTGGATACTGTTTATTTTATTGAAATTGAAAACTTATTATTGAAAGCTCTGTAGATAAAGAAAGTTAATTGAAATAAAATAAGACTGTAAATAGTATTAAAAAGTGCAGTACGACCCATTAATAATAGTAAAAATAAATTAAATAGTAAAATAATTTTAATTTTTCATTGGTATCCAAACTCACGCTAGTATGAAAATGAAATAATCCAATGTAATGTAATTGGACTACTGTTGCAGGGAAAGTCTTTTTGTTTGTTGTTTGTTTGGAATGTTAAGAGGAAGAAGGATAAAGGGTCATTTTAAGGATGTGACAAATTGCATTTTATTGTAATTGTAATTATAATTATCATATGGGTTCAATCGCGTATGGGTACAGGAGTTGTGTTTATCTACAATGAAAGAATAATTATTATATAGGCAATGTGTTCCAAGGTAGTATACTGGTGGATCGGTAACTTTGCTATTGTGAACAGCTTTGAAAATTGGATTGGAAAGTGAAAAATCTCCAATCATAAGTTTAGATAAGGTTATTATTATTATTATTATAAAGATTTAGGTAACTAAAAATAAAGTACTACATGTTTAGCTGACAAAACCATGATCTGTACACATTTTCATGTTGAATGGAGTTTTTAATAATAACTCAGTTTACTAGGTCCAGTCAGATAAAGGCTTATAGTTATAGATGTTTTGCTGCTTTTCATGAATAGTGACCCGTAGAAGTACCATGGTATGAAATAGAATCTAAAAAACAAGGGTGTTGTTGGGGAAGGAGGGAGATAGTTCTGGATGGGAAGAGTTTATGAGGACTGAGACGTTTTGTCAACTGCTAGCAAGGTCTTTAAAAAATGTACTTTTCTTAGATGGTCGCTTTTTTAGTCTTTTCAGGATTTTTAGCCCTTTTTTCTTCCTAAGGCTATGCTTGAAACCTGTGCAGTGGCAGGGAGATTAACTAGCAAAGAACATTAATGTGGTACCTTTGAAAAACCATATAGATGTTCTTTCCTCATAAATTCTGAGGTTCCCTTTAACTCCTATGCTGTACATTATTTGAGGCTTTTTATATCTTAAATCCTGTTAAATCTGTTGACTGAAATTTATGACACAAAGTGGTTTTAATGCTATTTTCAGCTAGTAAGCTGTTGAAGTTTCTGTGGCAAATGATTAACATGTTAGTGCAAATCATGAATACCATGAGAACCATCACTATATCTTATTATGTAACTAACCTGTTTTGGTTTTATGTCTTGGCATAAGTGTTTGATCTCATGCTTCTAATTATGCTTGTGTTATTATTATTAATTTTTCCATCGTGAAGACCGTATTCACACAGTGGTATCATATATGTGCTTGACAGTCCTCCTGTTAATTGGGTTGGCAGGAGCGCAGGATAATGGATCCCTCAGAGGTTCATTTTTTTGTCAAATCGCTTCGCTTGACGTTCTCATTTTTAGAGGTTAGTCCTTATCCTGGTTCTGTTGCTATCAAATTTGGCACTGTAACAAATGGCACATGAAATGTCTCTAACACTTGCCTCCAATCACTTCCAACGATCGGGATTTCATTTAAGGCTGGGTCATGTTTGAGCCTCAGACTCCCTTCACTTAAGCTTCAAGACTGTATTTGTGCTCTAATCCGCTTACCAGAGAGTTCCAACTGCCGAAATTCTGGTTATATTCCTTTTGGAATCCTGAAGTATCTTATCTAGTCATTCTTGTGCCATAAGTTTACAATGTTAACTGACATTTATAAACCCATGTTTTTGCACGAATATTCTGTCTACATTTTGGACTTAAACAGTTGACTAAATTACAATTTACAACATTAGTTTGGGGTAATTCTGGTTTTTCCCCTTAAAGTTACAAAATTTGGATACATTCCCCCTAACATTACATATTTTTTGGATGTAAGCCTTCCATTCATCTGCTGTGATGAGGTGTTCATTAGGTGCCAACTTAACTCAAAACAACGTAGTTTTATGGATCCAAATTTTGAAATTTTCAGTGGTAAAATCAAAATTACTCCAGACGTTAAGGGTGTAAATTGCAATTTAGTCAAAATATATCTGACATGACTTTAATAATGTTCTAAACAACATCGTTTTGAGCTTAGTTGGCACTTAATAGACACCCTATCACTGTAAATTAATGGAAGAACTTGAATCCAAACGATACTTAAAGTTAAGGGGATGGATCCAAAATTTCAAACTTTAGGAAGGAAAAATCAAAATTACCCCAAATTTTAAGGGTGCAAATTGCAATTTAGTCTAAACAGTGTTTTCCAAATTGATTTTATCATGCTGTAGTTTTCACTCTTGCTCTCAATGTATGTTATGTTACTTGGCAGTCATATTCTGACTTGCATACTTTATGCCATTTCTCCATATATATGTTAGCTCCTTGTAAGATGTGATATGGTGTCTTTCATAACCACTTCTTTCTTTTCCATGAATACTCAAACGAGTTTCTTTACCTTGAACACTGACATTATTTACTTGAATACATTTTATCCAGGCACTTCGTGTGCCTTCTATCGCTGTTATTGAAGGAGCAGCATTGGGTGGTGGACTAGAAATGGCTCTATCATGTGATCTTCGGATATGTGGTAGTTCTAGATTTATAAACATTTGAATTAATTCTAATATGTCCACTGAGATTCTTGCTGCTTGCATGTCCTGATCATTTCCCATCTTGGATGGCTCAGGAGAAGATGCAGTTTTAGGCTTGCCAGAAACGGGACTTGCTATAATCCCTGGGTGTGTAGAATGTTTAATAAATCTCATTTGTATCTAATCAGATTGATAATTAAATTTAGGGAATGACATCATTAATTTAGTTTGACTATTTTGGAGAGGCTACTCTCTGTATTAATATTATTTAGTGACATTTCATCCCTTTCACAAATCCTGGCTTTCCACAGGGCAGGTGGGACGCAACGACTTCCTAGATTGGTTGGAAAAGCAGTAGCAAAGGAGCTTATATACACTGGTCGTAAGATTTGTGGCAGAGATGCAATGTCCATGGGTATGTATGATTGGGTGCTGCTTTGTTTTTGTCCCATATTTAGTTACAGAAGTGTGTGCTATGCTGCAGGTCTTGCTAATTACTGTGTTCCTGCTGGTGAAGCTCATATAAAGGCGCTTGAAATTGCTCGGGATATAAATCAGAAGGTAAAAGTTTCTCTATCCTAATCTAATATGTAATAATAGTTGTCTCGTGTATAACAACAATGCAGTTGTGTGAAATTACTTATCAAAAAAAAAAAAAAACAATGCAGTTGTGTGAAATTAGTTTTAAGCAACCATATCATGAATTCGCTGACAGGACCTTTTTTGTTGTTGTGATTTAATTAAATGTCCATGTGTTGATCATTATGATCATTGAAGAAATGAATCATTGATACAATGCTCAGGATTTGTGGTTAAAGAGAATTTAGCTAATTTAGAGCATGTACTAAATTACTTACCATTATTGTTAATTGTCCAAGAAGCAACAGTTGTAATTCTTGTTCATGCTTGGCACTTGGCACATATTACTATTTTGATAATCCATTTCTATGGTAGTTACAACTTTTTAAGTATTTATAAATTTAGGCATGGATGAAAATTCCATGAATTTCAATCTTTAGCTAACCTCAAATGTATATTAGCCAAAAAGAAAGCTAATCTCAAATGTAAGGTTACAAATATGTTTTTCATAATAGGCACTGCCCTAATGGAGCTGCATCAATGTTCCTCTATTTTTTCACCCTTCTACCTGGAAAAATATTCAATACTCCAAGATAAATGTTCCCTCCTATCACATGAATAGTAGGTCCCACTATGAATTTAATTAGTAAGACTTATTATTATGTGAGAGAAGGGAGCATTATTCCCGGAGTACTGAATAATTTTTTTTTTTTTAAAAGCAAGAGCTTCTATATTGTATGCTTTGGGACTAATAAAACTTCTCTATGATTTGTACTGATGACAGAAAATGTATAACATGTTCGAAATTAGTACTTGAGCCCAAAAACTACGCAACTAATTTTGTTGGACCAAGACAGAATTGTGCATGATTCTTTCACAATCAAATTGACACGTAATATTCTCAACAGGGTCCAATAGCAATAAGAATGGCAAAAAGAGCCATTAACGAGGGACTTGAGATTGATATGGCATCAGCCTTAACATTGGAAGAAGAGTGCTACGAGCAGATACTGAACACAAAAGATCGGCTGGAAGGCTTGGCAGCATTTGCTGAGAAGCGGAAGCCAAGGTATACTGGTGAATAAAAAGAAATGAATTCTGGTAATGACCTACATCTGAACAAGTTGGTGTCTTTGGTTTAATGTTCTCATCAAGTTATTTTTTTGGCCCTATGAGAGAAACCCTTAAGTTAGAGACTTAGATTTCTGTAAAATAAAAGCCAGCATTCACCTTGTATGTCCCACTCATTTGAAGATAATTGGAAATTTTTAGTGGCCAAGAGCCTTGTAGCTCAATGGCATTGTTTGGTTCTCTTCATGGAGAGAACTTTGGTTGAAAAACCACCACCCCACCCCTTGTTTTCGGTGAAAAAAATAAGGAAAATTTCAAGTGGGACATTGGTTCAGAAGCTGTGTACATTTGAGATGGCCTACTTTTTATCAACAGTGACACAATAAAATTAGCCCCTCAGGTTTAGACCTGAATGTAAATTTTTATTTTTAGGAAGCACGAATTCTCCACTTTTGCCCATGTACCCGTATTTAATACGTATTCATACTGGATACCTTTGATATACTTCTGCATGTGTGTCCCAACTTTATTTTTTTGGGGGAAAAAAATGTTGATATGTCTGGGATGCGATCAGGATGTGGCCCTGATACATTCGTAACCTACTCGCCAATATCAAGAAATAGCCCAAACTCTTTTTTTTTTTTAAGATATTGGTTTCAATGTTAAACACTTAGAGCGTTCCCATTAAGGATGCTAAAAATGCTAAAAGCTAAATTTTACCAACACACAAAAATACCCAATACATGAAAGATTTCAAATGCCAAAATTTTGACACACAGCTATAGTGAGCTGTTATCAATAACAGCTCACTATAGCATAAATGTTAAGCCAAATATTATTTTTTATTTCCCAACGGTCACCTTTTCTCTTCTTTCTTCTTTCTTCTCTCTCCTCTCTCACTTTCATCTTCTCTCTTTCTCGTAGCTTTTGTTTCTCTCTATTTCACGGTTTGAGCTCTTCCCTTCCAAGGTTCGTCGGTCGGGAACTTCAAAGCCCAAACACCACTGGACACGAAATTCACTTTGCCTTTGGAGTGTTGTCGTCGATATGGAGGTAGAGCTTGACGGTGGGGTGATTTGATTTTGTGGGTCTGGGTTCATGGGTCTCTGATCGGCATGGGTCTCTGATCAACGTGATGGTCATTGGAATTGTGGTGGCTAGTGGCTGGCAACCTCACTCAACTCTGACCAAGCCGATTCACTCGCTGCCTCATTCGCAGGTATGGATCAAGCCATAAGCAATGGCATTGATGTGCTTTTGCTCTCTCTTAGTGGTTGTTTTTCTTTTTCCTTTTCCGATTGTTGGTGGTGATGAGGTTGTGGGTTTGGGTTTGTGATTTTGGTGGGTTGTTTTTCTTTTTCTTTTTCCGATTGTTGATGGTGATGAGATTGTGGGTTTGTGATTTGGTTGTGATTTTGGAGGGTTGTTTTTCTTTTTCTTTATTCGGTTGTAGGTGGTGAATGGTGATGAGGTTGTGGGTTTGGGATTGTGATTTGGTTATGATTTTGGTGGCTGGTGGTCATGGTTGTGGGTGGTGGTGAGAGTGGCAGTTGTTTTAGTTATGGTGACGCCGGCGAGTGGTTTTATTTTTTCTTGTTTTCGATGGTGGTGGCCAGTAGCGGCTAGCCATGGGCGTGGGTTTGCAAAGAAAGTGGTGGGTTTTTAGAGAAAGGGAGAGACACAAATAAGAAGAGAGAGAAAGAAACAGACATAGAATTAAAAAAAAAAAAATATATATATATATATATATATATTTAAATGAAGTGGTAAAAAAAAAAAAAATAGAATCTTTGATGTATGATTTATTATAAAGTGAGGTGTTAAAAGCTAAAAAGTAGTGTTTTGATATGGTAAATGCTAACTTGATGGGAATGCTCTTATCTAGGTTTTTTATTTTTTTATTTTTTTATTTTTTATATATTTTTATATATATTTTTAAGTTATCTTTTATTTTTGTATTCTAAACATTATTAAAAGGCTATGGGTTCTCTTTATTATCCATTATTGTTCTGAAGTTGATATATGCTTAGCAATGATGTAATTATTCAGTATTCTGGGAGTATAATAGTGGGTCCTATTATGAATATAATTAGTAAAATCCACTATTATGTAAGAGGGAGGGAGCACACATATATTGTGCTCCTAGAACATTGAATAATTACTCCTTTAAAATGTTTAACACTATATAAATATAAATATATATATATATATATATATAATAATTAATTAATACACAAATCCCACCATGTATCCCATTGTATCGTATCCAAGTTTTTGAGGAATTATCCATTCTATACCCACAACCCACGTTATCGCAAGTTTCCAGTCTTCTTATTTCTCGCTTTGTCGGTCTTCTTATTCTTTGCTTTGTTTGCTCATTTTGTTGTTGCTTCTCCTTACACCCCAGGTTCTCCATCCTTTACTTTTTTCACTCTTTCTTTCTTTTTCTTTTTCTTTTTTTTTTTTATAAAAAATTTGTTATGTGTGATTTCTTAATTTAGGTGCCAATTTTTGATATTTGAAAAGTTAAAAAATGTTGAATATTTCAACTTTTAAACTGTAGGGGCCGAAATTGAGTTGGCCCAGCCTAACTTGATCAAGAATGGGTTGGGTTTAAGGCCCAATACAACTAATTTATAGAGGTGGATGGCTAAGGTCAACCTTCAATGCCTTTGGTAGTCTCAGTTTAGTAATTTAAAGAAATAAAGTTGGCAAGAACAACAGTATAGTTTAAGAGCTAAGACAAGGAAGAAATAAGGATTCTTATATAAGTTTCTTCCTTGAGCTAGCCGAGGAGCAACAATTCTATTGATTTATACTTCTCAGTTTTACAATGATTACTTTCACTCTCTATTGCTCTTATTTCTCTCTCCCAACCTTTTCTGATCCCCTTCTTGAAGGAGCTTCCTTCCTTTATATAGTTGCTTAGATTGCATTCTAGCCCTCCACTTGGATAGTCATTGATCCTTACTTGGATACTTGTCCCATCATTGCCTTGTTGGTGGTGGTAAAGTAGGCTGCAGGCTGTGGGAGCACTGTTTAGGAGGCTATTCTATCATTAATGCAGTAGGCTAAGTTGGTACAGTGCATTAAATACAGAAGTGATGAGTGTTTTATCTAGATGTTTTCACGTTCCCTTGTTTGCATGTCTCTACTTCCTTCTTTGGCTTTCAACCCTATGGCCTTGGTGGTCTATCCCCGATTTCTTGAGGAGCATTTGCTCCTTGGGCTCCTTGGGTGAGTCATTTTCCTTGGTTTCTCTTAATGAGTTATCCTGACTGGACTAGGCCTAATATGATGAATAGTTGGGTTCCATTGTCCCTCAGGCAAATTTTGCCCAATGATACTTTTTCTTTACTCTTCCCCTTCCCACATAAACCTTTTTGTCTGTTTGCGTGCTGCTTTGGGCTTGAGGTTGGCATATCATATAAGGCATGGGCTTAAAATTTGGGCTTGAGGTTGGCATATCATATAAGGCATGGGCTTAAAATTGAAATACTCGTAACAAATTATATGGCTTTAAAAAATAATATATACGATAACTCAATCTATTGGTATTAACTAATACCGAAATATCATATTTCTTTGAACAAATCAAAATGGCTTCTAGTGTGGTATTAACAACTTTGGTCAGGACAGCTTGACATGGCTGAACAACTTACAAAAACAACCAAACCTTTTGATTAAGGCAATATAGGAGAGAGCTACCCTAAATGTCAGTTTCCAACCTCTTCTTCATCAAAAGGAGCAGTGTCCACAGAATGATATACTTTCTCTCATCCATCATTAATTATGGCTCACATACCGTCATTTGCATTTAATACAACACAATAGGAACTTCCTCAACTATGGGAAAGCACCTTAGGATTATGACCCCACGACTGATCTAAGAGGGTGGCATGTTGTCAGGCTCTTTGCCTGATTGAAAGGGGAAACTCCACCAAACTTTACTAAGCCAACTTGACTCTATAGATACCCCTCCAAGCCACAAGTGAAGTTATGCATAGAAATCACTATTAATGCTCTATTATTTTGGTGAATGGTAGTTCGAGGGGTTTTTTCTAGAGCTCTAAAGGACTGAGACAAGAAGATCTGCTATCTCTATTATTATTTATATTATTTATCGCTGGTTGATGTTCTGCACAATATGTGAATACATTCCTAAGAATGATTTTGTAGCATTTGCCTTTGAAATCTTGCTTTATTATTACAACTCTCCATATCACAAATAATTACTGTGTCATTAGATTTTTTTTTTTTTTTTTTTTTTTTTTTTTTTTTTTTTTTTTTTTTTACTTCTACGTTCAAATTTCATTGAGGAATCCACGTAAATTTCATTGAGGAATCCACGTATATAGGATACATCTTCTTGACTCTTTTTTCTTTGTAAATGATTATATGTCTCATTTGGCATGCAAGCTGATATATTCAGATTTCTGTCTCAACAATCTAATTGGGTAAGAATTGAAATCAGAAAATATGAATTAAATTGTTGAATTTTTAGGTTAGAACATGACTAAGTGTTTTAACCATAACTTTCTGCTCACAAATCGGATTGAGATGAAACCAATGTTTTTTGAAAGATAATTCAAAATGTAATCATTTTCACACATTTACTATACCAAAATTGCCTACCAATGTGAATCGAATTTTTTTTTTTTTTATAAATTTTTTCACGATTTTAACAATTTTTTGATAAAATTTTGAGTTCCATTCGAGTTTTGGACCAAAATTTAGTCATTTTGAATCAGTTAAGGGTAATGAATATTGAGGAATTAATGTATTTTAATAATATAGTTATCCTTAAGAGATTTAATTTAAAAACTACATTATTTATCCATTAAAACTAAATGATCCTATGTCTGATGGTGCAACCTTGTCTAAAGCCTAAACCAATGGGATTATCAACTATGACACATCATTGATCATAAGTAATCCATTAAAGTACCAATCATAATTAATCAACCATAATCACATGTGTCTAGTCCTAATTGTAGGAATGCATATTAATAGTTAAAACTTGATTCAGTGTAACTTTTAATCCAATGTTTGAATTGTAGAACATGATATGTCATTTTGATCATTAGAACTTTTAGATTTATTTTTAAATGAAGAATTTGGAAATCTAATGGTCAGAATATGATTTGTCCTTTTAGGTCCCAAATTGACATATTTGCTTTTAGTGAGGTTAAATGAAGGTTGAAAAATGAGGTGTCTATATGAACATGATGAACATACTACTAGGATTAGGGTTTCAATTACATGTTGAATTTTCGTTTGTTGTTGCTTTGACATGTTTGAATGCTATATCATGAATTTTTGCATGACATGAATCTATGACCACTATGTTCTTGAAGACTGATTGCATTGGGAGAGTGGAGACTCCTTCCCACTTCGCAACTTAGCATTTGATGTTAGATCAATAGTTCTAGACTAGTTCTTACCCTATTATTTTCATATTTTTATAATGTAGCAAAACCATGTCTTATATTTTAATAATAAATTGTATCTAGAAACAAGACTATTTAATTTCTCCCTTTTATATTCAATTGTGATGTTATACTCTATATTTTAAATGAAATAAAATGGACGTATTTCATTTTAATGGTTTTCTAATTCTTTTTCTTTTTTAAATAAAATAAATAGCGAATCCAAGGTAAAACTCTCTATCTAAGAAGTATAGTATCATTAGTTACTACCACAATTTTGTGAGACATTAATACATGACCTAACCTTTTTGTCTTTTGGGCCTGTTTGGATTGAGGGAGGAAAGAGGAAGAGTGGAGGAGAATAGAATAGAGTTAGTTGAAAATAGGCTAATTTTGTGTCAATTTTACTCTACTCTACTTTCCTTCTCTCTCCCTCAATCCAAACGAACTATTAGTGTAAAAATTGGTACTGGACTTGTTCTTTGGTACCAAAATAGAGCTGACCTTCATTTTTCCAAGATCCCACATGACTAGCATTTTCCCATACCACTTTTTTTTTTTTTTTGGCTGAATAAATAAGGGTCAGTGTAGACTTATCGATTTCATGACACGGGACAGTAAAAATAATATCATATATAAGACTTTGATGGTCTATTGTGAAGTTGGGTAATATTTTGTTATAAACCATTTTGTGTAAGTACGAGCCTTTGTTGGGAAGTCCATCATGGAGACATGAAAGGACGAAGCGGGCCTTCGACCCTTGATTTATTGAGGAGAAAGGACCTTTTATTTAATACCAATTCATATTCCAACAGAGACATAAGCCATGAGCCCATTGATGAAGTAACAAAGATTCGTACTTTAAGGGAATGCTTGTTTGGAGAGATTTTAGGGAGGATGGAAAATTAAGGAAAGAAAAGTGAAGAGAAAACTTTTTAATGGGTTGTTTGGTTGGAAGGGGGAGAGGGAAAAAAATATGGTGGGGCCTAGATATTTTCTCTCCGGGTCCACCAAAATAATTTCTCTCCAAAATGGAGAGAAAACTTTGAGGAAAAAACTGAGTACATTAAAAAGATTGGAATACCCATGTGCAAGTGCACATGGGTTTTCGTTTCTATCACTTTTTTTTTTCTCCTTTGATTTTTATCCCAGTCCGTTGTACAGACATACTACTGCTATCTTTTTTTTTTTTTTTTTTTTTTTTTTGGTTATCAAAAAATATCTTCCTCTTTGTTTAATTTTGCGAATTTTTTTTCTTTTTTTTTTTTTTTTTTTTTGGTCTTTTCCTGTACTTTTTTTTTAGTGCTCATCTTGCATTAGCTTGTACTCCTTTTAAAAAAAAAAATTTGAAGTGTTCATACTTCATACACAATTTTTAAATAAAAAAAAATGTGTTATTTTTTTTGTTTTATTTAATAGGGACATAATTGTAAATTTATACTTACTTCATTTTTCATCGTCTCATTTTTCCTCTCAACCAAATAAAAGAGTTTTCCATCCTTCCAATTTTCTATCTCTCCAACCAAACACACATGAGAAAAAATTAAATATTTTCTATCCTCCCATAATTTTCTATCATTCCACTTTTTCACCCCTCCAACCAAAAGGTAAAGCCAATTCTGTGAAGTGAGGAAGGAAGAATAGTAGGTTGTGTCCAACTTTTTTTTTTTTTGGTTGATGGGAAGGTTGTGTCCAACTTATAATATAAAGAAAATAAAGACTTTATGTCAATCCGAGAAAATATGTGGATCCTTGGTAAATAATCAAACCCGTGCAGTTCGATGAAATGTGTATATATATATATATATATATTGAGAAAGAAGTTGGATGAAAATTGGTCCTTTAAAGAAATTTAGCTCATGACTTGTTAGTTTTTACTTGCACAAAATAATGTTGATGTATCATGAGTTGTAGATAAAATTGTGTCATGTGGGATGAGGAAAAAAGTTACGTTGAACAAGCTTCACTAAGAAAATGAATAAAACATAGGAAGTCACTAAAACTCTAGTTGTACAATTATTTACCAATTATGTCATTTAAGCAATTCTTAACTTTTATTCCAACTTATGAAAAAGCTTGATATTTTTTCTAGGGTTGAGATTGTGTCCAGTAAATTAGTGCACTAGACACGTTAAGATGCGTATACGTGTCTGCATCTCAACTTGTCCAGTGCATTAGTGCACTGGACACAAACCATGTCTTTTTTGTGACTAACACTAAATTCTAGTCATGAGAAGATTAAACCAATCCAAGTGACAATTTGTAATGATGGGTAAACCATAATGAGAGTGATAGGTCATTCTAAGATCATCATTATGAAATAGCCCAGCCTGTCTGTGTAAAACCAATTGTATATTATTTTGGTAGCCTTTTCTAACTATTTTTATTCGTTGAAGGAATAATTTATATGGCAAGCCAGATAAGCTAAGGTAAATGACTCTACTGCAAAAATTTAGATTTTCTCTCCTGTTTTCATTAGTGACAGAGGTTCAAATTTGGAAACTGACAAAAAAACCTACCAAAAAATGAATGTCCTTGGATGATGTCAAAACAAAAACATGAATTTGATTCCCATCAAAAAAAAAGAAAAAAAAAAAGAATTTAACTATGCATAAATGACTTGAACCTTCTAGTTTTGTCATTATAATTTAAAATTGCCATAACCAATTCTCCTGTGTGCTGTGTTATATATGGCAAAGGTTCCAACTTATACATGGACAAGAGCCTAATGTAAAACTTGACATTCTTGGTCTCTTACCCCTTTTCTTTGTTATTCCTTACTGTCATTTTCTCAAAAAGAAATCTTTCTCTTCACAAGTTTATGGAGGTGGAATTGTCTTCAAAATCAAGAATAGACATGGTGGTGGAGACTCCACTCTCGGATGATAATCTGAAAAATGAGAATCCGAGTAGTTTTAGTGGAGGCTCCTCCTCTAGATTCAAAGGAGTGATGCCTCTGAGCAGTGGTAAATGGGGTGCACGGATCTCCCATAAGTACAAGCCATATTGGCTTGGGGCACATCAGAAAGAGGAACAAGCAGCCAGAGCATATGATAGAGCTTCCATCAAGCTTCAAAGGCGTGATGCCCCCCTCAACTTCCCTTGGACTAATTACTCTGATCAAGAGAGCATATTCCAAAGCCAGTACTCAAATGAGGAAATTTTGAACATGATCAGGGATCAAACTTACTCATCCAAGTTCAAAAAGTTCCGATCAAGTCATTCTTCGATTAAGGAAAATCCAGCATGTAACTCAATGAATGATCAAGGAATCTCATACCAGTTACTCTTTCAGAAGGAATTGACCCACAATGATGTTGCCAACAAGAATTTGCTCATCCCAAAGGAATTTGCATTGAAATACTTCCCACCACTTGCCATCATCGATTCAGACAAAAATGAAGAGAGGAGAGAGTCCATCAAATTAACCTTCTATGATAAACATTGTCGTTCATGGACTTTTCAATATTCATTTTGGAAGAGTTCCAAGAGCTATGTTTTCACAAATGGCTGGAGTCACTTTCTCAAGATGAATAACTTGAACCATAAAGACATTGTCTTTTTCTACAGATGTGAGAATGAAGAGAACAGTGTGTTTTACATGATAGATGCACAGCCAAAAAATGTTGAAAATTCAGTCTCTGGTGGGAATATGGAGCAGGAAATGGGTTTAAAAGAAATCATTAACAATGGCCTAGATGCTGCTAGCATGAGACAAGAGGAGGCAAATAAAGTGCTCAAACTTTTTGGTGTGCAGATTGGCTAAACCACCAAGCTTCCCATCAATTCGTTTGAAATGTTGAACGGAAAACAAAAAGGTCTTGTAATAGCATTCATCAACTTCATGATCCTTCTCCTTCCCCCCACAATGGTGAAGTGTTCAATGCATAGATGAAATATTTTCATTGACGTTAACATTTGGCACTCTATTCTATTTGTCATCTGGTTTAGTCTTGCTCACTTAAGTAGGAGTGACTAGTAATTTTTTCATTCATTTTGGGTGCAAGTTGTATTTAGATCAGTTTCTTGATTAAAAAACAAAATTAGTATGTTATCATTTTTTAAAAATTTTATTATCATTTATTTATAATTCGATATTATTGACATATTAGAAGGTGTTAATCAGTTAAATTACAAAACTCTTGGCAGTATGTTATCACATTATGCAAACACAAATTAATATCTAGTGCATTTATATATGTATTTTTAAATGTAATCTTGCTGAATGTTCTTTGTTTTTTCATACTGGTTAAAATTTGGTAGGGGGATTGAAGCAAGATTCATCATGCCAAAAAAAAAAAAAAAAACAACAACAACAACTACAAGTCAACAACAATGCTATTAAATGAATTTGGTTAATGGCAATTGATGGGAGATCCTCGGATTTTTTCCAACAAGGAGACCCAAAATTGTTGGCCTAACACGCCCTTGAATGTTTTATCCTGTTTATGAATAAAATAATATTTCAATAGTGGAATAAAAGGCAAGTCAGTGTCAAAGAGATGCTTCCTTTTTTAATAGTCCGGTAATATTACCAATATATGACATTCGTTTCATAATAATTGTTTTTTATTATCAGATCAAGACATCAATTAGTTTTTAAATTTTATGTATGCTGAAATTAAATCATATATATCTTATTCAACAAAAACTTTAATTGTTGAACTAACGATAACTCAGGTCAACAGTTGCTTCTTATCAAGGTTTATAATGATCTTTTTGTCTTCAAAAAATAGTATTATTATAAAAGAGACATGGTATTATTAGTACACTGATATCCTCTTAACCATTTTGTGTTTACTTTCTTTAACCACATAGAAAGTATTCGTATAATATGTGTACAAATTATTTGTATAATTTTTTATATTCTACCTTATATTCTACAAATTACAACTTGTTATGTAATTTTTTTTACTTTCCTTATAAAATAACTAAAGTTTAAAATATGAAACAAAAATCAAACACATGGTATACCACAATTTATGGAGTCTAAAGTGGAATACAAAAATGATACAAGGGATATATATTTAATAAGGAAGTTACATCAAGAGGAAAATTGTTTGTTGTAAATAGTGAAAAATGTTGTGTGAACTTGTATACCTAAAATTACAGTTTTAAAAATTGGACCAACAACGAGGACTAGGCTTCAATCCCCAAAAACTTCTTGTAAAAGAATCTGCCAATTTAATTACAAGACATTTGACTAGTCAAATATTACATTCCTAATATTAAGATATAAAAACCTTTATAATCCTTATGTGAAATTGCTTCCAGCCGTTATCTTAAATTTGATTTTCATAGTGATTTAGTTATTATGTACGGATTACACACATGCGTCTCATGTGTGCACCGCTAGTATACTTTGATTGTGTGAAAGAAGGATTATCAAAAACATAGTGTGAAAGAAGGAAGTTGAAATATATAGTAATGACAAAACAATAAATTAAAAAAAGCAATTTTTGTAAATGATAGAACCTCATAATTCTGCCCTATTTAACGAGTACAATAATCGCATGAAATGATTATTAAAAAAAAAAATGTAGGAGTATTAGAGTGTTCATATTAGCCTCCTCAAAATTTTAGCTAAACTATTAATAAGATTATTCGTTAATTCTACTAGAGGTTTCAAACCAATGAGTCATTGATAATTAATTCATACCATTGTTAGATATCTTTTTTAATAGAGTTTTGAGTTTTAACCTAAGGCACTTTTAATGATTGTTGACTTTTTATTAAACCAAGACACAAATAAGATTTTCTCAAAAAAAAAAAAAAAAGACACCAATAAGATTTTTTATGTAAGCGGAGATTAAACCACAAATATTTTATTCATATCATCATTAAATTGAATGAGTCAATTTGGCTTTTCTAGCATAATACAATCTAGTAAAATATTTTATAAAAGAAGCATTACCGCATAATATATATATATATATATATATATATATTTATTTATTTATTTATTTATTTTACATTTTAATTGCGTTTGATATTACACCAGTTGTTTTTTAATTGCGTTTGATATTATACGGTTTATACCATATTCATTAGGTAACCTAAGATTAGATTGCTTTTGTTATATTAGACAATATAACCATGTGATTAAAATTTCTAATTAAATATTTTTTTTAACAATTTCCTATAACAAAAAAATTTGCATTACTTTATTTTTAATTGAAATTAGCTTAAAACCCTATATTTGCAAAGGTGCAATACACACACATACAGAGTCATGTGTATGTAAATTACTTTGTCCGTCCTTAGTCAAAAAAAAAAAAAAAAATTACTTTGTCTGTCATGTTTTAGATTTTTGTATAACATTTCCACCTAATTAGTAGTAAACTGTACACATATTATTATATAGGAGCAAATGGAGTCTTTTTGTATTTTCTAAATTTAGATACATAAATATAATTGACATACTAAAGTATAATTGTAATGATACTATGGTCTTAAAAATCGAAACATTCAAAGAACTAGAAAAGTGTTCGATTTCCAATTTTTACTAGTTGAACCAAAGGTTTTTATAGGACTGATTGAAAGTCCAGTTTCCTGTTGAATTGCCTGCTCTAATTCGGTTTTTAAAACCATAAATGACACTTGTCACGAAATTGGAGTGCATTTAAAATCTAAAAAAACTTGACATCAAATAATATGGCAATTAGAATGACACTTTGAACAAATTTGGAGTGCTTTTTTTTTTTTTTTTTTTTTGGTATAATTCAATAGTTACAACAAGGGGACAGGAGATTTGACTCTGGATGTCTTTTTTAGAAATGGTTCTTAATGGTTTACCAAAATAGTTCTTTTGTGTCAACCAATTTCTAAAAAATCTACTCATTGTTGACTAAAAAATTTCTACAAAAAAAAATTTATATTTTTCTTTATAATTTCTCTACCAAATTCCACAATTTTACAATTCAATGCACAAAAAAGTTATACAACAATACAAGAAATTGTATAACCAGAAATACAACTTTTGTTTCATCCGTCAATATAACCCGATGATTTCTATAATTTTTGTTTGAAGCATAAACAATTAAGTGTTTGTTTGGAAACAAATTATTTAACTTTTTACTGAAAGTATTGTAAATAAAAGGTAAAAGTTAAATAAAATAAGTAAATAACTCACGTGAGACTTGCAAATAGTTAAAAAAAAAAAGTTATAAGCTGGCTTATAAGTGTGTTGCAATGGGACACTAAGTCCCTCATTTGGTATCTAAAAGTAAATGGTGCCTAACGTAACCTAACTTTTAGGGTCTGTTTGGTTGGAAGGATGGAAAAGTGGGGGGATAAAAAAGTTTTTAGTTTTCCTCATTTTTATTTGGTTGAGAGGATGGAAAAGTGGAGGGATGAAAAAATTTTTGGTTTGGTTGAAAATAAGATTTGTATAAATTTACCATCATGTCCCTCTTAAATAAAACAAGAAGTAATACATTATACTTTTTTTTTTAAATTGTGTTTAGATGAAAGTGGACATTTCAAAAAATAACATAAGAAATCATCCAAAAGTGTTTTCTTAAAAAAATAATAAAAATAAAAATTAAGAAAAAAAAAAAAAAAAAAGAAGGAAAAGAAGAAGAACCCATCACCTGACAAAACTAAAGAAAAAAGAAAAAGAAAAAAAGAGAGGCAGAAACGTTAAAAGAGGTGGGGGCAGTTTTGTCCAAATATTTTTCCCATTTTTTACTCTAATTTTCTCTCTAATTTGGAGAGATTGTACTTTGAAGGAGGAGAAGAGAAAACTTGTGGGCCCCCACCACTTTTCTCTCCCCCTCCCTCTCTCAACCAAACAGTGGAAAATGACATTTTCCACTCTATTTTCCATCCTCCCTAGAAGGGAGGAAGAAGAAGAGAGAAAAAGCAACTAGCAAGTTCATGTAAGAGGAGGGGGAGGATAGTTTAGTCATTAACTACACCTGGACTCTACTAATTTGTTATCTTCTCCTTCTCTCCAACCAAACACCCATAAAATCAGGTTTCTCTTCACTTTTCTCTCTCCTATTTTCCATCCTCCCTAGAAGTAAAACATGGAGGATAGAAAATAGAGGAGAGAAAAGTGAAGAGAAACCTGATTTTATGGGTGTTTGGTTGGAGAGAAGGAGAAGATAACAAATTAGTAGAGTCCAGGTGTAGTTAATGACTAAACTATCCTCCCCCTCCTCTTACATGGACTTGCTAGTTGCTTTTTCTCTCTTCTTCTTTCTCCCTTTTTTTTTTTTTTTTTGAGCTTCCCTACGCAAGCGTGATACAAGTTGTGGGTGCTTTCTTTTGTTTTTCTCTTCTTCTTCTTCTTCTTCTTCTTTTTTTTTTTTTTTTTTTTTTAGGGTTTAAATAGAGATGATTTTTTTTTTTTTGGGCATGATTTTTATCTTTTAATAAAGTTGGGTGATTGCCTTATTTTTGTTTGCCATTTTTTTTTTTTTTTTTGGTTTTAATTGGGCATCATTTTTTTTAACAAAAGCATACAAGTAAATTTATACAAACTCATTTTTTAGATCTCTCCCCTTTTTCACCTCCAACCAAATAGATATGAGGGAGATTAAAATCTCTTCTACTATCTCAGTTTTTCATTCATTCCCATTTTTTATCCTCCTACTTTTCTATCTCTCCAAACTTTTAGACACCAAATGGAGCCTTAAATGGTTTATGCTTCAAAACAAAACTAAAATGGGGTGGGCTTACCTTTTAATGGGCTCCTAAATAGTGGACATTATGGGCTTGTCTCATGTCAACAAAGAGGGCCATAAAAGAACAAAAGAGGGCAGAGATATAAAGCCCACCCAAAACCTATATATAAAACCCAAGAGTTGGAGCCGATCGCATTTCTCCCATTTCTCAAATTTCCAGAAAGCAAAAGTAGAGTTGAGTTCTAGCAGCAGCAGGAGAATATATATATTACATTTCTCAGAATCTGAGAGAAAAGGCAAAAACAAAAGCGAAAGTGAAAGCGAAAAATGGCTGCTTTAGACGAAACTCCTTCAGCGAAGAGGTGGCTTCCTCTTGAAGCTAACCCTGAGGTTATGAACCAGGTATTTCTTTTCTTTTTTTTTTTTCTTTTTTTTTTTTTTAAAATTAAGCTCTGTTTGGCTGGCGAGAAATGGATCGGAAAGGATAAGAAAATATTAGTAGTATATTTGATTAAGATTATCTGGGCATGCGAAATTAATTTGATTGAGCTGTTTTATTATTTTTTTCGGGGGTTAACCAAAGCCAAAGGTTTGTTTTTTTGATTTGATTTGATTTTCCCTGAGATGACAAATGGAGAGTTAGGGTTTGATGTGGAAAATTGAATGTTTATGGTTTTAAGCTTTGGATGCTATTTGTAAAAGTTTCTGATTGGGAATGGGTTTTTGGGTGTGTGGGAATATTAGTGTTTTTTTTTTTTTTTTGGGTGGAGTTTTAGATGAAGGTATAAGATAACAATTGCAAGTGATTTGAGGGATAAAAAATTAACATATCAAAAAATAAAATAAAAGGAAGTTTTAGGTACAAATTTACATGATTTTGAGTTAGTTTTGTATTTTTCTTAGGGGGGAAGAATAAGAAAACGTTAAAAACATTCCTTTCTCACAATCAAATTGAAGGTTACTAATTATTAGACAAATGGGGTTACTAATTATTACGGTTTTAAGCATTGGAGACTATTTAAGAAATTAGTAATTATATTTTTAGGTATAACGGATAACAAACAAACAAATACTACTTTTGACATTATTTGACAATCAATGGTAACTTGACTATAGTTTTCAACCCTATGGAGGAGCTCAATTGGCTAGGGACCATGCCTTGTAAGACGGATCTCATTGCTTTAATTCTCACCGTTCCTCTCCTCTTGGGATCGCTCAAAAAAGTTCGTACCCATTGCACAAAGACTCTTCCTTTTGTGGGGTCTAGGTGAGGTGTTTGGTAGGCAATCTTGCCTCTCTTTTTATTTTTTGGATAAATAATGAAACTTTATTGAAACCAAAAAAAGTCACCCAAGTATACAAATGGGGACAGTACAATCAATCACTTAAAATTACAATGTTCAATCAAATCACCAACCAAATATAAAGAAAAACAACTCCCAACTAACATCCAATCCAACAAATTTCTGAAGAAGTAGGCAATCTTACCCCATTAGTTTTCTCACCTTTCATAAAGGATCTTCGTGAGGACTATTGTCTTAAAAGGATGTATCTTAGTTTGCAGGGTTCTCTTTTTGATAAAAGTATTAATCGGATGCATGTGAAAGAAATTTAGATTTTATTCTTTTGTTTAATCATTTTGCAGTTCCTTTGGGGCCTTGGCCTCCCAGAGGATGAGGCAGAGTGCTATGATGTTTTTGGCTTGGACCTAGAACTTTTGGAAATGGTTCCAAAGCCTGTACTAGCTGTGGTGTTTCTTTATCCCTTAACTGCACAGGTATTTTTCTAAATGATTTGTTTCTTTCAAGCTTTGGTCCATTTTTAAACTTAAGGTCCTTGGTTTCCATAAGGAACATGTATTTGTCTACTGATGTTTTAATTCTCCTCAGAGTGAAGAAGAGAGAATTCAACAGGAAAATGAAAAGAAGGTGAGTGCAGTGGCATTTTTATTATAATCTGTATGTAAATTACTTTCATTGTCGAACATATTTTTATCATAATTATCTTTTCTAGATATGCTTTCCTAGATTCCTGTGATCAAGGCTATGGCTTGTAAATAATTTGCAATTTAAGGATTTGTTTAGAACTTAATATCACATTCCACATCCATAGTCATAACATTAGAAACTGATTAGAGAATGTCATTATTCATTAAATGACGATAACTTGATTGGAAGTTTGTAAAGTTAAATTAATGTTTGTAATGCTTCATATATCACAATTTTTATACTCTTTTTTTTTTCTTTTCTTTTTTTTTTGTTTAATTAGAAATGATTTGTACTATCTGGTTGCAGGAAGCTAGCAATAGTGTTTATTTTATGAAACAAACTGTTGGCAATGCTTGTGGAACAATTGGACTACTTCATGCTATTGGGAATCTCACTTCAGAGATCAAGCTTGGTAAGCTTGGAAAACTTTCTTTTCAACCATGTGTCCTGATTATATGTGGACATTAATGTGTTTTCTCTGTCCTGGGGAGTTACATATTGTATGAAAAATTATGTATCACAATTTGAAGAGACCACAATATGTAAAATTATTGCAAAATTATCAGAAAGAAGAACCACGCTATCTTTATCACCTTTTTTTTTTCACTCTTTTTCTCTTCTGCTGTTTTTGTTACTTTGCTTGAGAAAAAAACTCTAAAATCCACAAGAGGAAAAAGAAAGCTCACCTTAGCATATAATGCAATACTCATTTATTTTATTAGTCTAATGCTCAAGCATTTTAACATCTTCTTAAAAGTTTAAAGATGGAAAACAAAGAACATGAGGAAAAAGATGTCAGATGTGTGACTTTTTTATTATCTAAATATTTGAAAGTGAAAAAGAAGTGTGGTGAACTGTTTTGCACCTAGGTGTCTGCCTTCTTAGGCTCCCTACGTGACCACTTGCAATAATACTGACAGTGTAGCAAGAGAAATAGGTTTCTACTGCATAGTCATGAAACTTGGTAGTCCTGTCTGGTTATGCTCAGATTATTTGATAAATTATTCTGTAAAAGCTGAGAATTTTGATTCAGACACTTTCAGTCTTTTAATGATTACTTTCTATTTTTGAAAACATCATTATATAAATTTAATTACCCCTTCCATTTTGGGCTGTTGTTATTTTCAGTTGAGGGATCATTCTTGGATAGGTTTTTTAAAACTACTGCTACAATGGATCCATTGGAGGTTCTCTCTCTCTCTCTCTCTCTCTCTCTCTCTCTCTCTCCAGTTGGATGATCTGATGATGTACCTAAATGGTTTTGCCTCTTTTTAAAAAAAATTCTTTCCACATACTTGGTGTAGCGTGCAACATATCTTGAGAAAGACACAGAAATGGAAGTTGCTCATTCAGTAGCGGCTACTGCTGGTGAAACAGAAGTAAGTTGTTATAAACAGTTTGCAGCTTTTAAGTGAATAATGATGTATTGTTCTTTTTTTTTTTTTTTTTTTTAATAAATAACAACAGTCAATTATTCTAATTTTCTGCAAAGATTTAAAGTGGATATGGTATTTGTATAGCTAGCCATTACATCTTGAAATGCTAGAGGAACAAGGTGCTGTTTAGTTTTGAGATTAAATTCTATAAGAATGTGGTGTAAAACCTAAGTTTTACCTCTCCAATCCCAACTTGCCACATCATCATATTACATATTAAAAAATAGGCACAACCACACTCAACCAATTCTAATACCCATTTGAATCTCTAACTTAACTGTGAGTTTATTGAGATGTTATTATGTGTGGTAGGATATATTGAGTTTTAAGTAAAAAACTAATGTGGCAATCTTTTATTGAATAGTGTAAAACATGGGTTTTACACCTCATCTTTACCAAATTCAAACTCTTTAGTTTTTATTATAAATTTGGCTCATTCAGTTAGTTCGCCCCATGTTTTTGTCCCTGTTGAAATGGCTTATAGTTCACAAATATGTAAAGTGAGTGGTAACATGGCCCATTAAAATTCCCTTTTTTAGACAATGGGGAAATCTAGCTTTCAGATACTAGAGTAACATGTTGAATGAAAATTGGGATGTAGATTGTGTAAATTGACCTGCTCATGTCATTGTTCTGTGACTAGAGAGATGTGAAATATGGTATTTCCCTATTTGGGGTTTATTGGGTTATGCTAAGGGGTGTTGGGGAGCTTCTAGCAAGCTAGTCGAACAAGTTTCGCAGACGTAGTAATGTGGTGATTTGGAACATGATCCCTCATTGCCTTATGTGGGGTATTTGGCAGGAGAGGAGTGCTTGGATTTTTGAAGGGAGTGAAAGATTGATTCATGACCTAAAGCTTTCCTTCTTTCTGACTTTACTTGAATGGACAAATGCATCGGGTGTTTTCACTTTTATTTCTTTGACTGATTTGCTTGATAGGTGTTCGTTTCATGCGTCATAGTTTTGTTGTTTTCATGTTTCCTAAGTACACTGCCTGTGTGCTTTGGGTCATTGTATTCTGTTATTTTTTTTCTAATGAATTTAATCATTTATAAAAAATAAATTAATTAATTAACCCATGCTTTGAAAAGAGATATGAATACTTGATCATCTATTGCAGTGAAGGAAATAAATTTTATGCAAAATGCTTTTTGATTTCTAGGATGTCCAATTTATAGGAAAATAAAAAAAATGGTATGATTATCATGCCAGGGCTGTAGGTTAAAAATTAGATTAGCAACCTTGTGGCAGAGCCCAGTTTATGACTAGAGGGCTAATGTGAATAATTGAGGGTTGGTGCAGCTTACGCTGACTGGCACTAAGGTGAGATCAGATGAAGTCTTGGAGTAGGTTCACGGGCAAAATAGATGTTTGTATTTAGAAATGTGTGGATCGCACATGTGAGATAGCAACACCATGTTCATAGAAAGGCTCTAAAGATTCAAGACTGAAGCCTAGAGCTTTCAGTAAGAAACGGCTATGTTCCCCCCAATTTTTTACTTTTGCATTTAGCTGAAAATCAATGATTATGGGAGTAGTAATGTGCTTATCTTCTAATTATTATATTTTCAGTTAAGACACATTGTGCTTCTCCTGTCTTACCAAATTTTCATGGCAGGCTTCAGATAATGCGGACGCTCATTTCATCTGCTTCTCATGTGTGGATGGTACTTTCTTTGATAACTGACTCTGTCTCTCTCTCTCTCCATTTTCTGATACCAAGGGAACCTAAAATTATAATGCACACGCGTGCTCGTGCACACACGTATAAATGCTTTGTATGTTTAGATGCTTTTGAAAATTTGTAAATCCAAATCTATATCTAGATTTTCTATCTGATTTTCTGTGTTTTAAATGAACAATGAAGGGGAACTTTATGAGCTTGATGGAAGAAAGACAGGACCAATATCTCATGGTCCATCCTCACCAAGCAGCATATTGCAGGTAAATATTGCCTCATGAAACTATTGTAATCATATGCCGTCTAAAGTCTTATTTCCTAATCATATATGGTTGACAAGGAAAGAGTGGAATAAGAATATTAGCTTGTAAATGAAATGAAAACGGGAGAAGGCATTGATATGGTGTGTGTGTTTCAAAGCTGTAAAACTTCTAACAGTAAGGAAATCCTGTGTTAGTTTAAAAAGGCTTTAAAAAAAAAGCCATCAAGTGGAAGACAAATATTTAATTAATTAAAAATGAAAAAAACGTTCAGAAAAAAGGGAGTGCTTCTGATTTTGAAGTGGAAGAAAAAGCATTAGCCACCCTTATGTGTTGTTTCAACTTGAGTGAAATGCCTTAGGAAAGAAGAAGGTTATTTTTTTTAGCTATTTGGTACTACAAAAAGTTACTTTGTCTATTTTACCTATTTACTTTACAAAACATCTAGTATTAGTGGATCTATTTTAGTTTTCAACACAATAAAATAATATAAACATCACAATAAAATAATATATCCACTACAATAAAATAGTATATCCACTACAATAAACAACAATCACAACCATAGCAATTCCTATCGCTGCTGTTGCCACCGCTACCACTGTCACCGATGCCACCACCATTGCTGCCGCCATCGACGCAACCAGAAAATTCCAAAAACAATTTCTAACATGACATATATTGTAATAAATTAGAATCAACAAACAGAAAATCGGCAAGAAGCAAAAACAGAAAATTTATCATTTCAATTCCTTGCAAATTTATATGCAATAAATTAGAAACCAAAAAAATGTAGCCTTCCTTGCACACAGAAAATTCTCAAACTAACATTTACACCAAAACATTAGAAACAAAAACATAAACTTCCCTACAATCAGGAAATTTTTAAAACAATTTCCAATGTGACATTTATTGTAATAACTTAGAATCGACAAATAGAAATTGGGAGCATAAACAGAAAATTTATCATTCCAATTCTCCGCAAATTTATCATTAGAATCAACAAATATAAATTCTCTACAAACAGAAAATTCCTAATTGACATGAAAAATTTATCATTCCAATTAGCCAAATCAAAAACCCCAAGCATTACATGATGAAGAAGACAGAGACAACTCAACTGTAAATCAGCAAGCAAGCTTTGAAGAAATTGGTACCCAAATAGAGAAGAGAGGCTGAGATGGGTCAGACAGAAGAGAGGCTGAATGGGTTGGCGTGGGTCAGCTTGGGACTCGGGGCTTGGGGCTTAGGACGGTGGCGAGGGCGAGATGGGTCAACGTGGGTTGGCAGCGTGGGGCAGGGGGAGTGGGCCAGTGAGGAGTGGAAGAAGAAAGAAAAAAAAGGATGAGAGTTGAGCTTTGGTGGTGGTGGTGAGAGGATGATGAATCTCAGCAGAGGTGAGAGTTGAGAGTTTGATCTGAGAAAGTAGGACTGAATCAGGTGGGAAAAAAAAAAAAAGAAAGAAAGAAGAAGAAAGAAATAATATTTTAATAGGAGGTGGGAATAAAAGGTTATTTATGAGTTTAGCTTTGAGCGACAGTGCACAGCCATATATAGCTGTGCACGGTAGCTAGGTAGCTGTGTAGGTAAAATTTTTACCTATACCACCACCAATGTTGCACCCTTTTTGTACATGGTGGTGCTAAAAATAGCTTTTTAGCTTTTTTAGCACCGCCAATGTGGATGCTTATGAGTTCACCTTTAGCTAGTTAATATCATGTTGGGCTCCAAACATTACATCCTAGGGTTGGGGCTTCAGTATCCTCTAATTTGAGTTACTGGGTTCAGTTTGCTGCCCGTGATCTGAAATGTTTTCATATCTTTAGCCTGAGACCTGTTTATTTTATTTTATTTTAATTTTAGCTTTTGATAATATATACTTTGATTCATAACAGGATACAGCTAAAGTCATACAGGGCATGATCGAGAAGAATCCCAACTCCCTCAACTTCAATGTTATTGCCATTTCAAAGAAATCTGAGGGTGCATTTTAAGGTTGCTGTTTAGGCTCGTTTAATTCAGCAATGGTTCAAGTTTTAATGATGTAGTTGGTAGGCATCTTTAAACCCCCACTGACTTTTTCAGTTTGTAAGCATGTCGACAAGCATCTTGGCGTAAGTTCATGGTTGTGTTTCCATAGAGCAGATACATTGACCCTGTGGATAACTGAAGGGTAGACTGTTTAGCGCCTCCTAAACTATGCTATATATTGGCAGCCTGTCTGATTTATGCTTATAGCTTATAGGGCTCCAGCATAGTTTGAACTCAAATTGATTTTGATGCTAATGATTTTGAGCAACTAAAGAATGAATGCGATGGGAATCTATATGCCTTGGGACTGTTTGTGATGAGCCTTGTTTCTCAATTGACATTTTTTGGTATTTCCAATAAAGACATTTAGTTCAAAACCCCTCTCCCCTAATGAAACTATTGAATTATAAAAAAAAGAAATGGATATATTAAATACTTATTCAATTGTCCAAAATTTTCTTCAGGGTCTGAATTTTGTGGGTGCCTGCTGCCTGGTTGCACCTCTAGTGGATTTAGAAATTAAATTAGGCTTGGGGGAAAATATCTTATTTGGAAATTAATCTAGGATTGATTGAATTAAAAAAAGAATATTCTTTTTTGTATTTTAATTTGTTTGTCACAATCAATTTGGAACAGAGAGAGAGAGAGAGAGAGAGAGAGAGAGAGAGAGAGAAGAGTAGAGTAGAGTAGAGTAGAGGGGAAGGGTGTCAAAATATATTAAAATTGTACTTATTATTAGTAAGTAACATGATTCTTTAAATAGGTCATGTGACGAAAAGAACAGGTGAATAGTTTTTGGACAAGGATTTGTTGCAAACAAGTTTGTAGCACTTCCTGCATATTAGTATATGTGTTAATATATTAGAGAGACACCTGTCAATGACCAATTTAAAGAAAACTCTTGTTAAGTTCTTAACATTTCTCTCTTTCTCTCTCTCACGCATGTAAAAAATAAAAATGCAAAATTTTCTCTCTTTCTTCAAAATCCCCAACCAACACATTCTCTCTCTCCTTCCTTTGTTCTTCTCACTTCTCAGATACCTAGCCCTTTCACTTCAACTCAAAATTCCAAATCACTGCATCTCAAGCCCATTTCTGCCAAGATATTAAGACACCACGAAAACCACAGCCACTGTTACAAAATCTCTCCCAAACCACCACCAAAACTTCCGCCAAACTCTACAGATTGCACAAATTGTTCAAACCCATAACCATCAATTTCTCCAACCCACTCAAATTATTCACACGAATTCAGCCCTCATCAAAATCGAATTCCAAAAACCCATTAAACCCCATTCAATGAGAAACCCATAAATTTAACACAAGAATAGAATAAAATAAAATAAAATAAGAAACCCATAGACCAAAATCAAACCCCAAAAATCCATCAAACCCTCATCAAAATCAGATCTCAAAAACCCATTAAACTCATTCAATGAGAAACCCATAAACCAAAATCAATCTCCAAAAACCCATCTTAGCGTTGGAAGAGAAGGGTGAGAGAGTGTGAGGAGAGAGAGAGAGAGAGAGAGAGAGAGAGAGAGTCCTGAGAAAGATTTCAGCAAAGAGACGGCATTAGAGTAGTAATTTTTGGCGGCGAAGTGAGACTGGTGGCGAGGGATGAGTTGGATGTGGCGGGGCTACGCCAGGCACGAAGGATGTGGTTGAGTTTTTGAGAACAGAGAGGAACAGAGGAAGGAGAGAGAGAGAGAGAGGGAGAAGGATTTGTGATTTTATTTTTTCTTGTGCATGTGATAGAGAGAGTGAGAGTGAGAGAAAACGTTAAGAACTTAACAGGGTTTTTTTTTTTTAACTGGTCATGGATAGGTGTCCTTTTAATATTTTGACACATATGCTAATATGTAGGAAGTGTTGCAAACTTGTTTGCAACAAATCCTTGTCCATAATTTTTTCAATTTTTACATAATGGGGATTGATGGATTTTCTTCCAAATTAATTTAGAGGTAAACATTTTCTTATATTTACTACATTTTCTTATAAAGGTCTTGCAAGATTTTACAGCCTTCATCAAATGGAAGGTTTAAATATCTCACTTCTTTATTGAGTTCCAATTAACAAATAATTTCATCTATACATAAAAAAAAAAATAGTAAAAAAAAAAATTATAGGTATCTTCACTTTATGATAAAAAGTAATTATCATGAAAGAGAAACAATAAAGTGAAATCTTGTACATGTACAAACACTTTCAAGTTCCAAGAAAAATGTAGCAAGTACTAATTTTAATTTTAACTAAATTGCAAATTGTATCATTTAAGTTTATGATTATTTTGATTATTCTCTTAAATTTTAAAAGTTTGCATTTTTGCTCGTCACTTTGATTTGAGTCATTCCATTTATATCTATTACTCAAGTGGTTAAAGTCATTTGAATTCGAAATGACAATTTTATAAATAATTAAGAGAAACTTTAGTTACAACTTTACTAAATTTTTTAGGTATAAGGGCAGATATAACTAGCATTTTGGTTAAGTTATATCAAAACAACTCTAGATTTGGTTCCTATCCCAAAAAAAAAAAAAAAAAAAAAAGATTTGGTTTAATTTGTAATTGAGTTTTTATTAACTAAAGATAAAGACATTATTATACACTCGGAAGAAACAACCGAACAAGACCCACGCCGTGCACGTTAGCAATACCAAAACTCGTATCGTAAGTAACACAAACATATATATATACGACCACGCTCAGCTCTCCCTCTCTCACAACCCTATTTCCTTGGAAAACCAAAAAGCTCTCTCCTTTTTCTATTTTTGGTTCATCAAACACACATATCTTTGTTACTTGTTTTTGTTTTTTGTGTTTTAGCAATGGAGATGGAGGAAAATCAAGCCCACCTCATCGACCACTTCGTGAAGCAAGTCTCCAGTGGTACTGATCACACACCTTCCTCTCTCGCCAACCTCATCGTCGAAGCCACCTCCCACTCTTCTCTCTTCGCTTTCTCTGAGATTCTCGCCCTCCCCAATCTCCTTCAGGTCACTCTTCTTTTCCCTATAACATTATTTTCTATTGCTTTTTTCTTTTTTTAAAGTACTTATTGTTGGTTGAAATCATGTGAGTTTGACTAATATTTATGACACCCAATACAAAAAGTTCTTCAGATTCAATGTATACCACCTTCTAATTTTTTCTGGGTGTCAATTAGATTTCGTTTTTTTTATTTATTTATTGGGTTTTCTGTTTTGATTTCTTAAGTATTGCTTATTCTACTATACTATTAGGATTAGGGCCAAGAGGCTATGTTTTTGACGTCTTGGGTTCAAATCCATCCTCTCCATTCCTCCATGCTATAGCATAAGCTCCACAATTTGCCTAACTAACCAAAAAAAAAAAATGATAAAGAAATAATATTTTAATGAAATATCGTGTAAAATAGATAGTTTGACGTATGTGTTTTTGGAAAGAAGTTAGGTAAAATAAAAAAAATAGGTTCTTAGCTGATGTGAATACTCTATCACATACTGTCCAAATATATATATATATATATAAATATCAAATGTCAATACCAAAATAAAATATATTGAAATATTTATTATAACACCTTTTGATAGATGGACAAAACTTAAGAACAGTTGATTGTCCTTGGGGCAAAATGTCACTTTTTGTGTTGTTTTAGTCAATACAATAATATGGTTAAATTTAATTTGAAAAACCTAAGCTACAACATTACAACACCTAAGGAATTATAAATTGGCAAATAAGATGCAGGATATTCTCAAGAATTAGGTTCAAGTTAGACTAGGTGTGAGTTTAATAAAACTTACACCACTCTATGGATTTTTATTAGGCTCATATTTTTTTCGATCCTATCATTAGATCACATGTAACTTGAGCAATTTATAGATGAGATGGTTCTTATTAGGCTCATATCTTAATGTGACAAAGTACTTAGCCAATAAAAAGATGTTTAGTGATGTAATATTAATAAGGAGTTACATGATATTCAACTTAATGTTTGCACAAATAGTTTTTTCTTTCGTTTTATTTTGGATTCTTTTCATGTATTGGTCATAACCTATTTGTATCCTTGATTAGTTGTAAACCAGGGGCATTATTACCCACAAAAAAAAAACCCAAAACAAAGCATCATTGTGTTTGGAAAATTTTCTTTTCTTTGCCAAGACTCCATTTACTTCAATTAGAAAAATGGTTTTTGAAGGGCTTCTTATGAATAAATTTGAATGTTCCATTCATCTCAACCGTCATGATTTTTGGCGTATGACTTGATTTTGGTTCAAAGAAATATAAAGCTCTTTTTACTATTTGAAACTTTTTTCCTTTCCCTCTGAAGCTTATTCTAGTTTTTGAAAGGATTCTTATGCATAAAATCATTCTCTGTTTTATCTCAGCTGACATGATTGTTGGGGGCAATATAATGTGATTGATCTTCTTTTGAAAAAATTAAAAGGTCTTTTCACAATTTGAAATCTTGAAACTTTTTCCTATAAATCTTTATTGTTGAAATGACCAGATCCTAAATAGCTAAATTGTCAACTAGTTAAGAATGTCAAAACAGATGTTGATTGTTCCTGTGCTTAGGTACCTAATATGCGTGTTGCATCGTATAGCCATGTCTTTCCCCTATAATATTTCAGCCATTGCCATCAGCTTGTGCATACTGAATTGAATTTTATTGAAACTGCAAAATGAAGAAAAGTGAGTGCGCATCTCTTCTCCCTTTTCCCCTTCTTGCCCATTCTAGTTCTATCAACACCTCCTTAATTCTTCCGATCAATTACTTACCTTTGAGTTGTCTAGCTGCCATAAGTAATTACATTATATTTGTACTAATCTTAGAATACAACTTTATTACAGCTTCAGGGAACTGAATATTCTGGATACATTGATGTGCTTCGGCTATTTGCTCATGGTAGATGGAGAGACTACAAGAGTAAGAAACTTTCCTTACGAACTCTTTCTTTTGTTGATGTTGTTTTCTCTTTTTTAATTTCCTTTTGAAGGGGAGCAGGTATGGCTCTATTTTTTAATCAGTGACTCATATTTCTCGTATCTATGACCACTTTTTGTTTCATACTTCACCATGGATATCTTAACCATTAATAGTGTTGTCTATAATGTCTGGATTATCAGTGATTATCTTTTTTTCTTTTTCTTTTTTCTGTTTTTAATGGAATTAATGTAATTACAATGGGACAATCGCAGTGGAAGAATAGTGGTAATATTTTACAGTGACTAATTTAAAAAGTCAGCCGTTTTTTTTTTTTTTTTTGTTGAGATTTAAACAGATAATCATCTCTGTTTAAATCCAGTACTTCTTTCATTGGGCTTCCTGCTTCCCCTTTTATGTTCACAATATATAATTTTCCTGTGATAATCCCTATTATAAAGAGCATACATCATCAAAAGTACCAAAACTGTGTTTAATGAATTTTTTTTTTTTTTTTTTTTTGTCTGGAATGTCTTGCATTCAACTAAAGTTAAGCATCATCTTATCTCTTATGTAATTTTGGGGCCTTTCATATCTTTGCTGTTAAATTTTATTTATATTTTCATTATCATAATTTTCAAATTACTTTTTTTTTTTTTAGGAGAGAAGCTCTATATCTTCTTTTTTTTTTTTTTTTTTTTTTTTTATAACAAAAAACCACAAACCTTCTTTTCATAACACAATTAATTTGTTTTACGTTTTTCTTGTCGATCCTACAAGCGATACTGGTAACAGTTGCCACAGAGACTAAAGTATAGGTCTACTGTTATTTCAACCAAAGCCAACTATGATTACTAATATATGTCCATATGCTAGGATAAATGTGAAAAACAAAAGAATATCAGAAACTATTAGGAATACATGAAAACCTATATGTATGATCCAATTTAATACTTTTTTCATGAGTTATGTTTAGAATATGACTAAGAAAACCCCTAAAAAATAAAAAGCCACAATAGCGACTTGCAGGGGGCATGGAATTTCTGTGAATTCTATTGTATTTAGCCCTTGATGTGTTTTTTCATCTCTCTCTCTCTCGAGAGTGGAATAACGGAAAAATACACCAAAAAAATATGGTAATAGAGAATTGTAATAATTTCTCATAATCCTTTTAAGGAAATTATCAATGCTTGAAGTTTTTGGTCAGATGCATTCTAAACAATGACACTCCATGATGAGGTAGTATTAGGTATCACGGTGATATATCAAATCTCTCTCACAAGGGTGGGACCCACTCCCTTGTGAGAGAGATTTGGTACATCACCATGATGCAAAATATAAATTGCTCCATGAATCTATGATGGCTTTAGATATAATTCTGTTTCTCTTGCAGAATAATTACTATATCCACCAATTGACGGTCAGTGGGCAATGGCATTAGTCCTATGTAAGATATTGCAGTCTGTAACTGTAATATCATTGATAAACTACTCTTGTCCCAAAACCTTAAAACAATAGGAAAGCTTGACTATAATCACTTTAGTATTATTCCAACACTTCCCCTCATGTTTAGGCCCAAACTTGACCCCAATAAGTGAGGCCCCACATGTGAAATTTTAACTTCCGATGTAGGACCACATACTTTGAGAACATGGTAAACCACTACGTATCCCAAAAGCTTAAATTGATAGGAAATGGTGAATTAAATCACTTCACCACTATTCTCATAAAATGGCTGTTAAAAGAAGGCACTCAAATCCATTATTGCTGCTGTCACTTCAGAAGATTATAACAAAATATATATATATATATAGATATATATGTATTTTATGAGGGCTCTATCATGAACAGTAAGGTCTTGGACCAGTCCATTTTCAGTTGTTTATAGGTTGTCATTGCCAGCGGCACAATTCCTTATTTTCTTTTATGTCTTGGCCTTTTAATGTACCTCATACACTAACATGAATTGAGGGATTCTAATGATTTGAATGTGTACTAGGTAATGCTGGCCTTCTTCCATTGCTAGTACCTGATCAAATCCTCAAGTTAAAACAGCTTAGTGTACTTACTCTTGCTGAGACAAACAAGGTATGCAAATTTACAGTTTTTGATACCCATATATACATATATATATATATTTTAGTCATTTCTTTTTATTGCAATCAGTTTTTTATCTGCCTTGAACTTCTAAGTTAATTGTGTAAATGGTCATAGAATTTGATTGCAGATGCAAATATGTTCTTGAAAGTTGAAATCTTCTATTTTCCCTTTCCTTGATGTGGTACTTGGGTCTCTTTAAACACTTAACTAATTCCAAGGCAATTTAGTCTCATGTAATTAACATACCAGAAAATTACTATGCCAAGTTCCTGGGACTGGCCACCAGAAGGGCTGTGGTAGGATTCAGACATGGGCTAATGCTTCTGCAGGTATGCTGTACTCAAGTCAAAGATTTACTCAGCTAAGCTGTGGGGTTGAGATGTATTATGGTTATTCCTTTAAGTATGGCTACAAAGGTGAGAAGCCATAATGCAACTTAGCTAACTTAAATCAATTTACACTCTATTATGCCCAAAGATCAACTGTTTTGGTCAGGCATATTATACATAGGCCTTGGGAGTCGTGATTGTATTTCATATTTCCCCTTAGAGTCTCACATCTCAACATCATTTAAAGATTTTTCTACGCTGCTTGCCTAGGTAGCAAAGATGATAAAAATTTTGAATTTTGGAAACTAGTTCGGTTTGGAATGATTATCTTAGGGTCCTGAATGTTCTGTTATTTTCTTTAATTCATCAGCAACGATAAAGAATAAAAGAGAATGATTTTCAATTATACATGTAAAGAACTACTTTTTCAATTTTACATATTAATATTTTTCAAAAGTGGAGCTATGATATTGCATTGGTTTGCCTCAGTCAGTTTATGGTGGTCAGGTAATCTGAGTTGAACTCACAAGCCTTGATGTGCAGATTGCTTGTGTTGATTGTCTCTTGTTTTTGTGGAGAAATATAATTAAATATGTTTTTAATTGTTTATTTCTTGGACTCATATGGTTTTGATTAATGATTGAACTCTCTCACAGGTTCTT
This sequence comes from Quercus variabilis, assembly GCA_030445155.1. Taxonomy (NCBI): domain Eukaryota; kingdom Viridiplantae; phylum Streptophyta; class Magnoliopsida; order Fagales; family Fagaceae; genus Quercus; species Quercus variabilis. The sequence goes on from CP129456.1 coordinate 8,460,826, forward strand.
TCCTATGATCAACTTCTTGAGGAACTTGATATTTCTAACGTGCGAGAACTTGAAGACTTTCTTATCAATGAGTGCATCTATGCCGTAGGTCCCTTATTCCTATAAATTATACTTGTACCAAATATTTTCCTTGTCAATGTAGGGTGAAAGTAATGCAATATCTTTGATTAAATTTTAACCAGTAACATAAGATTTAAAATCTGAGACATTCACATTTTAACATTTGAAAAAAGATTTCCTATAATGATCTCATATATCTGTGTAGGGCATAGTCAAAGGGAAGTTGGATCAGAAGCAAAGACGTTTTGAGGTTGGAACTTTTTTTTTTTTTTTGGGGGGGGGGGGGGGGGGGGGGTGGGGGGGGGTTTGTTTATGGATACATGTTACAGAACTCAGTGCTTAATCTTGAGATCATGCTTTTGTGTAGGTGCAATTTGCAGCAGGGAGGGATTTGAGACCTGGACAGCTTGATAATATGATACAGACCTTAGGAAATTGGTGAGTCTTGGTTCAAATATCATAGTATACCTTATGTTCATCAAAAAAAAAAAAAAATCATAGTGTACCTTATGTCCAAAACACTAGCTGCAGATCCATGTTAAAGGCCATTTAACAGAGTTAATTTCTATGCACCTCATACTGATCCTCCAGTTTAAGTAATTTTCTACGACGACACCTTGACTTTACATAATACATCGTGTTATTTTGATATCCATGTCAGACAGTCTGTTCAGTTAAAATTGGTCTTCCCTTCACAATCTGTTTGGGTGCCCATGCCACATCATATATAATTGTAACAATGATATCCTGTATATTTTGTGCCTAAATCCCCAGCCCATTGTGGATCGAATATCTTAGATTTATGGGCTACCAGAAGTCACCTTCTCTGTTATGTGTAGTATAGTTTTAGATCAGAACTCACCAATGCCTACCTCTCCATTTGGATTGGCTACTTGAAACCATGTTTATTGCTGTGGTTTGTCAGATATGACCCAAGTCTGCTGAACTTCACAATGTTTTGTTAGTTTTACAATGATGTCAAAACATTTTTTTTTTTTATAAAGGGTGCAACTCATGTTCATTGGATGCATTTAGTAGACATATGACTGTATAACTTCATCCCTCCAGTTACACCTTTAGAATTGAAATGATACTTCATAACTTAAAACATTTCTTTTCTTATTCTGCAAGTAATGTTCCTTGTATTTTCTGTGTCATTGGTTGCTCTGAAAATTCTTTGGAGGACATTTTAAATTTGCCATTCATGATATTAGGTTAGAAAATTCAGACAATGTACTTCTCACAATTCAAGAGAAGATTAAATGGGCTGAAACAAAGTCTGTGTCAGACACGAAACACCAGGAGGAAGTTAAGGAAAGGGTGGAAGAAGTCAAGAAATCTCTGAGTCTCAAGGTCTGTTGATTACACCTTTCTTGCTTTTATCAATTTGGTGTATATAACTAAATAATTTTTATACGTAATTGAGATTAATTGGTAACAAGGTGTGGAAATGCACATTTAACTTGCAGAATTAGTAATGCTATTCCTGAACTTTGCCCATTTTGATAGGCTCACGATGCTTGCTTTCTCTAATCCTAATTTTTTGCTCCAATATTTTCTTTATGTTCTTTTTTTGCTCCTCCCCTTTATGTCTGAGCAATTATGGAAGAATTCTATGTTAAACAAATCTACATCTCAGAGGTCCAAGCAATATTCAAATATCAACAGAGGTGTTAGGAAGAACATGATGTTTCTTAATCCTAGTGTTCATCCTTAATTCCTAAGTTTGTTATACAAATCCATTTCAAAAGCTTAACACTTAAATTTTTAATTTTTTTGGTTTTTGTGTGTGTGTGTGTGTCTGAGAAAGAGATTAGTTTTTGCAATATATTGGTCAGTCCCTCCTAATTATATGGCAGAATTTACTGTAAGCAGGGTTACAATGGGAACCGACCACTTGGCAAGATGATGTGCTCAGAAAGTGATGAAGAAATGGAATTTTATGAGCACGATCGAATCCAACCCAAAAGGTATTACAATTGAAGTTTTTCGCATCCCAAGCCTTATGTTACTGAATTTTCCCTTTGCATTGTTTGAAACCATTATCTAAATAGTCACTATCTCTATGCCAAGACTACCTGTGTGCTATTTGTAATGGGTCATCATGCGTTCAGATCATGAGAATTTAATCTCCTTTAGGATGACATGTTGTGCTAATACTTCTAATCCAGTATGAGTCATAGTTTGACCCAGTTTGATCCAAGTTGTTGACCGATTTGAATCATTTGTAGATTAAAATTAAAAAACCCCCATTTTGGAAATAGTACTTGATTTGTTAGGCTGGTTTTACTTCAGACCGATACCAAATGTGAGCTGGAATTGAGATGACCTAACATATGGTTTCATCATTTACAAGGTCTCTTTAGTAACAGATTGAATATATATATGGACAAATAGAAACCCTTAAAAACCCCTTCTCTATCTTTTTATTGAATGTGAATTTTGAAAATCGAACGTTTGGATTTCATGTACTTAACACGCATGTAAAATTCCATTCAAATCGGATGTTATTTACCATTCAATCAATAAGCTTATTTTTTATACACAATTTTAGATTATAAAAACTTGAAATTTAAACATTTGATTGATGACATAAGTACTGATATTTGATTTTCTTAAAATTCTGCAAACATGGAAGATATAATAAGAACATATAATCCAACTGTTAAATTTTCAATATTCACATCCATTAAAAATATAGAGTTGGGGTTTGAAAAGTTTTTCTCCAAATTAGTTTGGAGATAAATGTTTTCCTATAGTTTGATCTCTATACATGTTTGGCCTTTATAACCCAATTACCTTCGAACTAATGCCCCACTTGAGCTAGGCAACAAACAGAGGAGATATGGACAGTTTTACTCTGTGGTCCAGGCTAATATGTGTTACATGGACCTCATTCTACATTCCACATATCAACCATTCAATCTCATTAAATTCAAAATTGCAGGAGAAGGCCACCGAGACATTTCTATGGGCTAAAACCATAGATCTTTTGGCGTGTTCCAGAGCCTCGCCAGATTATCTTTGTTCATGGCGTTTTGCAATATTTTAAAGAGAGCATGAGTTCCATCTTGTCATTGTATTTCATTAAATTTATGGAGAACAGATCGAGCTTTCTTGTGAAACCAAAAACCTTTACTGGATGTAATGCAATATGGCCTGCTCACTAATATAGATTAGTGGTTGCTCATTTACCCTTAGATTAGGCTATGAACACATCAAGGAACGGATCAGAAGGAAAGACGGATCTATGAATGAGAATGGCCATCTTAATTTTCGTTCTTTAATTTTTTCTGGTATTTACATGAAATACTTTTTGTTGTATGTATAGTATGTGCATGAAAAATGTACATACTTTTTGTTGTACATGTAAAATGTCTTACATTGCTTAAGAGAGTATGTTATGTGTAGATAATTTACCTACCATTCCTTAAAAGTAACCATGACTTGTTAGTGGAGTTGTAACATGCATTTGTATTAGAATCTCTTTTTTTTTTCTCCATTGTGTGTATTTTTTTCTCTAAAATAAAAGAAAATAAAAACAACTTAAGCAAAAATATCATATTTCAAATCAATTTTGGAGGAGCAAACCTGCTAACCAACCTGCTGGTGCTGGATTTTGGGGGTGGGGACTCGTTGCCAATTGCCAAAGTAGTCAGTTTAGGTGGCAGGTTGGTTGGATGTGTTTGGGTGTGGCGGGTCTCCAAAAGAGTTGTAAACAAGTCGAGCTCAAACATGCACTACTCGGTAAAGTTTGTGCTTAAATGAAGCCTAAAATGAGCTTTACCGAGTAGTGTATGTTTAAACTTAGCCCAAACTTAAATGAAGTCTAAAATTAGTGGTCTAACTTGAACTCGTTAGAAAGGCTAAAAGCTTTAACTTAGCTTGGATCAACTTAATTCATTAGTCAAGCCCTGCTCAAGTTCAAACTTGAGCTCAAAAACTTGAAGTTCAATATAAGCTTTTGAGCTCAAGATCCAAAACTAAGTTCCTTATCAAAGTTTTCACTTAAAAAAAAAAAATCAACTTAATGAAAAAAAGAAAAAGAAAAATGATAATGCACTAATTATAAAATAATTCTTCTTCCGTCTGTGTCATTTTTTTCCCATAAAAAAATGAAACTTAACTGAAAAGAAAACATAGCAATACTACCACTATACAACCATTTACAACTTACAAAGTGGTACTTTAAGTTAAATAATGTGTTTGAGCTTGGTGAGAGAGTATAATAAAAGTGTGTGTATTTAGCAATTAGTTTGTTTCTAAAAAAAAAAAAAATCTTTCTAAATAGCTTGTTCCATTTTCTAAAGAAAAGGACCTTCACCACTACCCTCTAGGTTTCCAAGAAGTTCTAAACAAAAGTGAGAAATTTTAAGAAAATAAAACCCATAAATAAATCATTTACAGAGCACACACACATAAATTTTACCTTATGTTACAGCCTTGAAATGAGTTGAAAGGCTTGTAGGTGAGGAAGAAATAGAGATAGAAAGAGAACTCAATTATGTTTGAACAAGGGAAGCGAGATAAGTTGCTGAGTGAGAAGAACCAAAACATCTTGAGTAAGCCTTGGTGAAGTTCTCGACGTAGAAAGAGATAGACAGGTAGTAAAATGAAATTTGAATTGAATTAAAATGGAAAGTGTTAAAACTAAAAAGACAAAAACGAGAGTAAGGGGGAAATGACGTGGGGTGGGGTAAGCAGAGGGATTGGAAATGGATATGACATGGGGCAGGGGCAGCATACGGCAAGGGGATTGCAGTGATTTTTTTTGGGTATAATATACAAGCCTTTTTCAAGCTTTAAATGAGCCTTAAGATTGCTGGTTTAGTGTGTGTTTGGCTCTAACTTAAAAAATCAATTTATTTTATTATTTATCTTATTTTAGCTATTATTTATGAGTCTCATTACACTTTTTGATATTATTCATGGATCTTACTATACCATTTCAACTAATTTTTAGATTTATCTCTACTATTTTCAGCAAAAAAATTTGAGTTTTAACAAAATAAACGGATCCTAAACAAACCCTTAATATCAAGTTTTAATGTTTACGAGCTTGTTTATGAATAATTTTTTTTGCTTGAACTCTACTCGTTTATTAAATATGCTTAAAAATAAAGCCTAGGCTTGACTTGTATGAACAAGCTTTTTCTTGAGCCAAGCTCAAGCTATCATGAATGACTTAGTTCATTTACAGCTTCTGTCTCCGGTTGACTTGAACACTCCTAACTTGTGAAGTGACCATCATGCTAAAAATGCACAGTGTTTCTATTTTCTCCAAATTTGACATGTATTCTTCCAATAATAGTGGATTTAATACTTTTTTTTTTTGGGTGAGGTGGGTTTAATATGTCTATTCTGACGTATTGATAGTTGGGAAATGTAGGTTTCAATTAGCTCAACTAGTATAATCTCTGATAGTTAAATAAAAGATATAGAGTTTAATCCCCGCATACACCAAAAATTGATTGGTGTCTTGGTTTGATGATAAAAAACTATCATCAGAAGCAAATGCTATAAATTGTGAAACTTTCCAAAAAAAATAATAATTATAAGGAAATGACATTGGCCTAATAAGGTAAAACTTGACCAAGGTAAAAATCGGCTCATTTGGTCTTTGCAACCGTACACCAGCATGATATGGTGACAAGCAGGGGCGGAAGCACACATAAGCTTCCCCCCCCCCCCAAACAAAAAAAAAAAAAAAAAAAAGCTTTTGAAACCCATATATAATACCATATAAAAACAAGCTGGGCCCTGCAAATGTATCAATTGGCCCCTCTAAAAAAATTCACATATCTAGTCTAATGTTAGTTTTAGTGGTTTCCCCTTTGAAATATGTTGTGGTTGTATGATCAATCAAATGGCCGAGGCAATTATCTCTTAAAACTACATAGAATAACACACTAGCATGAGTGATAGAAAATATTTGATACCATAAGTATGTCTAAATTTTATTGGCTGACGATTGGATGTATCCAAAGCATGAAACTATTAGGATTAAAGAAGTTATATGGAAGTAATGAAAATAATTAGCTAAGTGGGGTTGTCTAGCAAATTATTGCATATAAAATGACTAAAACAAAGTAAAAGTATTAGTTACTTTTTAGTCATTAGCCTTCGGTTCAACAATTGACTAGAGCAATTGTCACGTGTTTATTTTGTTGTGGGTCTTATGCATCATATAATGTTAATTTCTTTATAGCATTCATTTTGAAATATGACTATTTTTACAATTATAATATTTTAGTTTCTCAAGCCGACTTCACCTAACAAAATACATGTTTACTCAAACCAATATATATATATATATATACACACACAAAGTTGTCTGGATGCTATTTATTTTTATTTTTTAAGTAAACGAAAGTGCGCTATGTTTGTGCATGCTCAAATGTGAAAGTCGCTAAAAGTTTACTGTTTTGCTTAAACTAGTGATTTTTTTTTTTTTTTTGGTGGCATTCTTAATCTTTTAGTTTCATTTCTTTATTTCTTTTAACTCTATCTATCTCACACATACATTGACATAAATATATGAGTTATGACTAATGTACAAGCATGTAATTCGGCCTCTCAAATTAAAAATCTTGGCTACACCCCTGGTGGCAAGATTGGTGGAGTTTGGGTGTAAAAGATAGTTAAATAGGAAATCAAGTCAATCATTATCAAATATTTTTATACTCCTTTTTTTTGGGCAAGTATATATATTATAAAGAGAGACAAACATGAATAATTAAAGTTTATATACTCATATCCTAATGTAAGCCAGTTATCAGTCCAGTTCCATTGTTTCGAGTCCCTTCCCTATGGTGGCCTGGGAACGGTACATTTAAAAAAAAAAAAATTAATACTAGTTCCGTAGCAAAATGGACCACTACCAATGGATATTGTAAACTATTATATTGAGATTTTATTCGCTTTCCCATTCCAATTCAATATAGAAACATGTGTAAACGACTAAATTAAACGTGGCTCGTCGACCATTCTCACCGCGATGTGGCGAAAGATTAACGATAATTATTTTCTTCATTAATGACTTTACCAGTTACATAAAATAAAATAAAATATTAATTCCCATAATGTGAACACTCTGTCTGACTAGTAATACTCGTTGAAATTAAAATGTTTACTTAGGAAGCACATAACCATGTGAAAGACTAATAGTCTATATAATCAATAGTCTATATATCATTGTCTCCCCCATTAATGTAGAAGAGTCATTCTTACTTCCTTTGAAAAATTTGGTGCAATGTCAAAACTCAGAAAACTTGTACATGTTTTGCTAGTTTGAGAAAGTCAAGGGTCAAGGTTTGAAAGTCAAAAGTTTGGATAAGTTTTATGGGTTGGTTTGGAGTTAGAACCGTAGGATTGTCTTTAAGTGTCTACGTGCATTGTGTTTGTGTTCTCGAGGTTTACGTCATATGACGTTTCTTGCGTTGTCCTCTTTATTTTTGGGACATCTTTGAAGATTCTTTAATTTAAGAAGAAGGTTAGGCAACCAAATTTTTTTGATTACCTTTTACCCAACTTTTTTAAAATGGTAAATTTTGAAAGAAACAATATCATTTCTTTAAAGTTGATTACAAAATTGGACTAAATACTTGAATAAATTTAAAATTTTAGAGAACTTATTTGAACGAAAATAAAATTAGAAAATTAAAACATACTTTATAAATTTTAATCAAATTTGGAAGGTTACATTTAGTCAAAAAAATTTATCTTAACTGTAATTTTTATTTTATATTAATCAATTACCATATGCTATGTGTTTGCTTAAAAAAAAAAAAATATATATATATATATATATATATGTATGTATGTATGTAATTTGGTTATTTTACTAAAACAAGAGAGATATGTGATAGTTAATGAAACATAAAGTGAAAGAACCACCTCAAAAAGTTAAAATAGGATTTTTTTTTTTCCACTTATAATTAACATTACTTTATTATGTATCATTCATAGCAAGTTACATCAGGATTTAAGAATATAAGAAAGTAAGAAAAATAGATTACTTTTTTATGTCATTAAGAAATCAGAATTTTTTATTCTTCTACAGCTTTAAACAGATTTAACCAATAAATGAAGCATGTTAATGTGTTTTTTAATTGAAAAAAGAGAGAGAGAGAGAGTTAAAGAAAATTAATTGAAATTTTAAAGTAATTAAGAAATTTTTTATTATATGTTTTGAGAAGGTAGTCACTAGTGGACAAAAAATTCGTCTTTGTTTCTATAGAATGGAATACAAAACCGAAACCGATGTGTAATAATTTTAAAACGTGTTGTGTCTATGTCACATTTTAGTAATGTAACTAAAAGCAAGCCAAATCCATCGCCAGTGTATACCTTATACTTGGAGAATTATGCTTATCTAGATAGGATCCCGGAAGGAATCAAGAAATTGGGTATGCAGCCATAGATGTCAACGTCAAAACCAAAGTCTAGATGTAAACTTGTGGAAATAACACGACCCTTTTTTTCTTTATATTTATTTATCAATACAGTGACACTTGGAAAGTAAGCTCTAATAGTTTATTTAGAAATTTCATAGCTTTTGCCTTTAAATTAACATCATCAAATGTCTATTGTCTTCCCTCTCCTCTAATAAAAGCCAAAATGGAATTTGGTTAAGGGATAACATTTTATCTTCTACTGTTTTCTCATGCATGAATCTGGAGGATAGTAGTCTCGTTTTACATAAAGCTTGTTTCTCTTTTTCCAAGTTTAGAAAGTTACTGTTACAATAATGTCCAAATGTAGTGATAGTAAATAGATACGATTTGAACATGTAAATCATGTCACAGGTAACATATAGGTCCCATCCCATACATAAATCGTGTTTAGTATGAAACAAGCATATCGTGCATATTGATATAGTGCATGTGTCTATTGACTACAATTATATAATGTAGACGAATGATTACCCAACACTGTTCAAAAATCAATTCTATGGTCAATTCTCAAGTCTTCTCTATTTTTTTGGCAGAAATATTCTTTTTATCTTTACAGTATAATTTTATTTTCTCTGTAAAACCTAACAAGAGTGGAAATAGAACATTCTTAAATTTTAAGCATGAAAATAAAACATCTACCAAAAATTTAGGGACAAAATGAACATCATAGATTCATAGCCTTCTTGTTTTGTGTTGCCAAAATTGTTGGGTGAAAAAAAAAAAAAGGCAAGTAAAAGTAAAAGAGGAACAATAACCATCAAAGACGATATCAAATTTTACCAAAAAAAAATTGCAGGCAATTGCTGACACCCAAAAGAGCCAATAATACATTTCTGCCTTATCAACATGTTGCTTGCAAAGAATACAAATATTTTCCATTTCTGATAAAGCTCACCAAACAATAACCACAAAATCTTTGTATTCACAAAACTCAAAACAACCCCTTATCTCTCATTCTTACTTATTATATATTTCCTTTCGAATATTTTCATTTTTTTCCCCTGACATTTATCAAAATTATGGGACCACCCCAAAAATGAAATTGCAATTTGCAATTGCAAGACATCCTAGGAATTTTTAATATCTCAGAAGCTCATATAATAATTACAAGGTCCCTCAATAATTCAAGTAAAGTAGAGTACTTCTTCCACGTTCAGAATGAGCTAACCAATACTTGTTCGCCACGTGTACATGGTGCCACTTGTTGTGCCACTTGCAAGCTCTCAACTCCACTTCCCATTCTCAATCCAGCTTGAGCTTGAGCTTGAGCTTGAGCTTGAGCCTGATCCACCTTCTGAGCCGCCGTGAAATCAGCCTTCCTCCGCCGCTTCGGCGACACGCTATCGACCGATGAAATCGAGGAAGTGGGTTCCGGCGATGACCGCTTTGATGTCACCCTCACCGGGTCAGGCTCGCCCGAGTTGACCCGGAGAGGGAAATTGAGCAAGGCGCGCGAGCCGCGCATCCTGTAAGCGGCTCGGTCGTAAGCCAGGGCGGCGTCTTCAGCTGTTTCGAAAGTTCCGAGCCAAACCCGGGCGCCGTTCTTAGCCGGGTCACGAATCTCAGCCGCGAACTTCCCCCAAGGTCTTTGCCTCACACCCCTAAAATGCTTCCCCTTCGACGGAACAACCGCAGGCTCCGCCTTATGCGGCGGCGCCACCGCCGGAACCGCCTTTGTTTCCGGCAAGATTTCGGGCTCAGATTTCACCGAAACGAACATATCGGGTTCGGTTTTGATTACTTGGGAGCCGAAATTGAAAGATTCCGCGGGTACAGGAGCGAGAGAAGGGAATGGAACCCAGCCAACGTTGACGGCGTCACGGAGAACACCGTAGAGCACCATGTCCTCCGAATCGTCTTCTTTGAGTGGCAACTCGCCCCAGTTTTCGGTGAGACAAGGATACAAGCTACCGAAACTGGAGCTCCGGCCGAAAATCGGACCGTTTCCCGAAGAACCCACTTCAGTCTCTCCTAGTAGATGCCGGCGAATCGACTCAAGAAGAGCCAAATCGGCCTCTGTAGAGCTCTGTCCGTACATTTTTGGATCAGATATTCTTGAACTCTGAATCGGAAATTGCTAAAGTTGAAGGTTTTGGAGTGCTCAAAGAAAGAGGGAGAGAGAGTTTGGAGGACTTCAAGTCTGTGTTGAAGAATTGAATATTTTTGAAGATTTAATAAGAGATGGGTATTTATAGCCAAAGAGGTTCATGAACTTAGGTGGATAAATTAAAAAAAAAAAAAAATGATTTTTTTAATTTCCAAATATGTTTTTGTTTTTATATATGAAAGTGTGGGAATAAAAAAATTTAAAAAAAAGTAATATATTTAAAAAATTGTTATAATAATTTGGTGGTGGCGATTTTCTATGTGGGTACTGAGTTTCTTTGAAGGTTCATTCATTCAGATTCAGATAGATAGCAAAGTGGTGGAAAAAAAAGCATTAATCACGTGGTTCATTTCTAATTCGTGAAGTTTTTTTATTATTTGAATGATTTGGACATTCAATGACGTCATGGGCTTACAATTGCAAATTGCAAGCAGCAGCAAAATGTTAGTTGTCGTTTTGTGTGCCGACTCTGCGACTGTGCGTGCGTGTGTGCGCGCTTGTGTTCTTTTTTCCCCGATTCCTACCCCACAGACACAGCTAATCGCCGAGTTAGATAGAATGAGATATCACTAAAAGTTAAAATAGTTATAACATGATGAAACAAAAAATTCTTTGATATAATAATTTGTGGGTTCACGCTCTCTCGGATGTCGGTTTCATTTATATTAAAAATCAATTAGTTATTTTAAGTTTTGTCTAATCATAAGGAATAATTATTATTAAACGGACACAATAAATTAAAATTTTATTATATGAAAAAATGTTGTCTACTTGTATCCACAATTTCAGCTTGCCTTAGTGTGTGTGTGTGTTTTTTTTTTGTTTTTTAGTGTTTACATTTGGTTTTAAGTTTAAGTTGAGTACCTCCTCAAAAAAAAAAAGTTTAGGTTGAGTAAATTATACACAAGCTTAAGTTTAAATGAAGTTTAATTATAGGCGGAAATACCATTTTTGTTTCTAAATTTTCACCACATTCCTACTTTGGTCCTTACTTTTTAATTTTAACGCATTTAGTCCCTAAAATAAAAAAGCGATCTCTTTTTGGTTTTTACCGTCACTAACGGAAATAGTTTACGTGGCAAACGGAGTGCATTGTTAGCACATTAAATGCTAACGTTAGCATTAAATTAATAATAAAATTTTTTATTTAGCATTTTTAAAATGCCACGTCATCTTTTAAAAATAATATATTAATTTAACTAAGTGAAAAAAAAAATAGAAATAAAAACCAAAAATCATATGAATTGAGATCTATCTTTATCATGAGGAAGAACAGGCAAGATCACAAACCCAGAAAATTTAAAACCCAAAAAATCTGTCAGTTATCTTTAAAAAATAAAAAATAACTTTAGATCCACGTCAACACAAAATTAAACACAAATAAATCCAAAATAAAACCCCTCACATGACACCAAAACATCACAACTGATAAATTTTGTTCTAATTTCAAACCACATGGCCACACTTTCAGCTCAAACTTTTTCACACTCAACTCATACTTTATCTCCCTAAGGTCTTGGGATCTTGGTTTGATATGGGTTAGAAAGAGGGAGGCTAAGATCAGTTTGATCTGGGTTAAAGGGAGATGTTGAGATCGGTTGCTGTCACAGCATGGCTGGTGGCAGCATGTGGGTTCAAGATCAACCAAATGAGGAGTGATTTAAGAATTGTGGTGGTCGGGTTTTGGATTTCAAAGTGGTCTTGGAAATTGAAGAAGTGTGGGTTTGGTGATGTGGGTTTTGATATATTGAGAGTGGTGGTTTTTATTCCACTGATCTTGTTGTTCTGGCCAATGTTTAGTGTTAATTTTCTAGGTTTGTATTCTTTGGGTTTTGAAAATTTTGGGTGCTCAGAGTTTAGCTAGAGGGATGGAGAGTAGGAAGAACAATGTTGTTTCGGTTGCAAAGTTTGTTGTTCAAAATACCGATCTGGTTTTTATTTTCCTGGTCAATTTGGGTTTTTTCTCTCATCCAATCTATGGTATTTCTAGGTTTTGGCTAATCATGTGTGTGTTTGAGTTTTATATTGCAATTTGTCTCTTGTGTGTGTTTGAATCTATGTGTTTTAGAATTTAGTTACCGTTTTTTTCTTCTTCTTCTTTTGTGTTCTTCAATTAGATTAACAAATAATTGATTAAGATCAAATGATTCTAAAGTCCACCTAGATGTTTTTGGGTTTTGAATTTTCTAGGTTTGTGTTCTTGTTTGTTCTTTCTCAAGATAAAGCTAGATCTCAATTTATATGATTTTTGGTTTTTATTTCTATTTTTTCCTTTTTATTTTTTTTTTCATTTAGTTAAAATTGATTTTATATTAAAAGATGATGTGACATTTTTAAAATTCTAAATTAAAAATTTTATTATTATTTTAATACTAATGTCAGCATTTAATGTGCCAGCAGTGCACTTTGTTTGCTATGTAGACTATTTTCGTTAGTGAGATGATGGTAGGGACCAAAACGAAATTACTTTTTGATTTTAGGGACTAAATGTGGTAAAGTTAAAACGTAGGTATCAAAGTGAGAATTAAGTGAAAATGTAGGGATGAAAATAGTATTTCTACCTTAATTATAAGATATAAACAATAACGATTAATTTGTTAGCAATTGAAACAGATTTCAATTGAATTGTTTAGATCGTCAAGTTTATGTGCTGTAAGAGGGATTGATTCTAGATTGTCAAGTTTATTGGATGTAAATTTTGATAAATCCACCATTGAACTACATTTTATTCTTATATTTTTTATGTTTGCAAAATTTTCAAAAGATCAAAGATCGATAATGTAGAGACCCAAAAATGAGGCTTACAATCCATAGAATCTCACATTGTCTAGGGAAGCACATGGGAATGTGTTTATAAGGAGTGACCTCTCTTTAATGTGTAGAGGTATTTTCCCTACGGCTGTGTGCTTTTGGTATCAGAGTCATGCCTTAACCAGAAGTGAGGGCCCCCTCCCCACACGCAAGGACGTATGTGCCTGTAAAGGGGTGGATTGCAGAGACCCAAAATGGGAGAGGCCTTTTCCCCCATTACTTTGTGCTTTGAGGGGGGTAGAACAGAACTGTACTTAAGGCGATGTTGTTACAGATAGCTATGTTATTAATTAAATGTTTAAATTTCAAGTTTTTGTAGTCTACAATTACCCATAAAAAATAAGTTTTTGGATTAAATAGTAAATAATATCCAATTGGTATGAAATTCGACATGTGTGTTAATAACATAAAGATTATACAATCCAATAGTTAGGATTTCAAAATACGTAGTCATATTAGTTTTTTTTTTTTTTTTTAGTGGGAAATGTAACTTTGACTACAATCAAATTTGTAGCCAAACTTTAATTTGATTTTCTAATATTCTACAAACTCTCTCATAGAGACTTCAATTTCAATTCTTGCCCCTGCACCCTACGAGTATTTATATTTGTAGAATGACCACTGCATCAAGGGTTCGCAGTGGTCTCTTGAGCTTAGTTAATTAAATAGTTACTTGTTGATTTTAATAAAGGATGGTCATTAGTGACTAATATATATATATGAGTATCAGGCTGAATATATAGCAACTTTACTGCAAATTGACTAAAATTTAAAAATACGACTAAATTGATCGCGGGAATATTGTTATGTATATTACATATTATTTTACTTTTATCTGTAGTTTCATATGAGTTCAGCCTATCAAACTTAAGTTCATAATGTTCAAGCTTGAATAATTTAATAAACCCCAGGATGATTCTCTGAAAATAATAATAATAATAATAGAGCCTAAGATTGAGACTTGTTTGGTTCGTTTATTAAATATAAACAAATCAATTTTCAAACTTCCTATCAAGCCAAGCTGACCAAAATAGTATTATTCTATGATACAGGAGGGGAAAAAGTTGGTTTTGAAATTTTTTTAGTCCAAATTCTTAAAGAGAAAAGGCTTAGAAAGCGGCTGCCAGAACCAGAGGCTTATGCCACCAAATGTTGGTGAGTCTTCGTCTATTGTAATATTGTTTTGAATTGAATAAGGATCCTAACCAAAAAAAAAAGGAAAAGATGAAACCATAATCTAAGTACGGATCATAGGATTTACAAGAAAACAATAAGAGTTTTATGTTAGATAACACAATAGCCTGGCATATAATTTCATTCCAATTTTTGAAGTGTCTAGAACGTTGAGCATGTTTGCTAATTAATGACATAAAGAACTCTCAATTTATATTTCATAGTATATAAGTTTTATGAACTTATCAGTGCTCTACATCAACCATGGCCAAATTTAGGAGTGGACGATAACAAAAGATATTCTTGAAATGTCTTTTTGAAAATAATGCATTGATGTTTATAATCATAAGATAACAAATGTTATATTGTTTTTAGACAGTTTATAATGTTCAAAATATAAATTAAGAAAAAAATCATACAGTTTTGGCTCAACTATAAATTACAAAATCTGGCTTAAATTTTTTATTTTTTATTTATTTTATATATAAAAAAAAACCTTTATAATTTACATCATCTAAATTTGGTCTTTCATTTTTTTCTCAAAAAATAAATTTGGTCTCTCAACTTCCTTTCTATGTTTGATGTGCTTTCAAATAAATATGAAACAATAAAGAGATAGTCATTGCGTTTTTCAAAAGAAACAATAATGAGGTAGCCATTGTATTTTTCCTCATTATTTTTTATGAAAAATATATTTTTTGGTATATCAAGAATTCATTGAAATTGTTTATCAAAAAAAAAAAAAAAAGAATTCATTGAAATTAATTTCTTGGCTTCTCTAGAATTGAAAGATATAAAAATGCAATGCTAAGCTGTTTTTTTGGGACATAATGACAGCTAATTGGCAAAAGTAGACAGAATGACGGATGATTGAATAAAAAATGAAAGTTAAGACATAATTGAAAATACTGAAACCTTAAGGATGAAAATAGAAACAAACCAAATTTAAAGGATATAATGTATAATTGAGCTGTAATATTATCGGGTGCCCTTAAAGCAATGGTTTATAAACTACTTTAGGAAATTTTTTATATCACTTCTATGAAAAATATAAAAAGTAGTAAAAAAAATTAATTAATTTTTGAACAAAATTTGGCAACAAACTTGTTTGTAGGCTGATTCTAGAAGTCCACTTAATGTCTTTTAATTGGATGTGACTTTTAACAAATCCACCGTTAAATTACATGTTCTTCTTATATCTTTATTGTTTGCAAAATTTCCAAAAAATGGAAGATTAATAACTATGTTTTCAATTAAATATTTAAATTTCAAGTTTTTATAATTTAAAATTACGTATAAAAAAAATAAGTTTATAAATCGAATGGTAATTAAAATCTTATTAATATGAAATTTCACATGTGCTTTAAGAACATAAAGAACATAAAATCCGATGGTTAAATTTTCAAAACATGTAGCTATGTCAATTTTTTAAGTGAAAGTTCTAGTCTCAGGGTAAAATTAAGTTTGTAGGCAAATTTTTTCCTTAATTTTTTCTTTTTTCATAAAAAGTTTCTAAAAATATATCTTAAACCAACACCTTTAAGGCATTCATTAACTTTCCCAAAAAAAAAAAAAAAAAAAGCACTTGAAATTCCATCACGGCCTTTGCCATGTTAGGTAGCTCATGAAGTGGGGTTCTTGAATCCTGATAATAACAGATACCAAAAGTTAACAAAGAAAAGACCAAAGCGGATAGAAAAAGAGAACAAAATCAGTTGCATTTTTATGTAGAATAAATCCCTCGTTGATCAATTGAGGTAAAATTACCCAAATAGGTTTGAGCCTCGCGTATTCAGATATTCGGATTTGTTGATTTAACATCCTTTTTGCATTTTCTGCAATTGCAAATTGGTTTTGCATTATGTTCACTACAATATTTCTTTGTATACTCAATCTTTAACCTTGTTGATTTGGATATATATTTTTGCAACACTAATTTGTTGATTCGGGCTAATTAGTTTCTGTTGTATATATAAGAGTATACATGGATAGGTTGTAATAATAATATAAAGTTGGAGAGTATTCATTTGTAAAATGAATAAAGTAAAAATTTTGAGTTCTGGAATTTTCTTTGTGAAAATTCAAGTTCCAGGATTTTCAATTAGTCGAGACTTCTATTTGATCAATCAAAGTGGTGAAGGAAACTATCCTGGAGTCTCTACTTGTTTCGATTGGTACTCAATTCCTATTCAATTGATCGAAAAGAGCTTTTGATTGATGCTGGATTCCTTTCGATCGATCGAGACTCGTGAAAAGTAAATTTCTACAAAATTTTCTAATAACTATTCTAAATGTTTGAAAATGTTTTAAGCTTTGTAAACAGATTTATGAGACATTTTAACTCTTCATACGTACCTTTTGAAGGGATATAACCCTATGGGTATAAATAGAGATTTATATTCACTTAAAAAATAAACAATCTCTCCAAAATAGTAAGTTTAAAGAAACACAAGAAGTCCTGTGGGTATTTTTTAAAATTGCTATTTGTAGAACCCAATAAACTTGGTTATATCCTAGGGACAATTTTGTAAAAACCCTTTAGCAACTTGTGTATAAGAACAAATATTATCTAAGGACAACATTCAATTGTGCCTCTAAGTTAATCACTAATTTCTATTTACTTGATGCGTTCATCTTGTTCTTCTATTGTTATTCCTGGATTTATTGAAACCCCGAATAGTTTCCATAAAAGATTCACTAGGCAATCCTTTCTAAATTACTCAAGGATTCCAACACAAAGTTTTGAAAACCAAGTTTCTAGTCTTGCTGAATGTACTCCCGCAAAACTAATCTTTTTTAAATTTAACAACTTTACCTAAACGTGGATACTACTAAATACTTTCCACCATTAATTGCTGATTATCTCATGCTTGTAATATCATTTTCACCAAACGTCACATCCCATATCGGTATCAAGCAACCTAGCTAAACAGGTACAAGATAAGTGCACTATTATTTCAACTTTATATCATATTATGAACATTATTATTCATAACTTACTTTTATAAAGCAAAAAAAAGGATCCTCTGCACTATTCGTTATCTTATTTCAAATAATTATTATTCTATTTCATTAACTAAAGAATCATAATGGTAATTGCTAACAAATGATCCATTGAAAAAAGTTTGAGACACAACTCCTTAATAACTTTAGGTAAAATCATTGATAAATCAAAGGTAATACATATATTGATAAAACAAGAAAAAAAATCGCCAAGATATGTCAAGAGTCTTGTACCTCAATTAATATTTCATAATACTTTTAACGAAACATTTACAATTCAAATCTTTTAAAACCCACTTAATTAGTGTATTGAAAAAGAGTTTTACTAACGTATATTCTAAGGATATACGTTAACCATCAATTTTAGAAAACTTCTTATGAAAAAAAAAAAAAAAAAAATTATTTAGACAATTTTTCATAAAATTTCTCTAAAATTGATAATTAATATATGCCTTAACCGGATCTTTAAAACAAAAAGGGTGTATACAAAAGAACCGATTTTGTTTTTGTTGTTTTTTTAAAGAATGAGTAGAGAAAAAGAAACGAGGGTGGCGAGGAATTGGTGGCGAGGAGAAAAAGCAGAAACGGTGAGAAGGACACCAAGCTAGTCCTAGTCATCGGCATGCGTCATAGATTCATCGGTCCTAGACGATTCTGCAAGTGTTTTTCAAATGGATAAGTCTCGCCCATAATTAAAGTCAAGAAACCCATTGAGATGTGTGGGTACTGGGTATGACCCACTTATTTTTCCCCAATTTTGCACACTCTTTTCTTTTACGTCCCTTCAAGGAAGGTGGAGTCACTCAGAGCCTCTCACACACACAACCCAACTTTGTCACCTTTTGTTTTGCCCACGAGATTAGCTTCACTGTTGCCTCCATTTTCTATTCTAATTTGCTCTCTACTTTTTCTTTAATAACTAATAATTGACAGCCACTTCTTTATTAGTGTGAATTTAAAAAAAAAAAAAAAACCACTTTACTCATATTTCATTTTCTTGTTATTTTGTTTCGTATTTACATCAATTACGTAACTTTGAAGAGGATTGAATTATAACCGAACTTTCAAGATTCATCACCTGCCAAAAACATATTGACTATAGTCATTGGATCCATTCGTGACTAATTAGTTTCATTTGTTTTGATGGGTAAACATGTAATTAGAACCCACTAGTTCTCGATCGATTCTCTCTCTTTCTCTCTCTTTTTTTTTTTTAATTATTCTTCCTATTCATTCATGCTTTTTGATTATTAGACATATAATTATTGCAAATCATGTTCATTGATAGCTTAAGAGAGTTGAATCTAAAATCTCTTTATTTATTTTATTTTTTAAAAAAACAAACACACACTCACAAGGGAGAGAAAAATAGATTTTAACACAAAGACACATAATTTTCTTTATTTGAGTTGAAGCATTAATGATCAACTACAGTAAAATAGATAGTATTAAACTCTGTACCAAATTTCAATGCATTTTTTTTTTTTATGTAACATCTGTTTGATTGAATCTTTTGTCTCTACTTTCTTGGTTCCAATACATAGGCTAAAACATAATTTTGTATTAAATCAATCAAGCTACTAACCATATAATTTATCAAAATAAAAACCTAAATAGTTTGTCAAAAACATTTAGCTCAAAACCCACTAATTAATGACCACAGGTAATGCTATTTTCAAATATTCAAAAAGATGAAGAAATGTCATCATTTTTTTTTTTGTTTGGTTGGCTTCAATAAGGAGAAACAACCTTAATTTAATAAAGAGGGCTTCAAATCATAATGTGTAAATAAAAAAATAAAAACAAAATGTTGGTTCACATTGGTCATAGACTGCTAGTCTCTTAATAATTCGTCATTCTCAAAGGATATAATAATTCTTTAAAATCTTTCCCCTTTTCTTTTGGGCAGTAGGTGGATAAACCAAATCTCCACAGTCTCAGCCTCACTAATAATTTTTTAGAAATACAATCTGATCTGATATTGGTCTGATTCATCGCACATTGAACGAGGAAAACCAATATATGTCAGCAATAACATTGAAAAAAAATAAAAAAAATAAAAAAATAGAGAACCTTTGAAATTGACCAAAGACCATCTTGGTCGTATTTGACTTTGACCGTAGACAATTCTCCTTTCTATTATTTATCAGTAGAAACCAGTCCACAATTCCCAAACAAACGAGGCAATTTAGCCGCAACGTGCCAAGTACCAGGCACCAGCACGTGAGTTGTCAGTGCACCGCAATGTTTGAGTCACCCTTTTTTTTTAAAAAGCAAAGACAAAAAACAAAAGAAAACATGGACCCCACTAGAAAACCTTTTTGAAAAAACAGACTATAAAAAATAAATCCGCACGTGGTTTAATTAGGATGCTGCATGGGACCTTCGTGCTTGTTTATACTTTTCTACGCTGAATGTCATTGTTGAGTAAACTACTATAATATATCAACAACTTGATAATAAATAGATTATATTATATAAACTTGATTGAACCTTTTTGTTTTGTTGGTGGAATTCCAAGTTTTCAACCAAACAATGTGCATATGCTCTTTGTTACTATTTACTTATATTTTTTATTTTATTTAGTCAAGTTGTTCATTTTTTTTAATGGTATATAAATGTATGTGTAAGTGACCTATGTGCTCTGTCATAATGTATGCTTAATCTAAGATTAAGTTCTTAAATCACCCTATACTCAATCGGATTAGATATTTGAAGGGACTGTCTTAGATTAATTAATCTCTAAAAACTCATAAGCATGCTATAATAGGTAATGTCGGCCTTAAAATACTACTTAAAGGTTATTTGAAGAGTACTCATCATTATCAAAACTTTGCGGCTTCAAACAGTTGATTTTCAAGTTTTTCATAGATGACAACTTAAGAACTTTAATAATATCAAGAATATGTTGAATTTAATTCAACTTGTTGAGTAATTAATAGTATCAAATATGATTTTTAGCACACGCGCTATATATCACAACTTGCTTATCTACAAGATAAACCTAGATTAAACTAGTTGCAAGTTGCAATTAATGCAGGTTGAGATCAGGCATGAATCCACAAAGGGAAAAAAGAAGTACTCTGATAAATATATGAAAACCTTGACAAACACTACCTCAACACGTACAGTTATGTTGCATGTATATTCCAAAAATTAACTTTATTAAGGAACACATATAAAACGGATAAAATTTATGATTATGTTTTATATATTTTCAGAAACTTTTT
Organism: Quercus variabilis; assembly: GCA_030445155.1. Classification (NCBI taxonomy): domain Eukaryota; kingdom Viridiplantae; phylum Streptophyta; class Magnoliopsida; order Fagales; family Fagaceae; genus Quercus; species Quercus variabilis. Next base: position 8,481,666 of record CP129456.1, read on the forward strand.
ATTGGAAAAGAAAAAAAAGAGTAATTTTTTTATGATTTTTTTTATATTTTTCATAAAAGATGTTTCAAAACTTTTTAAAAATAGTAACAATTAACATAAGGGCACTCATTAACACGACACATTTGATATTGCAATGAAAAAGGAAAATGTTAACGTATGCCTTAGGGTAATAGTTAACAATTCATTTCAAGAAAGTCTTTATTGGAAAAGAAATTTATTCTTTAATGTTTTGACAATTTTTTTCATTTTTCATAAAAATAGTGTTAAAATTTTCTTAAAATGAATTGTTAATCATTGCATTGAGGGCATCTGTTAATATAACTCTTGTATTAATTATACAAATAGGCTAATGTCTTAAAAATGTATGAGGAAAAAAATACCATGAAATTTGTGAGAATATTAGTTTTAAGTCAAATGGCTTATCCTAAAAGTGAAATTATTCATATCTTTTGAGTCAAATGACTTGCAATTATGTACGTATTGATGAAAAATATAATTATGGTTGATGGGTACTGATCGTCCAACTTTACTCATCTATCCACCAGTTTCTCCCAAAAAAAAAAAAAACTCATCTATCCACCAAGGTCTCTTCTTCCTCGTAACCGTTGAATTGTGCTCGTGGACGAAGGTAGAATGATGGAAACCCCTGTATAGAAGACAGAATTTCCAGAATTGAGGTGCATGATTCTCACTCCACCACCCACGATTTATAATTATGAGCATGAACCCCAAGATTCTCGACCTCCATCAGTGCACTTGCACCAACTATGCCATGACTTCAAAAAATGGAGAAAAATAAAAATAAAAAATAAAGCAAGGGATGGTCAGAAACTACTCCTAGAGTAATTATAGAATACTCCCGAAGTATCATAAATGCATAATCCTCCTCTCACATAATTGTGGATCCCATGAATTAAATTAATGGTAGGACCTACAATTCATGTGAGATGAGGGAGTACGCATTTATGGTACTCCTAGCGTATTCAATAATTTTCCCTCCTATATAATCACCAGATCACACCCGCTCCAGGGTATGAGAGGAAAACCTAGAAAACTTTATTGCTTTATGTAAATTAGGTTTTAATGAGTTATGACTTTAACTATCAAAGAAGTTTAGACCGACATCACACAACCGAGTAATACCATCAAGTCACAAGATTTTTCACCATGACTAATGAGGTTAACTATGGATTAGTAGTGTTTTTCTTTCTTTCTTTTTTTCATAGTTTTTATGCTACATCCTTTGAGTGTTATTATGAAGTGTGTGTATAAACCAAAACTTATAGCTTCACTTAATACCGTACCAAAAAGAGGAAAAATAACTAATAACCTTGTAACCTAATGATAGTTTTACTTTTATTTAGAGAGAAGGTTTTAATCAGACTGAACACAATATGGACGAGTTATGAAAATAAGACATAATTCTATACCTTGTTAAAAAAAGGGAGAATTAGATACACTTACGAGAATAATTAGGTGTTCAAAGAGTTCTCAACACTCACATTAACTAAGGGGAAATTATCCATTGGAAGTTCCAAAAAGATGTGTTAAAAACCGTTCTCCAAGTTCTTTTTTTCCCCATTTTTTTATTATGTGAATTTCCCATTTCATATTGATTGATACTATTGCAAACAAAAAGTTATTGTTGGGTTTAACCATCATTAATATTTTTGAATGAATATAGTAATTACTTGTAGAGATTAAATTCTATAAGAATGTTGTGTAAAACCCAAGTTTTACCCTTCCAATCCCAATATGCCAAATCATCATATTATATATTAAATAATAGACATAACCATACTCAATTAATTCTAATAACCATTTAAAAATCTAACATAACTATGAGTTTATTGGGATATTATTATATGCAGTAAGATGTATTAAATTTTAAGTAAAAAACTTATATGATTATCTCTTATTGAATAGTGTAAAATAAGGGTTTTACACCTCATTTTTACCAAATTCGGATTCTTATTTATACCACAAAAGAATGAATGATTGAATTATCCAATGTTAAGATTACTTTTTGGAAATGGACACTCATATAATAATAGAGTCATGCTACAGTCATAAACTATTTTACAACATTTTCACAAATTGTTGATGTGGCTAACGTCTTATTGGTTTTCATCTAGGCCTATCATTAACGTCATTTTTTCATTTACCAATAACCACACACCACATCAGCAGTTTATAAATTTTTTTTATAAAAAAAATTTGTATCTTTAGCATTACTCATAATAATAACTAAAGCAATTAAAGGGTAATTAAAAGGAGATTTAGTTGTTAATTATATAATATTTTTTAAAAAGAGCCATAATTGAAAAGAGATTTAGCATTTAAAACGTTTGACATATTTCATTGATAAAGTGCTGTTGAATCGTTACTTTTGCTCAGTAATCTAATTAACAAAAAGTTTTTAGATATGGGAAATGACAAAAAAGGATATTATAACTGTGTTTTATATTTTTATACTTGAACTTAATTAGTTCAATTAAGGGTCTATATGATTCTCAAAAAAATTAAGGGTCTATATTTATTTCATTATAATAATAATAATAATAATAATAATAATTATTATTATTATTAGTTATCTGTCTCTCTCAAAATGGGTGGAAATTAAGTGTCATTTTATATCAATTCATTATTTATATTTAATGCTCCAATAGTTTGTGGGTTCCAATTAGTTTAATTAGTAAAGTCTCTAATAGTTGTATAAGAGATCTGAGGTTAAATTCCCGCCTACACCAAAAACTGATTGATGTCTTGGTTTGATGATAAAGAGTTAATATTAGGAGCAAACGCCATAAGTTGAAACTCTCTTGAAAAAAAATGCTCCAACAGTCCACTAAAACCTCATATTTCTAGCTTTAGCCTTTAGTTTATAACTGTTTTTTAGCATTTTAATAAAGATTACCCCATGTTTGCCATTTTGCTAAACATTTGCTTTCTTTGACGATCCCTGTTTCCTTTTCCCTAAACTTTAGTTTATAACTGTTTTTTAGCTTTTTAATAAAGATTACCACATGTTTACCATTTTGCTAAACATGTGCTTTCTTTGACGATCCCTGTTTCCTTTTCCCTTCCTTTTACCAAATAATTTTCTCCCCCTCTCTTCAAATCTCTTCTATTCAATGTCTAAAACAAGAGAAACAACATGAGAACATTCAAACACCTAACAAAGGCCAATTTTTACACGGATTAACATGCACAGGTTGAATTCAATTGTGAGACAGTTCAATTTTTAGGGTTGTGAAAGTTGGACAAAAAGAAGCAATTTACCTAACTTGGACATTTGCCAATACATGGCATTGGCAATCTTAACTATAAAATTCCACATTCATTTCCAAATTTCCAAATACTTGTCCCTCTTACAAAAAGGAAAGCTTTACCCATTTTTAAAATTTTTTTAGATAAGATACAATTTCAATTTATGACATTTACTCGATAATTGCTCTTTATCATCAAACTAAGACACATCTTAGTTTTTTGATGTAAGTAGGGTTTGAAACTCAAATCTCTTGCTCAACAACAAGAGATTTTATTAATTAAGCCAACTGAAACTCGTGAAAACTTTACACTTTTGAAGTCATGGAATTATTGAATGTAATTTCCTAACACTAGAATTATTGATTGGAAATTTGATCTCTTTTCTCAATATTGAATCCCTTGATTTATCCAAAATATTGAACCCCTTGATCTTATCCAGGTGCTAAAAAGGAACAATCACAAACTAAGACACATCTTAGTTTTTTGATGTAAATAGGGTTTGAAACTCAAATCTCTTGCTTAACAACAAGAAACTTTATTAATTAAGCTAACTGAAACTCGTGAAAACTTTACATTTTTGTAGTCACGGAATTATTGAATGTAATTTCCTAACACTAGAATTATTGATTGGAAATTTGATCTCTTTTCTCAATATTGAATCCCTTGATCTTTATTCATGAGCTAAAAAGGAACAATCACAATTTATTCAACATGCAACAATGAGACATGTCTTAAAAAAATAAAAAATAAAATAAAAGAAGACATTTTCTTATAGAGAAAGTCTATGGACACAACAAAATTTCACAACATTTTTCATAATAACCTTGTTTTGGGTTTTAATGTATTATTTTATTATATTTTTATTTTGACTTATAATTGACTAACTTTAGTTTGTTATGAAAATGTTTTGAGATTTTGTTGTTTGTACTAGAGATTAATGAAATATTCGCTTGAACAAACAAGCAGGTTGAACAGTTGGGTCATTTTTGTTATAAAAATTAACCGATTAGAATAGGATGACTGATACAAATTAAACAAGCAGGTTTTATATGAAAAATGACAATATAGCCTTAGTAAAAAAATCCAGTTTCTTCGTTCTCTACCAATTCACACACACACACACACACACACTTGCCTATCCATTATTATGCAAATGGCAATGTAACGAATTTGTGGACTATGGTTAAAAATAAAATAAAAAAGAAAAAGAAAAAGAAAAAAAAAGTCTGTTTCCTCTAGAGCAAAAATATTTGTTCTGATGATACAATAACTTAGCTACATAGATAACAAAAACACAATAATTGCAATCTTCTTAGCAGATTCTCCAGCATTCTAATGATACATAAATTCCATGAGTTTTTTCAGTTTTGAATGAAAAGGGTAATAACAGAATTTTGGTGGCCAAGACAGGCCGAGAGTTATATCATAATCTTACAGTGTAAAATTTCACAATCCAAGAAATTATTGATGAATTTTTCAAGTATAAACAGCACTAAAGAATGCTTGAATCAGTTCTACTCGTAGCCTTGCATGAGTAAGAACACTGTAAATTCTGCATATAAATAAGAGAGGTAAAAGCTTTTGTGAGAAATGCATTGGAAATTCCTAAGAAGCTTTAGTGAGTTAGCACAAGAATTTGAACATGCTGCCCTTAGGTCCTGCAATCATGGTGCAATTTTCTCCTGCCTTAAACTCCAATTAGGCTCTTGGATATCATAAACAGAATGCTCCTATCCTTGACTTTACAGAAGGTGAATCATTGTACTTGAGGGTAGAAAAAGACTTTCATTTACAAATTCTCAAGTCTTGTTCTTGATATTATCATCATGTAATTTCAAAAGGAAGTTGTTTTCCCTCAATGATTGAGTTTCTATAAAGCCCTATGTCAAAGGTCTTATGAGGCATTTCTCGTAATGGTTCTAAGAGTCTACCATTAAAATTAAGCTCCACAAAAATTGCACCAGTAATTGCAAGGCCTAAGGGCAGCCTTCTAATTTCTCAATGTACCCCTGACAACATTACTGTATGCATCTGGTAATCTCTTAAAACTTACATGCATTAAAGTCATTTTCTTTTGCCTTAGATAAGTAATAGAAATTCAAAGAGGCCAATTTATGAAGCAAGGAAAGCATATTAGATAATGAAGAGGCTGTCGCCAAAAAAAAAAAAAAAAAAAAAATCCTATAGCACTTTATGATTCACCACAGATTATCTACCACCACTATTGGTACATTCCACATTAGCTCTTTCCTTATAAGCTTCATATTCTTCTTTCTAATGTAAATGTTAATTCTCACATCAGCTCCTGGAATGACCAATAAGTTCCAAATTGCTCTTTTGCTTGTGCCTGCATTTTCTTCCGACTCACAAGAGCTTCTTGTACCTTTATGAAGTCTGCACGTAAGTTTTAGGTATTAACATCTTGCAAACTTTCTAGTCCCAGACATGAAAACAATTCCTTAGCTGTGTAAACGTTTTGTAATCTTCTCCTACTACACCTTGGTAGTTGGTTCTGTTTTTGAGAAGTCCAACAACTACTGCTCAATCTCTCTCAAAATCCATCCATTCTACCACCAACTGCTACTCTGCCTTTTCCATTCCCTCCTACTATCCTCTAATCCACAGTTCTTACTTCAAAAGACAATAAAATCCTTTTGCCTGAGCCTTGCCTTGTGGTCAATATAACATCTTTCTGACTTTTTCTTAATAGATCAATGCACAACTTATTCACCTATACAGGATTGAATCCGTAATGTTGCTCTTTAATTTCCTGCTTGAAAATTCCTCTGTTTCTAACAAATGATCCTAGGAATATGACTCTTCTTACATCATATCTCGACGCTTTGTCAACCTAGCATAAGCCTCCCTTTCCCACTGGTCAAATGGAGGGAGGCCCATCGACAATTCACATTCCTTCTGAACTCTTCAAACAGCACCCATTCTCACCTCCACGCTTTTTCCAAAACTCCCCTAGATTCTAAATGAAATACCCCTACACAAAATATTTGTCTCAAATAGAAAAAAATATTAAGTTGCCCAAAAAAAATTGGTAGCTCCTCTCCCTAAAGGCTTTCTACTAAAAATTATAACCCCAAAGGTTGAGACATTCCGTGGTCTCAGCAGTTGCATGTTTCATAGAGTAAACAACATTAAACACTTTTTGTAGTTTTGTGCGTGCGCATGTGATTAAGAGCCTGTTAGCTACAATAAAATGAGCTTTGAGCTACAAACTAAGAATAAATTCAAACAAGAAATTGCAGCCAAGAAGTTATGCAACCCTGAAAGCCTAGCCAAGCATCAAAGTTCCTTAGTATATATTAGAGGGAAATGAAAATTAAATCAGACTAAATGCGGTTTTATATCCTTTGGTGAGAATTTCAGGCAAGCGCCTGTTTTTGGATGATAGTTGCAAAGACCACGGGTGTGAACAGATGGAAAACTTTCAGTAAAATCAGTTGAGGCCCTTGAGGGAATAAAAGGTGGGTAAGCACTTAAGCTGTTGGTCACTGGACAGCAAACAACTGGCTAGACTCAATATATGACAAGGCAAGTATAACAGTCATCAAATTAAGATCTATGATATTGGAATCCAGCAATGGTTCTAAATGAATTGCCTGAAAATATATTATTGCCTAGATTGGCAAAGTTCAAATGCACTAGTTAGTGAACAACAATGGGTATCTGGCTTGGCAGAAAGCAATGACAAAGTCGAATGAAAATTTCGTAAATGTTGGTAAAAATGTGAAGCAGGACTTATTTACCAAAAGGCATTAATATTTTTCATAAATAATATCAAATGTATGAAAGGCTTCAATTTTGCTGTATTTTAAGCGTGGAGAACTCCACTTAAATGGAGGGGAAAGTTGTGGTTGGCAAAATAGTACCCTGAAATGAAGAAGACAAGTTTCGAAGTTACATGTAAACTGGAAAGCTGTCAGCTGTGTATAGTGATATGATGTTCTGTAGCCAGAAATTAAATATATGTATCTGTAAGGACTCCAAGTGCTACACTGAAATTTAACACTTAAATGCTTCAGTTTTCACATGCAGTATGTGTGTTGTGTGTGTGTGTGAGAGAGAGAACACATAGCTATTATTTGATCAATTAGATATACAAAATAGGGTATGGCTTTCATGGTTAGGCCAGACATATAAAAGAAAAAGAAATAAACAATCAAGCATGGACAGTTTAGCTTCAAACCATTTTTGAAGCTATCTCCTCCAACCCACTACGTGGCGATTTATAAGACCCTCCATATGTATTATTTAAACAAGTGACACGATTCATTAAAAAAATCATGTGACTAAAATTATGCATGGATATCTAGTCTCTTCAATCGCCACACAGTGGATTGGAGGAAGATAACTCCAAACAAGTTTGAAGCTAAACTCCAGCAAACATTGTGGATAAGCAGCACCATCTATAAAAATGATAGAACTAAAAATTTACTGAGATGTACATAATCTCAGACGGAGAAATATACAAAAAAATTATTGTATATACAAACTCACATGTACACACTGAATCCACCTATCCAGAAAAGAAAAGAATTTTATTTGAATGAGTAAGTTGAATTTTCCCCAAATATCTGTTTTGGTACCTCCCAAAAAAAAAAAAACTTTTTTGGGTTTGTGAAAAATTGAACTTTATAAGGTAGTTCAGATTTATGACTTCTGTAAGAAAAAAATCAGTGTGATTTATGGACTTTTAGACAGAAGATTTGGTGGAAATCACAGCCAAATCAATACCATCTACATCAAATTATGATCATTGTGTTAGAGCATACCTGATTCTACATCTAGTTCTACACAGAAATGGGGCCAAAAATTTGAAGGTTTTGCGGCCTCATATTTTGATGTAAATTGTTCCAAAATTCATCCTCCAAATTTGTTCTGATCAGATACAAAATGTGAGTCGATTATCCTGTTACAGGAAAGTATAGAATACAAAATACAATGAAAAAAGCAGAGAAATCTTCAAATTGTCTTAAAAGTATATGAAAAATTCATTTTTATAAGATACAGAGATCTGAAATTATTGGATATCTTGAGCATGGAATGAGAACGTTTTCTATTATTCATTCTTATGTTAACCAAAGAGAAACAAAAGGAACTAGAAAACAACTGCAATCTTACACAAATGGGTCCATATTATACAGCAATCACTTTGTTCAAATAAATGGCCTGTGACTATCTTTGCACAACTTAATGGTGTTTCTCAACTGATAAGCACTATTAACATTTCATCACAATGGTACTGTAACTTATGAAAATATTACTACGCAACATCTATATTGGATGGCCTTGGCCTACTGGTCTCCATTGCCCTCCATGAATTATCAAAAGGACCACAAAGCAAGGATTAAGTTGTTATGACCCAAGCTCTCAATACCTCAATTTCTTATTTTTTTTATTTTTCCAAATGATTCCTCCTGACTTACTACATTAATTAATGTTTCATGAGTAAGTTCGTAAAGGAAAAATGATGCAACAAGCATCATATTACAAATTAGTTTACACACACTCTAAGAAATCTTAGTTTCCTCATAACTTTATTTCTTTTTGCATTAATTCTTTTCTTCTTTTACTTTTCATAGTAAAAATAAAAATGGAGGTCAACTACCATCTATCCATTAACTCTATATGTGATGATGTGCGCAAACACAGACCAATCAAGTACAACGCAATTTATGGTATTTAAAGTACTGTAGAGGAATCAAACTGCATTTTTCCTTTTCTGATTAGAATTTACTCTATAAATTACAAAGCCAATACAATAAATTGCAATCTGGTTAGCGGATTTTCCGCTTACAAAATATGCAAGAAAATCTATGATTTTTTAATTTTGATTGGAAAAGGCAAATAACAAAATTGAATGGCATAGATTTTCCATCTCTCAACCAAGATTTTCTTTAGATATCATAACCAAAAAAATAAATCACATTCTTCAAAAGGTGTTAAATGAAGACTATAAAACGCTTGCATCAGTTATATTTCATACCTGCAGTTGGGTCTACTGTTTTTTCAGACCAAGATGTAGAGCTTTCGTGAGATTTGTAGTTGAAATTCTTACAATGTTATTTAAGCAGATAGCCTAGCTTGGTGCTCCTTTTAATGTTAAAACTCACCAACAAGTAGATTGCTCCGCTATCTCTTGGCAATTGAGAATGTGATGCTACAAACCAGGATATACAAAAGCTTTGTCCATGACTTTGTACAGGAATGCAGAATTTGATGCTCTCAGGGTTGTCGAGAAGAAAATGAGAATGCTGACCCTAAGCCTTGTAATCTAGGTGCAATTTTCATTTAAATGACTGAGCTTCTTTAGAGCTTCAAAGCAATCTATTAATGATGTCCAAGAGCTCACTTGGTCTTAAATTAATCTTATAGAAAATGCACCAGTGATTACAAGTCCCAAGGTCAGCGTTCCCACTTTCACCTCAATACAACCCCAGGAGCATCAATTTCTACATTCGGTACTCTCTTGAACTTTATATGCACCATGCCTTTGCCTCAGATAAGAAAGAGTATTTCAACAGCTCCGTATCTAAAATGAAAGGAAGCATGAGGTCCTACTACATGGTATGTTGCATGTAAGCTCTTTTGTAACTCTGTAAATTGCCTATTTGTCTCTGCTCTTTGGAGCTTCATGTCCCGCTTACCTTGAGGCAGCACTGAATCCCAGGTAAATTTCAAAACTTGACTGTTGGTTCAGATTCCTTTAGCCTGCCCTTCATTCAGGGCTGAACTTGTTCTTGTTCAATATTTTACTAGCACATGCCTTAGTTGCTAACATTATATACCAAAAGACTTTCAGATGCAGGGAAGTAGAAATGAAACTGAGCTTGGCAAAAGCCAATAGTAATTTTGTCACGCTCAAATGAAAATTATATCATGAGCAAGCCATAATTCTATTTCTCATAGCTTTTCAGTTTTGGCATAAGCATGTCTTCCATAAATAAAAAATTGTTGCACTAAAATGACTACTAAAATCGTTCATTTGTATGCAGATATTTTACCCCAGTATTTTTACTTTTGTGGGGAGTGATGGTTAATACATAACCTTGAGTTCAAATGTCCTAGCAACAGGTTAAAGATATGGTCTATATCATCAAATTTCAGAGGAGTAAGGGACTTCAAATCCAAAACTATCCAGCCTTGTTCTCAAGCTTGGATAAACTTTGATTATCAGTGGCCAACCCTCAGCATTCCCATAATCCATAAATAAAATTTCACTATGGATATTTGATAATATTATTAATGCCATATTCTATTTAAATTTTTATGAAATTTCTCTATGGTGCAGTCATTTATCATATTAGAATTGATCATGCTGTGAAAATTCAAGGAGGCAAGGCTTGGTCAGAGGATGAGATCATTTATGCTATTACTTGAGATGTTAGATATAGATTGTTCTTGTGTAAGAATGTAAGAGATAGAATTAAAAACAGTGTTGTGTAGTTTGTGGGGGAGTTCCTTTGTCTTTTTTTTATAAGATGTAGTTTTTGTTGCTGCTTTGTTGTCTGGTCTTACTTATTCAACAAAACAAAACAAAACCATAAAAAAGAAAGTTCTAGTTGCAGTATGTGGTGACGCAAACTCAATAAAGGGACTAATTCTCAGTGACCTGTACTTCCATGTGAGGGTTATTTAGATACATAACATCTAGTAGTTAACGATAAGTACTTAATGGTTCAAAATCCGAAAACACCAATACAATTCGGGACTCCTAATCATTTACCAGGTAAAAGTCTTGTTGGCCATTGGTGCATTAATGCAATATAAAAATACATGGGATCTGCATAGTTTTGATATATTCTATTACTAAAGTGAATGTCAAGGCATCACTATTAAAGATCGGCATGGCAGTGTCTGTAATCCATGCATAAGACTTGGTAAACTCCTGGACTTGGTTAAGGCATTTACTTCACTTGCTCCCACTAGAAGAAATTTTCAAAAAACCAAACATTAAAGAAGGTTTCAGGTTGAGGTTGCTAAAATATATTCTGATAGAATAAAGAATTAAGAGTAGTTGAGACAGTTGATGACTAAAGACACACATTAAATATATAAAACAACAACCATTGACTATTTCTATTTCCTATTTTTCTATCTGGGGTACATTCATTGGACCCAACTTCCTCAAAGATTCGAGCTCAGGTGTGGTTGGGTCAAAAACAGATACAAAATTATTATCCCTTTTGCTCTTATCCGTATTAGTTGTACAAACTTCAAACGTAACCTTCACAAACAGTACTTTGTCTTTCGGCTGTTTAAATTAAGTTCATTTTCATTATTCTGGACTAATAATCCTTAATCTGTATAGTTGAAGTACAAATTAAGTTCACCTTTTTTTCTTTTGAGCTGAATATGACATGATTTACATTCATGTTAGACAATACTGATTTACAGATTAATAATCTTTTTTTTTTTGGTTTAGAAATGAATTCTAGATAACAATACCAATATTGTTGAGGAATTTGGCTGAATAGAACACAGGAACTGCCTTTGAAAATGGATCCCAAAACATACGTTTTTACTTTGTTCTTTTCTACTTTTCCATTTTTTTATGTTTGTTTTTTGCGGCCATGGAGATCTATTCAATGCTCCTAAATGACAAAACTAATTAATTCAGCTAATGACATGAACTAAATTAGGCCTGACCTTTTCTCTTGGATTAGAAATTTAGATCTCTTTAAAGTATTAAAAACGCTTAAAAATTAATGTTTCAAAGACCAAAACAAAGCTAATTCTAATCTCCTTCTTCATGTTCATAATATAATATATCAAAAAACCAAACCCAATATGTAGGAACATGAAAATCTTGAAAAAGCTGAAACCAAAAGTATCTTCTTTTGCACACATACACCACCCCACCAATTATTTATTATGATCTAGAACATGTGAATCCCCCGGGATCCCTTGCATCTAACATTGACAAAATAATGAAATATTACCATTACGCAAACTAGAAAAACTCATTTTCACATTGAATAAACAATAAAAATAACAACAAGTCATTGTATTCTAGAAAAAAAAGAAAGAAGAGTACACCATATTTCATATTAGCATTTCCTCAAATCAGTAAAAAGTAAAAACCTACGTTCATATTTGTAATATAAAAAACAAAAACAATAATTAACAGCAATTATATAATCCATGACAACAACAACAACAACAACAACAACAACAATTAGTCAATAAGCTTGAACCACCAATCATTCAACTTTGCTTGCACGTAATAAAGAGCAAGATAGAAGCTAGGGCTTTCTAGAATTACACACACACACACAAGAGGTACCTTGATATAAATGATAAGCCAAATTAGTCATGATTGACGAAATCTAAGGCCTTTATTTTTATTAATTTTAATTTTAATTTTTTGTCGTATGCTCCATAATTATTATATATATATATATATTTTTTTTTTTTTTGATAACCATAATTATTATATTGGTTTATCATTTAAATTTTAAAGTAAAACTCATTTGCGTAATATATCCACTATGTTATTTTATTTCAATTCCCAACGTGCGTGCGCCTGTTGCGAACCATCGCGGAAAAAACCAACTCAAAAAGCTTTAAATGAAAACAAACAGAAAGGAATATTACCTTGAATATGAGCCGTCCGATTCACTCTAAACCAATCCAACGGTGAAAAGGACTTTTCCATATTTGGGAGAGAGAGGATGCTTCCTTCGTCCAAGGAGGAAGCTAGCTCGGTGTGAAGCCAAGTCTTCAGTCCACATTTCAAACTCTCTTTTGTCGATAAATACCTTTCCACTCTTCATCTCCACTCTCAAACTCATCCTCACTTCTAAACGCAATTCAAATCCTCTCTCTCTCTCTCTCTAAAAACAAAGTGAAATCCATTTCCATTTCTCTTTCTCTCTCTAAGAAAAACTAGTTCCCTCTCATCTCATATCATATCATGGAGGCTGCTTTTGAGTTTTCTTCGGAACTTGATCGCATCAAGCTTCACTTGCTTGGTGAGCTTTCTCCTTTGGGAATGGGAGGCTTTTTCTCTAATGATACAGAGGTTTCCAATTCTGAATCTCAATCGAACTCTTCTTCTTCTTCTTCTTTGAGTTATCGAACTTCGAGTTTGGACTCTAACGAGCTTTGTTCTGACTCTTCTATGGCTTTTGGGGACTTGTTTGGCTCTACCGAGCTTTTTGACTTTACTTTCCCAACTGATTTCCCTGAATTCGAAGTGAAGCCTGAAATCATCGACTTATCTACACCGAAACCCCTCGATTCAGCCAACGGTTACTCCGAATCCGAACCGAAACCGACTGTACCGAAAACCCTAACTGAATCGAACAGGAAGCCCTCGCTGAAGATCTCGCTCCCGAGCAAGGGCACAACCGAGTGGATCCGGTTCGGTAACCCGGATCAGCCACAACCGGAACCATCGGTTTCGGCAGTACCCGTACCCGCAGCACAAAACAATAATAACAGTAATTCGGGCGTGGAAGAGAAGAAAAGGCACTACAGAGGAGTCCGACAAAGGCCATGGGGCAAGTACGCCGCGGAGATCCGAGACCCGAACCGACGTGGCTCTCGGGTCTGGCTCGGGACATTCGAAACCGCCATCGAAGCAGCTAAGGCTTACGACCGAGCCGCGTTCAAGCTTCGCGGCTCGAAAGCCATACTCAATTTCCCACTCGAAGCTGGGAAACCCGAAACGACGGCGGCGACTGTCGTTTCGAACAATAACGACAAAAAACGACGCCGTGTCGAAGAAGAGCAAGTAGTTGAGGAAGTGAAAGTCGTGGTGAAGAAAGAGAGAGTAACGGAATCTCAAGACGTCATGAGTTATTTGAAGGATATTCCGTTGACGCCGTCAAGTTGGACGGCGGTATGCGATTGGGACAGTGACGTTAAAGGGATATTTAACGTTCCTCCGTTGTCGCCGTTATCTCCTCACCCTCAGATGGGTTATCCACAACTTATGGTGGTATGAGAATGAGAGTGCTTTTTTTTTTAAATTAAAAGTTAAAACATGAACATTTTAGTGTACGAGTGGATGAGGCTTGCTATAGTGGTGGTTTACCAAGCCCACCTCATTCAAATTTGTTGTTACCATTGTATTTATTTTGATTTTCACTAGAATCAGAAGTATCCAATTGCAGGATTTTGAATGGGTTTTGTTTTGGGAATTCATGTGTGTACATTCAAATTGGAGTGGTTTTATGTTATTAATTGTGATCTTATTCTTTTATTAACCAAAAAAAAAAAAAAATTGTAGTCATATCAGTGAGTTGAGTGTTTTCTAATTTAATCTATATTTTCTAATGTCTTTAACGGATATGTTTAAAATTTAAATATTTTCCTTCCGAAGTATCAAATCAAAATCAAATAAAATTAAATGACATAATTATATTGAAAAATATTGAGAAAAAAGTGGATAAAATTATTCAACTTTAGTATTTTCTTTTTTGTATGACAAATTGACAACATTTTGGTATGTTCTAATCTTATATAAAAGGATGTCATAAATTTCAGATATGAGATTTAGCACATAATATTCACTATTATATTTTTCTTAAAAACAAATATTCACTATTAAGAAAAAAAAAACAAATCTCAATAAATGGAATAAATACTTATTGAGTAAATGATTACACTATCATTGAAAGGTTTCAATAGAAGTCTTATCATTTTGTTATACATATTCATCCTTTGCTAATTATATTGCTCCAACGTGACAATAATCTTTAGGTCAACTAATATTGTTTGGTATTTTTAATGAAGATGTCTAAATTGCATTTTTTTTTTCACTTAAGATCTATAAATAAAAAATATTGCACACATACCTATGAATTTGCCTAAAATTTAGTTACCCTGAATTTACTGGGCACATCCTCTTTATAGCTTTAGAAGCCATCCATTCTACATTAGCATAATGTTGGTTTTCAAGTTGATCTAAGTTGAAGCCTATCGGAATTGTTGGAGATAGCTTTAATATCTTCTATAGCAGGAGAGAATAAGATTTTATTTCAAATCTTGTCAATTTCTTCCATTTCATAGTTTACAACTTCACATTTTATTTTCTAAAATTTAACAGTGTTATAGTGTATTTATTGCTACATCATTTAAAATTTTAAATAACATGATAGATTTGAAACATCAATGAAATCAAAATAATGGACAAAATCTTTATATTTGTAACATCTATGAAATCGACAAAATTTGAAATAAATTAGGAGTTTGATCAATGTAATTAACTCTTTCAAACATAAATGACTAAGGTGATTTGAACAAAGAAAAAGAAAAACAATTTATTTTGTTGAAAAAGGCCTTTGTTTTTCTTTTTTGCTAAGTAAAATTGAAAAAGTTAGAGTTTGTAATTAATATATGTTAGCAAGGTCAAGATAATGCTGATGATTGTAAAGATGATGTGAGTGAGTGGGAATTTGCAGCAATCTTGTGGACCTAGTTTTTTGCGTGGAAGTTGTAGTGAAGCAAGAAAGAATATTTCCATCAGTATGAACCTAAATTTATACTTCCATTTATTTTTCTTATAGATATATGATGCTCTAGGGTTTTTTCTTTCTTTCCCACTTCTTTTTTAATAGGCAAATCAATTTACACTCATATGGATAATCAAAGATCATACTCTTCATCACTTTTTATTTTATTTTATTTTATTTTTAAAAGAGAAGAATATGTCATTTAGTACTAGTCTAAATACCATTATCAATGATCTAAATTAACTTGTTAAGAATTCATCTAGACATTATAGAAATGATTTTATTCATCCATGTCAAAAAGGGATATTTATTAGAAACTTCATTTCTTGCCGTGACCTTGAATTTGAATGATGAATAAGCCTTAAAAGGTCAATGTTGAAGGTTCCATTTGGTTTGATGGATAGAGTAATCTCTTCATGTCTTTATGTTAAAATGATCCTATCGTATTTGATAAGTCCAGGAACCTCCATAGACTAGGAAACTTTGCTTCAAAATGTCAATTTGTTTTGAATTGTGATATATGTCAAATGGTTGTATTTGGGATTTCTTAAACAGAACAGAAGTTTCTGTTTGAAAAACAAATATATATATATATATATATATATCCAAAAATATAGAAGAAGATAGATATCATAAACGTCCAAAGATAAGAGAAGAAAAAGGGAGGGGGACCAAAGGCAATCACATAATGAATTGTAACTTTAG
The DNA here is from genome assembly GCA_030445155.1 of Quercus variabilis. Lineage (NCBI taxonomy): Eukaryota > Viridiplantae > Streptophyta > Magnoliopsida > Fagales > Fagaceae > Quercus > Quercus variabilis. The sequence continues at coordinate 8,498,117 of CP129456.1, forward strand.
GGATGACAATGGTCATTTGTATTATTTAGATTTGTCAAATTATTCGATTTCATGAGACTTTTCTCTCATTTTATGCGTTGAATCTCAATGTCATATATATATATATATATGAGTCCTACATGTAATATGTGAGGATGAATGACTTTATAAAACCTTCTCATAAAACACATTTTCAATCAGATAGAAGGTTCACCTCAACTGTCAACCCACTCATAATTGCATTCCTAACCCTTTATGGTTTATGTCTGTGTTGACCCAAGCTTTTAAGGCACTGCTGACATTGTATCCTTCTTGCTTTGATTTGGTCACCTTAACAGTAACCTGGCATTTAAGACTTAGCCACAAATCAAAGGACGAGGGTGAAAAGGTAAAGAAGAGAACAAAAGGTTCACATTTTTTAAGTGTATTTTTAAGTGAAAAACTTTTAACATATGGGGGAAGTCGTGGGTCCATTCTAGTTGGGAAAAAAACATATTTTTGCTATATATAAAATCAATGACAACCTGTGATCAAAAAGCAAAATTGGTCCGAAAGAATTTGTACGACTAACCTCAGGTCCTCAGCCAATAGTTCTCAAAAAAACATTAAAAAAAACTTCAGCCAATAGTAATAGCTAGGTTATAATAAAATTGTTTCTAAAAAAAAAAAGGCTATAATAAAATTAAATTGTTTATGAACTATTCAGACTTAAATTCATATTTAAACTCAACTATTAATCGAATTAAACTCAATATATAATAATATTTTGTGAACAAGTCTAAATATGAGACTTAATATATATATATATATATATATAAAACATATTATATGTTTATATGGTTTATATATGTGTGTAAAAATATATACTTTTTTGAAAACTGTAAAAAAATATACTTAATATTTGATTCTATAATTTTGTAAACAAGCTCATAGGATATCAAAATCATTATTTGTAATTTATTGATAATACAAATAGTTCATTTATATATAATTTTTAACAATACATGGCTAATAAATTGAAATTTTTATAAGTTTAGAAACAAAGATCACTCTATATAATAAATTCAAATGATATAATTTCATTTATAATACTATAATTTAGTTATTTACTATTAGTAAAGATCGTTCGGTGAAGGGATAAAATATTTTAGTTGTGGTATTTAGTATTTACTATATATAAAAAAAAATAAGTTAATCAAATAACTCATTCATAAATTCCTACTTATTTGAGCAAAATAAATAAAGCCTGAGTGTGTAATTTAGCTTGGTTATAAATTCAGTCTGGGCTTCCCATGAATCCCATTATTTATATATATTCAAGCTGGGCTTGATTTTGCGAAAAAAAGAAAAAAGAATAAATAAACCAATATTATATAAACTTTTAATTTTGAGCTTGTTTTTTCAACTCTAGCTAATTAATACTGGATGATTAAATTTCCCAACAAGTTTATGTTCTAACAATTAACATTGTGCCAAAGGTTAATACCACTCGCTTTGCTTTCATCATGATTATCTAAGGATCCAAGCCTTGAGTTAAATACTTTACTATCTGTTTCAGTGAGTAATTATCCAATCAGCTATATATATATATATATATCATCTATCTTCTTTCAATTCTCATCCTAAGCTCCTAATTTCGTCACCACCACTATTTTAAATTTTTGTTTCCATTATTCAAACCTTCTATAACACATGATTCGAAGTTGACCGTAAAACTTTTCAATATATAGCATGTGCTCACACCAAACATCATTTTAGATGTCTTATAGTGCCGACCCAGAACGCAAAAACTAGTCTTTATTCAATAAGAAGAACAACATAAAGTAATGCATGTACGTTTAGTCAGTGACTACAATTAAGTCGGTGACAATTAAAGAAGATGTTTGGTGGCGGTGGTGGAAAAATGGCGGTGTTGGAGGACTTGGGTAGTGGTAAAGAGTGAGAATTATCAATGTGTTGTTTTTTAAGCTTGCGTACTGTTTTCGAAGATTCTTCACAGTTCACACAGTATTTTATAGTGGTTGAGTTATACTCGCAATCATAGAAAAATAATGCAAAACTAGCCAGGTGTTATTTATGAGTTATGACCCATGGAAATATATAAATTTTGTGACTGAAAATGTTGCTGCAAATTGATGGAGATCATCCATGATTTTTGGCAAAGAAAATAATAAAACACACTGCTAATACAGCAAAAAGTTTGAAAAATATGAAGGATCATGCAGCAACTTTTCTTCGAGTTGGAAGTTTGTAAGATGGCCAGTCAGAGTCTTTGCATTTCTTTAATTATTATATCATAAGTAGAAAGGTCTTCTCTTCAATTTCCAATTCCTTTACTTTTTTGTTTGGTATATTTTGTATGACCTTGCAAACATGATCTTTGAAAGTTTGAAGAGATCCTGTCTTTTCAATATAGTAATATATAAAACTGCGGCATTTGACTTTTTTGTTAATTTTTTCTTTTGTGGCTATATAAATTTTAGTAAAAAATTGAGATCGTTTCGGTATAATGCTTTGAGCTGTCACATAAGGGATGAGTCTTATGTGTCTGGCCCATCCCCTATTTGTAAGTTTGAAATATTGTTCTAGAACTATTGAAGAATTGCCGTGAACTTTAGAAAGTATTTGGTTAATTTGAAAAATTCACGTTACTTTTGGCATTCAGATTTTTCGTAATATGATACTTGGCAATTTAGACACTTGAGAATATATTTATTTTTATGTTTAGTTTGATTAGGAATCTAATAAAATTCATGGAAATATGCTTATATTTTTAGTTTATTCCTACAAATTTTATAAGATTTTTTTTTTTTCAAAATATCTTTTGGTTTGTAAACACAATATCAAGTCTTTTTTTAATCTTCCTCCAAATAAATAGTGAAAAAATATAAATTATAAATTATGAAAAATTTAATAAAACTATAGTATAACATTTTTTGAATAACATGTATAATACAAAAATAATTATTTAAGTTCTCAATTTATTATTATTATTTTTTTTTATAGAGATTCATTCTTATCTAATTATATTGTGCTAATAACCTTTAAGTCAACGAACATTGTTTGGTATTTTTAATGGTGATATCCAGCAAGAAACTGCTTTTTTCAGTCAAGACATATAAATAAAAAATATTGCACACGTGCCTATGAATTTGCAAAAATTTTAGTTACTATAAATTTACAAGGCACATCGTCCTTATAGTTTTAGACGCCACCAAATCTACACCAGATAATGTTGATTTTCAATTAATCTGAGTTGAACCCTATCAAGATTGTTGGAGATGGCTCTAATATCTTCTATAGCAGAGAGAGAACAAGATTTTCTCCATTTTCATATCTTGCCCATTTTATGGTTTAAATTTTATTTTTCAAGATTTAACAATTTATGCATATAAACTATTACATCATTTAAAATTTTAATATTGTAGATTGTAGATCTTTAGACTTGTAACGTCTTATCTAGACTATGTAATGGACGAAGTAGACAAATTAAATTTGAAATAGATGAGAGCTTGGTCAATGTAATTAGCTCTTTCAAATGTAAATGACTCGCATGATTTGAGTGAAGAAAAAGAATAACAGAATATATTTTTTTTAAATGGTTTTAATTTTTCTTTATTGCTTAGTAAAATTGAAAAAGTTAGAGTTCGTAATTTAATATTTTAGCATGGTAAAGATAATGCTGATGATTGTAAAGATGATGTGGGTGAGTGGGAATTTGCAAAAATCTTGTGGACCAGGTTTTCGTGTGAAAGTTGTAGCGAAGAACAAGAGAGAATATTTCCATCAGTATGAACCTAAATTTATACTTCTATTTATTTTTCTTATAGATCTCTGAGCTCTAGGGTTTTTTTTTTTTTTTTTTTTTTTTTTTTTTTTTTTTTTTAAATTATTTAAAGAAGAGAAGAAAATGTCATTTAGTCTAAATACAATTATTAATGCTCTAAATTAACTTGTTGAGAATTCATCTATGACATTATAGAAATTATTTATTCATCCATGTCAAAATTAAAGGGATATTTAGAAGCTTCATTTCTCGCCGTGACCTTGAATTCGAATGATGAATAAGCCTTAAAAGTTCAATGTTGAAGGTTCCACTTGGTTTGATGGATAAAAGAATCTCTTCATGTCTTTATGTTAAAAAAGTCCTATTGTGTTTGATAAGTCCCGAAACCTCCATAGACTAGGAAAATTAGCTTCAAATGTCAATTTGTTTGAATTGTGATATATGCCGAATGGTTGTATTTGGGATTACTTATACAGAATAGAAGTTTCTGCCGTGCATAATGATCATTATAAGTTAGAACTGCCAAATGGTCGTATTTTTAAATTTTATAGGTATGAATTCAATATGCCGTAAAAAAATGGATGATTTCGTAAACTGTCTCATAAAATACGTTCTTGAAAAAGAAAATGAATCTTATAATTAAGTTACAAGATAGAAGGGTCACGTCAATTATCAACCCACTTGTAATTGCATTACTATTCCTTTTGTCTGTTGACCCAAGCTTTTAAAGCTTGTGGGGATCATACTGTTGACATTGCATCCTTCTTGCTTTGATTTGGTCACCCTAAGTTCTAACTGTAACCTGGCATTTAAGACTCATCCACAAATCAAAGGATAAGGGAACAGGGAACAGTAAAAACAGGAAAGGAAGAAGATGAAAATGTTTACATTTGCTGAGCGTATTTTTAATTGAAAAACTTTCAGCCTACGGGTGAAGACGTGGGTCCATTCTATTGGAAGAAACATACACTTTTGCTATACATATTATCAATGACAACTTGTTATAAAAAAACTTGAAAGAATTTGTATGACCAATCTCAGCCAATAGTAATAAGAGAGATTAAATATGTTATATCATAATTAAATTGTTTATGAACAAATCAGATTAAGTTTGGGGGAAAATTTATTTATTTCGTTTATTTAATGTGAATCAAACTCAAGTTCATATTTAAACTCGACTATTAAATTAATTATACTTAAAATATAATAATTTTTTTGTAAACAAGTCTAAATAGGAGACTTATTTTAAGTATGTATACAATACTGTATGTTTAATGGTTTATATGTGTAAAGTCATACTTATATACACTTAATTTTTGATTTTATAAAATTGCAAATAAGTTCACAGGTGCGCCTTAATTTTGGAAAATTTCTTCATTAAAGTCTTGAAAATAGTGATTTAATTTGCTATTTTTTGTAGTTTTTGTTTTATTAATAAATTTTTGCACAAAAGTCATAATAAGGCCTTGCTTGGGTTCTGATGGGTAGATTCCCCCTGTGTTGTCTTTGCCCATTTATGGGCTTTTCCTGATCTTTAATATCTCATATCTTACTTATAAAATTAAAAAGAAAAAAGAAAAAAGAAAAAAAAAAAAAAAGGTCTTGCTTGTTTTTGGACAACCCTTAAGATCCATAGTTTATAATTTTACCTTTAACTCAATTTTGCCTTTTTTTTTGTGCAGTAAAAATCAGTATTTTGTCACCTAATCTTGTGATTAGCACGAATTAGGGTTTTGGACGTTTTCCTAGTTGTCTTAGGGTTTTGTCTTTTTCAGTATTTATATACTATGGAACCTCCAGAGGCAATCATATTATTATTTAGATTAATAAAATTCAGATTTTTTTTTTCTATTTCTCTGGTGGATTCCAGACCTCTCACCTCGTTGATTCAAGGAACATTTCGTGGATTTGAGGTTTACTATCTAAAACTAATAATTTAATTTTTGTTCCATTTAAGAGAATATCGTGTGTACTTAATTTAGGCTAACTTCCACAATATCAAATAACTCATTCATAAATTTCTACTTATTTGAACACAAAATAAATAAAGATTGTCCCATAAAAAAATAATAATAAAGAAGATGGGTTCAAGTTACACCTAGTGTAACTTGACAAGAGTTACACAATTTGTAGACCGTAGATTTGTAATTGATCTAATGATTAAAAAAATAGCGTTAAATACTAAATGACTTACACCTCATTTACTTAATTAATAACAATTTTGTTTCTCTCTCCTTATTTATTATTTAAAACATTTTACATAAATTTCTTTTTTAGCCAACGACTTTACAAATATATTTGCAAATTTTTTTTGTTTTTTTTTTACAAATAAATGGCTTAAAAAGTGGTCACATCAATAAGAAAAGAGATTGGCTTTCTTCTTTTCTCTCGTGTTTGACAATACAAATTTATTGCCATTTGTGGGTCTTCAATAATTTTAATTTCTTCTTCCAAACTTGTTTCTTAATTTTGTCATCCTCAAGAAAAATTCTATGATAATATTCTAATGGGTTTACTTTTATGAGGTTAGATAAATACTTTGTGGCTAAGCAAGGATGATTCTTCTTCTTCTTATTATTGTTATAAAAGTTGGACATGTTAGGATGTCTTATTGGAATAAGAAAGTTGAATAATATAAAGATCATGCAAACACATATATAATGTGTTGGCGTGTTGCCAATTTTTAAAAGTTGTGCATGGTTGACACGGCCAATGTCTCCTCCGTTTGAGTTTTGAAAAGCCAAAATTAATTAATGAAAAGATTTCTTCATGGATATGTGTTTACAATTATATTACCTGGCAATTTATTTATTTATTTTATTTTAAGAAGGCAAAGAAAATATTCACAATTAATTGAGTATTACCGGCTTAAAGAAGAAAAGAAAATGAGATGATATTACAAACTCATGCACACCCAAAAAAGAAGAAGAGAGAATTGCAAATATAATTGTAAAGTCATTCAAAAAAAAAAAGTATCTATGTTAATTATTATTTGAGAAAATTATTATTTAAAACCTCATTAAACAACACTTGGTCATTTATTTATTTTTAAGGAGACAGGATATATATTTACAATTGATAAGACTATAAGAGTATGACCGGCTTAAAAGGAAAAAGGAAAAAAAAAAAGAAAAGAAGAAGATTAGTACGAACTCAAAAAAAAAAAAAAAAGTATTGCAAATATATTTGTAAAGACATTGGCAAAAAAAGGAATATATGTAAAAGGTTTTAAATAATAAATAAAGAGAGAGAAACAAAATTGTTATTAATTAAGTGAATGAGGTATAAGTCAATTAGCATTTAATTTTTTCTTTTTTAACCATTAGATCAATTACAAATCTACAGTCTACAAATGGTGTAACTCTTGTCAAGTTACACCAAGTGTAACTTAAACTTATCTCAAAATAAAGATTGAAGGTGTAATTTAGCTTGGTTATAAGTTCAAGCTTAAGTTCCCTAATATATATTTTATATATAATCAAGCTAGTCTCTTGTGTTTGGGAAAGAAAAAAAAAAAGAATAAATGAACTAATATTGAGATTTTAATTTTGATCTTGTTTAAAACTCTAGCTAATACTGGATGGTTAAATTTGCCTACAAGTTTATGTTCTAACAAGTTACATTGTGCCAAAGGTTAATGCCACCCGCTTTGCTTTCATCATAATAATATATAATCAACATGATGATTATCTAAGGCTCTGAGCCTTGAGTTAAATACTCTACCATCAAGGGAAACAGAAAGCAAAAAAAAAAAAAAAAAAGAACTCTACCATCTGTTTCGGTGAGTAATCTTCTTTCAATTCTCAACCTATTATAAAATTTTGTCTCCATTATTCAAACCTTCTATATACCACATATATGATTCGAAGTTGACTGTAGAACTTTTTAATATATAGCATTTGCTCACACCAAACATCATTTTAGATGCCTTATAGTGCAAGACCCAGAATGCAAAAAATAGTCTTTAGTCAATAAAAAAAAACAACGTAAACTAATGCATGTGTTGAGTACACACTATAATTAAGTCGGTGACAATTAAAGAAGATGTTTGGTGGTGGTGGTGGAAGACTGGCGGTGTTGGAGGTCTTGGGTTGTGGTAAACAGTGAGAATTATCAATGTCTTGTTTTTAAAAGATTCTTCACAGTTCACACAGTATTTTATAGTGGTTGAGTTATACTCGCAATCATAGAAAAATAATGCAAAACTAGTTGTTATGAATTATGACCCGTAGAAGTATATAAATTTTGTGCTTGAAAAGTGTTGCTGTAAGTTGATGGAGATCATCCATGATTTTTGGCAAAGAAAATAATAAAACACACTGCTGATACAGCGCAAAGTTTGAAAAATATGAAGGACAAGTGGACAACTAGAAAGTGTCATGCAGCAAGTTTTCTTCGAGTTAGAAGTTTCTGAGATAGCCAGTCAAAGTCTTTGCATTTCTCTAATTATTTTATCATAAGTAGAAAGGTCTTTCCTTCGATTTTCAATTCCTGTAGGATCCATTTGGTTGAAGGAGTAAAAAAATGAAAAGATAGAAAATTAGTAAGAGAATGAAAATGTGGGAGGATAAAAAAGATTTAGTTTTCTCTCATGTGTGTTTAATTGAAGAGGTGGAAAAATGAGAGAGTGGAAAACTCTTTTGTTTGGTTGAGAAAAAATGTGAGATAATAGAAAATATAATTTATATAAATTGATTATTATACCCTTATTATATAATATGTAAAAAATAGATTTATTTGTATTAATTAAATAATATAGAATTTACCATATCATACATATAAATTTTTATTATTTTTACTTTTATTATTATAATGTTAAAATTACAATAGTGTACATATAAATTTAACTAGGTAAATGATTTTGTAAACAAGGTATATATTCCTATAACGTGGGCAACAATTAAGCTAAGCAATTCAACATAGTAAAACTTATAAATCAAAATGTGCACTAACAATTTAATTGGGCAACTGGGTAACACTAAAACTTGCACTAATTTATATAAATTAAAACATGCACTAATAATTTAATTGGGCAAATCAACTTGCACTAAAACTTTTATAAATCAAATCTTGCACTAATAATTTAACTCGGCAACTGGGCAACAAAGACGTGAGCAACAAAAACGTGGACAAGAAATTTACACTCATTAAAAAAGCGAGGGGTAGGTGAGATGAATAAAGTGAGGGTATTTGCGTAAAGTACATCATTCAACACTTTTTCCTCTCAAATTGGGAGGATAAAAAAAGGTGGGCCTAGAGGGAAAATTTTACTCCCTATTTTCTATCTCTCTTTTTTTCTTTCTTAAACCAAACAGTGGAAAATACCATTTTCTATCCTATTTTCCTCTCCCTATTTTCCATCTTTCCTTTTTTCACCCTAACCAAACATACCCTTACTTTTTTTGTTTGGTATATTTTGTATGACCTCACAAACATGATCTTTGAAGAGATCATGCCTTTTCAATAGTTTTCATGTTTGAAGAGATCATGCCTTTTCAATATAGTTGTGGGGCGCAAGAATTCAGATAAAGTACCTGTGCCACGTGGCATCCATGGCCAAGAAGCCCATTATCGTACCGAGAAGGCCACACGCTCGGACAGTAAGGGCGCATTAGTGGCACGTTTCCAGAGGAGGTCTTGCTATCGAGAAAAAATTTCGAGGAAGAGGTTAGCCCTAACATGACTAGAAGGATGGTGGCTGTCCCCACATTCAATGCATCTCACCAAATCTCCTAGTTGCATTTATATGGAGAAGACCCCTGAACAGTGTTGTCTTGGCCGCTACAACTCACAAAGGGTTTGGAAAGGTGTCTTATGGGACAAGCATTTGAGTGGAGGATTGGACAATCAACAAATGGAGGGCTAAGATCGCCTGAAGGGAGCTATGTAATGTGAGAGGCCCTCCAAAGGGTAAGGACACAAAATCTATAGAGAAAACACTGTAGTATTAAGAAAAGTAACTGTAATCAAAGTTAAGAGAAATATATTCAAGAACTACTCTCTTCGAACATTGGCGAGGAAGAATTTCTATGCATTACATTTATCTATTTATTGCTTTTCATTGCTCTCTTACCATCCTTAGCCCATTAAGGGTGTCATCCACTTCATTGAAGCCTAGATTTTTAGCCTACTCTCTATAAATTTATTGTATTGGGCTATTTGGGCCTTAATCCATTCATCTTTTGGACTTAAGATCTAAAACCCGCCCCTACAATAGTAATATATAAAACTGTAGCATTTGACTTTTAAATTTTTTTTTTTTCTATTGTCATCATTAAAACTTTAAGAAAAAACTTATATGGTTTCAGAATAGTGCTACGAACTCTCACATAGGGGTGAGTCATATGTGTGGGGCCCACCTCCTATTTGTGAATTTGAAACAATGTTTTGGGACAACCAAAGTATATTTGTCCTAAACTTCTAAGATTGTTTGGTTTGGGGGATTCACATTACCATCGGCATCTAAATTTTCGTAATGTGATGCTTGGCAATTGAAATACTTGAGAATATAATTATTGTTATGTTTAGTTTGATTAAGAATCTAATAAGATTTCTAGAAATATGAGATGCTAATATTTTTAGTTTATTCCTAGAAATTTTATAAGAATTTTAAATTTTGCTCAAAATATCCTTTGGTTTGCAAATACAATATCAAGTCTTTTTTTTTTTTTTTTTTTTAATCTTCCTCCAAATAAATAGTGGAAAACAAAATATAAACTATAAATCATGACAAATTCAACAAAGCTATAGTATAACATTTTTTTTTTTGAATAACATGTATAATACAAAAATAATTATTTAAATTTTCAGTTTATAATTTTTTATTTTTTATTTTTTTATTTCTTATAGAGATTCATTCTTAGCTAATTATATTGTGCCAATAACCTTTAAGACATCTAACATTGTTTGGTATTTAATGGAGATATCCAGATTGAAATTTCTTTTTTTAGTTAAGACATATAAATAAAAAGGCAAAAATATAAAACTGACCCTCTAACTTTCATTGTTTTTCATTTCAGTACTCTAACTTTCAGTTTTGTCAATTCAGTACTCTAACTTTCAATTTTTATCAATTTAATGTTCTATTACAATTTAGTTAGTGCTGTCGTTAGATGTGCTTGAAATGATGCCGTTTTGCCTTTTTTTTTTTTTTTTTTTTTTATAATTCAAAATTAAAAGAAAATAAGAAAAATTTGAAAAAAAAAAAAAAATTAAGGGGAATGATTTGAGATTTGAGACACACCTAAATCCCCTTCCCCTGAATCAAAACAAAGAAATCACCCCCACACCCAAATCCCTATCTTAGAGTAATTGGCGAAACGATTTGAGAGAGAAATTGAGTCGGAGAGAGAGAGAGAGAGAGAGAGAGAGAGAGAGAGAGAGAGAGAGAGAGAGAGAGACCGAGTAGGAAACTGAGTTCGTTTGATTCGATTTGACTGTTAGAGATTGATTTGCAGGAATATTATGAATCTGTTTGACTGAATCGGTGTTTGAGTTCTGATGAAGACCAATTTGCAGAGATTGAGGCCGAGATATTTAGACTGAGAATCCCTATATTGACTGAATCGGTGATGGAGTTTTGAGTCAGTGATGGGTGTACTTCGTAGCTCCAGCTCCGACCAAGTTTTGGGTAAGTGATGAAAACCCAGTTTTTTTAGTGTGTTTTTTTTTTTTGGGTAAGTGATGAAAACCCCGTTCATCGCTGGATCTACCATCCGATGGGGTCCACCTCACTCTCGCCGCCAAGACTTCAACGTGTGATGAGACCTACGGGTTCTTACTGTGTACCACCTCGGTTCTTGAAAACATCTTTCTAATCGTTGTGTATGGGTTCCTTATGTTCATATCTGCAGATCAATGAATTGCTATGTGTTTGGTGTTTGTTTTGTTTTGATTTCAGGGGAAGGGGAACGACGATGTCATTCCCTTAATGTTTTTCTTTTTCTTTTTCTTTTTTTTCCATATTTTTATTATTTTCTTTTAATTCCGAATTAAAAAAGAAGAAGAAGAAGAAGAAGAGCAAAACGACGTCGTTTCAAGCATATCTAACGGCAGCACTAACTGAGTTGTAACGGAGTTTTGAATTAACAAAAATTGAAAGTTAGAGGATTGAATTGACAAAACTGAAAGTTAGATGACTGAAATGAAAAACAGTGAAAGTTAGAGGGTCAGTTTTGCATTTTTGCCAAATAAAAAAATATTGCACACATACCTATGAATTTGCCAAAATATTATTTACTTTAAATTTACAAGGCACGTCATCTTTATAGCTTTAGAAGCCGCCAAATCTACCCTAGGATAATGTTGATTTTCAATTAATCTGGGTTGAAGCATATTGGGATTGTTGGAGATAGCTCTAATATCTTCTATGGTACAAAGGAGATAGCACGATTTTTACTATTTCATATATTGCCCAAATCTTCCATTTTATGGTTTAAATTTTATTTTCCAAAATTTAACAGAGTATAGACTATTGTGTGGGTGCTTTTTTTCTTAGCACGCAGGCCCAAGGATCCCGGGCCAAATACTTATGATTTGGTGGACTGGGCTTGGTTCACCGCAGCTAAATGGGCTGCCAAGTGGTGCACAGAGCAATGATCATACAACACGTATACACAAGCAAAGTAAGAATATATGTATTGAACAGCAAGGAAAAAAAAAAGGCAAAAGGAAAACAATGTAATAAGGAAAAGTTCACAATGTGCTCACTAAGACGTGTTAGGGATCCTCAAGCCAATACGAAATGTTTAATTATTTTCTTAATTATGGATTACAATGTGCTCACTAAGACGTATTACAAGGCCCAAATAAGCTCAAAAATCATAGACTTAGATGGCTATTCAAGCCTCCAAGACTTGCAAAGTTTGAATCCCTTTAAATCCGATTATGTTTTATAGTGGCTGTGTTGGGATACTGGGGAGGATTTCTCCTTCTTTTACTATTTTCTCTAAGTTTTGATAGAGTTTTCTCAATGATTCTGTTATAGTTTACTACTGCCTAATCGCGTTTTTAATGCTAATTGCCTTCCCCTTTTATAGTGTCATGGTAGGATTCCAAGGTACCACTAATTTCTCTCTTTTACTCCCCTAGGTATCAAAGCTCATGCTGTACCAGTTACTCAGAGGGCTGGTCCTTCCTTATTCCTCATAATTTTCACTTTTTGGTGTTGTCTCCCTAAAAGTTCCTTGTTGACTTTCCATTCGAGGTGCCCTTTAGTAGTTGACCTCAACTTTTTTGGCTCCTCACTTTTTCAGCTTTTGGCTGTCCCTTTTCTTGTCATTTTTCTCAAGTGGTCGGAATCCTTTCCTGCTAGGTTGAAGGTGTCTCTAGCCACTTCCCCTTATAGTTCTTCCTTTTGGATTCCCCGGAGTACCACCTCCTTTGTTCACGAATGGCTACTTCACGCCTTCTGATTCCTTACTATATCACTGGGTGCTTGAGAAGGACATATCTGTCCTTCATCCCTTGCGCTTTTTTGGTACTTCCCTTGAGTTGTTTCAATCCTACCTCAGCTGTGCTGTGCGTCCCAGGGATCTCGAGCCTTTGGCAGCTTCTGGGGATCCCGGCCCAGCCTTTTCTGCTGTACTCCCTTCAATCCCTTGATCTTGGCAAGCTAAGCTTTTCATTTCGTGGGCTTTAAATCTTTTGGCTTACCATCCTTTTTCTTTGTGGTGAATTCATCCCTTTTATGATTACTTGTCATGGGGCTGGCCCATTGTGTTATTTCTTTGGGCCTTGGTTTCATGATTTTATATTGCACACATATCTATGAATTTGCCTAAAATTTGCATCCACAATATCAAATAACTCATTCATAAATTTCTACTTATTTGAACACAAAATAAATAAAGATTGTCCTATAAAAAAAAATAAATAAATAAAGGAGATGAGTTCAAGTTACACCATTTATAGACCATAGATTTGTAATTGATCTAATGGTTAAAAAAATAGCATTAAATACTAATTGACTTACACCTCATTCACTTAATTAATAACAATTTTGTTTCTCTCTCCTTATTTACTATTTAAAACATTTTACATAAATTCCTTTTTTAGCCAATGACTTTACAAATATATTTGCAATTTTTTTTTTTGTTTTTTGTTTTTAAAAAAATATATGGCTTAAAAAGTGGTAAAATCAATAAGAAAAGAGATTGGCTTTCTTCTTTTCTCTCGTGTTTGACAATAAAAATTTATTGCCATTTGTGGGCCTTCAATGATTTTAATTTCTTCTTCCAAACTTGTTTCTTAATTTTGTCATCCTCAAGAAAAATCCTATGATAATTGATGAGTCTAGAAAAATCATTAGGTCGTCCATTAATATGGACGACCTTGCATCATTAGTAGGCCATCAAAGATAACCGCTCAACATATTCAATAATGACCATCAAAGGTCTTAAACTCTCATCAAGACAAAGAACGTTACAATCAAGGTAATAATCACCCTAATTTATATATTACAACTACCTAAGTCACCTATAAAAGGGATAATTTATCTCACTAGCAAAGATATGTCAAAAGCTACTACAAAACACTATCTAAATATGAAAAATATGAGTTGATACTAACATAAACATCGGAGGCTTCTCCACCGGGCACAACCCGGTGGTCTATTCGATCTATCTCTCTTTCATCTTGCAGGTCCTATGAGATCGTCTAATACTTTGGATTGGCCAAGTAACCCAAACTGACGATTTTGGCATCCTTAGTTTGGCGCCATCTGTGGGAAGGCGATTAGTCATCTAGCTCTTCCTGTATCAAAGGGTTCACTCGGTTCAATCTAGAGTACTTCATAAGATGAGACTCAATAATCATCTCTTTACTCTGTCCATATCCAGTCATCTAAAATTGGGTCGAGATGGGAAAGATAAAGAGATATTATCAAGGCCCCATCGTCTTTAAAACACGAATTGTCAGCCAAATGAATAGACGATGATGACAGAGCCTAGATCCAAGGTCTCAAATCTGTTGGTCTCTAGCTTGAGGGTTTGGTGGAAAGACACCTCCAGCGATGCCGTTACCAATGAAAGTGTGACTCCCAGCCATAAGACATGATTGGGTTGGTTGACGGTGACGTAAGAACTTCATAACCTGTGACCTTCTAGGTAGGCATGACACAGTACACATGACAACCACAAAAATTGAGCGACTTTGGTAGACCTTGCAGGAATGGCCCAGCTCCTAGGCCTTAAGGTAAGATGTGTCGTTTCTCATCTTGTTATATGGTCTTACATCATCTTGTTAAAAGATCTAGAATACTAGAAGTCTAAAAACGAAATGATAACCTCGTCTAAAACTTTAGAAATATAACAAGGGATTTTATTCTATTAGATATCCTTTTGTTAAAAAATAAAAAGAAGTGATTGTATGTGGTTATATAATTTTTACCCACCCAAGTCAACTATGATGAAATTACTATAGGAGAACTTTCCCTTCTTAGTTTCACTGGCTCCCCATTGTTTTTAGTTTGCATGAAAGGCAGAACCAAACTTCAATAGAACATAATTACCTTACCAAAATTGTGATCTTAAATATAGGCATTAAAAAAAAAAAAAAAAGGAAAGGTAATGAATACCTTGACTGTTATAAACTGCATCAGTCAAACCGGTCTCTTTGAGGTCCTTGCCATTAAGGCCAAGTATAATTATATATTGTTAAGGATACAGTTGTAGTCATCAAGGATAGCAGCTAAGTCATTCGCAGCTAGTGTTACTGATGTATCACAGCTGTAGTGTTCAAAATACAAATCTTGGATTGTGTTGAGATAGGATTAGGATAAGACGGAGTTGTATTTAATTTTGTATCTAAGTGATAAGGGAGAAACATATCTAATTTTTATAGAAGAGTCAAGGCCGAATTGCATGGAGAAGCATATCTGATTGTGTATAGATGTGGTAAGGCCGAATTGTATTTTAAATTTGGAATATGTTACAAACTATGCTATATATGAAAATGCCTTGAACTGTGAATGGTAAGGCTAGGAAACAATTTCAATTAATTGTTTTTACATATATTATGGCGTAATTGATATCCTAATAATGGCTCCTGTTATAACTAAAACAAAAATAGAATGTTTGTGTCCCTTTATGGTATTAGATTAATGGTACACTTAAGAAGAAAAATAAATGGTATCTTGATAATATCTTAGTTGATATTCAAGGGGGACAAAATGGGCTTCTGCCCTTTTCCAGAAAATTAAACATGCGTTTGCCCTTCTTTCCAAACTAAACAGGGAAATGCCCCTGTTTTATAACTCGATAATATCAAAGCCGAGTTATATGAATTACTCGATTATAGATTACTCGAGTTATATTAAGATTTGTCCGTCCACACGTACGCCCAGCGTGGCATTTTGTTTTTCAAATCCCTGAATAACTCGGTTATATATTAATCGAGTAATATAACCGATTATTGTGATATCGAGATACGCTGCTATTACACCTGTTTTAAGACTTTGTTGTGTCAGGCGTACGGATATATGGTTTTAATATAACTCGATTAGTTAAATATCGAGTTATAAAGTGTACTCGTACGTCGAAAAATCGAGTTACTCGCGTATAATTTATCCACACCACCTCCTCCCATTTTGTTTCTGGATTTATGCTGAATCCCCACTCTGCTCAGATCAACAGCTTTCGGACTCAACTGAAGTTTGTATCATCTCAGGTAGAAAACTCACAGCAGAATTTTAAGGCAATGATATTTTTATTTGATATTATACTGAAATCTTTGGTTGTTTGTTGTAGAAAAGTCACAGTAGGTAGAAAACTTAGATCAACACCTTCTCCCATTTGGTTGTTTGTTGTAGTAAACATTGGCCACAATAGAATGAAATATTTACTATAGCAACATTTTGTATTGCACATAATCACATTGGTCAAACATTTATAACAACATTATGTATTGAACACAATGGGTAGACATTAACAACAATTTGTTTGCACATGGTCAAATGTTAGTGTTAGTGTTAGTGTTAGTATTTAATTTTTAGCGTGTAATAGTACACAAATTTATGAATGTCTTTGTCGTGTACCATTTTATGCAGCAGTACATTATTTTCCAACAGTTGATGCACACTGTTAACTAACTTGATCATTTGGTGTTATTGTATAAAGTGTCAATGTCTGGTTCTGGCAACCCAGAAATCTATAGGCCTCATGATGTGTTCACTGCTATGGGTCGTTGTTGGGTATTAGAAGACGAGTTCAGCTATCCAATCAATCCGAATTTGCGAAATAGTGCTGTTGTTCACAATACCATGAGACAGGAGTGGGCTTGGTTATTTCGTGAACAGCAAATGTTTTATGATGAGCTGGTTGGTTTTAAGTTGCCAGTGCCTCGGCAACTCGCATCGCAGATGCCTAGAGACACGATCGACGAACTTCGTAAAGCATTGAACCGCATAAGAGAAGAAAATAATCGAATGAAGATACGTCTTAATCGATATCGAACCCAAGTCGAGATTCGAGAGTCAGTGGAGGAAGGGTGGTACGAGCATGCACAGTTCATGCAATCACTTCTTGTCGATCCCATTTATCAATCAGACGTGGAGATGTCAGATGAAGAGTAATCGTGTCGTGGTGTTATTAGATTTTGTTGGAGAACTATTTTGCTTAACTATGTATGTGTGTCACCGTAGTTGCATTTGTACTATGTAAACGTTATTATTGATTGTGAGGAGCATGCATGTTATTCGTAATCTAGATTATTTTCACATAACGCATAAATGTTAAATATTCCCACACATGATGATTTTCAATAAGCACGTACGACATAACACAGAAAACTTAAAATAACTTACACTAACATTATTAACTTAACACTAGACATAACACAACACACACACCACATAGACATTCATTCTGACAAGTAGTCCTCATAGTTGAGGACATTGTTACGTTCTGCTGGAGTGAGTTGCCTATTCGTTGCTGCGGCCAGCTCCTCTGCTAGTTGTAGCATGTGATACCTGGACCTACGAAGTATCATAAGATTGTTTTCTTTTTTTATTTTAGTAACTGCACGCTCATATTGGTGCATGTTTCGTCGTGGCAATGCGAGTGAGCTACGGTCGACAAGAGGCGCTCCAAGTCGCAGGAGATCATTGTGTAGAGCGTTGGACTCATTCATGCGAAAGTCCCACTCCCGCCGCAATCCTGCATAGTATTCCCTCTCGTCGGAATCTCTTTCCCTTCTATAGTTATCTGGAAAATGAGGTAGCATCCAATTGCGCATCGACATTGGAAAATGTGACTTTAGATCGGTATGTGTAGATGTATTGCAAGGGTAGATGTAAATGGGACTTTATATAGGGGTTTTGCAAGGGCAAGTATTCACGTGGATGTGACTACATGTAAGAGTAAGTGTTCACGTGAATAAAGATGATATGACTCGACAGTGTATTGTTCAGTGGCAAGGTGTTGATGAGCACATGCAAAACTACAAACATGACTTGGTTGTACAGTGGCGTCTGTTGGTGCATGTGATTCGCTGAGGTAGCTGTTTGATATGGCTATAGCTTGTGCTACAGCAGCAAGCTGGTGATATGTACTGCAAAAGAGGTTGCGTATTTATTCACGTTAATACTACTCAACACTGATGTGCTTTATCTGACATGACTTGACGAGATATTGCTGAGCTGTGATAAATGTATCATAAACTTTTCAGGGATGCTCTGCATCCTTGAAAACGGTGCATTGCAAAAGCTGTTAAGCGTGCATTGCTAAAGGTGTATTAACGTGCGTGTAGGTGATATGATTGGATAGGGTTCAACAGTGCGAAGCACCTGAGCATGAACTTGTCAGTGATGCTCGGTGTATTCACGTGAGTGTGGATGGGTACTTTTGGACAGGGTTCAACAGTGCTGAGCTTTCCACCGTAGCTATACTCATTGCTCCCTATCCACACTTTTGGCAAGTGGGATTGAAGAAAGCTGATAAGAACATTTGGTTTTGTAATGGTTGGTAGGATTATGTGGAATACCATTCTATCTGATATGGTTATATATTTTAGTCTCCAGATATGAAGGAAATTCCAACTTCCATGTTCTTATATTTGATAAGACTGCCACTGAGATTCAATATCCACCTACTCAGAATTGTAAATCGGAAGATCATCAGGTAGAAATAATAAACTTAGATGAAGATGATACAAACTCATCATGGGTATCTCGCGGCCGCATAATATGGTGAGCCTTTATACATAATGTGATCATGATGTCACACTTCAATGTCTTCTACTATTACCCTCTATCAAAACATATTCAGCAATGAGATTCGGGAAGGGATGGGTTGCAATTTCGAAAGCACAATAATTTAGAAGCAGGAGATGTCTGTGTCTTCGAGGCGGTCGAGAGGAAGCATGTTGTGCTTAGTGTCTCAATATTTCACATGGTTGACCACCAGAGTTTGGACTAGGATAACATGTTTAAATTTTAAACTAGTGATGTTTATGCTTATGGACATGTTGTGCTTAGTGATGTTTAATTAGGGACATTGATCACTAGTATGGTTTATATCTGATGGATGTGGTTTTAAGACTGTTCTCTAACCGGTTTGGCATGTCTTGATGAAGACTATTTAGCAATCCTGTGCGTCATCTGACATGACTTGACGAGACAGTACTGAGCTGTGTTAAATGTATCATAAACGTTTCAGCCATGCTCTGCATCCTTGAAAACGGTGCATTGCAAAAGAAGGCATATCTTATCTGTGCATTGGCATGTGTGTAGGTGATATGACTGGACAGGGTTGAACAATGCGAAGCTGTTGAGCACCACATGCAGTACTATGAACATCAGTGTAGCAACGGTGGATAGCTCACCCCCAAAATTGATGCATAACCAATTAAGGGATGCTCTGCCTCCTCGAAAATGGTGCATTGTAAAGGGTTGCACATCTGTGTATTCATGTGAGTGGGAATGGGTACTTGTGGTCAGGGTTCAACAGTGTCGAGCTATTGAGCATCACATGCAACACTGCATCAATCAAGCGTAGCAATGGTGGACAGCTCACCCCCAAAATTTTGCTTACACTATTGAGGGATCCTCTGAATCCTTGAAAATAGTGCATTGCAAAATGTTGCATATCTGTTTATTCACGTGAGCATGGATGATATGACTGAACAGGGTTTAACAGTGCCGAGTTGTTGACCAGCACATGCAGAACTGCGAACATGACTTAGCTGAATAGTGTAGAGCTGTGTTAGCCTTCTCCAATCTCACTTGCTATTACGTGCAGAATAATACTAGCAACACTGAGGGTTTTATCCCCATATTCCCTTACAAGCATTTCAGGGAGCTTTGGAGCAACGCTACAACAAACCAATAACTTGAATGAAACATTTTAGAGGCTGATCAGGCTTTTAGGCCTTTACCCTATTTCTAAGCAAACCAAATACTATGAAACAGTGTGTTGTGTGAGGCATATGGATTTTCAGTAACTGAGTGGTTAGTTCGGTTTGGCCGAGTCTTTCTGTAATGTATCTATATAAAGTAGGACACTATAAGAACTAAGATACACGGATACGTGTATATGATACCGCGACTCAAACAACTCATATAAATGAATTATTCGTATTATTGAATCATATGTGCGGTTGGTCTATGTGCTTTGGATGAGTCTGTATGTATTGAATCTATTAAATTTTCCTAAAAGTAATGTGCAATAAATATAATTTGGAGGCATTTCACTTCCTATGATTTTTCCTACATTACAAAGCAAAGGACATTGTCCAACCAAAGCACATCACTTGAATGTAGCAACAAAGAACAACAGGGAAGAAATGAGAAACTGATTTCACATAAACTTAGCCAAAACTAATGAACATTTAATCCTTAGAGTTGCAAAAGTTGAACGTACATAATCATCATTTGTCAGACATTAACAACAACATTATGTATTGCACATAATGTGTAGACATTAACAACAACGTCTAATGTTCGTAGGTAGAAATTTTTGGAAATCATCATTGCTTGAATCTGAGAAGTCTGAAATATCTGTGTCATCATGTAATGTAGTAATTTCATTAATAGACTTGATGGCTCGCTGTTGCGCCTTCCCCTTTAGATGTTTCCTAGCTTTTTGGATTGCATGAAAACGGTCTAGTCGTCTTTGCATTTGATTGTTCTCTTCTTCAAGACGAGCAAGTATGTTGGCAGGTTCATCTCTAGGTAACTCGGCTGAGCGTGCCATAGGAACTCGTAACCCGTGCCATCGACAATACACCTCTAACTCACACCTCTTCTTGTATAGGGTTGACCATGGTGGTTCCGCTTGTTCTGCAACAGTGAACTCTATTGCAGTGGTATCTGTACTTAGTTTTGTAGGTTTCCCAACCATGATGTGCCCGACGCTTCCAAGACTCTCGTACGTGTATATTGGCATATTAACGAAATCTCTCTTCTTCCCAACCCATATCCCTCCATAGTGGTCTGTGTATGTATGTAGTTATTGATCTGTTGGAACTTGTGATGATGCATTTGTTGAAGTAGAACCAAACTTGTTTCGCATTGTACGCTTTGATGTTGAGGCGTTGCGACTCATAGCTTAATCAATCTACAAAGTTAGTAGGGTAGAAAGTTAACATTATATCAGCATTTATAACCTCATTTCACGGTCTACTATTTAATTAAAATTTCAATTGCTAGGGCTTGTCATGTCAGTACATGCTGGAAAACCACTGCAATCTAAACAGGATTTTACATGTTCCCAATGTCGCATCAAAGGTGGGCAGTAGTTGCAACATTAGATGTAAATGTGACATATACGCATCCAAATTTAGAATTGTGTATTCACGTGAGTGTGGGTGTGAAACAATGTCGAGCTGTTGATACTTCTAGTGCATAATTGCAAACATGACTTGGCGCCAACAGCTGCGTCTGTTGGCGCATGTGCTACGATTGAAGACGTTTGATATGATTACAGTTGGTGCTACAGCAGCGGGCTGGTGACGTGCGTTCAGAGTTCGAACTTGGTCATCTTCAAACTTCGGTATAGGTATCCATGTTTTGTCTTTCACGCTACAATTTCGCTATATTAATTTATTAATTGTTTAAATCCTTCACAAAACAAATTCTGAAGATCACAGTGTGTTATTATCTTTGGCCATTTTCAAGCCATTTTAAACATCATTGTGTGTAAACATCACGGTGTTCATTACCTTCGGTCATTAAACCTTTAAAGGTTAAAAAGCATCACTTTGCTCTCAAAACCATCACTCTTACAAATTACGCAGCCCCACAGCCTGAAACACCAAACTTTCTGTTGTAATCGTAGCCAATTAATGTGACCCCGTAGATTTGGAATACCGATGTAGTCAACTGTTCGATTAAACATCGTGGTCAAAGAGTTGCCCGTTTGAAGTGAAGCCCAATTGGAACTGAATAGCACATCTGTTATACCTTTGATGTTGGTGGCTTGAGCTCACTGTTATATCTGTTTAATTGTGCTTCATCCTTCACAAAACATTAAACATTAGGGTGTTTATTTGACGAGTCTGCACTGCAAGGTTTCATCAATAAAATTTGTAATGAAAATATGATGCATGACGTACAGTCCAGGTGGGGACGAAATTGAGAATAATATAATTGCTAATTTAAGAGTAACAAAAAAATCCAATTAGTGAAAAATACATGACTGAAAAGCAAAACCTCCAATACAAACAGTTGCCCTAAGTGCATATATAGCTTGAGCCCCTCCACTCGGAGGAAAATCTCCTAGGTGGTTCATCGTCAACAACAAACCCTGCAAACTAATTGTGCTTTCACAAACCTTCAATTTGTATTAATAATTACTATAATCTAATAACATGTGAGTGCCGTACAGAATTATGAAATAAATATTTTGTACACACTGACTTGGATCTACTTGATGTTATATACAACCATTGCAATAATACTAATAATAGTAACGATGGGCATGAAACTAGCCATCATATTAATATATCAACTACTTTCCACGGATACCATGTGTGTCAAATTGCCACTCAAATAACAAAATATACAATTGCCTTAAAGCCAGTTCATATAATTGTCATACAATCAAATGAATTTGCTACAACAACTACAACAAATTCGTCCCCGCCTTCGGTACAATGGGCAATGGCAATCATGAAGAGTCAGACGGTGGAACCGGACGTCTATAGTCAGCTACGTCCGCTCGGAGAGCTGCAACCTCGGCAAGAAGACCATGTAGAATCTGCCCATGGGTTGCTTGAGTTGTCATAATGGTCTCCATCATAGCATGAAGAGATGGAGGAAGAGGGCATGTATCATCAGCAGTATCAACATCTATGTCATCATCACCATCCTCGGCAACAGCAACTGCGAGATCCCCATGCATGTCCTCATCTGGAACATCTGCAGTAGTAGACCGTACTTGTGGTGTGTTGGATGATCCAACACTGGGGTCGACAACCTTCTTTTGGGCACTTCGCTGTTTCAGAAATTTGGCTCCTATGGGGGCTTGGATGTGAACCAACTCTTGGGAAGGAAAATTATTTAATCCTAAATATTTGAGGACCCTATGGATGAGAACTAGAAAAAACAAACCATGCCTCTTATACTTGCTCCTATGCACCTCCACAATGGTTTCGATGAAAAGGGAAGGAAAACAGATGGAACTATTGGTGACGAAGGCGTACAGAAAGAAACACCTATGTATAGGGATTGTATGGATATGAGAGATAGGGAAAATGTTGTGACAAGCTATCCTAAAGAAGATATAATTAAGCTCAGTCAACTCACTTGAGCTAATACTTCGGTTAGAACCCTGAGTGACTGATCGTCCACAAAGGACATCCATAACATCATCAACATGAGGAGACATAGTGTATGGATAAGTAGGTCTACGAATTATAGGTACATCAAGAGCTTTAGATACGCGCTCCCTAGTTATTGTAAACGGTACACCACGAATGGACGATGACACCTTGTGACCCACGAGATCCTCATGCACCGATAGATTCGAATAGAATTCTCTAATCAACGCAGCTGGAGGGGGTTGTATGTTTGTACACAGGGACAGCCAATGCCTAGACTGTAGATTCTCACGGATGGAAGGATGCAGTTCGTGTAGATTGATTTGCCTTTCTCCCCAAATACGCCTACGCTTATTCAAGGTTTCAAAGGTTTGCTCATTCTCGGGCGTGAGGAACCTTGATTGATCAAACACCACTTCAGGTTCAGATGCAGCTTTGCATTTTCCCCTCTTAGCCCTCTTCGGAGCCATAACTAACTGATGGTCAGTAGTGGAAACACGATTAGCTCACACAAAAACATAACCAAATACCGCATTACGATGAGATAAACAATGAAGTTTGAAGCGGAGAATAAAAATTGCCAAATTTAACGCACTACCATGTGTATAAAATCATCCATACAATATACTGTCTAGAGCAGTTTACAGCAACACAATGAAAAAACAACATTCTTATTCACGGGTTGTTTAGTTGGTTAAATAAATGTAATGCATTTTGGTCCGAGTGGACCTGTAATTTGAAGATAGAGACCTAGAGTATATGAACTTCAGTTGAACTCAAAGAGCCAACATGCAATTTGTTAACATATTGACTTTTGTCAAAATGATCAATAATGTCACGCACCGATCACAAGCATTCTAACAGCATGTTCAACATTATAATACAGGAAACATACAAGTGGATGTAGGACCTGACACATTTTCAAAATTCCTAGCTACATGTAGTAAGTTTCACCAACTTGTACAAAAAACTTTAAATTGCACAATGTACAGTTCAGGCATACAAACAGCATAAGGACTACCACACACATATGGCGCCACTGGCAAGTTCATTTAGTAGAATGATACTAGTCGAAGACAACCTACTAACAAAAATGCATTTGACTACCCAAACACCCATCTTCATCACAATCTACATAGACAATGAACTTTGAAGCATGAATAAAAATTTTGACAATAACGCACCACAAATGTGTGACTTTAAACACAACAAAATGTTAAAAGACTCTTACTATGTAAAATATTCGAAGAACTTCCGCAGGAAATGGTCGATTCCGGCCGGATGCAGCGACAGCAATCGAAGATGTAATTTCGCACAGCTGCAGGTTCTGCAGAACTATGGGGTTTATATTGGTGGGGATAAATCCAGAAAATTACTCGATTATACGTAAATCGAGTTACCTAAATATAACTCGATTACAAGTTACTCGAGTTACATGATGTGTACATTTCAGGAACCCAGTTATATATAACTTGATTACTAATATATCGAGTTATGTTCACTGGACTTCCCCATCAAGCCCATATATTTTGGACTGGTCCAGATGCAGTCCAAGAGGAATCCAACTGTACAGGAGGGTCTACACAGAACCCGATCTCTCTGAGACCGAGTTCTGTTCATTGTAAATCACAAGAAGCCTATTTATGTGTACCACATATCTCGATTTATAGTAAATCGAGTTATGTTCACTGTTACTCGCTTTTAGATAACTCGAGTTTTGTTAACTCCCACCCCAGATATTGTGACCGCCCCAGATGCAGTCCAAGAGGAATCCAAGTGTCCTGAATGTTGAATAACATAAGTTGAGAACAAAAAAATCTAAATATATATATATATATATACATCAGGGGGTTTCTGGCCTCAATGTTGGGCAGTGGCGACTCTAGGAATTTCTTCTAGGGGGGTCATTAAGAAACATAAATTAAACAAACATTTAATTTAAAAAAAAAACTTGAATCTATTGAGTTATGGAAGAACAAAAAAAACACAAATACATGAAATTTTATAACTTCCTTGTAGGAGGTTTTATTTTGGAATCATTTCATGATAGTTTATTATCAGTTTTTATTATCTATTGTCAATATGAGTATGACCATTTTGTTTTGTTAAGTTTGTATAATATTTGACCCTCAAAAAGTTTGTATAATATTTTTGTTTTTATGCAATTGTGGTTATATATTTGTCATTTTTTTATAAAAATATTTTAAACTAAATGAAAAAACTCAACTCCACTTGCACTGTATAATTATTAACTCACACAACCACACTCATCCATCCATAAATAATACATTCTATGTTATTTGATTGTGAGATAAGCTAATATGTGATTAGAGTGTGCAAGAGCTTAATTGAATGCTAAGGGTGTAAATCTTTCTTATGGTTAATTGAAAATAGCCCAACATTTAAAGCCAGTTCATATAATTGTGCAGCATTAAGAATTTGTAAATTTCATGAAAGCATTCTTAAAAAGGGAAAATTTCATTGAGAATGTTTAGATTACATCAAGATAAATTGACATGCTAAGTATTGACTCCTTGACAAATATGCCAGAGTTCCAAAGATTGATCATCTGGTTACACCAATGATGGAAAGAAACAAAATAAAGAACTACAACCAAGAAGAACAAATAATCTGTGCAAGACCAAAAAAAGACTCTGTCCAAGGCCATAACAACTCATAAATAAAATAATCAACTCAATGCTTCATCTGGGATTTCAGATCAGCAAACCATGCAGCCATTTATTCATCGGTATCAGCATTAGCAACAGGGTCAGATTTGGATTGCAACCACCATAACCACTTATTCGATGCATCTGAAAATGTGGACCTTCAACACAACATCGTCCCTCATGATCAGCTCAAATACGCAAACATCTCCTACTTGCAAGTTATTTCCCCTCGCAAATGCAGACCACCCAGCAGATACAACACATGATGAACCCATACTTCGTTCATAAATGTATAACTTCACAGGCCATAATTGGTCCACGACCTCCAGCTTCACTGTGAGTATACTTCCTTTGTTGTGGTCCTTGGTAAAGCCTTCTCTTGGTAGGTAGTTGATAATGGCCCGGGGTAAACTCTGTACAAACAAGTTAGAATGCAATATTTCAGAAATTGTTTAACCTAAGATGAAACTAAGATGTTAGATATATATACATCTTTTCCCCTAAAAACACAAGTACGCAAATCATTAGCAACAAGTATCTGTACATGCTTTCTAATTGATCTATGAAAAATCAAAGTAAAACAGAAGGCATGACTAAAACCCAACAATTTCTGTGAAGCTAAAAGCTTACCGCACGGTCCTTGCCATCAATGTATGATGGATGAATGGTAACAGTGAACAGGGGATTGTCCGATTTAAAACCATTGGCTCTCACCAGATTTTCAGCTACACCGCCATCTTTCTTACGACATTGGTCAGATTCAAGTTTAACTAACGAACTGCCTGTGCATCCTACTTGATTTCCTCCAACCCCATGAGCTGATCCTGAAATGACATGAAAATACGAAGTGATGCGCATGAAATTAGTAGTAAACAGGCTAATAACAATCAACCAATTCGTTACAACAGTGTGAGATTCATACCTGAACCCTCTCCCTTAGTAAAGACGGCCAAGATTTGAACAGAGTCATCATCACTCTCATTATCTTCCATCCTACAAGGTTGGAGTTGGGCATCTAAAGTATAGTCTATTTCTGTTGCAGTGGCATCAAATATCAGTACATCAAAGTGCGAATTCCCAATATATTTGAAAACTAGCAAGTGCCCCACGGTTACACCATGACAGCTTGCAAATTCGCACCAACCATTTTGAAACCAAACCCCCCCCTCATGTTTTGTCACCTTCACTTTCCAATTTGTACCACTTGGAGTCCTAAGAAAGGCCGTATCGGACAAATCAACTGCATATTCAAGTATAAACTTTGGTGGAATCCGCTGTAAAAAAGAATCTCCATAACATTAATGCAGGCTTTGTAAATAAACACATGCATTTGAGTTCGCATATATTATCTTTGTGCAGCAACCATTACAGGAAATCTAACACACAATCTAACAACTGAGATGTAGAGGATGATGTTGGTGAAATGAAGTTCTATTAGTTGAATGAGTTAAAAGCATTGTTTGAAATTACAAGTTTCTGTTTTTGATTTTGGTATCTGTAGAGTTAAATATTTAAATAAACAATGGTGTATCATATCATGAGGTTCAAACCAATGGCACATATTCGAATTACATATTCATACATACCTTTATACAGCAACATTTTTACCCCCTACCATTAAATTACCCTCTGCTTTGTTTTCATTGAACATGTTTAGTCTACTAGTCAAGCATTGAAAAACAATTGGAAACTTAACAACAACAATAACAATAAAAGACTTAGTCCGAAATTAAGAACAACATATGAAAATTATGTGCGTGTGTCTCCAAGACAATATTGTATTTGAAGAATTGTCACTCTCTACCATTACATATCCTCAGTATAGTTTTAATCCATATTTGAAGAATTGTCTGCAAGCATTTGATGCTTTGTGACTAACTACTTAAGTATTGACAACCAATTTAAAACACAAAACAAAAAACAACAAAAACACTTAGTCTCCAATAAAATAACTGTAAGAGAACTATATTTTATTAAAAACTTACTATCTCAACTCAACAAACAAAACTTCACAATTGCAGAGGAATCAAACACAAAAATGTAAATCACAACAACAAATGTAACATACGTATTGCAAACTTAAAGTTTTTATGTCTACATGCAACAAATGTACAATTTTTTCAAAAATCAGAAAAACATAGATCAAATGGACTACGTGTATTAGCATATTAGTTTCAGAGAGAAAAAACTTGAAAACTGAATTACACTATACTTACAATCTTTCCTTCTTGAAGAGCTCGAGGCAGAATCACCTTGAAAAAGTGTGGGAACCTCATCGTAGGATCAGCAGGACCATCCTCATTGTTTCTCCGCCCTTGAGAAGCCATTGTTCTGGTCCTCCAACGTCCGGTGGTTTTCGCTGAGAAGTTCAACGGTTCATTCTTCGTATATTGAGAACTAAATAGAGTCCAGCAATGTGGGCTACCACATAACCCGATTATTTATTAATCGAGTTATGTGCAATAAAAATCAGAGGAATCCATGTTGTGTGCAGTGTAACTTTAAAGGAATGTACTGCTGTACGGCTCGCAAGTAACTCGATACCCGTAAAATCGAGTTATATACAAAATTACTCGATAATATAAAAACCGAGTTATGTGAACTATTGTTCCACACCCAGCCCTCCTTATCTGCACTGATCCAGATGCAGTCCAAGAGGAATCTCAGTTTCCAGAGGGTAATACACATAACTCGGTTATAAAGAAATCGAGTTACTACCACATAACTCGATTATTTATTCATCGAGTTATGGGCAATAAAAGTCACAGGAATCCATGTTGTGCGCAGTGTAACTTTAAATGAGTCCACCGTTTGCTAGTAACTCGATTCTCCGAAAACCGAGTTACCTTAAACATTAATCGATAATTGGAACACCGAGTTACGTGAACTATTATTTCCACACCCAGCCCTCCTTACCTGGACTGATCCAGATGCAGTCCAAGAGGAATCTAATTTTCCAGAGGGTAATACACATTACCCGATTCTTGAGGAAGCGAGTTATGTGCAATAAAAATCAGAGGAATCCATGTTGTGTGCAATGTAACTTTATAGGAATCCATGTAGTGGTGTACGGGTTGCTTATAACTCGATTTACCTAAAATCGAGTTATTACCAACATTACTCGAGAATAAAGAAACCGAGTTATGTGATATCTGTCTTCCATATAACTCGGTTATCAGTAATTCGATTTCTGTGTAGTGTAAATTTGTGACTGTCTTCCACATAACTCGATTACTGAGAAAGCGAGTTCTTTGAGTCATAACTCGGTTATGATAGAATCGAGTTATGTGGAGTACAACACAGACCAATTCGGTTGCTTATTTCAGAATGGTCTTCTGTATAACTCGGTTGTACAGAAATCGAGTTATTTAATCTGGGCTTAGAGTTATGTTTATACATTCCCTATCGTCCATGCAGTGTACACTCCCATAAGGCATTGGCCTGCTGTATCTACTTCCAACCACATCTACTTCCAGTGTACACTCCTATACAACAACTCATATCTACTTCCAACCACATCCATCAATTATTCATTCCCTCGTTTCCATTACGTGAATAAGAAAATCATCCATAGCATAATTGTAAGTAAGAACTTTATACATTTAAATCCGTTGATGAACAAAAATAACTTTGTCAATTGTACGTTTTAAACATTATTCACAATTTGAACTTGAAGCTTGGACAGCAGACGCCAACAATGGTTGTATGCAATCATGGAGTCTGCACATTTGAGTTACACATTGTCCTTGTTCTCTTCAGTCAGTCTAACCACTTCATCCGTGGTGCGTTGAAAGTCTGGCACCTTCGGCACACAGGACATGGCAATAGTATTGGAACTACAAACCTCCTGTTGCACCAGGCCTGCCTCGTTTCTGCGTAGTAACAAACACAAAAATTAGTATACAACCCACATTATTTAATAGCATGTTACAGTTACACCTTCGCCACAATTAGCAATCTCAATCAACACATATACAGTTAGGGAAATAGAGACCCCATGAACCATAGTAAGAATATGTACACCACAAACAATAAGATTGGAAGAACACCAAATCTGACAGAATACTTGGAATGGTAATAGGTACGAGTTAAAGGTAACTGCAACTACTTGACGAAGTAATCACAAGATTGCCCAAAGTGTAGCTAAATTTGATACAATGGTATTACTATCATGGTTCCAAACTAAAAATTACTCCATGAATCTTACTTATAACTCATAATGTAATACCTATACATGTAAAGAAGAACAACTTATGATACCCCCTTCTTACTATGAATTGTAATTCGTACCTGCTATGTAGCACCACGGCTTGTTGATGCCACATTTCGCGTCGGACATGTACGCCGGTTATGACCCTCTTGCCGACACAACCCACACTTCAACTTTGGTCCATTCTCAATCCACAATGAGGTTGGCAACTCCCTATCCTCGTCATCCATCTCATTGCGGATTCTCGTGGACGTCGGCCGACCTTTCTCACGGATCAACCGCGGGTTTGGCATCACGGTTCTCCTTTCTTCTGGCTCCGGCCATTCTAACCTATCTTTAAGTGGTTGGAATATCGGCTCGTAGCTATGATATCGTTCTTCCACGCGGTAGAAACGATCCATATACTCAGTGGCATCGTGGTTGTGCTTGGCACAAACTGCTATCAAGTGTGAACAGGGGATCTTGTTTGCTTCCCATTTGCCGCACGTGCATGTCATGTCCATGAGGGAAACCCTATGGGTGTGGTCTCCCCCGCTACTGTTCAACAGTGAAGACTGGGTCTCCACTGTATATAACTGTTGTTGCGCGCTCATCCGTCTAACTATATGGAGCTTCGCCTTCTCTTGATTTGCCTCGAACTTGTCATAGGCATATTTGCACCACACTTGCCCCTCTTCCAACTGCTCTAGAACTCTGTTTCGACGTTCGTCAAAGTACGAGTTCACCTTGTAAAATGTGAACTTCACCATTGCAGTTATAGGCAAGCTACGTGCGCCCTTAAGTACCCCATTGAAGCACTCTGACAGGTTGGTTGTCATTGCCCCATATCGGTGCCCATGGTCATGTACAAGTGTCCACTTTTCTTGATTTACCTCCTTCAGATAGTCGTACGCATCCGGGTTGACATTCTTGATGCAATCCATGGTGTTTTCAAACTTCCTAACTTGATTTGCAGTTGCTGCCTTCCATACCAAGTTCTTCAATGGCACACTATTGAAGTTTGTGTTAACATTGCTTACTAAATGGCGGAGGCAATACCGGTGATGGGTTAAGGGCGGTTGCAAGTAGCCCCTAGTGGTGTCATCGAAGCATGATTGTATCCCACGATGCCTGTCTGAGATTATACATAAATTGGTCCGGTCCGTAACATAGGTCAGTAGGCATGCCAAGAACCATCCCCATGTATCCGTGCTCTCGCTTTCAACAACGGCAAACGCGAGTGGATAAACCTCGTTGTTACCATCAGTTGCCATTACTATCAACAGCTTTCCTTTGTACTTGCCATAAAGGTGCGTTGCATCTATGCTTATCACTGGCCTACAATGCCTGAACCCTCTAATACACGGACCGAAAGCCCAAAACGCGGAGTTGAATATACAAGTCCCCGGGACACGAGGGTCACACTTTAACGTGGTTACAGTGTCCGGATCTGCATCGGACAATGCTGCTAGAAACCGTGGCAATTCCGCATAGGACTCGTCAAAATCCCCGTAAATACGCGCAACTGCCTTCTGTTTCGCTTCCCAAACCTTGTACATAGTTACATCATGCCCGTGCCTTGCATGTAGCATACTACGCAAGTCCCTTACCTTTCGGGTTAGGTCCTCCCGTACATACTTCTCAAGTGCAATGGATATGAACTTTGAATCCATCATCCGCCCATCAGTCGCTACCTGGAGGGATGAGCAACTGTGGGGAGCCGGACATTTACTGATCTCCCACAGCCCGTGCTTCTTGCTGCAAATGGCCCGAATTGACCACATACATGCCTCATGTATGCACCGCACTACTAGCCTATTGGTGTCAGACTTTATGACCTTGTATTGCTTATTATGCTCCACAGAGTAGAGGGTCAACACATACTGAACAGAGGCTTTATTCTTGAATAGCATCCCGATGGCCAGGTCGTCACCTTTATGCCAACTTGTAAGATGCCCTGTACCCAAGGCAGGTGATGGGTCCTTAATATTGTCCCATGTGTTTGATGTGAACCATTCTGGGATAGGAACTGTATTAGGGCAATCCTCCTCGTTGTTTTCGGTAAGTGGTACATTGACCTCTGCATCGTCCACTGCTTCATCAGTATCAATGAACTCTTCGTACACATCTTGGGTGGCATCAATTTCAATTCCCCCTTCCAAATGAACTTCTGTATGTTCATACGTGTGACTAGACCCTCCCACGTATTGTGTATGGGTGGCGCCCAACACTTCCGGTTCGACAACATCATCAACTGCACTGCATGGTTGATTACTGTAAGGCAAGGGCGTTACATCGGCAAAGGAAGGCTGCATGTCAAGCGACGATGACTGTGGCGCTTCCACCCCACTGCCATGTTGTGAACTTACACCAGCATGGAACCCAACAGCGTCAACAGTTACATACAAATCGGACGATATGAACTGGGGGGTTCGCTTAATCACTGTCCACATCATGTCCACGTCAGCATCGCAACCCAATGGATTTGAGTTGTAGACAACCTGAGTACTCACAAGTATCTGGGGGGCACGGTACACGATGGATATCTTATGTGACTCCCTGTCCAACCCTAGAGCTTCCATTATCTTCCGATGCATTTTCCTCAAGTGTGTTCCGCATTTCAACTCAATGAACTTCTTCTTCACTGACTCGCCTCTATAGGACAACCCATGCAAGTCGTGGAAATACTGCTCCCCATCATAGTAAATGTAGAAGCAATGACGACCCATGGTAGACCTGGAGAAGGACAATTTATTGTAGTTATCATGAAGAAGATAGCCGGTTATGTTAGTGACAATTAATCGTTTACAAACGCACTATAATGATATCGTAAGTATTCCTAACAAACTTGATTCGTTTGTACACAATCATTGGCCTTTTAGGAGAGATGTTTCACAACAAAGTATAAGTGTATGATGCAATATAGTCAGCATTCAGTGTTCGCCTCGCAGGCTTTCTTTTTCAGAACCCACACACTTAAGCCTTTCAGAACTGAAAGAACCATACAATTTAAACCTCTTATTACTGGTTACATCATTGTTGATACCTATGAATAAATGCATATATCATCATAGGAATTCACCTGACAATGAAAGTTTGTTTATATATATGTTCCCAATTATCCACACATCCATTCCTAGATCTATACACATGGAGGAAGAATATGTATACAATGTCAATATCTCTCACACACACACACACACACACACACACACACACACACACACACACACACACAGGATAACACAATTTGTCATTCGTTTTTGGGAAAATTGTTCTACTTATTTTCAGTATATTGACCGTTTTTGAAATTCCTAACGAATTGTTTAAAAAATGGGTGGTTAATGTGTGGCCTAAGGCCATATTTTATATATAAACTATGTTTACATGTGTGTGTATATATATATATATATATATATATATAAATCATCATATATGGAAAGTCCACTTTGTGTATATTTACATATATTTGCACACACACACACACACAATATATATGTCTGTATCTACACACACACAGCCATATATATATATATATATACGACACTATCTGTGTGTATATATATATATACCCTAAACACACACATACATGTGATCATATATGGGTATGTATCACTCTACCATTATATACATCTACCACCCTATTGGTGTATATATATCTATATATACACACCCAGTATTAGAACCATAGTAAGAAAGTCATCACATTTATGCTAAAGTGCCAATCCAAATGTAATTACAGAATTATGTAAGTAAGTTAAGATATACCTGTCAGGAGAGATGACCTTTGATGAGAAGAAGGGGACCACAGCTATAGCACGCTTGGTGAGGGTACAAGTAGAAGAAGGAATCACCTTACAGGCTTTCTTTTTCAGAAACTCACACACTGAATGTCTGAATGTAACCCAGCACCAAAAGAGGCAGGCACGTGCATGGAATCTGATATGTGGGGATGGGTGAATCATAACTCGATATCTGGGATATCAATTTCACTTATAACTCGATTTCAATAATATCGAGTTACTGTTGACGCGACGTGTTGACGTGACGGTCCCAGAAACTCGGTAATTAGGAAATCGAGTTACTTTATTGTAACTCGATTTCTAAGAAATCGAGTTTTTGTTTGCATTTCTTTTTAACGGTAGATTGTCTCCACTAGTAAGAAGGTGCATCCAGCAGCTCAAATACGCAAGGAGTTCAACCAGTGCGTGTTTGTAGACCGGGATGGGACGTACTTATGTTGTGTTTAATGGTCGTGTTCCAGGCATATACGACAGTTGGGTAGATGCGAGCAAACAAGTTCATAAATTCCCAAACGCCAATCACAAATCATATAAAGATCGAAGGGAAGCAGAAGCTGCATACATGGAGTATTTTCATTGTAATGGTATGGAGGAACATGGTGGTGCGTCCGCATCGTCAGCAACTCCAAACATATCAACCTCAGCTCCACCCAACACTTTTCCAAGCGAAGGAACTAACTACGACAGTGGAGACATTAGGAACTCGTTGGTAAGGTATCAGTTGGAAGTTGCCATTGCGGAGCGTGACCATGCAAGAAGGATTGCAACCTTGAGTGCGAACATGTTGAATGAAGTGGTGGCTCATGTTGTGGTGGATGATAAAGTTGATGCACCCACGGGACAACGTATGGGTAAATGAATGCAAAAGAATAACTTCATGTTGTTGTATTCTGTAAGATATGTATACTTGCAAGTAACTAGGTTCGTGTGTATGGTTTAACTAGAAATGTCATCGTTTTCCAGCAAGTTACCTGGCAGATATGTGTATATGGGAAAGTAACCATTTTATTTTTGTTTAAGCACTACTGTAGTCTTATTCGGTCCATTATATGCACTTTGGTCTTACTCGGTCCACTTTGGTCCTATTCGGTCTAGTACATTCTATTCGCTCTATTTGATCGTAATTCGTAGCATAATGGTCAGCGTTTCTCGTATATGGGAAAGTAACCTTATTATATTTTTTTTAAGCACTACTGTAGTCTTATTCGGTCCATTATATGCACTTTGGTCTTACTCGGTCCACTTTGGTACTATTTGGTCTAGTACATTCTATTCGCTCTATTTGATCGTAATTCGTAACTAATGGTCAGCGTTTCTCGTATATGGGAAAGTAACCTTATTATTTTTGTTTAAGCATTACTGTAGTCTTATTCGGTCCATTATATGCACTTTGGTCTTACTCGGTCCACTTTGGACCTATTCGGTCTAGTACATTCTATTCGCTCTATTTGATCGTAATTCGTAGCATAATGGTCAGCGTTTCTCGTATATGGGAAAGTAACCTTATTATTTTTGTTTAAGCACTACTGTAGTCTTATTCGGTCCATTATATGCACTTTGGTCTTACTCGGTCCACTTTGGTCCTATTCGGTCTAGTACATTCTATTCACTCTATTTGATCATAATTCGTAACTAATGGTCAGCGTTTCTCGTAT
This sequence comes from Quercus variabilis, assembly GCA_030445155.1. NCBI lineage: Eukaryota > Viridiplantae > Streptophyta > Magnoliopsida > Fagales > Fagaceae > Quercus > Quercus variabilis. Next base: position 8,533,954 of record CP129456.1, read on the forward strand.
ATGGGAAAGTAACCTTATTATTTTTGTTTAAGCACTACTGTAGTCTTATTCGGTCCATTATATGCACTTTGGTCTTACTCGGTCCACTTTGGTCCTATTCGGTCTAGTACATTCTATTCGCTCTATTTGATCGTAATTCGTAGCATAATGGTCAGCGTTTCTCGTATATGGGAAAGTAACCTTATTATATTTTTTTTAAGCACTACTATAGTCTTATTCGGTCCATTATATGCACTTTGGTCTTACTCGGTCCACTTTGGTACTATTCGGTCTAGTACATTCTATTCGCTCTATTTGATCGTAATTCGTAACTAATGGTCAGCGTTTCTCGTATATGGGAAAGTAACCTTATTATTTTTGTTTAAGCACTACTGTAGTCTTATTCGGTCCATTATATGCACTTTGGTCTTACTCGGTCCACTTTGGTCCTATTCGGTCTAGTACATTCTATTCGCTCTATTTGATCGTAATTCGTAACTAATGGTCAACGTTTCTCGTATATGGGAAAGTAACCTTATTATTTTTGTTTAAGCACTACTGTAGTCTTATTCGGTCCATTATATGCACTTTGGTCTTACTCGGTCCACTTTGGTCCTATTCGGTCCACTTTGGTCCAATTCGGTCTAGTACATTCTATTCGCTCTATTTGATCGTAATTCGTAACTAATGGTCAGCGTTTCTCGTATATGGGAAAGTGACCTTATTATTTTTGTTTAAGCACTACTGTAGTCTTATTCGGTCCATTATATGCACTTTGGTCTTACTCGGTCCACTTTGGTCCTATTCGGTCTAGTACATTCTATTCGCTCTATTTGATCGTAATTCGTAACTAATGGTCAGCGTTTCTCGTATATGGGAAAGTAACCTTATTATTTTTGTTTAAGCACTACTGTAGTCTTATTCGGTCCATTATATGCACTTTGGTCTTACTCGGTCCACTTTGGTCCTATTCGGTCTAGTACATTCTATTCGCTCTATTTGATCGTAATTCGTAACTAATGGTCAGCGTTTCTCGTATATGGGAAAGTAACCTTATTATTTTTGTTTAAGCACTACTGTAGTCTTATTCGGTCCATTATATGCACTTTGGTCTTACTCGGTCCACTTTGGTCCTATTCGGTCTAGTACATTCTATTCGCTCTATTTGATCGTAATTCGTAGCATAATGGTCAGCGTTTCTCGTATATGGGAAAGTAACCTTATTATTTTTGTTTAAGCACTACTGTAGTCTTATTCGGTCCATTATATGCACTTTGGTCTTACTCGGTCCACTTTGGTCCTATTCGGTCTAGTACATTCTATTCGCTCTATTTGATCGTAATTCGTAACTAATGGTCAGCGTTTCTCGTATATGGGAAAGTAACCTTATTATTTTTGTTTAAGCACTACTGTAGTCTTATTCGGTCCATTATATGCACTTTGGTCTTACTCGGTCCACTTTGGTCCTATTCGGTCTAGTACATTCTATTCGCTCTATTTGATCGTAATTCGTAGCATAATGGTCAGTGTTTCTCGTATATGGGAAAGTAACCTTATTATATTTTGTTTAAGCACTACTATAGTCTTATTCGGTCCATTATATGCACTTTGGTCTTACTCGGTCCACTTTGGTACTATTCGGTCTAGTACATTCTATTCGCTCTATTTGATCGTAATTCGTAACTAATGGTCAGCGTTTCTCGTATATGGGAAAGTAACCTTATTATATTTTTTTTAAGCACTACTATAGTCTTATTCGGTCCATTATATGCACTTTGGTCTTACTCGGTCCACTTTGGTACTATTCGGTCTAGTACATTCTATTCGCTCTATTTGATCGTAATTCGTAACTAATGGTCAGTGTTTCTCGTATATGGGAAAGTAACCTTATTATTTTTGTTTAAGCACTACTGTAGTCTTATTCGGTCCATTATATGCACTTTGGTCTTACTCGGTCCACTTTGGTCCTACTCGGTCTACTACATTATATTCGCTCTATTTGATCGTAATTCATAACTAATGGTCAGCGTTTCTCGTATATGGGAAAGTAACCTTATTATTTTTGTTTAAGCACTACTTTAGTCTTATTCGGTCCATTAAAATACCTTCGAAACCTAAAAAATGACAAAAATACCCCCAAAATCAAAAAATAACCAAAATACCCCCCCAAAACATGAAAATGACAAAAATACACTCAGAACCGCAAAAAATGACCACGTGCAAGCACACTGTATCTCTTTTTCAATTTTTTTGTTTTTTTGTTTTTTTTTTTTTTTGTTAGCAGGTGCATTTATTTTGTTAAGAAATTCTATGACACTCTAATTTTTTATTTACTTATGATATGCTTCAGATTTCTATTGAAATTAATGTTTCGAAATTCTTTTTCTTACTTACGTGAAGGAAAATAAAGTAATTATACATGTGTTACTGATTCAATAGACCACCGTGATTAACAATATAACAACATATATGGTGACAATTGTAATTTAGTTCGTACATTTTTTTCCTCCAATTTCTCTTGGATGGTTGCTTTAATATGATCAATGATATATATGCCATCGAACCAAAGACAATTAAGACCACTTGATTGATACAATACAGGGTTTTCTTTTGTACACAATAATTTGAGGCCTGCTTAGAAATATTTGGAGGCGATCTATAATGATAAACACATACCTCACTTTATATACTATTTAAAGAGCTTTCTCAAGCTCGTCTCCAACAATGTGGAACCCATAATCCACCGTGTAGGAATCCACTTTGTAATTTTTATGATGAATAATCTATAAGTATAATATTTCCCTATAATCAAAATTCATTTGATGTGGCATTGCCTCAATAGGGCAGCTAAGTGGGAGCCATGAAGATTTGGACTCAACACTTCCAATCAGAAACCAACATCTATTTGCTATTAAAAAGGTCACCCATTAAAATAAAACATGGATCTTGTTTATTCAAAAAGGTAAAAATAAAGTCTACCTCTTCTAAGGGTAATCATCTTCTTCTTTCTCAACCAGTATCCTCTTGCATGCCTCATAGCACATGAAAGATATCCCAGCAGCAGGGACCAATTTCACATAACTTGGTCCCAACCCTCTATATACAGACCTGGAAGCCCTTCATTTTCAAGTATGCTCACGAGAGCATGAAGCATGCTTTCATACTGTATCCCATTGATAGTTCCAGCAGCCTACATATGCTTGAAGAAGTCCTACATCTCATTCTTTTTGGAGCACTTGAAACAGTATCACCATACTCATCTTTTTCTTCATTCATTGAATCCATATCTAAAATGTAAACGAAAACAAAACCAACAACAATAAAGAAATAAAAGTTATTAAAAAAAAAAAAAAAAAAAAAAGAGAAAAAGAAAAAAACACTCAGCATTTTGAACCATTCTAAAACCTGACCACTCAAATAATGTGGCATAAAGAATTATAGGTTAAACAACGTTGCTTGTGCTGTGTTACAACTTACAAGTTCTTAATCTTCCAAATAAACAGAAAATGCCAAACAACATGTCAGTTAAACTTTACAGACAAACCACCTGTCAGTTAAATTTGCAAAGAGCAGTATATATATCTTATCAAACTCTTTAACACAAGAAGACTTTTGATATAAAGTACACAATTTAGTATCTTTGAAATAAAAACATGTAATGAGTCCTCAAAAAGCTTCCATGTCGATGAGCATTCTGTACAATGTGAAGCTGCAAAGGAACCTTTTCCTTTGAAGACTCACAACATTCAAATATATACAAATAGTATCTAAAGTTTACAAAAATGAGTACCTTGAAGTCAGTCAAACCTGGGACTACATAATTAGGCAGCTTTTCATTCACCACAACATACCCACCTGCATCAATATTCCAAATGAATTACAAACGAAGCAAACGAAGTACTTAACGTAGCATAAGCGTTCTTTCTACTTTGCAGTATTTCAGCACACAGAGATCTTCACAGGCCATAAAAACAAATCAATCTTTGCAGAATAATACTTATGTTGGGATAAAAGGCTAAATGTTCAACAAACAAAGAAACGTCCAATGAACCGATAAACCCACAATCAAATTACTGTATATGCAGGGCTAAATGGCCACACCTTTGTTGGTTTGCAACCGACATAATTAAATTTTTTTTAATATTCCTTTCAATGTTTCAAAATATGATCTTGGGAATACAAGAAGAGTTTTCAAAACTCCTTCTTTATTAGTAAATTACACACATACCCAGTTATACTTTAGATCCAAGAACCTCATCCCTCTACCTTTTATTATATAGTATTATCTAAAATTTGATCATACATTCAACCATGGAATGCTCAAAATTTCAAACAGGCAGCAACAAAAGTCCTGTACCGTAGGTCCCAATTAATTTCAACAATGTGGCTGAATTAATCAATGCATCACAAACCTTATGTAAATTTTATTTCCTCATTTTCTGATTACACTGTACATTGAATGATGGCTTCTTTAAACGTGAAATGCCCGAAGCGACTTCATTAAAAACACTAAATCTTAAATCTCAAATTCTTATCAAATTAAGTATCCTAACTCATTATCTTATTAAAGGGCAATCTATAGCTATAGCTATAAGCTTTTGCATCACATACACTCATAAATTGCCATCTGAATTTGGTCCTCAGAGCATACTCAAGTAGACAATTGACTACAAACTGAATAAATCATTGAGACGCACTTCCCAAATTGCTTAAATTGAACTCTTCTATGTGACCACCTCTTCCTCATCAATGTCATGATCTCTTTCCTATATTTGGCAACTGAGAAAACAGAGGAAATCGTTTTCTTTTTCTTCCAAAAAAAGTAAAATAGTTTGAAATTTTATTTATCACGAATGGAAAACTTAACTATCCCATATGATCAAATTACTAAACTAATCTCTTTATATGACACATTTTCTCAAAATCCAAGTTCTTTTCCATCAACAACTCTGACCCAAATGAACAAAACAGAGAAACAAGAAGCCGAAATGATACAAGAAGTAGTACCTGATCTCCAATAGGGGGATTAAGGTCAGGAGAGAACAAGTAACAGTGAACCTTGCAGTCGAATCTCAAACAAGCAAACTCATACCTTGTAATGCGTTTACATATCTGTAAAATTTGGAAATGTGAAATAAATTTGACATGTACTAACTACTTTCACAGATTTAATTTACCAAAAAAAAGTTCAGGCAATCGAAATTAGAGAGGATAAAATCGAACAAAATTAGAAGATGTAAACTGTTTGGTAACGGAGAAAACGAAGGAAAGCAAAAGAAGACTTTTGAGTAGATGCGACGGTACAATCCTGCATGTACACACCCTATCCGGTCCAGTAATAGAACCACAGTTTCAACATACAAACTTCTGTTACTGACATATATCCATTAAACGAGGACTTGAGTTATCAATCATTGTTGACAGGAAATTTCCAGATTTGCCAAAAAGAAGGAGACTTCTAGCATACGGACATTTATACAGGTATGCAGACCCAAATTCAAAAGAGCATTGGTTGTAGTGACTTACCAAGAGTTTATCATCACTTTCAAATTCCCTTCTATTACTTCGGGGTGGGGGCCTCACACGGTATATGCATGTATTGATTTAGCGTTTGGACAAATCAACTCCATAATTTGGTAAAGTGCACTGATTCTGAATTGAGAAGACACGTGATGTGTTTAATGAAAGACCATAAGAAAGTGCCATTCCAAGAAATCATGCAATTAAAGGAGAAATTGTTATGAAGAATCTAATACGCATGTTTTACAGCTCAATATAACTCCACAAGCATGTTTAAAAAACCATCTCTAGAAGTATTGAAGCATCTATAGAAGAACTGTAATTCGTTAAAGATTGAAAAAATAACTCTTCAAGGTAAAACTCACCAGAGCTAACAGATCCGGGAGGAAGCCATGACCATGCAGAGTGCTGAAGAGGCAATAACAATTGCACTAACTATTTGTAATCTTTGGATCAACCACTCATTTGCTGCAAAACTGTGGAAAAAGGACTGGCATTACTGACAAGTAGTTCAAGATTCTTTTAAAAGAATCGGTCTTCCTCCGCAAAAGCTCTTATAGTCATGGCGCCAAGCATTGTAGAGACTCAGATTCTTGTTGTGCTACAAAGGACTTGGTTGTGCCATTGGTCCGCATAAACTCATCAAACTCGACCCCGAAATGTATCAACTTACTTCTTCTTGCTTATCACAAAAGCCGCACATTTGTTTCTCAAAAGAAAAAAAAAAAAAAAACCCAATGCCACTTAAAATCTCTCTTACAAACAAGTTTGGCACTCCAGCTAACAACATATCAAAATACAACAAAGTTTGGCTTCAAATCAATACCAATCGAGGCATTTGTCCATTTGCAATAAAAATTCAAAGCCCAGAAAAACTTCCTAATATATCAGTACATAAAATACACCTTATGGGTTTTATCCTACATGTAACAATTTGTTGACAACAAACACACTAAATAAGCCAATACAAGTCCCCAAGCAATGATCCACAAACGGATGCACAGCCACCAAGATGCACAGCCACCTATACACATGAAGAATAAGCACACAGGGACAATCAGGCTCAATGGCCATTTCGTTTCCACCATATATTCGCTCAAAAAAAAAAGATACAACTTTATAAGAAAACAGAAATGAAAATATCCAGTCACCTAGAGGCCGGGAGTATAAGCATTGAGTTCAATAGGCATTTAATGATCTTTTCGTTTCCGCCCGTATGCCCTGACAGGTCTAATCTTACCTGTTTCATCAGACACAACAGCATAATTAAATTAACATAACCAATCAAATGCGCAGTATAAGTAGGTAAGAAGATGGGAAGTGTAGACAAAGTACATACCATCACCGGTCCCGCAACTGGGAGCATGCGCAGGAGGGCGTCGTGATCTCCGCAAACCCTCCACCGGTGCAATGTCCTCAGCCGGTATCTGCTCAATCTGTATAGGCTCAATGTCCTCGGCCGGTATCAGCTCAAGCTGTAAAGCATCTTCGTGGGGGGTTGCAGATGAAGAGGGCATGGTGGGGTCCACATGCACTAGAGGTGGGGTGGGCATGCCTGGTGTGGGGACAAATATGCAGCCACCATCCTGGGCAGATCCGCTGAAAACTGCAGGCGACATACGGGGAGGGTCCGCATAGTCTGTGCTAGCACCATGGGACGTAGGCTGGGGTGGAACAGTGCCCTCGTGACCGGCGCTGTGGGATGGCCCAGCACCAGTGCTAGATGAGCATCGTGGTGTCCTGCCGCCATCGTCAGACAGTACCCAATCAGTGCCAAGCCATGCCTCTTCTGCACCCGAGTCATCCCCTTCCTCGTAGATGGGATTCGGCTCAGTCGTACGACCGCGACCAGCTCGGCCACCCCCACGACGTCCACCCCCACGAGACCCACCACTTTGCCCGCCATGACCCGGGCCCTGTGTACCAATATGAACTGCTTCTGCAAGCGCATCCGCCAATTTAAGTCGGCCTAGCTCCTCCACAAGCTGTAGTGTATATGTAAGGTCATTGTGCATGTCAGAACCTTCGTCGCACCTCCGTATAGACCTAATCATTGTCCGAACCTACAAAACAAGGGCGGCGTCATAAAAGCAAAACATAGGTATGATGCAAAAGTTGGATAAATCTGTTCCAAAATAAAAAGAAAAAAGTAGTAAACATAGCTACTGAACTCCTTATATTAGTTATAACTATTAAACATCTTTAAAAAGATTGCATATAAAAATAGGGGTTGGACCCCCCTGTGCAGAAATTTATAGTTCCACCCCAGCAGTCACGAATGTTCTATTTCCTGTTATGTTTATGGGTATGCAATCTAAACTTTGAGATAATACTTCCGTGAAACACGTATGGTTGGTTGGTTGTACATAAGTTCAATCTTAGCACAAGTGAAAATATCTTTTATCATTTGTGTATCTAGGCTTCACTAGAGTTACAACTCCATTAATATCACACTGCAATCAGGACATATATTTTGAAGTTACAACTCCATTAAGATCATACTGCAATTATGACACATACTATGAAGTTATTATTTCCTAAGGTACACGTCCGAATGGATGACAATTGAAATTATCAAACACGAGCTGAAATTGCCCAACATTAAGGGAAGTATCATCAGTTACAACATATATCATAATTGAATGTAGTGGTGAATAACATATCCTTGCTGCATACTTGCAAGAATTTAAATGACCTTTAAGATGTTGGAAATTGAATTCTACCAACAGTTTAGTAAGGTAATATCTATCAAGGAATATGTAATTAGCTATCATGAAATGTGAATTTATCACTACTAAAAAGAGTTGCACCGTCCGTTTGAAATTACAAGCCAACCAAAAACAAAAAATCAAAAATAAAAATAAAAGAATAACCCAACCCACCCTTTTTAAAATTTGAATGTAAGTTGTTCAGTTATTTATGAACAACTTAAATCATGCAGTAGCATAAAAACATAATGAAAGATAAACTCATAGAGATGTAACAACAATAATAATTGTGGAGTTTTGCATGCATGATAAAGCTGCTGAAGATACTTAATCGAACAATGGTTTCATACATAAAATAGGAATTGTTGCCTCACCATGAGTTCCCAGTACGCAGACTCTGGTGTTATATACCGCCTTGTGTTGCGATTGTACCACGTCATGTACTCAATGAGGTATGTATCATCACCGTCCAAGAGAGGGGCCCCGCGAACTTCAGTCACTCGGTTGGCCCATTGCTGAATGAAGACAGCATGTTCTGCCTCCCAATCCTTCTCCCATTTTCCCTGGAGGGATATCTTGTGAAGGACAACCGACGTATCCACAACAGATGGAGTTGGTTGCTTCATCCCAAACTGACGGAGGACCCGCTCGGGATGATGCCCCTCCACTATCCAAAAGTATATCAACGGCACCTCAGCCCTCCAAATATGCTGCCCGGCAGTGCAATACGCAGGCAGGGAGCCCAACGTATGCGTGTACGGCTCCCATACAATCTGCATAAGTGGATTATGTTTGTGATAGTGAGACATCATACTAATTAAAGATTATGTTTGTGATATGTAAAATGGAAAGCATGGAGTTTATTGATTCTATTCGTACACAAAATCTTTAGGGATTATTAGGCAGAAAGCAAAGGAACAGCAAGATTGGGTTCAAAATATTAACAGAATGAAGTCAACAAGCAATTAAAACAATTAAAACAAAATCTTTTGCGCATGTTGCACATGCTTTTTTGAAAGACATATACATAGGTAAGTTACTTTTTCAGTTCAAACATCTTGGAAAGGGACAATTTCTTCTTTCTTTCTTGTTTGTTTGGGTGTAAATCACAAACGTTTCCGTACATAATCAAGGATATAGCCAAATTCTACTTAATATATATATGAATAAATTTAAATATATCCCATTGATCCAGCCCAACTTAACCTGACTCACGCGAGTCAGGTTGCGTTTGTTTTTACACATGTAATGAGTTAGGAATTTCTCAACCCGACATTCTTAGGTTGAGTTGGAAAAAACCCTTCAATCCAAACCAATTCGACCCATGCACATGTACACCCCTACTTTTGATAATAAGAAGTCTCCAAATATAAGGTTTTAAAATTGTTGGATTATAGAATATTTGTTTATGCTAGGTTAAAATAAAAGAATTGAAGCCTTTGATTTAACAGTTTAGAATTTGTGAGTTTATGGTTGCTTGTATTCATGCAGGTGCTGCGAATGGAAGTTCTAATGTGATGTACTTCACATTCCAATTGAGTTAAATGATGGGATGAAAATCCTAGTATCAAACAAAATGATGGGATGGAATTACCAATAGTCTGAAATCAACTCATTCCTACAACAATCCAAAAATTCAAACTAAACTAAAAATAAAAACTTGGAAACATACTTGAGGGAAACGAAAATAAAAACCTCAAATTGAGGACGTAAGTTAACCGGGTACCTGCTCTGCCCGTAGTGTAGCCAGCGACGTCCGGTACGCAGCAAGGACGTGTGTGGCATGCTCTGCGGTGCATTTTGGCCCGCTCCACCTAGCAAACATGGGGTGTCAACAAATGCTCGTTACTAAACTAGTCATTTAACAAACTTTGCTTTATATTTCACATAGTTTATTTTTGTTTCTTAGTTTCACATATTTCCAATTATATCAAAGAGACAAATAAAATGTAATATACTATTACACGTAAATGATTATTCCTAAGAGACACTTAGCTTGAGTAACGAGAACTCAATGAACGTACCTAATGGCAAGGGGCCCTGAGTGCACTGGAGGTAGAGGCGGCCTCACAACAGGGCATAGTCGTGGGAACCTTGAATAGGCCCATAGCTGCACCAACAAGACTGCTCCTCCAATCTGCATCGCTTCCTTCTTCGATGCACTACAAAGTTGCCTATAGAGCCAGGCCAATGCTGCACTGCCCCAGCTATACCGTCTCGCATTGCTGATTGGGTTGAGCAACTGCAAAGGCAACAGTGACACCCGGTCCGCAGACTTGTCCATGAACAACAGGGCCCCCATCCGTACAAGTATGTGGTAGCGGGCATGTTGTTGTATGACTTCGTCGCCGGCATCCGCAGCTGGGGGAGCGGGAAACTTTTCATCAAGCCAGATGTATTTTATCCTCGCCCCAGTAAGGGTAGACTTGTTTGAGTTCGGTATCACGGGCGGAGGTTCATGGCCCAACAACTCTCGGCACAGCACGTTCCATTGCTTGGATGTACTCCCAGTAACAGGCAACCCATCCACCGGAATCCCCAGCATCACCTCAATATCTTGCAAGGTGATACCCATTTCTCCATGGGGAAAGTGGAACGTGTGCGTCTCCGGACGCCACCGCTCAACCAAGGCCGTGATCAACGCGTGGTCGACCTCCATATCAGGAACCTTGAATAAACCGGTCAAACCTGCTACATCTATGCATTGCATGATACGTGGGTCTAGCCCACCCTGCGGCAATGCACATTTACGGCGTCGAACCTTTAGCATGCCAGGCACCTCCTGCACAGGGACGAGTCTTATGTTAGGTAGTGCACACGAGGTAATTATAAAACAGACATGTATTAATAATACAACTACATACCTCGTCGGCGGCATGGCTCCAAAGTGGAGTTGACCGATGATTCGGCTGCCGGGTCAACTGGGTAAGATCGTCGGGTCCAGGCCGCACTCTATCTAGTGGCTGCATATCTGACATGGCAGCAAATAGATTATTAGCAATTATCTGACAAGTAAACCACAATTAATATAAAATAAAATTAAAGCTTAAATAAATAAGAACTTGCCATAATTTTACATGCAAACACTTTTTTTTTTCCTATTATTTGTAATTGAAGTAAACAAACAAACAAATGACTAATTAATGTGCTACAAACTTGATTGATACCTGCATGTTCAACGTCCAAGCAATATTTACATGTGAGAGTTCTTTTTGGTGTATGATGTCTTTGAAATTGATTTTAACAAGGCAAATATCAATTACAATTATTAGGAGCTGCATATGGAGGGAAGACATTAAATTTCACCATGCGACACACAATATGTGATCTTCCCCCAAGGACATTTACAATCAACTCTATGGCTTAAGACCAGTGCAGTCTCCATTGAGGTCTCTCTCTCCTCACTTTTCCTTGTTTTTCCTTTGTTTTCTCGCCAACCAAACAAATACATCTTATGGTTGCCAAGAAAACAGAGAAAAAATTAGAGAACGTGAGGGGCCAACTGAGGTTGAGAGATTTTTCTTGTTCCATTCACTAAGTCACAATTCAGACACATTTTACACCGTTTGCAACAACAATTTACACTCAAACGTAATTAGTTTGACACCATTTACAACAACTATAACAAAATCATGCCTATATAAGACACATTTTACACAAACCCAGAGACATCACTGAAACACCACCACTCGATTTGCCAAAACCCCCCGTCAAAACCCCAACCACATTTAAACTCGGTACTGAGAAAATAATCATTGCAGCATGTTAAAAGACAACAAATTTCTCATTAATTAGAAAATCACACAGACATAACCATATAGCAATAAATACTTTACATCATCATCATCGCAGCATATAAAAAGACAGCAAAATTCTCATCTACATTAGTAAGTTTACTACTTTTTAAGTAAGTTTCAACAAAATAATCAAAATTCCACATAAAACACAACCTAATATTAACCAAGATCAGAAAATATATCAGAGGAGAGGACAGTACCTGTCATCAACGGCGGCGGGAAGAAACTACCACGGCAAGGAACGACGACGGCAAGCAACGACGACTGAGGGAGACTGGATAGGGAGAGTGAGGATGAGTCGGGAAGCCTGATCGCAGAGCGAGCGAGGGAGAGAGTGATGACAGAGAGCGAGGGAAAGAGAGTGTACAGGGAGAGAGTGAGTGAATAGGGGTTGTGAGACGTTAAGGTCCTATTGATTCAAACTGCTTAACAAAACTCGCTTTTCCAGTTCCCGAGTTATGAATATTGGGGGAAAACCCACGTCTCCCGCGCTAGAGTGGCACACGGATCAACATAACTCGATCAAATTAACATCGAGTTATTTATTTAAACTCGATTTTACTATTATCGAGTTATAAAACAGGGGCACTTCCCTATTTAGTTTGGAAAGAAGGGCAAACACATGTTTAATTTCCTGCAAAAGGGCAGAAGCCCATTTCGTCCTATTCAAGGGTAATAAAGCCACAAAATTAGGCCCCAAACTTATATGTGTATTTATTGGTGGCGAAAGTATAGTAGAAAATGCATAACATGGTTAGAACGCTCTACAGTCGGTTATGCATAAGTTATTAGTCCGTCAGTTGGTTAATGAAACTATGTTTTTCAAGGAACAATTCCGAAAAGATTTAAAAAGAAACCTTTAGGAATAAAATGCATGAATGACGTATTCTGCCTTGCACACGGAATAATTTTCAAAGTGAATACAAGGTGGGACTGAGGTTGAAAGACCCAGAGAATTATAAAATTCAGTCCTTACAAAATTACCGCAATAGTTAAGCATAAATCATTTTCAAAATATTATGAAATTTTGTATCTTAAAATGTTCCACAATAAAATGAACAAAATTTACTATTCAAATTTTTCCATGTATAAATATATGTTGCTTTGACTTTGAGAATGGAGAATTTAAATGGTTCCATCTATACCTAATCATGCTTCAAGCATTCAAAGGAAAAAATGTGGGACTCTCACGGTGTCACAATCCACATGTATGATTCAATAAAAGTGGCTATACAGGTACAATGTTTTTTATTTTATGCTTGCACTAGTGACATCACCAGAGTAAGTACTTACTCACATGTATGATATACAAGCAGAGCTTACTGTCTCTAAATACTAAATAGTATCAAATTATTTCCACGTGATTCTATTAAACAGAATGACATGTACTCTATATTAAACTCATCATTTGAGAACAATCGAGATTATTAATTTGTTAGTATTTTTTGGAGCAAAATGAGCCTAGTAAAGCTTGACAAAATGGATCAACCAAAGGCTCGACATAAGAAAAATCATCTGGCAGAAAAAGGTCATAGCGTAGGCATAACTGTTGAGAATGTTGTAGAGGTTTTCTTACCAGCGAATGTACCTTTCATGTTTGAACAGGGGCAAATCCTCTGGATATATCTACATCTTCAAATAGCTGGAACAAAGTACAGCAACGATGGTGCCTAGTTCTTGGGCCTTAAGGTCAGATTTAAAATTTTCTTTTCCTTTTAGCTCTCTAAGTATTTGCAACAACGTTTGAAGTCAAGTTTTAGGCATAATGACAAATATCATTATTGCCAAATAAAAACCAAGCTATAAATTTAAAATAAGATCATAACTGTTTACTATGATAAATATGATGACTGTTTATCCTAATGGCAAATGTCATTAAACACACCGAATTCCAACACTCTTTAAAAAGTTTAAACACTTTGCCAAGTGTTATTTAGTTGCATGAGAATAGGGTAATAGTTATGAAAATGATTATTGGAAAGGCAAATTGCTAAATTACAAGATTAGTACAAACATGTACAATTGACACAAAAGGCTAGATACTTCCTTGCTAAAGTTAAAAGGCTTGACTAGTAATATCTGCTCTAGCTAGTGTGACTTATTTTAGACTTTTGATCTCTAGCCAATCAAATGATCTTAAGTCCATCCATTTCTTTTATTATTCTACTATTGCCAAAACCAAGAAAAAAGTGGAAATGGCTTAATTGTCTATAGAGCATATGCTTCATACATAAAATAAGATAATTCTATTCAATTGCATGGCATTAAGTGTGGATTTAATTCTCACTAAGTTTCTATACTCTTACATGAAATGATATTGTTTGGACGTAAACTATATCAGTTCACCCAAAATTTTGTATAATATGTAAACCCATAAGAGGTTTGCTAGATTCCTAGCTTCAAATATGCAAAAAACAGATGTTCCAAATTTTCTAAGGGGATGTCATAATTTGACGAAGAGAAACCCTTAAAAAGAAAATAGAGATATAGCTAAAAGTTGTTAAAATTCCATCTACATCGCAAATGCTGAGTTTAACTCCTGTAAATTATGGGTTGTACAAATCCAACAAAGAAAAGCTCTATAAGTAAGAGTTCAATGACGAAGAGTTCTTCAAGAAGACTACAACAATGAAAAGACCGAGGTATGTACAAAATAGTATTGAGATTTAAGGTCTTCTATTGAGGTAACTCATTTCTTTCTTTCTTTTTTATCCATGAGATCATTTTATTGAAACTAAATAAATATCTAACTTGCATGATTATTACAAATGTTTATGTAGAACATGTTGAAAATATTGCTATAAAATTATTACTATTATCACAATCAATATGACTATATTTTTAGTAGCATATGTTTCATCGTCATGAATCTAAGAAGTTCAATTAAGTTTCCTACACTTAAAATGCTAGATGATCATGTTCACGATATGCTCATGAATTTAAGTCTCAATAAATTTCCGCTATCTCTATCAACTCACCAAAATCTTCTTAAATTGCTTTAAAAATCATATACGGTGCAAGCACCTGACAAAGACTAGTTTAAAGAAGCATATAGTCAAATAGCTTCAATTCTTATACTTCTCTATGATTCATATAGAATGCACTTTGTCTTGTATAGCATGCAATTGCACATTTGTACATTGTCATGCAGCTAGCACTATTGAAGTGACTTAAGTGTACAATTAAAGAAGAAGAAAGAGAAAATTGCTATTACAAATGGTAATGACCATAGTCATCAAAGCATGCCAAAAAAAGAAGAAGAGAGGTTCCAATAGTGGAAGACCATTCCCCTAGTCGTCAACAAACGAGAATTGTACTTTTCATATTTGAGTAAGGGCAAAAACGTGGCCTAGTTTTTACGCCTTCAAAAAATTGAAGCAAAAGAGATCTAAGCCTTAGACATGAAGTATCATGTTGAGCTAAAAAAAAATCATGAAAAGGGAAGAGCTCGTCATCTTAAAAAGGGAAGAGCTTGTCAAGAAGATTCCAACAATAAAAAGATCAAGGTATGTGACAAAATAATATCGTCATTTAAGGTAACACATTTATCTCTATCTCTTTTATATTCGTCTATAAAAATGTACACATTATTAGACAGATCACAAAAGAGGTAAAACTCTAGAATTACAAGGAAATAAGAAAAAGGTCCACCTAGGCTATTGGTAACTCATTATTTATGAATTGTTCTAAAATTCTTGTTTAACAAAGTCTTGGCAAGTGCATGTGCTACTTACTGCAGATATCAACATGGCCTCAAGAAGGTCCAAAACGACATAGCGTTAAGAAATCTTTCTAGCAACAAGTGACAAGATTCCTTAAATGGATGTAAGTCACCAAAAAAAATGGCTAAGTGATTTCCGCCAAGACGGATGTAAATTACTGACAAAGCCTAAGTGACAAAATTCCTTAAATGGATGTAAGTCACAAAAAAAAAATGGCTAAGTGATAAGATTCTGCCAAGACGGATGTAAATCACTGACGAAGCCTAAGTGACAAGATTCCTTAAATAGATGTAAGTCACCAAAAAATGGCTAAGTGATAAGATTCTGTCAAGACGGATGTAAATCATTGACGAAACCTAAGTGACAAGATTCTTTAAATGGATGTAAGTCACCAGAAAATGGCTAAGTGATAAGGTGATAAGATTCTGCCAAGACAGATGTAAATCACTAATGAAGCCTAAGTGACAAGATTCCTTAAATGGATGTAAGTCACCAAAAAAATAGCTAAGTGATAAGATTCCGCCAAGACGGATGTAAATGACTGACAAATCCTAAGTGACAAGATTCCTTAAATGAATGTAATTCACCAAAAAATGGTTAAGTGATAAGATTTCGTTAAGACAGATGTAAATCGCTGATGAAGTCTAAATGACAAAGTTTCGTAACTGGATCTAAGTCACCTAAAAGTGGCTAAGTGACTAAATACCCTTAGACGAGTGTAAGTAGACAAGGATTCTCACACAAATGCAAGTCACACGCAAATCAAGAATATCAAACATGACAACCAAAAATGAATGAAAGAAGAAGCATCGAAGTGATAAAAAATGGTCATCCAAAAAAATCACCTTGCTCTTCAGTAATGATAAAAAAATGGTTGTCCAAAGAAATCACCTCGCTCCTTAGCAATGATAAAAAATGGTTGTCCAAAGAAATTACCTTACTCTTCAGCGGTGATAAAAATGTTCATCCAAAGAAATTAGCTTACTTTCAAGCTATGATCCCTCGAATGCCCAAAAAGACCTTCAAAAGGCAGATACTAAGAGGTCGTCATAAAAATACTAATTGAACGATTTTTAGACCCCTTAACCTAACCAGATTAACCTAGTTAATTAGCCAAGTGATTAAGTTAGTCAAATTATGCAAATCTAGGTTATCACTATCACACAATCATATCAAGATATAAAGTAGCTGAAAAAATAAATAACACAAGACATGATGACTTAGGAAACCACACGGTAAAAACTTGGGGAGGATTTGACCTAACTATACTCAAGGTAAACTTGAATCCACTACATGAAAGAATCGAAGTTCATACAAGAGGACTTACAAGCACCTACACTCGACTTCCTAATGCTACCCACCAGTAGAACTTATTGACACGACCACGTGCAAACTCCGAATCCACGGACTCCTTCTTTCTTGGATTTTCCACAAGATACAAGCACTCCCGCTTATGTTTCTTTAAACTCCAATGGTAGCAACTGAGTTGATCATCAAGATGTTGAAGTAATCTCTACCTTGAAAACCCTAAGTTTATGTGAAGGAAAGCTCCTCAAGGATCTTACAAGAGATTCACACAAATCGCAAAATATAAGCAACAATATAACCAGAGTAACTTTCAAAAACGTGGCTAGGGTTTTGCCTTATATGCCTAGGGCAAAAACATAAAACCCAAAACGTTTAATGAGATAGGGTTGAGTTGGAAATTCTGCAGAAAAACATTTTGGCTGACTTTCGATCGATCGAGCCAGGCCAAAATGCACCAATACATCTGCAACCTCTCGATTCCAACTTTACATGAATTACACAACTTTAAGTAAGTCTAAACAAGACGAAACATATTGTTTTGATCATGATTTGCTAACATTACACATTAGAGTTCTAAATACATCAAATCCTAAGTCTTTAGAACCTAACACTAACATTCCTGAAGAAGAAAGTAGTTGATGATAAAGAAGCCTGAATCTGAACAAGTCAAGAACATTCCCTAAGCCTGATTAGAGCATTCGCAGCCCACATTGCATATGCTAAATCTTAAGATGATATACCATTAAAGGCCAAAATTCACCAACAACGGGAAGGCCATATCGTAAAAGGCTAAATTTTTTTGAGATTTAGCTAGAGTACTATCTCAAATGTAAGATGGTACTGTAGTAGAATGGGATTAAAAAAAATTAATTTTTTAATGCTTGAGGTGATTTTTAACCCGGGAATTTATCTCTCCTCTTTCATTCTTTCTCATCTTTTCTCTCTCTTCGTTCTCTCTTTCACCTCTGCTCTGTGCTTTCTTTAGACCTAATACTCTCTCTGAAGCCTCTCTCTCTCTCCGATTAGATGCTTCTCTCTCTCCGATGACCCTCTCTCTCCGATAGTGATTCCAACAAGGCATCTGTGCTCTGATCCCTTTACTGATTCACTCATCTCATAAATCCAACTGATTAAGGTGAGTGATACCCATTACCAATGAGTGATACCCATGAACAATAAGAAATCCGTGCTCTGATACCCATTTAACTTTTCACTCCATTAAGATTTGTGGGTTTGGATTCACCGATTCACCCATCCCTTTTTACTGATTCACTCATCCCTTTACTGATTTACTCATCTCAAGGGTTTGTGGGTTTGGATTAAGATTTTGTTTGCAAAACCTCTTCATGAAGCTCCGTCGGTCTCTCAAATCAAAATCAAAATCAAAGCAATTTACTAGGTGGGTTTTGATCAATGTATTTAAGTTTTTGTGTTTATGTTTCTTTTCTCTTTCTGCAAGAAAAAAAGGGATTCAGCTTGTGTTTGTGTTTTGGTTTTCATCAAATAATTGCTGTTGATGTTTGCAGAGGTAGGATTCAACTTCTTTTCTCTCTCTCTCTCTCTCAATTTTCTTTGCTTCAAATTTGGGTCCTCAAAAGAAAGGTACAGAACCCAAACCCAAATACCTTCTCATCTCAAATCCCTTCTTTCTTCCACATTTTGATATCATCCATGTCTTTGTTCTAAATTCCTATTGTGAACATAAAAATTTTGTTGTACAATTCGGATTTTGTAAAATGCTTGTTGATTTATGCATTATTTTTTTCTAGCTCGTAATGGGATTTACATAAAAGTGGGTTTGCATGTGTATTCTTTTGCTCCATTGATAATTGGTTATGTGAACTTGATAGGGAAGATTTTAGAATCTTGCTTGAAGACCATTTGGAGTCTTTCTTCACCTCTTCCCTACATCTCTCTCTGTTCATAGTCTCTGCCACCTCAAGTCTTGGCCTCTAAAGCCTGGTGCGTTTTTAATCTATGTTTTTTTTGTAAATAGCTGCTGATAATGAATATTTGCATTAACGGAACCGAGAAAATTTATGTGGTTAGAAAAATCTGCATTCAACATTCGACAAAAAGGGTATATACCTTTTGGGGTTTAAGAATGTTTTTGACATTGGGTTTTCTCCAACATGCATGTTTGATTAGTGATACTATGAACTATAGTTTTGGTTTGCAGCAATGGATTACTATGTTATTTTTTCTCTCAAAACTTAAAAAAAGGAAATATCAATTCTTGGGGGTGTGCCTCTCTTTTGTTTTTCATGAGTATGATACTATGATCTCCATCATTGTTGTGCCATTAGCTGAGGTGATTTCTTTTCTTGGTGTTATTTATCTGTTCTTTTAAAGTGAACTCCACATGCTTCACTCAATGTCTGAGTTGAATTTTATGGATAAAATTTTATATTGGTTGGATAAAGATCTTGGATTGGGTTCAGGTTCTATTTGCAGATAGCCATTTGAATGATGGGAATATGAGGTGTTTCTCCTCTTGAAAGCCCGTTTAGTAGGTGAGGAGGAAGTTTGCCTAGGATGGACTCTTGTAACAGTAGATGATTAAGAGCATCCACAGCTGGTTATGTGAACTTATCAGCTTAAAAGTTATGAGAATGGTTTCAAACATTCTATGATTTTTCCTCAGGCAATAGGTTGTAAATATTTCAAACATCTTATTCAATTTATGGAACCATAAATGTATTTTTAAAATAAATATATGTCATAGTAGAAATTTGTAGTCTAAGATTTTTGCTACAAACTTTAGGATTTTGAATCCATGGTATCCTCTCCATACTGGCTATGCATTACCTCTAGGTTGTCTAAGTTCAGCCTTCCAAAAGTAGAGGGAAGTGGACATTTTTTAGAATAGTGGGTAGTTCCCTAGTTGGGTTCATAATTAAAATTGCATATAGGTTTCGATCTAGTATAACACTATAAACCTTATCAACAATTCTTAATTACATGACTGGCCTCTTTCCAATTTTTTTTGCTTCTATAATAATTTTCTGCTTAGTCCTTTAAGTGATATAGTCTATACTTTCTTTTTTGCTTATGCTCACACTTGTTGAAGAAAATATTATAATTAGCTTATACTGATTGTAAATATACAAATAAGAATTGATTTAAGTTTTCAGCATAATCATAATATATGAAGGCTATGAACTCTTGTAGATTTGGTTAAGTTTGTATATCTAATTGTAGTAATTACTTATCACAAATACTTGATCTCTTGGACTTTGTGAGTTGGCTCTAATTGACTTCATACACTAACTGTTTTAAGTTCCTTATTTAAAAAGGATGAGTACACAAGAAGAGATAACACGATGGGCTAATATCTTACAAATGGATGATGATTTTTTGGCACCACTTTTAAATCTGTTCATTCTGCATTATGGTAATAGGCTATAAGAAGTGATATAATAGTGTTTCGGTTTTTTTTTTTTACTAAAATTTTGATGAATTGGTGCTTGCAGTTAATTTGGGAAGGACTTAGACTTGGAGGAGGGGCTGTTGTGGGAAACTGGAGCGGGTATGGTGATAAGTGTAGCAGTTGTCATTACACTATTTCTTAAGGAATTTTTGATACAAGGGCTTAATGTTTACACTCTTTTATTTGGTGGACTAGTTTCATGTTTAATACCCATATTCCTTCCTTTATTTCTGTATTGTTTTATGATTTTCCATTTGTGACTTTGTATGCATTCTTATTAGTGTGATGGCTCACTTGATTAATGTTTGCGGAGCCTTTGTTCTCTTTAATGGGAATTACGCTTCTTTAACTTCACTTTGTCTTATTGTCATGTTCATATTTTCTTATAATATTTGGCAAGTTCTTTCTGAAAAAAAAAAAAAAAAGAAAGAAAAATTGGCAGGTTCTATTGTAACAAAACAGAAACGAAGAAGAAAATATGAACACAGAGAGAGAAGTTGAGAGAAAAGATTAGAGACTTTCTTTCATTAACTGTGTTGTGATGAATCTGTACACAATCCAAGCATATATACATCTCTGTAACTAATTCCCAAAACAGGGACTTAACTAACTAACTAACTGACCTAAACATTAGGAAATTAGTTATAGCACGTGTGGAAATCAGTTACATCACACGTGAGATACAATTAGTGTTAAATTAATTATCTAAGCTACATGCCGTTTAACTACTGATCTGAAATTGTTGTGTCGTTTATCTCTTCTTTTCCTTCTTCTTATCTTCCTTCTTATCTTCTGGTCTTTTCTTCTTAACTGTTTGATACTCCCCCTCAAGATGAGAATCAAAACCATGTATGTTCAGTACATTCATCTTGGACATTAAGAACTTCAATTGCTGACTGCATAATGCCTTGGTAAGCAGGTCTGCTATCTGCGTATGTGTAGGAGTAAAAAATAGACGAATTACCTTTTCTTGCACCTTATCTCTAACCAAATGGCAATCTACCTCTATGTATTTTGTACGCTCGTGAAAGACAGGGTTCTCTCCAATATAAATTGCTGCCTAATTATCACAAAAGAGCAGACCAGGTTGTGGATGATTTACTTCCAAATCTTTCAACAGAGCAAGTAACCAAGTCATTTCACAAACACTCAAAGCCATTGCTCTATATTCGGCTTCTACTGATGATCTAGAAACTACAGATTGTTTCTTAGATTTCCATGAGATCAGTGAGTCTCCTAGGAACACACAAAAACCAGTAGTGGACCTTCTAGTGTCTACACATGAAGCCCAATCTGCATCCGTGTAAGCCTTCAAGTGTAAGTCTGACTTTGATGATAAGAAGATGCCTTGACCAGGAGAGCCTTTAATGTACTGCAATACTTTGTAGGCTGCATCAAGATGTGGTTTTCTGGGCTTAGCCATGAATTGGCTTAGTTTGTGGACTGAGTAAGTGATATCTGGTCTTGTTATGGTCAGATATAGCAACCTTCCAACCAATCTTCTATAAACACCCGGGTCAGCTAATAAATCCCCTTGATACTTGCTTAGCTTTAAGTTTTGTTCCATTGGCACTTTGCTGGGTTTGCAGCCTGTCATACCAGCATCTTTAAGTACTCCTAATGCATACTTTCTTTGGCATAATGAAATTCCTTTTTCTGATCTAGCAATCTCAAGGCCAAGAAAGTATTTCAATGTTCCAAGATCTTTTAACTTGAAATCATGATTCAAAGAAGTTTTGAGATCTTCAACTGCTTGAACATCATTACTTGCAATGAGAATGTCATCAACATAAACAAGCAATGCTATAAAAGTTTGATTAACCTTCTTAGTGAACAAGGAGTAATCAGATTTAGATTGCTTGAAACCATATTTTAAAATGGTTGTAGAAAACTTTGAGTACCACTGCCTTGATGCTTGCTTGAGACCATACAATGATTTGTTAAGCTTGCAAACTAGATTCTCCCCCTTGTTGTGAAATCCCTGAGGCAATTGCATATACACTTCCTCATTGAGATCACCATTAAGAAAGGCATTGTTCACATCAAGTTGGACTAAATGCCAGCCCCTCACAGCAGAGATTGCAAGCAAGGTTTTGACAGTAGTGAGCTTGGCAACAAGAGAGAAGGTGTCAGTGAAGTCTAAACCAGCTTGTTGAGTGAATCCTTTGGCAACAAGCCTAGCTTTGTATCTGTCCAAGGAACCATTAGCATTATATTTTACCCTATAAACCCATTTACACCCAATGGCCTTCTTATGAGGAAGTAAAGGGGTAATGGACCAGGTCTAATTAGCTTCCAAAGCAGCAATCTCAGATGCCATAGCATCCTGCCAATTATGATCTTTAACTGCCTCATGGTAAGATGTAGGTTTAGGGATGGCAGAAATGAGAGAGCAGAAATGGGCATAATTGGAGGATAATTTGGATGAATTGAGATAAGTTGACAAAGGAAAGGGATTACCTGACTTGTTGGCAGAAGGAGAGGGGTCATTACCAGTGACAACTGTGCTGCATTTGAAGTCAGTTAAGTAGGCAGGAGGTTTAGAAATTCTGGAAGATTTCCTTAAAGGAATAGAAGAAGGGATGGTAGAAGGAATAACAGGTTGACAAGATGAAGATGGGTGAGAAGGTGTGGAATCTGCAGAAGGATTAGATGGTGTGGATTCTGCAGAATTGTTAGTAGGAAAATCTGCAGAAGCTGGAATAAGAGTTTCAGTGGGTAAAACATCTAAAAGAACAGCATCATTAGCATCATGAGCATCATGATTAGAATTATAATGAGCATCATGAGTGGAAACCTGTGGGATAGAACCTGTAGAAGTGGAATCAGGAGTGCCAGAAATGGGAAAATCAAATAAAGAGGCAGGTGGTTGATCTACAGTAGGAAAAAGATGAGGTAAAGGGATATTTGTGTGTGGAGAGAAATTATTTGAAGATGAAATGAAAGGAAATATAGTTTCAAGAAAATGGACATCCCTTGACACAAAAAGTCTTTTGGTAGTTAAATTAAGTAATTTGTATCCTTTGACACCAAATGGATAGCCAAGAAACACACAGGATTTTAACCTAGGATCAAACTTTGATCTATTGTGGGATAGAGTGGAGGCAAAACAAAGGCAACCAAAGACCTTTAGAGGAGTAAAGGAAGGAGGTTTGCTATACAGTTTTTCAAATGGAGTTTTCTGGTTTAGGATTTTTGAAGGTAACCTATTTATTATATGGACAGCAATCAACACACACTCACCCCAATATGAAACAGGAACATTAGATTGAAACTTTAATGCCCTAGCAATGCCTAAAATGTGTTGGTGCTTCCTCTCCACAATTGAGTTTTGTTGTGGAGTGGCAACACAAGAGTGTTGGTGAATAATACCTTTGTTTGCATAAAAATCTTGTAAGAAAAATTCAGGTGCATTATCAGTTCTAATGACCTTGATATTGACATGAAATTGTGTGTTGATCATGTTATAAAATGAAATAAGCAAAGGTCTAGTGTCAGCCTTTGATTTCATAAGGTAAATCCAAGTGCATCTAGTGGCATCATCCACAACGGTAAGAAAAAATTTGAAACCATCATGAGTGAGTTTAGCAAATGGCCCCCAAACATCACAATGGATCAAATCAAAAGCATTGTTTGAAATATGATTAAAGGATGGAAATGGGAGTCTTTTCTGTTTGGCAATTGGACAAAGGACACAATTCTTATTGCTGTGAAAGGTTTGTACATCAGGAATGGAATTGTGTAAAGCATGAAACTTATTGTCTGAAACATGTCCTAATCTCATATGCCAAAGATACGGCTTGGTAACACTAGGAATAGACATAGAATCAGATACAGAGTTGACAAAAGATTTAAAAATAGACTCAAGGATTGAAGAAACTTCTGAAACAGGTTTGCAAGGTGATGCAGTGTGCAGCAGATACAAATTGTCATGTAATTCACCCACTCCAATCGTTTTCCAACAGGTAAGGTCCTGTATGAAGCACAAATGTGATAGAAAAACAAGGCAACATGAAAGTGTTTTGGTTAATTTGCTAACAGAAATTAGATTGAAGTTGAAAGAAGGAACACATAGTACATTTTCAAGTTTCAAAGTTGGAGTAACCTGAACTGTACCTATATGTGTAACAATAACCTTTTCACCATTAGGTAATTGAACAAATGTGGAAATGGAACTAGTAATATGTGTGAATAAGGATAGGGAATGAACTATGTGGTCTGTGGCTCCAGTATCAAGAATCCATATATTAGTACCATAGGCAGTTTTATTGACAGGATTAATGGCAAAAATTGAATGATGTAAATCTAAGGAAGCATAATCTGACCAAGGGTTATACACATTACCTGAAAGGACAGAATTTGCTGAGTGTAATGCATCATTAGCAGCACCAGATGTGGAAGCATGATGGGAACTGAGCATTGAGATCAGTTGTTGACACTGCTCTGAAGTGAAAGGGAAAGAATTGACTTGATGAACACCAGAATTGCCAAGATTGCCTTGATCATCTTCAGTCAAGACTTGATTGACCATAGCCATTCTACCTTTTTGCTTGTAACCTGGAGGAAAACCTACCAATTTGTAGCATTTTTCCATAACATGACCAAGCTTCCCACAATGACTACATACAGGCCTTCCTTTTACACTTACTCCTCTGGTATTCTTATTGTTTCCTTGATTGAATCCTTGATTCTTGACTGCAAGAGCAGTTGATTCAACTGAAGGAGCAATATTGAATCCTGAAAGTCTATGCCTTTCTTCTTGAATTACTAAAGAAAAGGCCTTATCAATGGAAGGACTAGGCTCCATCATGAGTATTTGTGTTCTGACCTGAGAATAGGAGTCATTCAAGCCGTTCAAGAACTGCATGAGAGAATCTTAATTCTGAGAGGTTGTGATTTTATCATTCACACCACAGGTGCATTTTCCACATGAGCAACAAGGTGAAGGTCTGAAATTCAGTAATTGATCCCAAGCAGCTTGAAGGTCAGTGAAGAAACCTGTTACTGTAGCAGCACCTTGCATCATAGTTGAGATTTGCTTCTGAAGCTGAGAGATCCTTGGTCCATTTGCTTGAGAAAATCTTTTCTTGAGAGTATTCCACACTTCAAATGCAGTATCTCTGTAAATCACACTAGCAGTGAGGTGAGGAGAAACTGAATTCAAGATCCAAGAGGAGATCATTGAATTGCATTTTGACCAAGCTTTCTTCTCCAGTGGTGTGACTGCCATTGAAGCATTGACAGAGCCATCGACAAATCCGAGCTTGCTTTTGGCATCCAAAGCCATTATCATTGCTCTGGACCACATAGGGTAGTTATCCTCAGTTAATGGTTGAGTAACCAAAATCGCACCTGGTGTTTCACCATGATGCAAGAAAAATGGACTATGTGGATCTTCCATTGGAGTTAATTCTCGCTGAGAAGAGGAAGATGAACCACCATTTTCATTTTGAGTATTCGACGCCATTGAAGAAGGCTCGAGCTCTGATACCATGTAACAAAACAGAAACGAAGAAGAAAATATGAACACAGAGAGAGAAGTTGAGAGAAAAGAGTAGAGACTTTCTTTCATTAACTGTGTTGTGATGAATCTGTACACAATCCAAGCATATATACATCTCTGTAACTAATTCCCAAAACAGGGACTTAACTAACTAACTAACTGACCTAAACATTAGGAAATTAGTTATAGCACGTGTGGAAATCAGTTACATCACACGTGAGATACAATCATTGTTAAATTAATTATCTAAGCTACATGCCGTTTAACTGCTGATCTGAAATTGTTGTGTCGTTTATCTCTTCTTTTCCTTCTTCTTATCTTCCTTCTTATCTTCTGGTCTTTTCTTCTTAACTGTTTGATATCTATATATATGTGTGTGTGTGTGTGTGTGTGTGTGTGGATCATTAAAATTGACAGGTTGAATACATTAATATTTGACAGGATGCATCTATAAATATATATGTAGATTTTACTTAATATTTGACAGGTTTGATGGAATATATATGTATGTGGAATTTTAAAGTTGGCAAATTTGAGTACATTGACATTTTGCAGGTTCTTTCTAAAAAAAAAAAAAAAATTAACAGGTTGTTGAAATAGTTGGAAAGAAATTGAAAAAAAAAAAATTGATAGGTTGTTGAAATAGTTGGAAAGAAATTGAAAAGAAAAAAAAATTGGTAGGAGGTTGACCGTTGGAATAGATGAATTTGAAAAGGCTAGAATAGTTGAATTTGAAACAAAAAAATGACGGTTGGAAAAGTATTAATAAAGAAAGATTAAAAATATAATATTTTAATAAAAGGATGAGATATAGAGTTTTGGGATGTTAGGTGTATTGTAAAATGGTATAGTATAATTGATAAAATAGCTTTTTGGGATGGTAAAATAAGATGAGATATAGCATCCGGATGTGGATGCTCTTAGCATAAAGCAAAATCAGACTTGGGAATGGGGGGCAACTGATGAGTCTAGAAAAATCATTAGGTCGTTCATTAATATGGACGACCTTGCATCATTAGTAGGCCATCAAAGATAACCGCTCTACACATTAATAACGACCATCAAAGGTCTTAAACTCTCATCAAGACAAAGAACATTACAATCAAAGTAATAATCACTCTAATTTATGTACAACAACTACCTAAGTGACCTATAAAAGGGATAATCTGTCTCACTAGCTAAGGTATATCAAAAGCTATTACAAAACACTATCTAAATATGAAAAATATGAGTTAATACTAACTTAAGCATCGAAGGCTCCCCCACTGGGCACAACCCAGTGGTCTATTCGATCTATCTCTCTTTTATCTTGCAGGTCCTACGAGATTGTCTAATACTTTGGATTGGGCAAGTGACCCAAACTGACGATTTTGGCATCCTCAATAATATTCTAATGGGTTTACTTTTATGAGGTTAGATAAAGACTTGGTGGCTAAGCAAGGATGATTCTTCTTCTTCTTCTTCTTATTATTATTATAAAAGTTGGACATGTTAGAATGTCTTATTGGATCAAGAAAGTTGAATAATATAAAGATCATGCAAACACATATAGAATGTGTTGGCGTGTTGCTAATTTTTAAAAGTTGTGCGTGGTTGACATGGCCAATGTTTCCTCCATTTGAGTTTTGAAAAGCCAAAATTAATTCATGAAAAGATTTCTTCATGGATATGTGTTTACAATTATATTACCCAGCAGTTTTTTATTTATTTTATTTTAAGAAGGCAAAGAAAATATTCACAATTAATTGAGTATTACCAGCTTAAAGAAGAAAAGAAAATGACATGAGTATTACAAACTCAAGCACACCCAAAAAAGAAGAAGAGAGAATTGCAAATATAATTGTAAAGTCATTCAACAAAAAAAAAAAAGTACCTATGTTAATTATTATTTGAGAAAATTATTATTTAAAACCTCATTAAACAACACTTGGCCATTCATTTATTTTTAAGGAGACAGGATATATATTTTCAATTGATAAGACTATAAGAGTATGACCGGCTTAAAAGGAAAAAGGAAAAAAAAAAAAAAAGATTAGTACGAACTCAAAAAAAAAAAAAAAAGTATTGCAAATATATTTGAAAAGACATTGACAAAAAAAAGGAATAAATGTAAAATGTTTTAAATAATAAATAAAGAGAGAGAAACAAAATTGTTATTAATTAAGTGAATGAGGTATAAGTCAATTAGCATTTAATTATTTTTTTTAAAGCATTAGATCAATTACAAATCTACAGTCTATAAATGGTGTAACTCTTGTCAAGTTAAATTAAGTGTAACTTAAACTTATCTCAAAATAAAAATTGAAGGTGTAATTTGGCTTGGTTATAAGTTCAAGCTTAAGTTCCCTAATATATATTTTATATATAATCAAGCTAGACTCTTGTGTTTGGGAAAGAAAAAAGAAAAGAATAAATGAACTAATATTGAGATTTTAATTTTGATCTTGTTTACAACTCTAGCTAATACTGGATGATTAAATTTGCCTACAAGTTTATGTTCTAACAAGTTACATTGTGCCAAAGGTAAATACCACTCGCTTTGCTTTCATCATAATTTTATATAATCAACATGATGATTATCTAAATCTAAGGCTCTAAGCCTTGAGTTAAATACTCTACCATCAAGGGAAACAGAAAGCAAAAAAAAAAAAAAAAAAAAAAAAAAAAATAAAACTCTACCATCTGTTTCGGTGAGTAATCTTCTTTCAATTCTCAACCTATTATAAATTTTTGTCTCCACTGTTCAAACCTTCTATATACCACATATGTGGTTCGAAGTTGAGTGTAGAACTTTTTAATATATAGCATTTGCTCACACCAAACATCATTTTAGATGCCTTATAGTGCAAGACCCAGGATGCAAAAAATAGTCTTTAGTCAATAAGAAAGACAACGTAAACTAATGCATATCTTGACTGTTAAGTACACGCTATAATTAAGTCGGTGACAATTAAAGAAGATGTTTGGTGGTGGTGGTGGAAGACTGGCGGTGTTGGAGGTCTTGGGTTGTGGTAAACAGTGAGAATTATCAATGATGAGTATAGATTGGAAGCAAGGTTAACCCGTCACCTGTAATCCTTCGGCTTATGTTGAAGGGCACAAAGTGGGCCAACAACCCTTCATGGCTGAAGGATATGAAGAAGGCCGACGACCCTTCACGGCTGAAGGGCATAAAGTAGGCTGATGGGCCTGAGGTTGACGGTTCTAACAGAACCATGACTTAGCCATCACGTATAAGTATATAAGGAAATAACTTGTATCCCACGCTGAATGTTAGTCTCTTACAAGGAAAGGGTTCCGCGATCTACGGACTCCTATATGGAAAAGACTTCTATTCCAAGGAAGAAAGGTCAATCCTTGACTACTATAAAAGCCCCAATACCCTTACAAATCAAGGTACGCATAATTAACTCCTCTCTAGCACTCTAGAGTTGAAATAAGTTCTAACTTGACCTTCGGAGGGTATTTGGCCGGCACCACACCGGTGCTCTCTGGTAGGTCATCTCTTTTTTTTGTTGTGCAGGTGCTGTTTAGTGTGCGAATATCGTGTAGCTCACTAGTGGTTTTTCTGGCACCATCAATCAATGTCTTGTTTTTAAAAGATTCTTCACAGTTCACACAGTAATTTATAGTGGTTGAGTTACACTCGCAATCATAGAAAAATAATGCAAAACTAGTTGTTATGAATTATGACCCGTGGAAATATATAAATTTTGTGCTTGAAAAGTGTTGCTGCAAGTTGATGGAGATCATCCATGATTTTTGGCAAAGAAAATAATAAAACACACTGCTAATACAGCAAAAAGTTTGAAAAATATGTAGGACAAGTGGACAACTAGAAAGTGTCATGCAGCACGTTTTCTTCGAGTTAGAAGTTTCTGAGATAGCCAGTCAAAGTCTTTGCATTTCTCTAATTATTTTATCATAAGTAGAAAGGTCTTTCCTTCGATTTTCAATTCCTTTAGGGTCCGTTTAGTTGGAGAAGTGGAAAAGTGAAAAGATAGAAAATTAGTAGGAGGATGGAAAAGTGGGAGGATAAAAAAGATTTAGTTTTCTCTCATGTGTGTTTGGTTGGAGGGGTGGAAAAGTGGGAGAGTGGAAAACTCTTTTGTTTGATTGAAAAAAAAAAGGTGAAATGATAGAAAATATAGTTTATATAAATTGACTATTATATCCTTGTTACATAATATGTAAGAAATAAATTTATTTGTACTCATTAAATAATATAAAATTTACCACATCATACATATAAATTTATATTATTTTTATTTTTATTATTATAATGTAAAAATTACAATAGTGTACATATAAATTTAACTAGGTAAAAGATTTTGTAAATAGGGTATTCCTATAACGTCGGCAACAATTAAGCTAAACAATTCAACTGGATAAAACTTATAAATCAAAATGTGCACTAACAATTTAATTGGGCAACTGGGCAACACTAAAACTTGCATTGATTTATATAAATCAAAACATGCACTAATAATTTAACTGGGCAAATCAACTTGCACTAAAACTTCTATAAATCAAATCTTGCACTAATCATTTAATTGGGCAACTGGGCAACAAAGACGTGGGCAACAAAAATGTGGACAAGAAATTTACACTCATTAAAAAAGTGAGGGATAGGTGAGATGAATAAAGTGAGAGTATTTGTGTAAAGTACATCATTCAACACTTTTTCCTCTCCATTTTTCTCTCAAATTGGGAGGATAAAAAAAGGTGGGCCTAGAGGGAAAATTTTACTCCCTATTTTCTGTTTCTCTTTTTTTCTCTCCTAAACCAAATAGTGGAAAATGCCATTTTTTACCCTATTTTCCCATCTTCTCTGTTTTCACCCCAACCAAACATACCCTTACTTTTTTTGTTTGGTATATTTTGTATGACCTTGTAAACATGATCTTTGAAGAGATCATGCCTTTTCAATAGTTTTCATGTTTGAAAAGATCATGCCTTTTCAATATAGTTGTGGGGTGCAAGAATTCAGATAAAGTGCCTGTGTCATGTGTTGCATCCATGGCCGAGAAGCCCATTATTGTACTGAGGAGGCCACAGGCTCGGACAGTAAGGGTGCATCAGTGGCACGTTGCCAGAGGAGGTCCTGTTATTGAGAAAAAATTTCGAAGAGGAGGTTAGCCCTAACATGACTGGAGGGATGGTGGTTGCCTCCACATTCAATGCATCCCACCAAATCTCCTAGTTGCATTTATGTGGAGAAGACCCCTGAACAGTATTGTCTTAGCTGCTACAACTCATAAAGGGTTTGGGAAGGTGTCTTATGGGACAAGCACTCGAGTGAAGGATTGGACAATCAACAAATGAAGGGCTAAGATCGCCTGAAGGGAGCTATATAATGTGAGAGGCCCTCCAAAGGGCAAGGACACAAAATCTATAGAGAAAACACTGTAGTATTAAGAAAAGTAACTGTAATCAAAGTTAAGAGAAATATATTCAAGAACTACTCTCCTCGGACATTGCCGAGGAAGAGTTTCTATGCATCACATTTATCTATTTATTGCTTTTCATTGCTCTCTTACCATCCTTAGCCCATTAAGGGCGTCATCCAGTTCGTTGAAGCTTAGCTTTTTAGCCCACTATCTACAAATTTATTGTATTAGGCTATTTAGGCCTTAATCCATTCATCTTTTGGACTTAAAGAGCTAAAACCCGCCCCTACAATAGTAATATATAAAACTGTAGCATTTGACTTTTAAAATTTTTTTTTCTCTATTGTCATTATTAAAACTTTAAGAAAAAACTTATATGGTTTCAGAATAGTGCTACGAACTCTCACATAGGGGTGAGTCATATGTGTGGGGCCCACCTCCTATTTGTGAATTTGAAACAATGTTTTGGGACAACCAATGAATATTTGTCCTAAACTTCTAAGATTGTTTGGTTTGGGGGATTCACATTACCATCGGCATCCAAATTTTCGTAATGTGATGCTTGGCAATTGAAATACTTGAGAATATAATTATTGTTATTTTTAGTTTGATTAAGAATCTAATAAGATTTCTAGAAATATGAGATGCTAATATTTTTAGTTTATTCCTAGAAATTTTATAAGAATTTTAAATTTTGCTCAAAATATCCTTTGCATTGTAAATACAATATCAAGTCTTTTTTTTTTTTTAATCTTCCTCCGAATAAATAGTGGCAAACAAAATATAAACTATAAATCATGACAAATTCAACAAAGCTATAGTATAACATTTTTTTTTTTTTGAATAACATGTATAATACAAAAATAATTATTTCAATTTTCAATTTATAATTTTTTTTTTATAGAGATTCATTCTTGGCTAATTATATTGTGCCAATAACGTTTAAGTCATCTAACATTGTTTGGTATTTAATGGAGATATCCAGATTTAAATTTCTTTTTTCAGTTAAGACATATAAATTAAAAAGGCAAAAATGTAAAACTGATCCTCTAACTTTCACTGTTTTTTATTTGATTTTTCTAACTTTTAGTTTTGTCAATTCAGTCCTTTAACTTTCAATTTTTATCAATTTAAGGTTCTGTTACAATTTAGTTAGTGTTGCCGTTAGATGTGCTTGAAATGACGCTGTTTTTTTTTTTTTTTTTTTTTTTTTTTTTTTTTTTTAATTCGAAATAAAAGAAAATAAGAAAAATCTGAAAAAAAGAAAAAAATAATAATTGAGGGGAACGATTTGATTGAATTGGTGTTTGAGTTCTGATGGAGACTGATTTGCAGAGATTGAGGCTGAGATATTTAGATCGAGAATCCCTATATTGACTAAATCGGTGATGGAGTTCTGAGTCAGTGATGGGTGTATTGTGTAGCTCCAGCTCCGACCAAGTTTTGGGTAAGTGATGAAAACCCAGTTTTTTTAGTGTGTTTTTTTTGGGTAAGTGATGAAAACCCCGTTCATCGCCGAATCTACTCTCCGATGGGGTCCACCTCACTCTTGCAGCCGAGATTTCAACGTGCGACGAGACCTACGGGTTCTTACTATGCACCACCACGATTCTTGGAAACATCTATCTAATTGTTGTGTACAGGTTCCTTATGTTCATATTTGCAGATCAATGAATTGCTGTGTATTTGGTGTTTGTTTTGTTTTGTTTTGATTTCAGGGGAAGGGGAACGATGATGTCGTTACCTTAATGTTCTCTTTTTTTCTTTTTCTCTTTTTTTTTTTTTTTTTTTTATATATTTTTATTATTTTCTTTTAATTATGAATTAGAAGAAGAAGAAGAAGAAGAAGAAGAAGAGCAAAACGGTGTCGTTTCAAGCATATCTAACGGCAACACTAACTGAGTTATAACGGAGCCTTGAATTAACAAAAATTGAAAGTTAGAGGACTGAATTGACAAAACTGAAAGTTAAAGGACTGAAATGAAAAATAGTGAAAATTAGAAGGTCAATTTTGCATTTTTGCCAAATAAAAAATATTGCACACATACCTATGAATTTGCCAAAATATTATTTACTTTAAATTTACAAGGCACATCATCTTTATAGCTTTAGAAGCCACCAAATCTACTCTAGGATAATGTTGATTTTCAATTAATCTGGGTTGAAGCATATTGGGATTGTTGGAGATAGCTCTAATATCTTCTATGGTACAAAGGAGAGAGCATGATTTTTACTATTTCATATATTGCCCAAATATTCCATTTTATGGTTTAAATTTTATTTTCCAAAATTTAACAGAGTATAGACTATTGTGTGGGTGCTTTTTTTCTTAGCACGCAAGCCCAAGAATCCCGGGCCAAATACTTATGATTTGGTGGACTGGGCTTGGTTCACTGCAATTAAATGGGTTGTTTACAAACCAAGTGGTGCACAGAGCAATGATCATACAACACGTATACACAAGCAAAGCAAGAATATATGTATTGAAAAAAAAAAAGAAAAAAAAAAAAAAGGAAAACAATGTAATAAGGAAAAGTTCACAATGACTGTTAGGGATCCTCAAGCCAATACGAAATATTTGATTATTTTGTTAATTATGGATTACAATGTGCTCACTAAGATGTGTTACAAGGCCCAAATAAGCTCAAAAATCATAGACTTAGATGGCTATTCAAGCCTCCAAGACTTGCAAAGTTTGAATCCCTTTGAATCTGAATATGTTCTATAGTGGCTATGTTGGGATACCGAGGAGGATTTCTCCTTCTTTTACTATTTTTTCTAAGTTTTGACAGAGTTTTCTCAATAATTCTGTTATAGTTTACTATTGCCTAATCGCGCTTTCAATGCTGGTTGCCTTCCCCTTTTATAGTGTCATGGTAGGATTCCAGGGTACCACTAATTTCTCTCTTTTGCTCTCCTAGGTATCAAAACTCATGCTGTTCCAGTTATTCAGAGGGCTGGTCCTTTCCTTATTCCTCATAATTTTCTCCTTTTGGTGCTGTCTCCCTGAAAGTTCCTCGCCGACTTTCCATTCCGAGGTGCCCCTAGGTAGCTGACCTCAACTTTTTTGGCTCTTCACTTTTTCAGCTTTTGGCTGTCCCTTTTCTTGTCATTTTTCCCAAGTGGTTGGAATCCTTTCCTACTAGGTTGAAGGTTTCTTCAGCCACTTCCCCTTATAGTTCTTCCTTCTAGATTCCCTGGAGTACCATCCCCTTTGTTCACGAATGGCTACTTCACACCTTTTGATTCCTTACTATATCACTGGGTGCTTGAGAAGGACATATCTGTCCTTCGTTCCTTACGCTTTTTTGGTACTTCCCTTGAGCTGTTTCAATCCTACCTCAGCTGTGCTATGCGTCCCAGGGATCCCGAGCCTTTGGCTGCTTCTGGGGATCCCGGCCCAGCCTTTTCTGCTGTAATCCCTTCGATCCCTTGATCTTGGCAGGCTAAGCTTTTCCTTTCGTGGGCTTTATATCTTTTGGGTTTACCATCCTTTTTCTTTGTGGTGAATTCATCCCTTTTATGATTACTTGTCATGGGGTTGGCCCATTGTGTTATTTCTTTGGGCCTTGTGTTATCCCTTTTACATCATTTAAAATTTTAAAAATGTTATACATTATAGATCTTTATATTTGTAACATCTAGTCTGGATTATGAAATGATTCAAAATTTAAAATAGATAGGAGCTAGGTCGATTTGGAATTGCTAGAGATAACTCTAATATCTTCTATGGCAAGGAAAAAAAAAAGGTTTTCTCCATTTTAAATCTTTTCCATTTCATAGTTTAGATTTTATTTTCCAAGATTTAATAATTATAAACTACTATATTTTTAAAAATTTTAAATGATGTGGTAGATTGTAGATCTTTAAACGTGTAACATCTAATCTAGACTATAAAATGGGCAATATATACAAATTAAATTTGAAATAGATGAGAGCTTGGTCGATGTAATTAGCTCTTTCATATGTAAATGACTCACATGATTTGAGAAAAGAAAAAGAAAACAGAATATTTTTATATAAAAAAATGCTTTTATTTTTCTTTATTGCTAAGTAAAATTGTAAAAATTCGTAATTTAATATCTTAGCATGGTCAAGATAATGCTGATGATTGTAAATATGATGTGGGTGAGTGGGAATTTGCAAAATTCTTGTGGACCGGGTTTTCGCGTGAAAGTTGTAATGAAGAACAAGAGAGAATATTTCCATCACTATGAAGCTAAATTTATTCTTCCATTTTTTTTTTCTAATAGATCTCTCACGCTCCAGGGTTTCTTTCTTTCCCACTTCTTTTTTTAATAGGAAAATCAATTTACACTTGTATGAATTAAATCAAAGGTCATACCTTTCTTTCATCACTCTTTATTTATTTATTTATTTAAAGAAGAGAAGAATATGTCATTTAGTATAAATAAAATTATTAATGCTCTAAATTAACTTGTTGAGAATTCATCTATGGCATTATAGAAATTATTTATTCATCCATGTCAAAATTAAAGGGATTTTTAGAAGCTTCATTACTCGCCGTGACCTTGAATTCGAAAGATGAATAAGCCTTAAAAGGTCAATGTTGAAGGTTCCATTTGGTTTACATGGATAAAAGAATGTCTTCATGTCTTTATGTTAAAAAAGTCCTATCGTGTTTAAGTCCCGAAACCTCCATTGACTAGGAAAATTAGCTTCAAATGTCATTTTGTTTTGAATTGTGACATATGTCAAGATGGTTGTGTTTGGGATTACTTAAACAGAACAAAAGTTTCAGTTTGAAAGATGAATATATATCCAAAAATATAGAAGAAGACATATGTCCAAAAATAAAAGAAGAAAAAAAAGGGAGGAGGATTTTAGAGGCGCAGTCACATGATGAGTTGTTACTTTGACAATGATCATTTGTATTATTTAGATTTGTCGAAGTACATGGATGATTTCATGAGGCATTCCTCTCACAATACGTGTTGAATATTATATGTATGAATTCTACATGCCGTGCAAGGATAGATGATTTCATAAAACTATTCATAAAATATGTTCTAGAAAAGAAAATGAATCTTTTTAGTTACAAGACAGAAGGGCCACGCCAATTGTCAACCCGCTTGTAATTGCATCACCATTCCTTTTAATTTGTCTGTGTTGACCCAAGCTTTTGAAGCTTGTGGGGATCCTACTGTTGACATTGTATCCTTAGTGCTTCGATTTGGTCACCCTAACGGTCACCTGGCATTTAAGACTCATCCACAAATCAAAAGATGGGGAACAGCCGAACAGGTAAGGAAGAAGAAGAAAGAGTTCACATTCTATTGAAAGAAATATACCCTTTTGCTATAGATATTATCAATGACAACCTGTGATGAAAAAGCTCGGAGAGAGTTTGTATGACCAACCTCAGCCAATAGTAATAAGAGAGATTAAATATGTTATAACAGAATTAAATTAATTGTTTATGAACAATTCGGATTAAACTTGAGGGAAAATTTGTTGATTTCGTTTATTTAATGTGAGTTAATTAAACTCAAGCCTATATTTAAACTCGACTAATAAACTAATTAAACCCCAAATATATATTTTTGTGAACAATTATTTAGACTTATTTTATGTCTGTATATAATATTATACGTTTATGTGGTTTATGTGTGTGTTAATATACTTATATACATTTAATATTTGATTGTATAAATTTGTAAATAAGTCCACAAGTGCACTTTAATTTTTGTGAATTTCTCCCTTATGGTCTCGGAAATAATAATTTTGTCATTTTTATATTTTATTAATAACTTTTTACACAAAAGTCATAATAATGTCTTGCTTGTTTTTAGACGACCCTTAAGGTCCATACTTTATGCATTTGCATTTAACTTAATTTTGCCATTTTTGGTAAAATCGGTATTTCGTCACCTAATCTAATGATTAGTATGAATTAGGGTTTTGGATGTTTTCTTAATCATCTTAGGGTTTTGTCTTTTTCAATAATTATATATATGCATATACGTAGCCGTCCAGAGCTAGTTAGACTAATATTTCGATTAATAAAATTAAGAGTTTTTCCCTATTGTTTTGTTGGTATATTCTAGATCTATTACTTTGTGAATTTAAGGAACTTCTCGTGGATTTAAGGTTTATTACCGGAAGCTAAAAATTTAGTTTTTGTTTCATCTAAGAAATCATTATATGTATTTTCTTCAGGCTTCCAAATTCCTACTTATTTGAACACAATATAAATAAAGTTTGACGTATAATTTACCTTGGCTATAATTAAGTTCAAGCTGTAGTTCCCTAATATATATATATATATGTGTGTATATATATTCAAGCTAGGCTTGTGTGTTGGGAAAAAAAAAAGAAGAGAATAAATGAACTAATAATATTGAGCTAGCTTGTTTACAACTCTAGCTAATACTGGATGATTAAATTTGCCTACCTGTTTAATTATGTTCTGACAAGCAACATAGTGCCAAAGGTTAATACCACCCGCTTTGCTTTCATCATAATAATATATAATCATCATGATGATTATCTAAGGCTCTAAGCCTTGAGTTAAATAGTCTACTATCTGTTTCAGCTTTCAGTACTCTCATTAATTTTTTGTCTCCATTATTCAAACCTTCTATACCACATGGTTCGAAGTTGACTGTGAAACTCTTTAATATATATATATATATAGCATTTGCTCACACCAAACATCATTTTAGATGTCTTATAGTGCAAGATCCAGAATGCAAAAAAATAGTCATTAGTCAATAAGAACAATAGCGTAAATTAATGCATGTGTTCAGCAGACACTAGCTATAATTAAGTCGGTGACATTAAAGAAGATGTTTGGTGGTGGTGGAAGACTGGCGGTGTTGGAAGTCATGGGTAGTGGTAAACAGTGAGTATTATCAATGTATCTTCTTGTTAAAAGATTCTTCACAGTTCACACGGTATTTTATAGTGGTCAAGTTATACTCGCAATCAGGGGCGGAGCCAAGGGGGGGCGAGGGGGGGCAACTGCCCCCCCTGACCTCCAAAAAAACTCCTTTACTATTGGATCCCCCTACAAAGATAAAAGCATAACATGTTAGTGAGTAAGAGAGGAAGGGTTTTAGTTTATTTACAAATTTTACCATCGGTTGGTGGCTGTGCTCTGTTTTTTGGTCCAAAAACAGAGTGTTTTTTAAGTCAACCAAATTTTCATTAGGTGAGGGTGAGGACTAGAGAGAGGGTTTTGTTAGATGATATTCCTTTGAGAGGTTAATGAATTTAGTTTAAGTTAATATGGCCACGTTGAAAGTTAACATGCAATGGGATGAATGTGGCCACGTTGAAATGGTCCTTACCAATTCATATACTTATTGTAGCATTATTTTTAAGTTAACAGTGAAGTGAAAATTTTTAGATTAAAAAAAAACACTATTTTCTATTATCTATTAAAAAATTAAAAATGTTTTATATATATAAGATAATAGATACATAAAAATTGACTCACTACGCTTGATATTTCACAATAATTGAAATTGATTTTTCTCATATCATTACATTTCTTAAGTCTTTTTTATTATTAAAATAATAATCTTCTACCATACTAAGTTTAAAATTTCTCACCACTTCAGCTCAAAGTAGTAGGTCCATAGCCAATGGCCCAATGAGTCATTATACAACTTTTCAAATATATTGTTATATTTTTTACACTTTTTCATTGAGTTAATCACAGTTTATTTTGAGTACATTTACTAATTTCTTGAATTGTAAATAAATACATTGATTAATGTCTTCAATTAATTTTTATTTAATATGAATGGGTTATATTTATTTATTTATTATTTAGTTATTTATTTATTTTTATCGATACAAACTAATATTTTTTAGATTAATTTTGTTTTCAATCTTATCTTGTAACCTTGCCCCCCCTAAACTAAAATCCTGGCTCCGCCACTGCTCGCAATCATAGAAAAGTGTTGCTGTAAGTTGATGGAGAACATACATTATTTTTGGCAAAGAAATTAATAAAACACACTGCTAATACAGAAAAACGTTTGAAAAAAAATGAAGACACTGACACAAGTGGACAACTTGTAAGTGTAATGCAGCAACTTTTCTTCGAGTTAGAAATTCTGAGATGGTCAGTCAAAGTCTTTGCATTTCTTCAATTATTATATCTTAAGTAGAAAGGTCTTCTCTTCGATTTTCAATTCCTTTACTTTTTTGTTTGATACATTTTGTATGAC
Organism: Quercus variabilis; assembly: GCA_030445155.1. Taxonomy (NCBI): domain Eukaryota; kingdom Viridiplantae; phylum Streptophyta; class Magnoliopsida; order Fagales; family Fagaceae; genus Quercus; species Quercus variabilis. The sequence goes on from CP129456.1 coordinate 8,573,512, forward strand.
CTACGCAAACACGATCTTTGAATAGATCATGTCTTTTCAATATAGTAATATATAAAACGGTAATTTTTGACTTTTTGTTAACATTTTCTATCCTCGTTTTATAAACTTTAGAAAAAAGCTTTGAGGACTTTGGAGTAGTGTTTTAGCTTCTTCCACAGAGAGTGGGTCCTGTGTGTGGAGCTTATCCTTTATTTGAGAGTCTAGAGCACTCTTAAGAGACTATCTAAGAATTGTCCTAAATTTTAGAGAGCGTTTGGTTTGAAATATCTTTTAGCATCTAAATTCTTCGTAACGTGATTGATGCTTGGTAATTTGGATGTTTGAGAATATAATTATTTTTATGTTGAGCTTTATTTGGAATCTAATAATATTCTTGGGAATATGAAATGCTTATATTTTTAATTTATTTCTATTAATCTTATTAAATTTATTTATTTTTCCCAAAATCTCTTTTGGTTTGTAAACAGTAAACACAATATCAAGTCTTTTTTTGGTTTTAACAATCTTCCTCCAAATAAATAGTAAAAAACAAATATAAACTATAAATCGTGGTGAAATCAATAAAACTACAATATAACATTTTTTTAATAAAATGTATAATACAAAAATAATTATTTAAAATTTCATTTTATAACTATTAATTTTTAGTGTTTTTTTTTTCCTCTATTGGTTAAAGGATATAGAGTAATGGTTAAAATTGCCAAGTGTATCTTCTTCTTTGAAAAATGCGCAACATAGTTCATAGTAATTGAGCATTTATGAATCTTCAATTGTGTCCTTGTGGAGCTTATTAACAATGATTTGACTTATTTTTAGTTTTTTTTTTAATTAAAATTTTTTTTTTTATTTTAACAAGAAATTGCCACATTATATACTAACTATATAAAATGTGGAGATTAAAATTCACCATCACCTGTCATTATATATTTAAAATAAAAGAATATATCCAACTAAAAAAATACTAAAAAGTAAACTAAACCCTATTAACAATATAGTTTTCCCATAAAAAGAAAAATACTAATATATAGTTTTCATTTACTATCTCATTGAAAACTTTTTTCCTTCCACTTAGCCTTGTTCCCTTCTAAGGTCTAAGGAATAAGGATGTCTTTAGTGATTGGTTCTGTAGTAATTATAGAATCCTATTTGGTCAAAGTACCTAGTCGAAAAGCATTTAATGCTACCCGTCCCATGACGTTGATCTGGTATTGTGATTCTATTTTGAACTTATCAAAATCCCAAAAATGAAAATAGTGAAGTCTGTGATGGGTTGACTGTTCTGTATGGCTGCCTTAACGAGCCATTTCTTGTTATTGAAGACTCTCAATTATTGACAGTGTAAAATTGTCAAACGACCACGTGAATTTGACTTGCTGCTCGGTCTGTCATTATGTAAAGAAAAATCAAATTAAACAAGCTTAATATTCTTCCTTTGCGGCTTTAATTGCGTAATTTAAACGATTATTTCATTTTAACTTTATAAATGGTAGACTTTTCGTCGTTCGATACAATTTTTTTTAACTCCAATAAACGAAATTGATAAAGCAAAACAAGAATTGAGATCATATGACTGAGATTTATGGTATGTTTGGTACATGTGTTTAAATAATAATTTTTAATTTTTTTGAAAATATGTGTAGATAAAAAAATGCATAAAAATGCATATAATATTGTTTAAAAACTGAAAATATGTATTTAAAATGATGTACCAAACAACCTCTTAAAATTGCAAAAAACTTTAAAAGTTGCAATTTTAAATCACAACCATTAAATTAAAAAAGGCAAAAATATTATTTTTTTTTTGAAACAGCAAAAATATTATTTTGGTTTCTATATTTTAGAGTTATGGTTAATATGGCCCTTACATTTTAATAACAGTAAATTTGGTCTATGTTATTTTCAATTTACAATTAATTTGGTCTCTACCATTAACTTCCTTACGAAAAATGCCTACATGGCAAATGGTGTACACAATTGACAAACTTCATGCCTAGTTATCTTATAAAATAATAATAAATTTTTTTAATTAACCTAAAAAAATTGCCACATCAACATAAAAAAACAAAAAAAGAATTAATTCCTCAATTTTTTTTAATAAAAAGTCTTAAGAGTTAATTTAATTGACTTAATTCTCCCATGTTCTTTTTTCTTTTTTTTTTTAAATGACTTTCTTGGCAATCAATCTCTAATTCATTTTTCTAACGTTTATCTTCAAAAAAAATTCAGTAATTCATTTTTTTTTGCCTTTTCTTTCTTCCACTTTCTGGGTAACGAAACACAACATCCTCCTTGAAAACTCCACAAACAACCCAAAAAATAGCGTCCAGATGTGTGAATTGAAATTCAGAACAAAACTCATCACTAATAGTAGCCACAACCCATCTCCAACCAAAATGAAAATCATCACCGGTGTTGAGGTCCAAAATATCACAATATTGTACCAAAGCTCAAAACAATACAAAAATATTGAAATCCAAGAACCACTTGGGCTTTCAATGAAAAGGCAAGGCCCAAATCCATTAAAAGTCAATTGGAAGGGTTCCAAGCCCATGAATGGGCAAACATTGGACCTTACGAAACAAGGAAAAAAGGAGCTCAGCCCAACCCTTAAGGGATAAAATTGCTGAGGAGCCTAGAGAGAAAACTAAACTAAGATACCTGGGGATTTTTAGAAGCCTAGGATCCTCGGGAGTAGCAAGGCTAGATTAGGATTGAGACAGCTGAAGGAAGCATGCCTAGAAGCACAAAGAACGAGAGTAGATGTGTCCCATTAACCAAAAAAGACGTCATGAGTTATTTGAGGGATATTCCGTTGACGCCATCAAGTTGGTCAGCGGTATGCGATTGGGACACGTTAAAGGGATATTTAACGTTCCTACATTGTCGTCGTTATCTCCTCACCCTCAGATGGGTTATCCACAACTTATGGTAGTATGAGAATGAGAGTGCTTTTTTTAAGTTAAAAGTTAAAACATGAACATTTTAGTGTATGAGTGGATGATGCTTACTATAGTGGTGGTTTACTAAGCTCACCTCATTCAAATTTGTTGTTACCATTTGTATTTATTTTGATTTTCACTAGAATCAAAAGTATCCAAACGCAGGATTTTGTATCGGTTTTGTTTTGGGAATTCATGTGTGTACATTCAAATTGGAGTGGTTTTATGTTATTAATTGTGATCTTATTCTTTTATTAACCAAAAAAGAATAAGATACTTTCTAACAGTGAGTTAAGTGTTTTGTAATTTAATCGATACTTTCTAATGTCTTTAACGGAAACATCTAAAATTCAAATATTTTCCCTCCTAAGTATATAATTGAAATCAAATAAAATTAAAAGACATAACAATATTGAAAACTATTGAGAAAAAAGTGTATAAAATTATTCAACTTTAGTATTTTCTTTTTTGTATGGCAAATTGACAACATTTCAGTATGTTCTAATCTTATATAAAAGGATGTCATAAATTTCAGATATGAGATTTAGCAAATAATATTCACTATTATATTTTTCTTAAAAACAAATGTACACTATTAAGAAAAAACAAAACTCAATAAATGGAGTAAATACTCATTGAGCAAATGACAAACACTATCATTGAAAGGTTTCAATAGAAGTCTTATCATTTTGTTATACATATTCATTCTTTGCTAATTATATTGCTCCAACATGACAATAATCTTTAGGTCAACTAATATTGTTTGGTATTTTTAATGAATATGTTTAAATTGCATTTTCTTTTTCTTAAGATCTATAAATAAAAAATATTGCACACATACCTATGAATTTGCTTAAAATTTAGTTACCCTAAATTTCCGGGGCAAATCCTCTTTATAGCTCTAGAAGCCATCCATTCTACACTAGCATAATGTTGGTTTTCAAGTTAATCTAAGTTGAAGCCTATCGGAATTGTTGGAGATAGCTTTAATATCTTCTATAGCAGGAGAGAATAAGATTTTATTTCAAATCTTGTCAATTTCTTCCATTTCATAATTTACAACTTCACATTTTACTTTCTAAAATTTAATAGTGTTATAGTGTATTTACTGCTACGTCATTTAAAATTTTAAATAAAGTGATAGATTTGAAACATCAATGAAATCAACATAATGGACAAAAATCTTTATATTTGTAACATCTATGAAATGCACAAAATTTGAAATAAATTAGGAGTTTGGTCAATGTAATTAACTCTTTCAAACATAAATGACTTAGGTGATTTGAACAAAGAAAAAGAAAAGCAATTTATTTTGTTGAAAAAAGCATCTTTTTTTTTTCTTTTTTGCTAAGTAAAATTGAAAAGGTTAGAGTTTGTAATTAATATATGTTAGCAAGGTCAAGATAATGCTGATGATTGTAAAGATGATGTGAATGAGTAGGAATTTGCAGCAATCTTGTGGACCTAGTTTTTTGTGTGAAAGTTGTAGGGAAGCAAGAAAGAATATTTCTGTCAGTATGAACCTAAATTTATACTTCCATTTATTTTTCTTATAGATATATGATGCTCTAGGGTTTTTTCTTTCTTTCCCACTTCTTTTTTAATAGGCAAATCAATTTACACTCATATGGATAATCAAAGATCGATCATACGCTTCATCACTTTTTATTTTATTTTATTTTTAAAAGAGAAGAATATGTCATTTAGTACTAATCTAAATACCATTATCAATGATCTAAATTAACTTATTGAGAATTCATCTAGACATTATAGAAATTATTTATTCATCCATGTCAAAAAGGGATATTTATTGGAAACTTCATTTCTAGCCGTGACCTTGAATTCGAATGATGAATAAGCCTTATAAGGTCAATGTTGAAGGTTCCATTTGGTTTGATGGATAAAGTAATCTCTTCATGTCTTTATGTTTAAAAAGTCCTATCGTATTTGATAAGTCCGGGGACCACCATAGACTAGGAAAAGGGAGGGAGACCAGAGGCAATTACATAATGAATAATAACTTAATGAATAATAACTCTAGGGACGACAATGGTCATTTGTATTATTTAGATTTGCCAAATTAGTTGATTTCACTAGACTTTCCTCTCATTTTATGTGTTGAATCTCAATGTCATATGTATATATGAGTCCTACATGCAATGTGTGAGGATGGATAATTCCATAAAACCTTCTCGTAAAATACATTTTCAATCAGACAAAAGGTTCACGCCAATTGTCAACCCACTCATAATTGCATTCCTATCCCTTATGTCTTTGTTGACCCAAGCTTTTAAGGCTTGTGGGGAACGTACTATTGACATTGTATCCTTTGCTTTGATTTGGTCACCTTAACAGTAACCTGGCATTTAAGACTTAGGGTCCGTTTGGTTCCCGTAAAATATTTTTCGAAAAATATCTATTTTCTGAAAATGCTATTTTTAAGAAAAAGAAAATATTTTTAAGTGTTTGGTTGTATTATGAAAATCATTGTAGAAAATATTTTTTTGTGTTTGGTTCATATTCTGAAAATGTTATTTTCCGATAATTTTTCACATTTTCTCAGCAACCAAACAAATTTTGTTACAAAAAATTTCAAAATCACAGACAATTCATCAACAAACTCTGGCAGCAAATTCCAGCAATCAACAACAACCACCAAAACATCACCACCACAACAACAACAACAATCAGTTCATCAAAAAAAAAAAAAAAAAAAAAAACAACAACAACAATCAAACTTAAAAAAAAAAAAAAAAAAAAAAAAAAAACTGAGAGATCGAGGAAGAGAGAGCGATGGGTCTGGGTCAACGACGATCAAAATCCAGCAATCAAAAGCAGAAACAAAACCAAATCCGGCGATGGGTTCTGGGTTCGAAGGAGATCGACGATTGACGGTGTGACTCGCCGGTGCGAAGAGCGCTTGGTTCTGGGTTCGAAGGAGATTGATGATCGACGGTGCGACTCGCTGGGTCTGGATCAAAGGTGCGACTGGGTTTGCTCGTTGCGGTGAGGTGATGGGGATTGGGTTCGTGGGTTCATGGTCACCGGCGATGGGCTCTGGGCTTGGATCGGCGGTTCATGAGTTCGTGGTCGCCGGCGATGGGCGCTGGACTTGGATCGGCGGTTCGTGGGCTCTCTCTCTCTCTCAGTTTTTCGGAAAATTTTCAGAAAATAGGATTTGAAGTGAAAATGGAAGGGGAAATGATTTTCAGCCTTGACCATTAGTCAACTGAAATTAATTTCCGGAAAATTGATTATCCGTGCGCAATCAAACACCTGTAATTACTGAAAAACATTTTCAAAAATACTTTTCACCCAAAATAAACGTAGCCTTAGCCACAAATCAAAGCATGAGGGTGAAAAGGCAAAGAAGAAGAACAAAAGGTTCACATTTTTTAAGTGTATTTTTGAGTGAAAAATTTTCAACATGTGGGGGAAGACGTGGGTCCATTCTAGTTGGGAAAAAACATATTTTTGCTATATATAAAATCAATGACAACCTGTGATCAAAAAGCAAAATTGGTCCGAAAGAATTTGTACGACCAACCTCAGGTCCTCAGCCAATAGTTCTCAAAAAAAACATTAAAAAAAACTTCAGCCAATAGTAATAGCTAGGTTATAATAAAATTAAATTTTTTATGAACTATTCAGACTTAAACTCATATTTAAACTCAACTATTAACCGAATTAAACTCAATATATAATAATATTTTGTGAACAAGTCTAAATATGAGACTTAATTTTTATATATATATATATATATAACACATTATATGTTTATATGGCTTATATATGTTTGTAAAAATATACTTAAATAGACTTAATATTTGATTGTATAATTTGTAAATAAGCTTATAGGATATCAAAATCATTATTTGTAATTTATTGATAATACAAATAGTTCATTTATATAATTTTTAACAACACAAGACTAATAAATTGAAATTTTTATAAGTTTATAAACAAAGATCACTCTATATAACAAATTCAAATGATATAATTTCATTTATAATACTATAATTTAGTTATTTACTATTTGTAAAGAACGTTCGGTGAAGGAATAAAATATTTTAGTTGTGGTATTATTAGTATTTACTATATATATATATATATATATATATAAAATAATAAGTTAATCAAATAACTCATTCATAAATTCCTACTTATTTGAGCACAAAATAAATAAAGCCCGAGTCTGTAATTTAGCTTGGTTATAAATTCAGTCTGGGCTTCCCATTATTTATATATATTCAAGCTGTGCTTGATTTTGCGAAAAAAATAACAATTAATAAACCAATATTATATAAACTTTTAATTTTGAGCTTGTTTTTTCAACTCTAGCTAATTAATACTGGATGATTAAATTTCCCAACAAGTTTATGTTCTAACAATTAACATTAATTGTGCCAAAGGTTAATACCACTCACTTTGCTTTCATCATGATTACCTAAGGATCCAAGCCTTGAGTTAAATACTCTACTATCTGTTTCAGTGAGTAATTATCCAATCAGCTACACACACACACACACACACACACACACATATATATATCATCTATCTTCTTTCAATTCTCATCCTAAGCTCCTAATTTCGTCACCAACACTATTTTAAATTTTTGTTTCCATTATTCAAACCTTCTATTGCACATGATTCGAAGTTGACCGTAAAACTTTTCAATATATAGCATTTGCTCACACCAAACATCATTTTAGATGTCTTATAGTGCCGACCCAGAATGCAAAAACTAGTCTTTAGTCAATAAGAAGAACAACGAAAAGTAATGCATGTACGTTTAGTCGGTGATTACAATTAGGTCGGTGACAATTAAAGAAGATGTTTGGTGGCGGTGGTGGAAAAATGGCGGTGTTGGAGGTCTTGGGTAGTGGTAAAGAGTGAGAATTATCAATGTGTTGTTTTTTAAGCTTGCGTACTGTTTTCGAAGATTTTTCACAGTTCACACAGTATTTTATAGTGGTTGAGTTATACTTGCAATCATAGAAAAATAATGCAAAACTAGCCAGGTGTTATATATGAGTTATGACCCATGGAAATATATAAATTTTGTGATTGAACGTGTTGCTGCAAATTGATGGAGATCATCCATGATTTTTGGCAAAGAAAATAATAAAACACACCGCCAATACAGCAAAAAGTTCGAAAAATATGAAGGACAAGTGGACAACTAGAAAGTGTCATGCAGCAACTTTTCTTCGAGTTAGAAGTTTATAAGATGGCCAGTCAGAGTCTTTGCATTTCTTTAATTATTATATCATATAAGTAGAAAGGTCTTCTCTTCGATTTCCAATTCCTTTACTTTTTTTTTTTGTTTGGTATATTTTGTATGACCCCGCAAACATGATCCTGTCTTTACAATATAGTAGTAATATATAAAACTGCAACATTTGACTTTTTTGTTAATTTTTTCTTTTGTAGTTTTATAAATTTTAGTAAAAAATTTGGATCATCTCGGTATAATGCTTTGAGCTTTCACATAAAGGATGAGTCTTGTGTCTCTGGCCCATCCCATATTTGTAAGTTTGAAACATTGTTTTGAAACTATTGAAGAATTGACTTGAACTTTAGAGAGTATTTTGTTAATTTGGAGAATCCACATTATCCCCGGTATCTAGATTTTTCATAATATAATGCTTGGCAATTTAGATACTTGGGAATATAGTTATTTTTATGTTTGGTTTGATTAGGAATCTAATAAAATTCATGGAAATATGCTTATATTTTTAGTTTATTCCTACAAATTTTACAAGAATTATTTATTTTTTTCAAAATATATTTTGGTTTGTAAACACAATATCAAGTCTTTTTTTAAACTTCCTCCAAATAAATAGTGAAAAAATATAAATTATAAATTATGACAAATTCAATAAAATTATAGTATAACATTTTTTTTGAATAACATGTATAATAAAAAAATAATTATTTAAGTTGTCAATTTATTATTATTATTTTTTTATAGAGATTCATTCTTATCTAATTATATTGTGCTAATAACCTTTAAGTCAACTAACATTGTTTGGTATTTTTAATGGTGATATCCAGCATAAAACTGCTTTTTTTAGTCAAGACATATAAATAAAAAATATTGCACATGTACCTATGAATTTGCCAAAATTTTGGTTACTATAAATTTACAAGGCACATTGTCCTTATAGTTTTAGAAGCCACCAAATCTACACCAAATAATGTTGATTTTCAATTAATCTGAGTTGAACCCCATCAAGATTGTTGAAGATGGCTCTAATATCTTCTATAGTAGAAAGAGAACAAGATTTTCTCCATTTCTAATCTTGCCCATTTTATGGTTTAAATTTTATTTTTCAAGATTTAACAGTACTTTATGCGTATAAACTATTACATCATTTAAAATTTTAATATTGTAGATGGTAGATCTTTAGACTTGTAACGTCTTATCCAGACTATGTAATGGAGGAAGTAGACAAATTAAATTTGAAATAGATGAGAGCTTGGTCAATGTAATTAGCTCTTTCAAATGTAAATGAATCACATGATTTGAGCAAAGAAAAAGAAAAACAAAATATTTTTTTTTAAATGCTTTTACTTTTTCTTTATTGCTTAGTAAAACTGAAAAAGTTAGAGTTCACAATTTAATATTTTAGCATGGTAAAGATAATGCTGATGATTGTAAAGATGACGTGGGTGAGTGGGAATTTGCAAAAATCTTATGGACCAGGTTTTCGCATGAAAGTTGTAGCAAAGAACAAAAGAGAATATTTCCATCAGTATGAACCTAAATTTATACTTCCATTTATTTTTCTTATAGATCTCTGAGCTCTAGGATTTTTTCTTTCTTTCCCACTTCCTTTTTTATAGGAAAATTCAGTTGAAACTCGTATGAATTAAATCAAATGTCATACCTTTCATCACTTTTTTATTATTATTATTATTTAAAGAAGAGAAGAAAATGTCATTTAGTCTAAATACAATTATGGCGAAAAACACCTTTTAGTCCTTACATTTTCAGGTGATTCTCATTTTAGTCCCTACATTTTATTTTTACCGTTTTTAGTCCTTATTCTGAAAAACGCTTCCTGTTTTGGTCCCTGCCGTTACATCAGAAATGGAGAAAGTTGACGTGGCAAACGGCAGGAATAAATAATACTAAATTAATGTCCACGTGGCCTAAATTAATAATAAAAAATGTTTTTTTGGCATTAAAAAATGCCACATCAGCATCTAAATTAAAAAAATTAATTTATTAATTTTAACTAAATAAAAAAAATTAAAAATAAAATTAAAAACTAAAAATCATATGAATTGAGATCTAAGTATATCTTGAACAAGAACAATAAGAACACAAACCTAGATCCAAGAATACAAACCTAGAAATTAAATTAAAAAAAAAATACAAAGTCTCTTTTTAGTACCATTATCATTTTTATCATCATGGTCAACACCTAAATTATCCGACCTTTCTTTCATTATTGTTCTTCACGCCTCAATTTATAAAATCTCGAATCCCTTCGTTACTTTTCTCAATCTTGCATGGGCTGAACGATTCAACTCATCGAGTTAGGGTTTCCAAAACATCCCAAAATTTAGAAAAAAAGTAGCAACAAATGGCTTCGACAAGGTCTCTGAACCGTTCCACCTCCGACATCGTCAACACGGTGCTGTTTCTAAACAACAACACCACCTCGAGCAACTCCAGTGACGATTCTGATACTAACATTAGCCCAAACAACCCTAACACCAGCTGCCGATTCGTGCAGCGCCAAAGCCTCTGCTAGGCCGTGTGGTTCCTCTGCCAAGCCAGTAGCTGCTACATGATGCGCGAGCTGTCAATGATGGTTTGGGAGACCGCGGCTGAGTAGCTCGAGGAGCGCCAAGTGACTGGGCCTACTTGAAGCTCGTGGTGATCCTCAACGTGCCTTGGAATCTCGTCGTTGTTGTTGTGACTACTACTGTCCTCTTCCTTAGCCGCTATGAGGCCCTTGGTGAATTGGCCTTTAGCAACCTTTGCGAATAACTCGTCATTTCTCAATGACAAAGATTTATTGGTTTTTTTTTTTTTTTTTTTTTTTTTTTTTTTTTTTTTTTTTTTTTTTTTTTAATTTTTGGGTTTGTGTTCTTGGATCTGGGTTTGTGTTTTTGTTCAAGATACACTTAGATCTCAATTTATATAATTTTTAGTTTTTAATTTTTTTTATTTAGTTAAAATTAATAAATTAGTTTTTTTTTTTTTTTTAATTTAGATGCTAACGTGGCATTTTTTTTAATGCCAAAAAACATTTTTTATTATTAATTTAGGCTATGTGGATATTAATTTAGTATTATTTATTCTTGCCGTTTGCCACTTCAGCTTTTTCCGTTTCTAATGTAACGGCAGGGACCTAAACGGGAAACGTTTTTTAGGATAGGGACTAAAATTGATAAAAATAAAATGTAGGGACTAAAATGGAAATCTCCTGAAAATGTAGGGACTAAAAGGTGCTTTTTGCCTACAATTATTAATGCTCTAAATTAACTTGTTGAGAATTCATCTATGACATTATAGAAATTATTTATTCATCCATGTCAAAATTAAAGGGATATTTAGCAGCTTCATTTCTCGCTGTGACCTTGAATTCAAATGATGAATAAGCCTTAAAAGTTCAATGTTGAAGGTTCCACTTGGTTTGATGGATAAACGAAACTCTTCATGCATGTCTTTATGTTAAAAAAGTCCTATTGTGTTTGATAAGTCCCGAAACCTCCATAGACTAGGAAAAGTAGCTTCAAATGTCAATTTGTTTTGAATTGTGATATATGCCAAATGGTTGTATTTGGGATTACTTAAACAGAATAGAAGTTTCCACCGTGCACAATGATCATTATAAGTTACAACTGCCTGAATGGTCGTATTTTTGAATTTCATATGTATGAATTCTATATATAGTGAAAAAATGGATGATTTCGTAAACTGTCTCATAAAATAAGTTCTTGAAAAGAAAATGAATCTTATAATTAAGTCACAAGATAGAAGGGTCATGTCAATTGTCAACCCACTCGTAATTGCATTACTATTCCTTTTGTCTGTTGACCCAAGCTTTTAAAGCTTGTGGGGATTGTACTGTTGACATTGTATCCTTCTTGCTTTGATTTGGTCACCCTAATTGTAACCTGGCATTTAAGACTAGACGTGGCAAAACTGGCGAGTCGAGTTGAGTTCAGGTTGGGTCAATCGGGTCACGGGTCAAAACATTTCATTTTTAAATGGGTCAAATGGGTTGTGGGTCAAGTTGACCCATATTTTTCAAACAAGTTTTATTTTTTTTTTCTTGGAAAGAGATGCAATCTGTCAATTGTTTTTGAGTTCCTTAACTGTTATTAAATTCTCACTAGTGATACTGTTGCCACTTACCAATTACCACTAAACACTTGATACCCAAATTTGGTGCAACTCTTGTTCCAGCTTTCTAGAAGCTAATCTTGGTATAATCTTCGATCTGTTTAAAGTAAGAAGAGAAAATGAAGGTGGCAAGTAAAGAATGGCAAACTATAATAGAGTACATAACATATTAAGTGAAGAAGAATAAATAAATAGTTTATAAAAATTACACCTCAATCTCAATATACTCAACGTTGGTAGCTGTGGCAAAACAGGCGGGTCCAATTAGGTTCGGGTCGGGTCAATCGGGTCGTGGGTCAAAACGGGTCACGGGTTAAAACAGGTCATTTTTAAACAGGTCAATCGAGTCGCGGGTCAAATGGGTCGGGTCAGAAAATTTTGACCCGTTTTAACATGTATATTTAAGACTCATCCACAAATCAAAGGATGGGGGAACAGGGAATAGTCGAACAAGAAAGGAAGAAGAAGAAAATGTTTACATTTGCTGAACGTATTTTTAATTGAAAAACTTTCAGCCTATGGGTGAAGACATGGGTCCATTCTATTGGAAGAAACATACACTTTTGCCAATGACAACTTGTTATAAAAAAAACTCGAAAGAATTTGTATCACCAATCACAACCAATAGTAATAAGAGAGATTAAATATGTTATATCTTAATTAAATTGTTTATGAACAAATCGGATTAAGTTTGGGGGAAAATTTATTTATTTCGTTTATTTAATGTGAATCAAACTCAAGTTCATATTTAAACTCAACTATTAAACTAATTATACTTAAAATATAATAATATTTTCGTAAACAAGTCTAAATAGGAGACTTATTTTAAGTATGTATACAATATTGTATGTTTAATATATGGTTTATATGTGTAAAGTCATACTTATATACACTTAATTTTTGATTGTATAAAATTGTAAATAAGTTCACAAGTGCGCCTTAATTTTGGCAAATTTCTTCATTAAGGTCTTGAAAATAATGATTTAATTTGCCATTTTTTGTAGTTTTTGTTTTATTAATAAATTTTTGTACAAAAGTCATAATAAGGCCTTGCTTGGGTTCTGATGGGTAGATTCCCCTTGTGTTCTCTTTGCCCACTTATGGGCTTTTCCTGTTCTTTAATATCTCATATCTTACTTATAAAAAAAAAATAATAAAATAAAAAAAGGTATTGTTTGTTTTTGGACAACCCTTAAGATCTGTAGTTTATAATTTTACATTTAACTCAATTTTGCCCTTTTTTGTGGTAAAAATCAGTATTTTGTCACCTAATCTCGTGATTAGCACGAATTAGGGTTATGGACGTTTTCCTAGTCGTCTTCGGGTTTTTTCTTTTTCAGTATTTATATACTATGGAACCTCCAGAGGCAATCATACTATTATTTAGATTAATAAAATTCAGAATTTTTTTTTTCTATTTCTCTGGTGGATTCCAGACCTCTCACATTGTTAGTTCAAGGAACCTTTCATGGGTTTGAGGTTTACTATCTAAAACTAATAATTTAATTTTTGTTCCATCTAAGAGAATGTCGTGTACACTTTCTTTAGGCTAACTTCCACAATATCAAATAACTCATCATAAATTTCTACTTATTTGAACACAAAATAAATAAAGATTGTCCTATAAAAAAATAAATAAATAAATAAAGGAGATGGATTCAAGTTACACCTGGTGTAACTTGACAAGAGTTACACCATTTGTAGGCTGTAGATTTGTAATTGATCTAATGGTTAAAAAAATAGTATTAAATACTAATTGACGTACACCTCATTCACTTAATTAATAACAATTTTGTTTCTCTCTCCTTATTTATTATTTAAAACATTTTACATATATTCCTTTTTTAGCCAATGACTTTACAAATATATTTGCAATTTTTTAGTTTTTAGTTTTTTACAAATATATGGCTTAAAAAGTGGTCACATCAATAAGAAAAGAGATTGGCTTTCTTCTTTTCTCACGTGTTTGACAATACAAATTTATTGCCATTTGTGGGCCTTCAATGATTTTAATTTCTTCTTCCAAACTTGTTTCTTAATTTTGTCATCCTCAAGAAAAATCCTATGATAATATTTTGATGGGTTTACTTTTATGAGGTTAGATAAAGACTTGGTGGCTAAACAAGGATGATTCTTCTTCTTCTTATTATTATTATAAAAGTTGGACATGTTAGGATGTCTTATTGGAGTAAGAAAGCTGAATAATATAAAGATCATGCAAACACATATATAATATGTTGGCATGTTGCCAATTTTTAAAAGTTGTGCATGGTAGACACGGCCAATGTTTCCTCCATTTGAGTTTTGAAAAGCCAAAATTAATTAATAAAAAGATTTCTTCATGGATATGTGTTTACAATTATATTACCCAGCAATTTATTTATTTATTTTATTTTAAGAAGGCAAAGAAAATATTCACAATTAATTGAGTATTACCAGCTTAAAGAAGAAAAGAAAATGATATGAGTATTACAAACTCAGGCACACCCAAAAAAAGAAGAAGAGAGAATTGCAAATATAATTGTAAAGTCATTCAGCGCAAAAAAAAAAAAAAAAAAAAAAGTATCTATGTTAATTATTATTTGAGAAAATTATTATTTAAAACCTCATTAAACAACACTTAGCCATTTATTTATTTTTAAGGAGACAAGATATATATTCACAATTGATAAGACTATAAGAGTATGACCGGCTTAAAAAAAAAAATTAAAAAAAAAAAAGTTATTGCAAATATATTTGCAAAGACATTGGCAAAAAAAGGAATATATGTAAAAGGTGTTAAATAATAAATAAAGAGAGAGAAACAAAATTTTTATTAATTTAGTGAATGAGGTGTAAGTGAATTAGTATTTAATTCTATTTTTTTAACCATTAGATCAATTACAAATTTACGGTCAACAAATGGTGTAACTCTTGTCAAGTTACAGCAAGTGTAACTTGAATCCATCTCAAAATAAAGATTGAATGTGTAATTTAGCTTGGTTATAAGTTCAAGCTTAAGTTCCCCAATATATTTTTATATATAATCAAGCTAGGCTCTTGTGTTTGGGAAAGGAAAAAAAAAAAGAATAAATGAACTAATATTGAGATTTTAATTTTGATCTTGTTTACAACTCTAGCTAAAACTGGATGATTAAATTTGCCTACAAGTTTATGTTCGAACAAGTTACATTGTGCCAAAGGTTAATACCACCCGCTTTGCTTTCATCATAATAATATATAATCAACATGATGATTATCTAAGGCTCTGAGTTAAATACTCTACCATCAAGGGGAAAAAAAAAACAATACTCTACCATCTGTTTCGGTGAGTAATCTTCTTTCAATTCTCAACCTATTATAAATTTTTGTCTCCATTATTCAAACCTTCTATATACCACATATATGGTTCGAAGTTGACTGTAGAACTTTTTAATATATATAGCATTTGCTCACACCAAACATCATTTTAGATGCCTTATAGTGCAAGACCCAGAATGCAAAAAATAGTCTTTAGTCAATAAGAAAGACAACGTAAACTAATGCATATCTTGACTGTTGAGTACACACTATAATTAAGTCGGTGACAATTAAAGAAGATGTTTGGTGGTGGTGGTGGAAGACTGGCGGTGTTGGAGGTCTTGGGTTGTGGTAAACAGTGAGAATTATCAATGTCTTGTTTTTAAAAGATTCTTCACAGTTCACACAGTATTTTATAGTGGTTGAGTTATACTCGCAATCATAGAAAAATAATGCAAAACTAGTTGTTATGAATTATGACCCGTGGAAGTATATAAATTTTGTGCTTGAAAAGTGTTGCTGCAAGTTGATGGAGATCATCCATGATTTTTGGCAAAGAAAATAATAAAACACACTGCTAATACAGCGCAAAGTTTGAAAAATATGAAGGACAAGTGGACAACTAGAAAGTGTCATGCAGCAAGTTTTCTTCGAGTTAGAAGTTTCTGAGATAGCCAGTCAAAGTCTTTGCATTTCTCTAATTATTTTATCATAAGTAGAAAGGTCTTTCCTTCGATTTTCAATTCCTTTAGGGTCCATTTGGTTGAAGGAGTGGAAAAGCGAAAAGATAGAAAATTAGTGGGAGAATGGAAAAGTGGGAGGATAAAAAAGATTTAATTTTCTCTCATGTGTGTTTAATTGAAGGGGTGAAAAAGTGAGAGAGTTGAAAACTCTTTTGTTTGGTTGAGAAAAAAGGTGAGATAATAGAAAATATAGTTTATATAAATTGACTATTATACCTTTGTTACATAATATGTAAAAAATAGGTTTATTTGTACTAATTAAATAATATAAAATTTACCACATCATACATATAAATTTTTATTATTTTTATTATTATAATATAAAAATTACAATAGTGTATATATAAATTTAACTAGGCAAAAGATTTTGTAAATAGGGTATTCCTATATCGTGGGCAACAATTAAGCTAAGCAATTCAACTGAGTAAAACTTATAAATCAAAACTTGTACTAACAATTTAATTGGGCAACTGAGTAAATCAACTTGAACTAAAACTTGCACTGATTTATATAAATCAAAACGTTCACTAATAATTTAACTGGGCAAATCAACTTGCACTAAAACTTGTATAAATCAAATCTTGTAATAATAATTTAACTGGGCAACTGGGCAACAAAGACGTGGGCAACAAAAACGTGGACAAGAAATTTACGCTCATTGAAAAAGTGAGGGGTAGGTGAGATGAATAAAGTGAGGGTACTTGTGTAAAGTACATCATTCAACATTTTTTCCTCCCTATTTTCCTCTCAAATTGGGAGGATAAAAAAAGGTAGGCCCAGAGTGAAAATTTTACTCCCTATTTTCTATCTCTCTTGTTTTCTCTTCTGAACCAAACAGTGAAAAATGTCATTTTTCACCCTATTTTCCTTTCTCTATTTTCCATCATCTCTGTTTTCACCCCAACCAAACATACCCTTACTTTTTTTGTTTGGTATATTTTGTTTGACCTCGCAAACATGATCTTTGAAGAGATCATGCCTTTTCAATATAGTTGTGGGGCGCAAGAATTCAGATAAAGTATCTATGTCACGTGTTGCATCCATGGCTGAGAAGCCCATTATCGTACCGAGGAGGCCACACGCTTGGACAGTAAGGGCACGTTAGTGGCACGTTGCCAGAGGAGGTCCTGCTACTGAGAAAAAATTTTGAGGAGGAGGTTAGTCCTGATATGATTGGAGAGATGGTGGTTGCCTTCACATTCAATGCATCCCACCAAACCTCCTGACTGCATTTATATGGAGAAGACCCCTGAACAGTGTTACCTTGACCATCGCAACTCACAAGGGGTTTGGGAACGTGTCTGATGGGACAAGCACTCGAGTGGAGGATTGGACAATCAGCAAGTGGAAGGCTAAGATCGCCTGAAGGGAGCTATATAATGTGAGAAGCCCTCCAAAGGGCAGGGACACAAAATTTGTAGAGAAAACACTGTAGTATTAAGAAAAGTAACTGTAATCAAAGCTAAGAGAAATATATTCAAGAACTACTCTCTTCAAACATTGTCGAGGAAGAATTTCTGTGCATCACATTTATCTATTTATTGCTTTTCATTGCTCTCTTACCATCCTTAGCCTATTAAGGGCATCATCCACTTCGTTAAAGCCTAGCTTTTTAGCCCACTCTCTACAAATTTGTTGTATTGGGCTTTGGGCTTTAATTCGTTCATCTTTTGGACTTAAGATCTAAAGTCTGCCCCTAAAATAGTAATATATAAAACGGTAGCATTTGACTTTTTTTTTTTTTTTTTCTATTGTCGTTATATAAACTTTAAGAAAAAACTTAAATGGTTTTAGAATAGTGCTACAAACTCTCACATGGGGATGAATCATATGAGTGGGGCTCACCTCCTATTTGTGAATTTGAAACAATGTTTTGTGACAACCGAAGAATATTTGTCCTAAACTTCTGAGATTGTTTGGTTTGGGGGATTCACATTACCATCGGCATCTAAATTTTCGTAATGTGATGCTTGGCAATTGAAATACTTGAGAATATAATTATTGTTATGTTTAGTTTGATTAAGAATCTAATAAGATTTCTAGAAATATGAGATGCTAATATTTTTATTTTATTCCTAGAAATTTTATAAGAATTTTTAGTTTTGCTCAAAATATCCTTTGGTTTGTAAATACAATATCAAGTCTTTTTTTTTTTTTTTTAATCTTCCTCCAAATAAATAGTGGAAAAAAAAAATATAAACTATAAATCATGACAAATTCAACAAAACTATAGTATAACATTTTTTTTGAATAACATGTATAATACAAAAATAATTATTTAAATTTTCAGTTTATAATTTTTTTTTAATAGAGATTCATTCTTGGCTAATTATATATATATATATATATATATATATATATTGTGCCAATAACCTTTAAGTCATCTAACATTGTTTGGTATTTGATGGAGATATCCAGATTGAAATTTCTTTTTTTAGTTAAGACATATAAATAGAAAATATTGCACACATACCTATGAATTTGCCAAAATATTATTTACTTTAAATTTACAAGGCACATCATCTTTATAGCTTTAGAAGCCACCAAATCTACCCCAGGATAATGTTGATTTCAATTAATCTGGGTTGAAGCATATTGGGATTGTTGGAGATAGCTCTAATATCTTCTATGGTACAAAGGAGAGAGCATGATTTTTACTATTTCATATATTGCCCAAATCTTCCAAAATTTAACTGAGAATAGACTATCACATCATTTAAAATTTTAAATTATGTTGTACATTATAGATCTTTATATTTGTAACATCTAGTCTGGATTATGAAATGATTCAAAATTTAAAGTAGATAGGAGCTTGGTCGATTTGGAATTGCTAGAGATAACTCTAATATCTTCTATGGCAAGGGGGAAAAAATATTTTCTCCATTTTAAATCTTTTCCATTTCATAGTTTAGATTTTATTTTCCAAGATTTAATAATTATAAACTACTATATTTTTAAAAATTTTAAATGATGTGGTAGATTGTAGATCTTTAGACGTGTAACATCTAATCTAGACTATAAAATGGGCAATATAGACAAATTAAATTTGAAATAGATGAGAGCTTGGTTGATGTAATTAGCTCTTTCAAATGTAAATGACTCACATGATTTGAGAAAAGAAAAAGAAAACAGAATATTTTTATATAAAAAAATGCTTTTATTTTTCTTTATTGCTAAGTAAAATTGTAAAAATTCATAATTTAATATCTTAGCATGGTCAAGATAATGCTGATGATTGTAAAGATGATGTGGGTGAGTGGGAATTTGCAAAAATCTTATGGACCGGGTTTTCGCGTGAAAGTTGTAATGAAGAATAAGAGAGAATATTTCTGTAATGACCGTTTCTGGCGCCCCAGCCTAAAAGTATGGATTAGAGGCCTAAAGTATCCTAGCCAATGAATTTGTAGAGAGTGGGAAAAAGAGCTGGGCTGGGTCTAAGTTTAACAATGGTGGGTTGGATTACCTAAAGCAGAAGCAACATGAAATAATGCCGAGAAAGTTCTTAGGTCAATGTCCGAAGAGATATTTCATTGAATAAACAGTGATTACACAGTACAGAGCTACAGTAAAATTATTCTTCCTCTTCTTTTCTCTGTTTTTCCGATCCCCCCCCCCCCTATTAGGACTTCTTCTTCTTTATATAGGATCCTTCTCCATCATCTCCATCGTCCACCTGTTCTTCATCTGTACATCTAATTGAGTGCATGTCACATCATAGGCATGCTTTAGTCGTTTGGGAGTGACGGTAGCTGAGGTTGCACTGTTCAGGGGTCTTCTCCACATAAATGCGGCCAGAAAAGCTGTTGTAGTGCATTAAATACGGTGGTAGCAGCTTTTCCTTTAGATATTTCTTCGTTCTTATCATCTCCAGCCCTTGCTCTGAGCTTATCCTGATCAGGTGAAGTCCTCGGTCAGTCACTCTGGCTCTTCTCGTACTCAGCTAGCCTGTGATATCTGGTTAAAGTGTAAAGTTCTTCTCGGACAGGAGGCATCTTCCTCGGACAGCACTGATCTTTAATTATGAAGATCCTACTCCTAGCTGGGCTGTGTTCTTTTCATCTCTCCCTTTTTGGACGTAAGATAGCTGTTTCGTGGGCCCTCGGCCCATTACATTGGGCCTGGCTCCTTTTCCCTCACAATAGCCCCTCAAAATTTTATTTCTTTTCCACACAAGCGGGAAGAGAAAATAATTTTGACTTGATACGCGGGAATGAAAGGAGAATAAAAATAGAAATAATAAATAAAAGTAAAAACAAAAAGTCACAAATACCCCTGTTTATACGCGCGAGCTTGTGGAGACGCGCGCCTCATTATTGCCACTGTAAACCTTCCATTCCCTAGGCGTTGCATCAATTGCTTCAGGCGGCTCTGTCTCTTGCATCTAACGGTGGATCACGGATCAGACGGTTGGGGTTTGTCTTCGCGATTCGTGCGAGATGAATGATACCGCTCCGTCTGTCCCCATATATAAATATCCGCAGACAGTTATTTTCCTCACTTTACACATTCATAGCATTCAGAGCGTTTTCAGAGCTTCCAGAGAGTTCCCGTTTTTAAAAAGCACTTCACTCCCTCTCGGATTCTTGTGTCTTCTGCTTTCTGGATCCCTCTCAAAAGTACATTTCAAGTTAGGGAATTCGTCTCGCTCGTGATATTGTAAGTCTCAGCACACCTTGAGTCTTTATTTTCTCTTCGGCCATCGTTTTCTTTCATTATTTTATCCATTCTCTTAGAAATGGGTAAATACAAATATCTCGTCGATAGTCCGGCGCTGATTCAGGAGTTCAAGAGAATCCACCATATCCCACAGGGGGTAAATCTGAAATATTGTCCCCCAGAGGGACTATTACTAGACCGAGCAGAAGGAGAGGTCATAATTCCTATGATCGCCTTCCTTGAAGGGGGAATGATCCTTCCCATGGGTCCCGTGACCTGAAATCATCTTATCAACCATAGGCTTTCCCCCGAGCAATGCGCCCCCAACACTTTTAAGATATTAGGGGCCACCGATATCGTAAATGAGCAGTTAGGTTTAGGGCTAACCTGGCACGACCTAGCATACCTGTATGAATGTCGTAGCCAAAGGGGAGGGGGGTATTACCTTAAATCCCGCTCCGATGTCGTGAGGCTGTTCTCCTGCCTTCCTAAATCCAATAAGGGGATGAAGGATGACTATTTGGTTGTCTCGGGCGCATGGCACGACGGTCTACATTGTCCGACCACGCCAGGAGAGCCAGGTGTGCCCTCTCGGACTTAGGGTCTCTAACCATAGCTTTAGGACTTTATCTTTCTGCAATTACTCTTTAGTCTATCTTTATGTCCGCTTTCTAATTTGTTTGTTTTGTTTGTTTTACAGATAAGGTACATACTGCCCCTCGGCTGAGCCTTATCAACGTGCAAGCCCTCAACTACCTACTGCGCTCGGAAATATATGTCAGCGAAGATAGGCAGTTGAGGTCTATTCCACTCATACTCGGCTATACTCCAAAGCCAGCCGACGTCCAGCCATCGGGGAACGCCATTATTCAGGGCGATTATAGATTGCGACGTATAGACGTTGCTCGGAAGAGTTTCCTTGCGCCCTACGATCTCCCACCAGTTCCACACCTTAATCCCCAGGGTGTTCCACTGCTCATCCGACCAGTCCAACAAGTTCCTCTTGCTCAGCCGGCTGTGAGAGAACGAGTCGGATCCTCGTTCACTTCCTTGGACGAGCAAATTGACAAGTTTAAGTTCGAAGGGGAGAGCGAAGGAGGGGTCCACGTTATTCCTTCGGATTCCGAAGAAGAGGTGGATAGGCAGTCTTTCATCCGACCCCCCTTATTGCTGACAACAATACCTGAAGATTCCTCGGAGGAAGAGATGTCTGATCTAAGACTACTCCTTAAGAAGAGGACCAATAAGGTGGAAATTAAAGAGACAGGGACTTCTCGTCCAGCTGCCAATGTGCCTCCACCTCCTCCCGCCTCGCAGTTTCCTGATCCGGCTCTCAAACCCATTCCGGATTTAAAAAAGAAGAGGCCGATGGAACCTGATGACAAGGAAAAAGGGCTGCCACCCAAGACTAAGCAGCAAAAAGTGACCAAAGAGCCCCGTCAAAAGAGGGGCTCCTCAGTGGAAAGCCGAGAGGAGCCAAATCTGGCCGAGGTTCGCCGAGGACAACGCATATGGTCCCCTCGGCTAGAGCTCGACGGTGTCCCCTTTCCCTGGGAGACCTCAGTCAGGAATTATGACGGGGGTCGGGCGGGACTGATAGCTGAGGCATTGGAGCAGCCCCTACTTCTGCCCCGAGACATGGATTCATATAGGCGTTTCAGTCAATATGAACTCTTTATGTCTCTGAAGAGGGACTTGGCCATGGTAAGTATATCCATTTTACTTCTCGGTTATAGCGTTGGTTTTTATGTTTGTATACTAACACTGTAACTTGGTTCAGATCACTCAGCAAGTGTTTGTGGCTGAAGAGTGGAACCGCAAGACCCTGGTGGAAGCCCAGGCTGAGGCCCAAGCTAGGTCCGAGGCAGAGAGAGTCTTGGACAACCTAAAGGAAGAGACCTCGAAGCTCTCGGACCAGCTAAAAGCAGTATCCCAGGAGAGGGACAGCCTGGACACTGGTTTGAAGAATGCAGAGTCCCAGGCCGAGTCTCAGCGCAGGCTACTGAGCGAAGCTCAGAAAAAGTTGGCCGCAGAAAGAGAAACCGTCAAAGAGCTTCGCGCTGAGCTGCTGAAGGCCAAGAAGATTGCCGAGGATGCTTAGAGGGACGCCCAGCTGGCTAAGGAGGCCATTGAAACCGAAAAAAGGGCGTCCTATCAGTTGGGGGTGGAGGTAACAGAGAAAGGTCTCACCGAACAATTTGCCTCGGTTGCTTGGGATTACTGCGACCTGACTTGGGGCAAAGCCTTAGATGCTGCTGGAGTTCCTCCAGACTCAGATCTTCGACGGCCAGAGAATATTTTCTATGGTGAGGATATTCGGCAGTATCCGGATGACGATGCTCCTTTTGTACAACCCCCCGAGGACTCTGAGCTACCTCTGGCTGAGCAGAATCCACTGGTTATTCCTGAGCTTAACCAGGGTCTTCCACTGCCAGGTAACCAAGTCTCCTCTTCTGGGCCCCAGCAAGAGAAAGGTGAATCTTTAGAAGGGGAGAAACTACCCTCGGGCCCTCTTCAGGAAGTCCCAAGATAGACTAAGGTTTTTTTTTTTTTTTTTTTTTTTTTTTTTTTTTTTTTTTAATGTTGAGGAAATTGTAAACCGATTTTTATCAATGAACTAGTTTTTGTTTATACGCTGGTGCTTGCAGTTTAATATAATCTTTTTGTGTTATAAGTGATTTCACTTGGTAATTGTAGTTATGGAGAAACAGAATTACTTTGTTTTGCAAATAACTTGTACAATTAATATCGTGTATGAAAAGTAGCATTAACCAATTAACTGAATAGTGCTAACCAATTAAACACCTAGAAAACGAGTAAATAGGGTTAACTAATCCGAGATCATCTGGTCCGAGGACTACAGGCATGATCAGATTTAAGTTTAAACACTTGGAGAATGAGTAAATAGTGTTAACTAATCCGAGATCATCTGGTCCGAGAACTACAGGCATGATCAGATTTAAGTTTAAACACTTGGAGAATGAGTAAATAGTGTTAACTAATCCGAGATCATCTGGTCCGAGGACTACAGGCATGATCAGATTTAAGTTTAAACACTTGGAGAATGAGTAAATAGTGTTATTATAAATAAACAAGAAAACAACTCGATTAATAATAATACCTCTTGAGGTTATTTACATTCCAAGGGCGGGGTATTACATGACTGTCCAAATCTTCAAGAAAATATGCTCCAATACCTGCACATGACGTGATGCGATATGGGCCCTCCCAATTTGGTCCTAATTTTCCCCAGGCTGGGTTTCTTGTGTTGCCGACAACTTTTCTGAGCACCAAGTCACCGGGTTCTTAGGGTCTCGATTTGACCTTGGCATCGTAGCCCTGTCTAAGCTTTTGTTGGTAGTGAGCCAGCCGAACCATGGCGTTTTCTCTCCGTTCTTCGATAAAATCCAATCCGGCTTCCAGGAGTTTATTATTGTTGTCCGAGCATAACAAACTGGTTCTCAGAGTTGGGAAATTGGCTTCCAAAGGAATTACAGCTTCGGACCCATAAGTCATTGAGAAAGGAGTCTCTCCAGTAGACCTGCAAGGCGTGGTTCTGTAAGCCCAAAGCACGTGTGGCAATTCTTCGACCCACCTTCCCTTTGCGTCGTCCAACCTCTTCTTTAAGCCACTGACTATAACTTTATTGACTGCTTCAACTTGGCCATTACCCTGAGGATATGAGGGAGTAGAGTATCTGTTCGTGATCCCCAGTTCGCTACAATAATTCCGAAACGAGGTACTGTCGAACTGCAAGCCATTATCTGAAATGAGGGTGTGTGGAACTCCAAAGCGAGTTACAATGCTCTTCTATACGAATTTTTGTACATCCACATCTCGGATATTAGCAAGAGGTTCTGCTTCGACCCATTTCGTAAAATAATCGGTGCCGACCAGGAGATATTTTCTGTTCCCTGCAGCTTTAGGGAATGGACCCACGATGTCCAAACCCCATTGGGCAAACGGCCATAAACTAGACAATGGATTGAGTGTTCCTCCCGGCTGATGTATATTTGGTGCGAATCTCTGACATTGATCACATTTCTTCGCATAGTCTCGAGCTTCTTCTTGCATGCTCGGCCACCAATATCCCTGGGTAAGGGCCCGATGGGCCAATGATTTGCCTCCAGTGTGACTTCCACAAATACCTTCATGTAACTCTTCTAGTAGTGCCTCAGTGGCTTCTAGATGAATACATAACAGATATGGCCCCGAATAAGAGCGTTTATATAATTTTTGGTCTTCGGACAACCAGAACCTAGCGGCCCTCCTTCGGATCTTGTCAGCCTCCTTTCGTTCTTCTGGCAGGACATCATCTTTTAAAAATTCGATTAAGGCATCCATCCAGCATGGGCTTTTTCGAATCTGGTGTACTTGAATTGCGTCTCTTCCTGCTCCAATGGGCTCATGAAGATCCTCCATGATAATAACTCTCGGCAAATCTTGATCCGAAGAGGTGGCTAATGTGGCCAAAGAATCGGCGTGTGCATTGCCACATCTGGAAACATGCATGAGACTGAAAAATCCAAATTCCTCTTGCAGGCGTTTGACTCTGTTCAAATAACCCTGCATCCTCTCGTCCTTGGCTTCGAATTCTCCTTGAACTTGGCCCACAACCAGTCTTAAGTCCGAGAACACCTTTACGGCCTTTCCTCCCATCCTTCAGACCATTACCATTCCCATCAATAGGGCTTCATACTTAGCCTCATTATTTGTGGCGCCAAAATCTAACCTTAGTGACTTCTCGATGATGATCCCCTCTGGAGATGTCAAGACTAGCCCAATTCCAAAACCTTTCCGGTTTGCAGCGCCATCTACGTACAACTCCCAATGAGCAGGATCTTGTTGAGAAACCAAACCAACCGATTTCTCATCCATGCTCGGCATTACTTCTACATCTTCCAAACTGGGCTCTGTAAATTCGGCCACCAGATCTGCAAGGACTTGGCCTTTGACTGACGTGCGAGGCATGTATTTGATATCGAAAGCCCCTAGAATAGTGCCCCATTTGGCTATCCTCCCCGTGTAGTCGGCATTTCGAAGTACTGTTTTGAGTGGAAGCTGGGTGAGCACCACGACAGTATGGGCTTGGAAGTAGTGAGGCAATTTCCGCGTTCCTAGCACTACGGCCAGGATAGCTTTTTCCAGTGGCAAATACTTGACCTCGGCTTCGTGCAGCGATTTGCTTACACAATAGACCGGCCTCTGTACTCCCTGATCCACTCTTATCAACACTAAACTTACAGCGTGAGGAACCACTGCGATGTAAGCAAATAAAACCTCGTCGGGTTCAGGGCTGGACATAATCGGTGGCCGAGATAGATAATCCTTGAGCTGTTGGAAGGCCGAGGCACATTCTTCATTCCATTCGAAACCCTTCCATTTGTTAATTAGGGAGAAGAAGGGTTTGCAACTGTCTGCAGACCTGGATATAAACCGGTTTAACGCAGCTGTCATTCCTGTTAGCTTCTGCACATCCTTCGGATTCCGAGGAGGCTGCAGATCCTGGATAGCCCTTATCTGATCAGGATTAACTTCGATTCCCCTGTACGTAACCATGTAGCCCAAAAATTTGCCTGACCCAACTCCGAACGAGCACTTCGAAGCGTTCAAGCGCAACTTATGTTTCCTCAGGACTTCAAAAACCACATCAAGATCCTTCAAATGATCAGCAACAAGCTTGCTTTTAACTACCATATCATCTATATAAATCTCGATGGTCTTGCCTAATTGTGACTCGAACATCTTGGTCATCATACGCTGATAAGTAGAACCTGCATTTTTCAGACCAAAAGGCATTACTTTATAGTGGTAGTTACCAATGGGGGTAACAAAAGCGGTCTTTTCCTGGTCGTCTGGAGCAAGGGGGATCTGATGATACCCCTGAAAAGCATCTAAGAAACTCATCCGAGGATATCCGATAGTAGCATCCACCAGTTGGTCAATCTTCGGCATGGGGAAGGGATCTTTAGGGCAGGCTTTGTTTAAGTCCGTGAAGTCTATGCAGACTTGCCACTTTCCGCTTTTCTTTTTTACCACCACAGTGTTTGCTAGCCATTCGAGATAAAAAATTTCTTTAATAGCCCCAGCCTGCTTAAGCTTTCTTACCTCCTCTCTGACTGCTTCAGCGTGCTCTCTTGATGGTCTCCGAGGAGGTTGCTTCTTCGGTGTGCTTAGTGGGTTAACCCTCAAATGATGACAAATGAATTCCGAATCCACCCCTGGTGCTTCATAAGTGCTCCACGCAAATACGTCGATATTTCTTTTAAGGAAGTCAATTAGCTCTTCTCTTTCTGACTGAGGTATCTGAGCTCCAATTTGAAAATACTTTTCAGGATCGGTCTCAATCATGACCCGTGCTAAGTCCTCGCATTTTACACCCTCACCCTGCCCGTCGACAGGCGACATCCGTTCCTTTAACTGCTATGAGTCTTTGATCACCCCTCCTGAAGATTCATCCTCGGACCCATGCCGTATAGCCGCCACTAGACACTGCCTAGCCGAGGATTGATCCCCGCGGATTTCACAGATTCGTCCCTCGGAAGGATATTTGACTTTTTGATGTAGAGTAGAAGAGACAGCCCCCAGTGTATGCAACCAGAGCCTAGCGACAATTGCCGTATAAGGGGAATAGACGTCTACCACCACGAAATCCACCTCAATAATTTCTGCGCCGGTTTGCACGGGCAGTCGGATCTGTCCCTTCGGAATGACCATTCTTCCTTCGAAGCTGAATATAGAGGAGCAATACGGAGTTAAGTCACTGGGTGTGAGATTTAATCCCCTGAAAAGATCAGGGTACATGATCTCTACCGCGCTGCCTTGGTCTACCATAACTCTCTTCACATCATATCCCCCAATCCTGAGGGTGACAACCAATGCGTCCTCATGGGGTTGAATAGTCCCAGCCTTATCCTCGTCTGAAAAGCCCAGAATGGGGGATATTGCATTCCCAGGGATCCTCGGATTCCTATCAGCATCTCCTACCGGCAGCCGAGCCACAGACATAACCTTCGACGGACGGGATCCTGTCCTTCCTGGGGCTGCGAAAATGACATTAATAATTCCTAGAGGGGGTTTTGTAGAATCCCCCCTCTCGGAATCCGAGACTGTTTGCCCTCGCCCACTAGAGCGATGCAAAAGGTGCTTCAGCCTGCCCTCGCTGACCAGTTGGTCCAGATGGTCCCATAGACTTCTGCAATCTTCAGTCATATGCCCATGATCCTGGTGATATTGACAATAGACATTATGATTGCGTCTCTCCGGATTCCCCACCATTTTGTTTGGCCATCTGAAGAATGGTTCGTTCTTTATCTTATCCAGAACTTGATGAACAGGCTCTTTAAACACGATATTAACTGTTTGGGCATTTGTTGAACTTGAGTGCCCGACGAAATCTCTCATCGGCTTATTGTTGTTGTAACGATCCGACTTAAAGTCCTTCCTGTCCTGGGTGGTAGTCTTATCCTTACCCTTCCCTTGTTGCCTATCATCTTCTACCCTTTTATACTTCTCGATGCGATCCATAAGCTGGCGCATGCTGACAACGGGCTTGCCGGACAAAGACGTTCTTAAACCATGATCAGTGGGGAGACCTAACTTGAATGTCTCCAAGGCCATGGCATCAAAGTTACCCTCCATCTCATTAAACATCTCCCAGTATCTGTCCGAGTATGCCTTCAGTGTCTCCCCCTCACGCATGCTTAAGGACAGAAGGGAGGATAGGGGCCTGGGCACTCTTCGGCAGGTGACAAATCGTGATCCGAAAGCTTGAGTAAGCTTTTGGTAGGAATCAATGGAATCAGCCCTCAAGTTATCAAACCATCTCATGGCTACAGGACCTAAACTCGAGGGGAATACCTTGCACATCAGAGCCTCGTCCCTGGCATAGACAGCCATTCTTTGGTTAAAATGGCTAATGTGTTCAACAGGGTCTGTTTTGCCATTATAGATAGTAAAGGTTGGTTAATTGAAACGCCGAGGCAGCTCCGCTCCTTCGATCCTTCATGTAAAAGGCGACATGGAAATTTGATTCAGGGCCTTACTCATGGCATCATTACCCACCCCTCCATATGGTAGTTCTCGCGGTCGCTTCCCACGAGGGTGCTCGGCCTCATACGAAAAGGTTTCGCTGATTGGAGTTTGAGAGTTCTGCTGATAGGTAATGTCTTGTTCGTCATCCAAGTCATCATCAGGATGTGGTGCAACACGTTTCCTCTTCTCCAGGCGTAACTCCCTCTTCAACCTTTCAATCTCTATTTGCATGCTGTTTTTCTCTGCATGGGAAACATGACTTCCGTCACGAGGCTAGGTTCGCTCAGTGTGTGTAGTGTGTACACTGCCTTCACGGTCTTGCCTATGTTCCAGGTTAAGAAAAGGATCAATATGCTGGGAGGCCCCAGATTCTGCCGGTTGTTGCCCTTGATCAGCCATCACCATCCACTGCTACTCTTCCCTCACGCTCAAGCTCTCCCCACAGACGGCGCCAATTGTAAGGACCGTTTCTGGCGCCCCAGCCCAAAAGTATGGATTAGAGGCCCAACGTATCCTAGCCAATGAATTTGTAGAGAGTGGGAAAAAGAGCTGGGCTGGGTCTAAGTTTAACAATGGTGGGTTGGATTACCTAAAGCAGAAGCAACATGAAATAATGCCGAGAAAGTTCTTAGGTCAATGTCTGAAGAGATATTTCATTGAATAAACAGTGATTACACAGTACAGAGCTACAGTAAAATTATTCTTCCTCTTCTTTTCTCCGTTTTTCCGATCCCCCCCCCCCTATTAGGACTTCTTCTTCTTTATATAGGATCCTTCTCCATCATCTCCATCGTCCACCTGTTCTTCATCTGTACATCTAATTGAGTGCATGTCACATCATAGGCATGCTTTAGTCGTTTGGGAGTGACGGTAGCTAAGGTTGCACTGTTCAGGGGTCTTCTCCACATAAATGCGGCCAGAAAAGCTGTTGTAGTGCATTAAATACGGTGGTAGCAGCTTTTCCTTTAGATATTTCTTCGTTCTTATCATCTCCAGCCCTTGCTCTGAGCTTATCCTGATCAGGTGAAGTCCTCGGTCAGTCACTCTGGCTCTTCTCGTACTCAGCTAGCCTGCTGTGATATCTGGTTAAAGTGTAAAGTTCTTCTCGGACAGGAGACATCTTCCTCGGACAGCACTGATCTTTAATTATGAAGATCCTACTCCTAGCTGGGCTGTGTTTTTTTCATCTCTCCCTTTTTGGACGTAAGATAGCTGTTTCGTGGGCCCTCGGCCTATTACATTGGGCCTGGCTCCTTTTCCCCCACAATTTCCATCAGTATGAAGCTAAATTTATTGTTCCATATTTTTTTCTTATAGATCTCTCACGCTCCAGGGTTTCTTTCTTTCCCACTTCTTTTTTTAGTAGGAAAATCAGTTTACCCTTGTATGAATTAAATCAAAGGTCATACCTTTCATCACTCTTTATTTATTTATTTATTTAAAGAAGAGAAGAATATGTCATTTATTCTAAATAAAATTATTAATGCTCTAAATTAACTTGTTGAGAATTCATCTATGGCATTATAGAAATTATTTATTCATCCATGTCAAAATTAAAGGGATTTTTAGAAGTTTCATTACTCGCCGTGACCTTGAATTCGAATGATAAATAAGCCTTAAAGGGTCAATGTTGAAGGTTCCATTTGGTTTACATGGATAAAAGAATCTCTTCATGTCTTTATGTTAAAAAAGTCCTATCGTGTTTAAGTCTCGAAACCTCCATTGACTAGGAAAATTAGCTTCAAATGTCAATTTGTTTTGAATTGTGATATATGTCAAGATGGTTGTGTTTGGGATTACTTAAACAGAACCAAAGTTTCAGTTTGAAAGATGAATATATATATATATATATATATATCCAAAAATATAAAAGAAGACATATGTCAGAAAATAAAAGAAGAAAGAAAGGGAGGAGGATTAGAGGCACAGTTACATGATGTGATGATGAGTTGTTACTTTGACAATGATCATTTGTATTATTTAGATTTGTGAAAGTACACGGATGATTTCATGAGGCATTCCTCTTACAATATGTGTTGAATATTATATGTATGAATTCTACATGTGGTGCAAGGATAGATTATTTTGTAAAACTGTCTCATAAAATATATTCTCGAAATTAAAGAAAATGAATCTTTTTAGTTACAAGACAGAAGGGCCACGTCAATTGTCAACCCACTTGTAATTGCATCACTATTCCTTTTAATTTGTCTGTGTTGACCCAAGCTTTTGAAGCTTGTGGGGATCGTACTGTTGACATTGTGTCCTTCTTGCTTTGATTTGGTCACCCTAACGGTCACCTGGAATTTAAGACTCATCCACAAATCAAAAGATGGGGGGAACAGCCGAACAGGTAAGGAAGAAGAAGAAAGAGTTCACATTCTATTGAAAGAAATATACCCTTTTGCTATAGATATTATCAATGACAACCTGTGATAAAAAAGCTCAGAGAGAGTTTGTATGACCAACCTAGCTCAGCCAATAGCAATAAGAGAGATTAAATATGTTATAACAGAATTAAATTAATTGTTTATGAACAATTCGGATTAAGCTTGAGTGAAAAATTGTTGATTTCATTTATTTAATGTGAGTTAATTAAACTCAAGCCTATATTTAAACTCGACTAATAAACTAATTAATTAAACCCAAAATATATATGTTTGTGAACAATTATTTAGACTTATTTTAAGTCTGTATATAATATTATATGTTTATGTGGTTTATATGTGTATTAATATACTTATATACATTTAATATTTGATTGTATAAATTTGTAAATAAGTTCACAAGTGCACTTTAATTTTTTTGAATTTCTCCCTTAAGGTCTCAGAGATAATAATTTAGTCATTTTTAGTAATAATAATGTCTTGCTTGTTTTTAGACAACCCTTAAGGTCCATACTTTATGCATTTGCATTTAACTTAATTTTGCCATTTTTGGTAAAAATCAGTATTTCATAACCTAATCTAATGATTAGTATGAATTAGGGTTTTGGATGTTTTCTTAATCATCTTAGTCTTTTTCAATAATTATATATATGCTATATATGTAGCCTCCAAAGTCCAGAGCTAATTAGACTATTATCTCGATTAATAAAATTAAGAGTTTTTCTCTATTGTTTTGTTTGTAGATTCTAGACCTATTACTTTGTAGATTCAAATAACCTCTCATGGATTTAAGGTTTACTATTAGAAGCTAAAAATTTAGCTTTTGTTTTATCTAAAAAATCATTATATGTATCTAAAAAATCATTTTAGGAAAGTTTTGATATCACTTTTATGGAAAATGAAAAAAAACTGTCAAAATATTAATTACTTTTTTTTTTCTTCATAAAAATTTTTTTTAAATGGATTATTAATCAGTACTTTAAGGCACTCGTTAACATTTCCCTATATATATATATATATATATACATATATAGAAATATATATTCAAACTAGGCTTGTGTGTTGGGAAAAAAAGAGAGTATAAATGAACTAATAATATTGAGCTAGCTTGTTTACAACTCTAGCTAGTACTGGATAATTAAATTTGCCTACCTGTTTAATTATGTTCTGACAAGCAACATTGTGCCAAAGGTTAATACCGCCCGCTTTGCTTTCATCATAATAATATATAATCATCATGATGATTATCTAAGGCTCTATGCCTTGAGTTAAATAATCTACTATCTGTTTCAGCTTTCAGCACTCTCATTAATTTTTTGTCTCCATTATTCAAACCTTCTATACCACATGGTTCGAAGTTGACTCTGAAACTTTTTAATATATATATATATATATATATATAGCATTTGCTCACACCAAACATCATTTTAGATGTCTTATAGTGCAAGACCCAGAATGCAAAATACATAGTCATTAGTCAATAAGAACAATAGCGTAAATTAATGCATGTGTTCAGCAGACACTAGCTATAATAATAGTCGGTGACATTAAAGAAGATGTTTAGTGGTGGTGGAAGACTGGCGGTGTTGGAAGTCATGGGTAGTGATAAACAGTGAGAATTATCAATGTCTTCTCGTTAAAAGATTCTTCACAGTTCACACGGTATTAATGCATGTGTTCAGCAGACACTAGCTAAAATTAAGTCGGTGACATTAAAGAAGATGTTTGGTGGTGGTGGTGGAAGACTGGCGGTGTTGGAAGTCATGGGTAGTGGTAAACAGTGAGAACTATCAATGTATCTTCTTGTTAAAAGATTCTTCACAGTTCACACGGTATTTTATAGTGGTCAAGTTATACTCGCAATCATAGAAAAGTGTTACTGCAAGTTGATGGAGAACATACATGATTTTTGGCAAAGAAAATAATAAAACACACTGCTAATACAGAAAAACGTTGGAAAAATATGAAGACGCTGACACAAGTGGACAACTTGTAAGTGTAATGCAGCAACTTTTATTGGAGTTAGAAATTCTGAAATGGTCAGTCAAAGTCTTTGCATTTCTTCAATTATTATATCTTAAGTAGAAAGCTCTTCTCTTCGATTTTCAATTCCTTTACTTTTTTGTTTGATACATTTTTTATGGCCTCGCAAACACGATCTTTGAATAGATAATGTCTTTTCAATATAGTAATATATAAAACGGTAGTTTTTGACTTTTTGTTAACATTTTCTGTCCTCTTTTTATAAACTTTAGAAAAAAGCTTAGAGGACTTTGGAGTAGTGTTTGAGCTCTTCCACAGAGAGTGGGTCCGGTGTGTGGGACTCATCCTTTGTGTGAAAGTCTAGAACAGAGTATCTAAGAATTACCCTAAATTTTAGAAGACGTTTGGTTTGAAATATCTTTTAACATTTAAATTCTTTGTAATGTGATCGATGCTTGGTAATCTGGATGTTTGGGAATATAATTATTCTTATGTTTAGCTTTATTTGGAATCAAATAAGATTCTTGGGAATATGAAATGCTTATATTTTTAGTTTATTTATATTTATCTTATTAAAATTATCTATTTTTCCCAAAATCTCTTTTGGTTTGTAAATAGTAAACACAATATCAAGTCTTTTTTTGGTTTTAATAATCTTCCTCCAAATAAATAGTAAGAAACAAATATAAACTATAAATCGTGGTGAAATCAATAAAACTATAATATAACATTTTTTTAATAACCTGTGTAGGGTTGGGATTTGTGGCCCAAGCCCAAAACAATTAATTTGTAGAGTATGGGTGAAAGAGCTAGGTTAAGTATTGGATTGATAACAATGGATCACAACTTTCAAACACAAGCCAACATGAATTTACACGTAAAACCTGAAAATCCGAAGAGCTATACTATTGTGTATCTGATGAACAAAGGTCTTAGGGTTACAATCAAGTTCTCTCTTTCTCTCTTTTGTTCTTCCTCTCCCTTTTTCGTTAGGAGCTTCCTTCCTTTATATAGTCATCCTTCTCTTCATCTCCATCGTCCACTTGTTCCTCATCCATGAGTTTGCTTGAATATATGTCACGTAAAGCATCTTCTTTTAGCTCTGTGTGAGTAGCGATAGGTTAAGATGCACTGTTCAGGGGTCGTCTCCACATAAATGTAGCCAGAAAAGTTGCTGCAGTGCATTAAATACGGCGGTAGCAGCTTTTCCCTTAGATATTTCTCCATCCTTATCGTTTCACAGCATACTCAGAGCTTATCTTAATCAAGTGGAGTCCTCAGAATGTCATTTTGGCCTTTCACACACTCAATTGATTTAAAATATTTGTGTCAGAGGATTACAACCTCTTCGGACAGGAAATATCCTCTTCGGATTGTAATAATTCTCCTTTTTGAGGGTCCCACTTCCAGATGGGCCCTGCCTTTTCCATCTTCTTCTTCTCGGTCGCAAAATAGCTCTCCTATGGGCTTTCGGCCCATTATGTTGGGCTGGGCCTTTTTTCCCCCCACAACATGTATAATACAAAAATAATTATTTAAATTTTCATTTTATAACTAGTAATTTTTAGTTTTTTTTTTTGTTTTTTAAGGATATAGAGTAATGGGTAAAATTGCCAAGTGTATCTTCTTCTTTGAAAAATGCGCAATATAGTTCATAATAATTGAGCATTTATGAATCTTCAATTGTGTCTTTGTGGAGCTTATTAACAAGAGTTTGGTTTATCTCAAGTACTTTTTTAACTTGAATCTCTTTTCTTTTAATGAGAAACTGTCACATTATCTACTAACTAAATAAAATGTGGAGATTAAAACTCATTATCACTTGTCATTATATATTTAAAAAAAATGATACATTAAATTAAAAAAGTACTAAAAAGTAAACCAAACTCTATTAACAATATAGTTTTCCCATAAAAAGAAAAATAGTAATATATAGTTTTCATTTACTATCTTATTGAAAATTTTTTTCCCTCCACTTAGCCTTATTCCCTTCTAAGGTCTAAGGAATATGGATATCTTTAGTGATTAGTTCTGTAGTAATTATGGAACCCTATTTGGTCAAAATACCTAGTTGAAAAGCATTTAATGCTACCTGTCCCATAACGTTTTGAGAAGCTGTCCCATGACGTTCTGAGAAGCTGTCCCATAACGTTGATCTGGTATTTTGACTTCTATTTTGTACTTATCAAAATTCCAAAATGAAAATAGCGAAGTCTGTGATGGGTTGACTCTTCTGTATGCCGGTTAACGAGCCATTTCTTGTTATTGAAGACTCAATTATTTACAGTGTAAAATTGTCAAATGACCACGTGAATTTGACTTGCTGCTGGGTTTGTCATTATGTAAAGAAAAATCAAATTAAACAAGCATAATATTCTTCCTTTGCGGCTTTAATTGCGTAATTTAAATGATTATTTTATTTTAACTTTCGTCGTTTTCGATACAATTTTTTTACTCCAATAAACGAAATTGATAAAGCAAAACGAGGATTAAGATCACCCTAATATGCGTGTTAAGATCACCCTCTCCTACAAAAAAAAAAAAAAAAAGTTTCCAACCAAGTGAATTCATGTTACCTTTTCAACTTTTCTAGTAGTAGTAGACTTCTACTCCTAGTACAATTCTATATATAAAATTAATGAATCACACTTAGTAAACTTGATGAACTAGACAAAACCACTTGTAGAATTTTTTTATGTGTCAAGTTTTTTTCTTGAATAGTCAACTTAAGACTACATCTATGATATGTAGTCCACTGAAGAGTTTTTAGCAGTTAAAAGAATTGGATAGCTTGCTAAAAAGATGGTAAAAATAAAAAAGAATGTTTGATATCCATTGGTTTACTCATTAGTGGCTTTGGCATTGATCTTACCAGTTACAATAGCTACTGTTGAAAGAGTTTTTTCAGTAATGAACATAATTAAAAATCAATTACGCAATCAAATAGGAGATCAGTGATGAATGATTGCTTAGTCACATATATTGAGAAAGATATATTCAAGACTATTGAGTGTGAATAAATCATGTAGCGGTTTCAAAATATAAAAAATCGCCAAGGGCAATTGAGTAAAATAAGCTAGATGTGAAAAAATAAATTTAAGTTTACATTTTATGTTAGATTCTGTATAACAATTACGTAATCATATAGTTGTTTACTTATTTTGTTATTAATACCGATTAATTTTTTTAGATTAATTTTTTACTTCCAATCTTGTCTTTTAATCTTGCCCTCCCTGACCTAAATTCCTGGCTCCGCCACTGGTTAAGACAACAGTTTTTAGTTTTTAAAAAATTATGTATGAGTGAAAAAATATATGAAAATGTGTGTAATGTTGTTTAAAACCTAAAAACATGTATTTAGACACATGCAAAGAACTTTAAAGATGCAATTTTAAATCTCAATCATTGAATTAAAAAAGGCAAAAATACTATTATGGTTTCTATATTTTAGAGTTACAGTTAATTTGGCTCTTACATTTTGATAGTAGTAAATTTGGTCTCTATTATTTTTAACTTACAATCAATTTGGTATCTACCGTTAACTCCTTAATAAAAAAGTCTACATGGCAAACAGTGTACACAATTGACAAACTTCATGCCTTTGTGTCTTATAAAATAATAATAAATTTTTTAATCAACATAAAAAATTGCCACATCAAAATAAAAAAAAAAGAATTAATTCCTCAATTTTTTTAATAAAAAGCCTTATGAGTTAATTTAATTGACTTAATTCTCTCACGTTCTTTTTTTTTTTTTTTTTAAATCACTTTCTTGGTAATCAATCTTTAATTCATTTTTCTGATGTTTATCCCCCAAAAAAAATTTGTAATTCTTTTTTTTTTTTTTTCCTTTTCTTTCTTCCACTTTCTGGGTA
This sequence comes from Quercus variabilis, assembly GCA_030445155.1. Lineage (NCBI taxonomy): Eukaryota > Viridiplantae > Streptophyta > Magnoliopsida > Fagales > Fagaceae > Quercus > Quercus variabilis. The sequence goes on from CP129456.1 coordinate 8,610,774, forward strand.
ACCAAACACAACATCCTCCTTGAAAACTCCACAAATAACCCAAAAAATAACGTCCAAATATGTGAATTGAAATTCAAAACAAAACCCATCACTAATAGTAGCCACAACCCATCTCCAACCAAAATGAAACTCATCACTAATAGCAGCTACAACTCATCATTAAAAGATACACATCACTTCTACCATCACCAATTAATTCTAACAGTAGCAGTGGCAATGGACTCCAATCCAATAGTGCATTTTGTTAAATCACCGATTGTCTCAAAAGTTTACACTATTAGGATATGGTGAATTTAAATAGTTAACAACATACTTCTAACACCCACTCACACATGTGGGTCAAGACTACCTTTTAATAGTTGAAGCCTAGCAAGTGAGAATTTAAATGGGCGGTAGAGTGGAGGAGACATAGATCAAACTTAGGACTTTCTACTCTGATACTATATTAAATTACCGATTGTCCCAAAAGTTTAAACTATTGGAATATGGTGAATTTAATTATTTAACCACTTACTTTTAACACATCTCCGATGACCTGAAGAAACTCCTCAATGGCGACAACTTTTGCAATCCTTGTTGGGTGGTTGAGTCATGCAACAACTAATTGGCGCCACAGAGGTTTGGTCTTGTCAGTGGTTAGATTGCTGCAATGGTAAGGTAGAGGGAGTGGAACAAGTGGTTCAAGCTCTTCCCACCATCGTTGGTCAAGATGGGAATTGCTGTTTAAATTGTTTTTTATTTTGGCCATTTCTAATCTAGATATTTACTATTTTTTTCTCCTTTTTTGATAAAATCTGGATATTTACTTGATTTGTGGTCATTATGATTTAGATTTAGGGAGTTGTTTCTGGGTTATTCTCCTTTCAGTTTGGCTTTCCATATTTCCATGAGAGAGAGAGGACTTTGGGTTTGAATAAAAATCAAACCCAGCAATTTCGATTGAAAAACAAACCCACTAAACAATGGTTTTTTTTTTTTTTTTAAATGTTTGTATTTTGTTTGGTTGCCAAGGAAAGAAAAGAAAAGAAAGTGTGATTCTTATTATTTTTTTCCTTTTAAAAAAATTATAATTTCATATAAATGCTGATGTAGAATTTTTTTTACGTTAATTAAATTTGTTTAATATTATTTTGTAAGCCATGTAGGCATGAAGTATGCCAACAATGCACATTGTTTGACTCGTAAAAATTTTCGTTAGTGAATTAACGACAAAAACCAAATTGACTATTATCAAAATATAGAGACCAAATTGATTGTGACCCCAAAATATGAGGACTAAAATGATATTTTCGCCATTAAAAAAAATGAAAAAATAAAAGTAAAAAAGTAAGAATAGTAAAAAATTGCTATAAGAGAGAGGAGGTTAATTGCATGATGCAATTATATGTTACAAGTACAACGAATCTCAATCAGCAAAACATGACCAAGAAAACAGAAGTGCCAAAATATTTTGTAGTAATTTCTTTTGGATTATTATTCTATTGCTAGAAAGAAAGAGGTGCCAAAACAAAGTCCTTTATCACGGGATAGGATTCTAATTTCTAATACGAGGAAATGGCCACGAAGACTTGAGCATTTGTCATAACGATATGTACAAGAAATTAAGTCAGCATTGGTTTATTGTGTGTTTCACATTACATTGGAAAAAAAGAGCCTTCTCAACTCTTTGGCCTACCATACCTTTTCAATTTTTTGTTTTCAATTATTTATATTGTTGAAAAGTTCTTTTTACAATCACATGGTACAATTTTATTAGACAACCTATGTCACTTCAACATTATTCTTCAAAATAAAGAAATAATGGTATTGATTAAATTCCTATCAAACTACATGATTTGAGCTCATGGCTCATAAAGTTCTTTGCTGGCTTATAGTCCACATTTTTCTCTACACCATGTAATGGGCTCGCGCTCAAAATATTTCCGGACTTCATGAATTGGATTTGATTGATTAATACTTTATATTGAAATGGATGAAAAGTCAAATTTTTTGGCAATTTCTTATCACAAGTGGATGAATCAAGACAACTTTGAATCAAAGCTATTGAAGCTAACATTCTTGATGGGATAGCAAAAATTACCATCTCTGGTTTGTTCATAGGGGTCATCCATGAGCCAAAGGCCAAATATTTAGGTAGGTCGTCTACGAACAAAAGAGTCGTCCATGAACAAAAGAGTCGTCCGTAGGCAAAACGCACAAACGACCACATAACACTTGTGGAATTTTCAAGAATGGATCTCCTCACGTGTCTTGAAGATTCGAACTACAGAATTCTAGAGCGAGAACCAAACCCATATTCATCGCCACAAATTCCTCAAAAATGCTCAACTTTCTTTAGTGGTTGTAACTTCTATAGCCGTTGAGGAAGTTATGTCAGAACTCATTAATTTCCACAAATCCTCTGGAAGTTACTAAATCAATAACCGCTCTAAGTTTCTCTATATAAAGACTGGCTTGTATCAAATCAAGGTAAGTTTTTTTCCTAACATTACTCCCCAAAAGTTGGAACTTGATTTTCAAGAGAGAAACTAACTTTATCATCGGAGGGGACTTGGCCGGTCTACCCCAGTCGCCTTTTGATAGTGTATTCATTATTGTAGGCCTTCGCAACAACTATTAGCCCATTGAAGCCGGAGTATTTAGTCTACTGATTTTGTATAGCATCAATTCTTATTTTCTTTACATAATGAATTGGACTTGTAACAAACCGTGTTTCCTCCATTCACAAAATGGGCTTAAAGCACAAATATTGCTACTTCACGTTCATGGAATAGGTTTAAAACCCAACTTTTAATACTTCACGAGATGGGTTCAAAGCCCAAATATTTTTATTTTATAAAGTGGGCTCACCCATGTGCCACTTGCACCATTGATTGAGCTTAAGCCCATATCTTGTACTTTAATAAATCAAGGCTCATGGCCCACATTCTTCCTTTCATATCTCAAAAAATGGAATTCCACAATAAAAACCCATATTTACACAAAATTCAAAGGGAAAATGCCTAATCATAGTTGTCAAAAAGTAAATATTTTTTTTTTCATTTTTATTGTATTGTGAAAATGCCATTTATATCTGAAAATGCCATTCAAAGGGAAAATGCCTAATCATATTTATTTTATTTTTTTCATTTTTATAGTAAGACACACAAACACCATATAAAGTTTAATTTAAAAAACAAGTAGAAAAACGTGGGCTCAAACACAAAATTAAATTGTTTGAGTTTGAGCTACTAAACTACAAGGTCACAAAATCTGTACACATATTTTGACTTTCAATTTAGTCTCAAAGACAGCCCAACTCAGCAAAGCCCATCTCGCAAAAGGACAACAGAGTGAGATTCAAAAAAAAAAAAAAAAAAGAAGAAGAAGAAGAAGAAAAAGCTACAGAAATTGAGTAAGATAGGCTTTTAAGAAGCCCAATGACCACCAAACAAAAAAACCCCATTGATCATTTACTCGAAAGTTAAACCTGTGTACGTAATTAAACAAGTGGAAGAAAAAAAGCAAGTAGAGTTAGGCTATTTTTGAATGGCCCAGCCCATTATCTCTTTATAGTAAAAACCCCTCAGCCGCCGACTTTTCTCTTTTTCAGTTTACCACCGGTTGAAGAGAGCTGCCGCCGCAGAAATTCAGACCCGTTTCTCTCTTCTATCTCCCAATGGAACAATTATTTGACACCGCAGAGAAAAAGGTAACACCCCCATTTACTCTCTCAATCACTTGCTTGTTCTTTTGCTTTGACAAACTGTTTATAACTCACCCCAACTAGTATATATGTGGTTGCGTTGTGTTGTGTTGTGTTGTGTTTCAGTTTTGGTGAAGTGTTGTTATGTTTGTTGCAATATGTGTTTTCAACATATGCATAATGCCCATATAAAAAAAAATTGTTTTTATTTTGTTTTCTAATAATATGAATGTAAATAGGTCCTTATTGAAATGGTGAAGTTGGCCCAAAAACAAGGAATGAAGGGTACTAAAGGAGATTGGAAGGACTTCTTAAGAGTTCATGATAGGAAGCTTGGGAGTAGCTTGAGTGATCCTACCAGGAGGTCCAATGATGTTTTGGCTGCTTTTCTTAAGACTTTTGTTGAAGAAAATCATCTCAAGGTAGTTTTTTTTTTTTTTTTTTTTTGAATAAATATTTTTCTTTACTACTTGTAATTGAGATTTTATAAAGACTTGAATTTTATTTTTTTTCCCTGTTTTCAGTTTTTTGCTAAAGTAATGCAATGCCATTTAAAGCGTGACGTAGTGGGGCAATTTACAAACATATCTCCAGATAATGAAATACCTGAGCAGGTATGGTTTAGTTATCCCTTGAGGCTTTGAAGAATGCATTTTTGCTATTCTACTTATAGTCTAGTACTTGTGTACTTTTACTAATTCTCTTTCTGTGAAAATGTAGAAGAAAAGGGTTCTGTGCACCAATATCTGGTGGGTTGGGTTTTTAGTCGTAGTAGGACACTTGGGTTCATTTGTTTCAGCTTATTTTCATCTTGAAATGGGATGTATAGCTTTTTAAAACATCACCTATTTCAAGGTATGGCTGTATACTTTGCCGATGAGCTCTAGCTCAACTGGGTGCTTGTTTAACTTAGCAATAATTATATATGGTTATAGATGTACTTTTACACAATAAACAAACTAGCCTCAATAAACTGATGAAATGAGTTCATTCAAATGCACGCTTTGTCTGGTTCATATTTTATGAATTCCTCTTCTTTTATTATTATTTGTCTGATTAAATATGTTTTAATTTTGGTTAGATGCCTAGATTGGTAGCTTTTTCATGCTTCCCAGGTCATGGTTTGATAAGCTTTTCCCCCTGTTATAATATGCCTGTCATATTCCTGGTATTTAGAAAACTCTCATTTGTTTAAAGTTCTAAACTGGTATGCAAATGTGGAAATTAAGCTTTTATTTATTTATTTTAATGTTCTTTGCTTGATTTTGCAAAAAAACCCTTCAATGAAATTATATGATGTTGATACTAAAAAAACTTGGTTGTAATTATTGTGTCCATTTCAAAGCACTTATTCTATATCAACAATGTATTGTCCAAATTAACCACGATAGTATCATTTATTAATTCCATGATTAGTGGCTGAATGACTACTAGATTCTGTTTTAGTTTGCTATTATTCTCTCATTACATATAAGGCTTAAGTTATCATCAAATTTCCAGACACAAGTTATTCTCTTGCATTCTCCCTTTCTTTTTCTTTCTTTTTTCCTGTAACTTTAAATTGAATGTTCTTTGCTGTTTGGTATATCTTGATAACTTGTGACACTGGCAGTGCAGAGACTGGTTCGTTTAACTCTTGAACACCCTCAGTACTTGCTGGATTATTCGTTCCCATCAAATGATGAGGTTTGTTATCATAATGTTTGCTTACTTTTCCTACTTATTAAAAGTTATTAAAAAAAAAAAAACTTTACTCCTTTTTACTTTTCAAACTATTTTTTATGCACTTCTTTCATATTAAAAAGGTCATTTTCGGGCTTTCCTACAGCACCTATTTTTCATTATTACCTTTCTTAGGTAATCTCAGTTGCTGCATTTACTTCCTATACATTCCTTATTGCTAACTATAGGTACATTATGGTCAAAATAGCTTAGGGAGCAAAGATGAACTATATAAATGCTAATTTAAATATTCTCTGGCATGGAATATGCTACTGTGACAATTGATAATCTTGAAAAGAAAGTGTAAGCTGATGTGACCAGAAGCCCCTTGAAGCATGTTTTCTTTTTGAGTCTCTAAGAAGAGCTTTGCTGTTTGACCCTATACGTTTTTATATTAAATAGGACTAGACAGGTGTTTTAAGATGCATTATTTATATAATGAATACAAAAACATAAAAGTTAAATTATGTTGTGGTGTGCAAGTATAAAAATAGTTTCACACAATGAGGAACTAATGTTGCTATCAAGTTCAAATGTAGCTTGGTTTCCTGATAACTTGTGGGATATGTTGAAGCAGGGATGGGTGATTACAAAGCTTCTTAAAAAATCCAAGGTTATGAGATCAAATGCAATGGTTGCTGTTGACTGTGAGATGGCTCTCTGTGAAGATGGCACTGAAGCTTTAGTGAAAGTTTGTGCTGTGGATCGCAATTTGCAGGTATTATTTAATTCGGCTTGTGTTCGTTCTCTTCATACAATAGTAATTCCCATTGTTCCACCTCTCTTTTCCCTAGGGAAAAGAATACTCTTCACTTTGGCTAGCTTGTTTGACAGTTTCTAGACCTCTCGAAGGGTCCTATTTGTACAATCTTTTCTAGTGAGTTTGTATTGTGCAGGTGAAACTCGATGAACTTGTAAACCCAAATAAAGTCATTGCAGATTATAGAACTGATATAACTGGGGTTAGTGCAAGAGATTTGGAAGGAGTTACTTGTTCATTGGCGGATGTACAGGTACATTAGGTTGGATTTCACACTTTTTGGGATCAGTTCTTTATCTAATATATTTTGGTGCATTTTGTAGAAATCCATGAAGAAGCTGTTATCAAAGGGAGCAATTTTAGTAGGCCACAGTTTAAACAATGACCTGAAAGGTAAGATAAGCATGATAACTAGATATTGGAGTTCCTCTCTCCCTCTCTCATGACAACTGAACCATCATTGTCTTTTTGAATTTTATGCAAGGTAGTTATTCTTTTTTGCATTCGTGTAATTATTATTGTGTTGATTGCAGCACTAAAGTTAGATCATGCAAGAGTAATTGATACCTCCCTTATCTTTATGGGTTTGGATGGACCTATCAATAGAAGACCATCTCTGAATAATTTGTGCAAGGCAAGTTCTTAATGTGTTATTCCTACTTTATGTATTAGTCAATTATTAATTAAGGTAGGATATGATTGGAAAAAGGATTCTCTTTTGGCATATCATTTTGAGTAATGGGCAATCCGCTGTGGGCTGTTTCAGTTATAGTTAATTGTTCCATTTGTTTTTGACAGTCTGTATTGGGCTATGAAATTCGAAAGAAGGGTGCCCCGCACAATTGTTTAGATGATGCATCTGCTGCAATGAAACTTGTTCTTGCTAAGATAGAGAATGGTGTTGATAATGCTACTCCCTTGGTTCAAGAGGATGTAAGTTGGACACTAAATTCTTGGTGATTTCTAATTCCTACCAATGTGATCCTGCTGATTCACAATCTTTGAATAAATTATCTATAGGTACCTAATTCTGAAATGGCAAAGCTATTTCTCCACAGGATACCAAAAAATGTGCCTACTGAAGAATTACATAAAGTCATTCCTGGAGACTTTACAATTGAGCTCAAGGTTGAGTATATCCTGTTGCTATCTGAACTTTTCTTTAGAAGATATTGGTTGAGCTTATGATTGCCAGAATGATGTTTATGTTTCACATGTCATGATATTTGGAGTCATCGTATGATAGATCGTGATATATATCCTGTTCCCGAAAAAGAAAAGAGTTTTTAAATCTATTTTGGCACCTGTTCACAAAAATATATTTGAAATTCCAAACCATTGAACCATGTGACTAGGGCTGTTGGTGGGCGGTTTAGGTTTAGATCTGTTGATCATGTGGACACCAACTATATTGCTATCCCTAATCTTACACCATCACTATATGGGTTTAAGAGTTGGGTCATGTTTATCAGCAAATCTGCATTAATCTACATCCAAGCCTGGATCCAGCCAAGCCAATTGTATATTTTGTATGTTTTCAAACTAGCAATCAATTGATCAATTTTTTGAGATAAATTGTTTCTCATCATTAAGATTTCCATGGTAATTTTTTTTTTCATATTTGATTAATTTTATATCATTTGATTGAGGGGATAGGTCACACAATTTGTTTAACTATTATCAGTGTAGTCAAAGGAGAGTCAGGTGCTCACTTAGGCTAGACAGGGCACTTTTAGTTAGCGTTGTAAACAGAGACTTTAAGGATCTTGAGAATAAAGAGAGAGAAGGAAGTTCTGTAATCTGGAAGAAAAGGGTAGCTCCATACTTAATTTAATTTAGTGGGTGTCTCTTTCACTTGCTTTCTTCTCTCCCTCACCTCTCTTTCCTTCTGTACCAATTTAGTAACAGTTATTTATTTATTATTTCAATCATGTAATCTTTTAGCTTAAAAAGTTGTTTTCTTTTTCTTTTTTGAAAATTTTTATATAAGATTATTGTAAAGTCTATTCTTAGATTAATTAATAGAGCCTCTTAATAATTTTAAAAATTCAAACCATGCCTAGTAAGTGTTAGATACCTATGATTTGAGTTTATTATATGTATAGTATTAATAACTATATTTAGAGTTTGGCGCCTTGCTTCACTCAAGTGAGTACCTTTTTGGTGCCTCACAACTCATGTGATACAAGGATTTTGCACCTTAAGGCTGCCTTTTGCCTTTTGACTACAATGACTATACATGAAAAACATTTTTTTTTGTATCAAACTATGGAAGGTGAGAGGAGATTTTAAACTCGCATCAATTACAGATAGTTAATTTCTGATTTAGTGTATGTGCTTAAAGAGGAAAGAGGTGAATTATGTTTCGAACAAACAATCCTACTCGTGCTTGGCACAACTACCTGACGGGTCCTTAGATGGAAGCATACTAATCCAAACACAAGCAGTAGCTTAATCATATGTTTTGTAAGCAGGTTAGGTAGAAATAGGAAAACTGCCCCCATTTGATGGAATGGCACACGAATTCAGATAAGATTTCATGATGTGTGACTGGCAGCCTGGAACTCTCTGCTTGCCATGCATTTCTCGCACTGTTTAGGCTGATTCACTTTATATTCAACCCAATTTACATGCTTCTACCACACACTCATGCACAATATCAAAGTTTCCCCTTGTATAACTTCTCTCTCTCTCTCTCTGGGGAGAGTTGGGGGGGGGGGGGGGGTTGTTTGGTAAGTTTGTAACTAGGATCTACCCCACTCCATTCCTTGGCCATGTTTGTGTATCCACTCTCCCCCCTTCTACTTGTAAGGTTCTAATGTGGTGTATGCTTTTCTGGCAGCCATCTAAAAAGATGCAAGAAGATAAATCTTCTTTGTTTCTCATCTTTAAGAACTCACAAGAGGCACATCAAGCATATGAAAAAGTCAAAGGCAGCCAAGAAAAGGTATATACAGTGATCTTTTTCAACTTACTATAGTTTACCTGCCTGGCATCCCTATCATATGTTTTTATTTATTTATTTATTTTATTTTTTATAAATGATAAGTAATGGGATTTTATTGAAAAAATGGATTACTTCATGCTTGCAATGATGAACACAAAGTAAACTGAAATGATAACAATTGAATTATGCACAAAAGTCTAAAGATTCTTTGAAATCTAAAAGGGAATTGCAATTATCAGGAGGAAAAAAAAAAAAAAAAATCTAAAAGGGAATTGCTATTTGTAAGACCCCACACCCGAGACCACAGAACAACATTGACTCCAATAGAGCCTTTGATCTTTCTGTATCTTCAAAAATGCAACTATTTCATTGTGTCCACAACTGCTACATCACACATAACAGGTCAAGGTTCCAAATCTATGATGAATGCTTCCCAAACCAATTCCTCTGCTCAAATAAAAGATCTTCGACCCTCCTTGGTAACTACCCAATCCCAAAAGTTCAAAAGACTATGCTTCATAAAACATATGCAACATCACAATGGATCAACTAATGATTCCTTGTCTCTCCATTGCACCAACACATGCAACGCCAACCAGCTGACGAGAAACCTCTCTTGATAAGATTATCACACGTAAAAGCTCTTAAGCTGCTGTCCAATCAAAGAATGAGACCCTTTTTGGGGGCCTTTCTGTTTTGTTTTGTTTGTTAATTTTAATTAATTATTAGTAAAATCCTCTTTGGGGCCTTAACACACCAAATACTTTTCCGAGGAAAAGAATTAGTAGTGGCACCTTGGATAGCCTTGTATTAATAGCAAACATCAAAAGCATCAGTCCCTTCTAATCTTCATCTCATTTGTCACGCCCCTCCCCCCTAGGGGTATTCAAGTATAAAAGATATAGGAAAGAATTCACAGACTCCATTCCCAATCATGAAAACCATTGTGGAATCTCACACTCCAACTCCAACCCTCCCTATCCAATGGGCTATCCAAGAGTGAAATAATTAATGCATTTTTTGTCAACCGAGCATGCGAACTTAGGGTAAAAATCCTTTAGAGGACAATTCCCACACCATATATCATGACAAAACTATACTCGTATATATGCCTTCCCCCACTGCGGTATATCCTGAAAAAAAAAAATCCCATCCTGCTCTAATACTCCTTCCTAAGTTAACACTCCTGAGTCCCTTGAACTGACTTTGTAGTCCATCCGCTCCTGTTTTAAAACTTTGAGAACTTGATTTTCTGTTATAGTAAGATTTAATGTTTATTCTTGTTACATAAAATGATGAGATTATTATCATGAGGAGGCAATTCATTGTCTATTTAGGCACTTACAGCATTTTTCGTTCCCTGCCATAAGATCCCAAATTAATGCACACTTTTAAGGATTTCATGCTTGTGCATTCATGCTAGAGAGAGAAGCCTATTTTTTGGATACATGGCTGACTGTCTGGTAAAACATGTCTTGTTATCCTGTATTATGTTAGGATTCGTGGGGACGGCCACAGAAACTAGTCAAACATAAGCTCACCACAGGTATATTAGTTAGTTTTTATGTCCGAAAAATGGCAAACGATGATTCCCTTGGCCAAATATCATCCAAGAGAGCTTTCCAAGATGAGGAGATCTCAGGTGCATCCAAGAAACTGAAGACCAATCAAAAGACTGAAGAGGACTCTTCAAATCAGTGTTGTGATCACTCGGAAGAGAGAGAAGGATTGAAGCAAGAGCTGAGCAAAGGGGAGGTGGCAGATTCAGATCACTGTTGTGATCATCTGAAAGAGATTGAAAGGTTGAAGCAAGAATTGAGCAAAAGGGATTTTCAAATCATTACTCAGGACAAAATGATAGGCGATCTTAAAAAGAAACTGACCTCTAAACATGTAAAACGTCACTAAAAAAAAATTGTTGGGTACGATTTGTTAGTTGAGGCGTGCAGTGAAGACATCAACAGGTCACTTCTTTCTGCAGACGTTTGTGTGGAATTTGATTTATATTGAGGAATGAGCAAAGCAAATAGATATTTAAGAGGTGTTTATATCTCCCAAATATATTTGATTTAAGTTTTTGTTTGTTTGTTTTGTTTTTGTTTCTGTATTTTTATCAATGGAGATTGGTTTGTCTTCTACTTTTTGTTCTACTTTTAGTGAAGTACAAGTTTATTTAAAATAATCTAATTGTTGCATGGTGTGATTTCTGACAGTTAAAATGTTGTCTTTCCTTGGAACTATTTTTTAAGAGATAAAAGTGGCAGAACTTTATTGCTAATTAAGAATTAATTACAAGAAAAAACGAAGAAAAAACCAAGAGTATATGTTGGGAGGAACAGGAACTAGACTATGAGAAAAATTATAACCAAGACCAATCCAAAATCTTTTGAAAAAAACCCCATACAATCTTTGCAAACACTCCTATGAGAAAACCAATACAAGCTGATGGACACTTTTATGCTCTCCAAGAAGATAATGGGCCTTGAGCCAAATAGGAGGAAAACCCATGTAAAGATCCAAATATCCAATAGGTTGAGTCAAATTTGGGCTAGAAACTCCCTCCAAGGGCTTTAATGGATCTAGCCTGGTGTGATACCCATTAATGTAGAGATGAAGAAAAACGCCACCAAGGGCAGTGAGAGAACTACGAAGGGGCCTGAATAGCCATATAAAAGGGTTGAGAACTCATGGTAAAGCTGTGAAGGACTCTCTTTCTCTCTCAAAGAAATCTATACCTAAAAAAGCCCTTTGGTTCGTTCTAGAACTAACAATTCAATAGCCCGAAATACAGTATAAACATTTAAAAAAAAAAAAAAAAAAATCTTACAAGATATGAATAGGCATAGATGCACGATCAAAGTTAAATTCATTTACTTTTAATGAATGGACATAAATTAGGGTTAAGATCGGTTTAATTTAGCCAGGGTTGGGGTGAAATTTTGCATCCAACCTAACACATTGGTTTTGTTTGCATTTCCAATTAGATCTACGATCGGCCAAAAAAAAAAAAAGACATTTTCAATTAGATCAATATTATATACATACTTGGGCCCAAAAAAAGAAAAGAAAAGAAACTAGGTATAGAAGCCATAATCAAACTAGATCTATACAAATATCACATTTTAAAATGCCTAGAAAATCCAAGCAAAACAATAAGAAGGTCAATTGCAAATTGTACCCTTTAAGTTTAGGGTCATTTTGATTTTGTTCTCTTATGTTTGAACAATTGAATTTTTGTTGCTAACCTATATAGTGTTTTGATTTGAGTTCTTCCATCCAAGTTTGTTACTTAGGTGATCGTTAAATGACATCTTAGCTTAAAATGATGTATTTTATTGACAACTACCCAATTAAAATCCCGATCGTTGCTCAAAGCTCCCAAAATTCTGCACCCTATAGGTTGAAAAAATCCACACCCAAATCTCAACATGAGAGAGACAGAGATAGAGAGAGAGAGAGAGAGGAAATATTGGAGAATCAATTTTTTTGATAAATATTAATAATTGTTTTATTTGTTGACTTGTATTTAAAAATGATTTGACATGTTTTAATTGGACTAGTTAAAATTCTTGTAAACTTATGGCACTTACACCTAGCTTGAATTAATGTCCTATATAACATTAGAAACCAAATTCACTAATCCAATCTTGTTTCCCTAAGATGAAGATGGGTCTTCTTCTTCTTTCACCTTTATCAATAAAACATCATTATTTAGCCGCCAAAAAAAAAAAAAAAAAACAATTAAAACTATTTTTATATAAAATTGTAGCAACTACAAGCATACTATTCTAATTCTAAGGTAACCAGAGAGCGTGTGGTGTCTTTGTTAACTGTCCAGAGGTCTTTAATAAAATTTAGTCACTTTTTTCAGCAAGTTCTTTAAGTAATTTGAAGAATGAGAGTACAACAAGAAGAACAAGAACTTATAGGTTGATGAAGTGCAAATCGTTAGTATTTGTGAGTGCGTCCAGATAGAGCTGTGTCCTTCTGTGTGTTCTGCAAGTATAGGAAAATGGCTCTCTCAAGGTGGTCACCGGTGTGGTGTCTGCCACAATGCCTTCGATGTCAAAGTTAGTACAAGGAAATCTTTTGAGAATAATAGAATATCAGAATAATTGTGAGTGATTTTAGGTGTATCTATGTACCTAGTATGTAGCTGATTGAGGCATATATATATAGCTTTGAGGTTCCTAGCCGTTGGGGGCTTTAACTGTGGCTTTAGTGCCCTTTTTGTAATGCCTCAAGGCTTATGAATATGGGTTTTGATAAGGCTCCAATGGTCTGCCAACTGTTTGTAACCGCCCTGGGCATTGAATATTCTTATTAATGGTCCTTCTGTCTTCGTCTGTGTCGCATCGAGGTGGACGAGTATGTTTGATGATATCGTTTTGATAAATTGAGTTCGTCAGTCCCATCATAGGTTTTTTTTTTTTTTTTTTTTTGAGAATCCAGTCCCATCATAGGTGAAAGTCATATACGCACCCTAAAAGTATCCAAGATAAAATAAAAATAAAGCATTTAACGAGGGGCTCATCCTTTTGATAAATGTCTTTATCTTTTTAAATTTTCTTTCACGTTGGTGTCATAGTTTGGTCACGCACTTTGTTTTCCCAGAACAACAAAAACAATACAAGAGTAAGTACATTTTTGTACTAAAGTATAAATTCTATTGTTGTCGAATCAAGTATAATTAAAATTAATCTATAGTACATGTGGTATTACCCTTACTGTCATGTGATATAAGATCAATAAGTCTATGACTCTATATCATAAACCTTTTTTTTATTCGGCTAAAAATAAATAAAAATTTCCTCTAACCTCACTTTGGACCTAGATCCATACACTTGTCAGCAACCATAAGGACAAGAGCTCGGATCTTGCCCTTTTTTTACATCCAGTCAATTGATCTTTTTTGTATCAATGACAATGAGGCCACATTTAGCCAGCAAGGATATAGAATAATCCCTTAATATGTGGTTTAAAAAAAAAAAGTATAGAATTTTTGGAGAAGATAAAGGGTACGGACTTGGCCTCTTGTCAATTATTTAATTTCTTCTCCCAAAAAAAAAAAAAAAGTTTAATTGAGGAGAAGTTAAAATTAATGTAGAACTTAATTTATGTCAATGTTCTTGACGACAATGGCATATGTGATTCAGTCTTTTCCTTGTTATAGGTGAAATTCATTGAACTTTGGGCTAAACAACCAGAATTAGAAACTGAGGGTATATGATTTTCTCCATTGACCAGTTAACAACTGCGTATATTTAGCTAGATATTGGTACCACAATTATTAAAGTTGGGAAATAATTATCGGACAATTGTCGTGAAATAAAAAATTTAGGGAATGAATTTCGCTTACATAAAAAATAAATTAATATTTTAGCCGGATGATAAAGAATAATTGTTAGGGTTTTAGACTCTAGTTGTCTTAGATTTAATTGATTTTTAACTAAATAATTAATTAGATTAATTATGCGATAGATCTGATTTAAACAAACATCACACATTTACAAATTACATGAACACCAAGAGTGATGATGTAGGAAAACTTTTGAAATTGTAACTTCAAAGTAAAAAACTTGGGAATGAATTAACCTAAACAATCCTCAAGGCAACATTTCACTAATAGAATAGAAATTTGTACAATAGACTTAACTCTATATCCATTGCTACCTTATGTAGTACTTACTCACGTGACTACACATAGTTTCAAATCCACAAACTCTTTTACTGTGAAACTGTTGCACACAAATTCTTCAGTTTGTAACTTTGAGATCTCCACTCAAAGGTTTTAGATCAGCAACTGTGGTTAACTGATTTCTTTATGGCTTTATACAAGATCTACATTATGGCAGCTATAACACCATGTTGATCCTTTTGCATGTGCTCTAGATCTCTCACGGGCTGAATAGATGGAGACTTAGATCTACTTTGAAAGTCTCCAGTATAGTGGGATTGAGAGAAACTTGGTTATATAAACCCTAGCTACACATATGGTGATTTCTCTCTAAAAAGCTTCCCTAGTTATAGCTTATGATGTCCTTTAAATAGCATAACAGATGGATCATGAATCGGGCTTGAAACGAACAAGTTATGAGTTTTTTGCGTTTCAGATTTTTGCTGATATCGCAATTTTGATCGGTTGAGCCAAATGTTGAACTGATTGAAACTTGTTTTCTTACTCTGAACTTGATTAATTCTTTCTTGATCTGAACTTGAGTCTTTGTCTTGGACTAAAAATACACATTTAATACACTCAAGACTCACCAAAAACACTATAAATGGATTACATTTGATCACGGTTTGCCAACGTAAAAATATAGACTTTACAATAATCATCATAAAACGAACACTATAAATTAGAATTCTATTGTATAAGAAGAAAAAAAGTGAAATTTTATACAACGAATACCATAAATTGAAATTTTATTATAAATGTTCACATCACCTGGGGAAATTTCCAACAAAACTCTGTAACTAATGCAAAAGGTCATATTACCAAAGTTTTAATTCAAGACACATAATGTCTGGAAAAAAAAAAAAAAAATTCTAGACACATGATTATCCCAACCTCTGAAGCTTGGTAAGGACAATACGATACTTATAACGTCAGCTAGAAATTTTCTCAACTAAACTATTTGTCAACTTAAAAAAAAAAAAAAATTGTCTCCTTTTCATTCTTTTAATTTAAAAGTCGTAAACATATATAAAATTATCGTTCATGACCCTTTCATGAGTAATAAATATATATAATAATGCTAACAAATTTATAATCTTACCTCTTCAAGCTGTACTTTCTATCAGGCACGGGTTTCTAACTTCTAATTGGATATTATTACAAATAGCAAGGTGGACAAACAATCTGCTCTTTTTTATTTATATTTTTAAGAAAACAAAAAAATACGCTTTGGCTATGTTGATAGGAGAGAAGCGAAATATATAAACTATACTCTTTATATGCAACTTTTGAGTCATAATTTTTATCAAAATTTCGAGGCCATTAAAATTGGTGGATTCATGTGAAAATAGTTATTTATTACTTACGGTCAATTTTATCAAGTTGTGACAAAAATTGTAACAAATGATACGGTAGTACAAGAATGGAACAAATATCCTTTGGCTATGTTGATAGGACATAAAAAAACATATAAAGTTATAATCTATATGATATGCTACAAAAGTTGAAAGGGGGGTGGATGAATTGGGATTTAGAAAGGCTAAGAGCATTCTCATCAAGGTTTGTAAAATTTTTAGCATATACCACCTTAAATCCTAAAATTTTAGCTTTTAACGACTCATTTTACAACATACCCAACATCAAACATTCTATATTTTTTAACATCTCATTTAAATATATATATATATATATATATATTTTATTTCTTTATTCTTCAATTATATTTCTTTCTCTCTTTTCCTCTCTGTCACTCTCAACCCACCCCATCCACCACCAACAGTAAAAAACACCAACCCAGCAAACCCATATCCATTCTAGCTACCACCACTGGAAAAAAAAAAAAAAAACACTTGCAGATGCAGAAAAACCCATGGAGACCCACAGATATTCACCACAAAACCTAGAAAACAACAGCATACACAAAACCCAAAATCGGTGACCAACGGAGACCCACAGATTCACCACAAAACCCAGAAAAACAACAACATCCACCACCAGAGATTTGAAGACAACACCACAAAACCCAAAATCGGACCAAATCTCAGCCACCACCGGAGATTCCAGAGAAGAAATCAAACCGAATCTCAGCCACAATCCACCAAATCATCCATCAATCGGAGCAAATCTCAGCCATGATCCACGATCCACCACCACCACGATCCATCGGTGAGAAGAAGAGAGAGAACCGGTGAGAAAAGAGGAAAAAAAGAGAAAAAAAAAGCACACAACCATGCCTGTCGACCCTTAACGCTGATGCCCACGCCGGCCAAATCCATAACCTACACAACCACTGCCGAATCAACCATCAAATCACAAACTAAAAAAAAAAACCATTGCG
The DNA here is from genome assembly GCA_030445155.1 of Quercus variabilis. NCBI lineage: Eukaryota > Viridiplantae > Streptophyta > Magnoliopsida > Fagales > Fagaceae > Quercus > Quercus variabilis. The sequence continues at coordinate 8,627,903 of CP129456.1, forward strand.
ATAGAGATTGGCTTTTCTTGATGCTTTGGCCTGGGTTTCGTCGGAGAGGGAGGCAGAATGCCTTCGGGTTTTTTTTCGCTTCTCCAGAGAGGAGACTGCGGAGGAGTGAACGATGAGTAGAGGATGAGGGAGAGAGAGAGCAGAGAAGTGGATGGAGAGCAAGAATGAGAGACGGGAGAAAGACAAGGAAAGGAGAAAGAAAAATATAAGAAGAAAAGAAAGCAGGCCCCACGCAATAAAATAATAATAAGATTTTTACAATTGGTGAACAGTGCGGTCTCAAATTTGAGACCGCACTGTTCACCAATGCCAAAAATTATGGCATTTACCATGTTTGATGTAAGTGGCTTTTTTGAGTTTGGGGTGTCAAATGCCAAATATTTGGCATTTGACACCCTTAATGAGAATGCTCTAATGGTGAGTACAATAGGATGCTCATTGTACATTATTCTAGTTTGGGCAAAAAATACTGTATAAAAGCAATTTGATAATAATCAATGGTGGCACGTCGATTTTCATGCATGTATATGAAAACATGGTGGTTTTGCAAACGTGTCTCTCTCCTACTGGCTTCTTGTGCCTACAAAGCATCTTTCTCTCTTATCATATGTGTGTTATATATATGGCCAGTTCCTTCTTGTTCTTCAAACACACTTCAACAATATGCAACAATTTTCCTTGGATTTTTCCTTTGAGGGTGCTTTTATTTGATGCATATCTAAAATGGGTTCAACTAAAATACCCAAGAAGAACCAAATCATGCTTAAACTTAAAAAAAAAATCAGATCTCAATCCAAAGTGACTTGAATAGAGAAAGGGGGGTTGAAAGATTTTTTTTTCATAAATTAAAAGGTGACTTGAACATGGAAATATATAGAGCATGTAAAGACAGAGTATATACCCACAAAAGAAAAACAAAATACAAAGCATGTACCCACAAATTTTTTTAGTACCCAAAAGAGAACAAATAGATCATTAGCAAGAACAAATAAAGCATGCATAGATTTGAAAAATTTTCAACAAATATTCCAAAATCTCTAGTGGTGCTTGGTAGTTTTTGGTAGCAGATCAGTGTTGCTTGGTATTTTGCTGATCAAAAACTCTACCTTTAAAATGTTTTTCTCAGATCAAACATAGACATAAATCAAATTAATATATATATATATATATATATATATAGAGAGAGAGAGAGAGAGAGAGAGAGAGAGAGAGAGAGAGAGAGAGAGAGAAGAAGAAGAAGAAGAAGAAGAAGAAGAAGAGGAAGAAGTCTTTTACCTGAAGCAGCACGGAGAGGATTGTAGTAGCACGGAGAGACTTGTTCTGTAGCAGAGCAAAGAGATGAGAGGAATCTGGCATGAGGTGAGTCAGGGACGGAGTCAGAATTTTGAGTTAGGAGGGGCGGTTTTACTATTGGCTGTGTGCAGTGATTTTAACCTTTGATTCTGCTACTTAGCTGCTGAGATTTTTTTTTTTTTTTTTTTTTTTTTTTTGTAGGTAAGAACAAAATTATTTTTCTTTAGAATTTTTTAAAGGGCAGGGTTATTTATTTTGGATAAAATTAGTTAATTGAGATTAATTTTGTTTTTAGTTTTACTGGTAATTTTTGTTGTTGAGCTTTTTTTTTTTTTTGGGCTTTGTATATTTTGTTTTAGATTTTAGATCTATAATTTTTTTTTTTTATAGTCACTAAAATGAGAAAAATGCTAGAGTTGCAAGTTTTTTATAAATTACTTATATGATAAGTAGTTACTAGCAAGTAAAAAAAATGATGTGAGTGGTGTGCCCATATGTGAACCAATAAGAATTTGCTACCAAAAAGGTTTGTAAAAATGTTATAAAAAAGTTTGTGAGCGCATTACTCTTAAAAGAATCAATGATATTGTTAAAGGAAATAAAATGTAAATTTATAGAACAAAATTGCTAAAATTAATACACATATATATAATAATATTTTTTTAAAAAAAAATTTAGGTGGGGCCGTTCCCCCCTAGTCCAAGGGTAGTTTCGCCCCTGAGGTGAGCTCCAAAGAGGTGTTATCTTTTGATTTATCAAAGGGTAAAATTGGGTTTTCAATAAAATATCTGGGCAATGGTAACACTGCCTCCAACGATAATATTTATAAAACACGTATTGACTTGTGCAAAAATCTCTTTAGAGTTGTCCATTGTGAAAGTGCTGTTTTTTCACATTTCAAAACACCGATTAAAAAAAAAAAAAACTTTTAAAACCTTACCAAATGCATATATTATTTTTTTGGTTTCAAAAAGTGCATTTCAGCTTCTAAAAGCTGAAACAAGCGCACGCAATATCCGAGTTATTTCCTTAGGTATATATTATATATGGCTTATTAAGTAAAATTCTAATCTTCTTTTCAGAAATTCCAGTATTTGGTAACATTTGGTTGAGTACAGTAATGTTGCCTCACAGTTGTTTGAGTTATGCTTTCTTTATTTAGTTCTTTTTTGTTTTGTTTTTCAAGAGCCTTCAATGAGCTTATAGATGGAATTGATTTGTGCTGTAACTTTTTCAACTCACACACTTTAGTGTATATATATATATATATATATATATTTGGTAGTATTGATAGCAGTCGTGTTAGAATTTCTATTTTCGTAAGTTACTAAAAGCAGAAAGGAACATTCAATCAACAAAGCTTCATGTTTCTCTTGCTCTCATTGTTCTTGGTCACCAACCTTGTAAATGGGATATTTTAGACGTGTATATATGAAGTTGTGCCCTCAAAATGCTAAAGGACTGAACTATTTATCCAAAAATAAAAATAGAAACTGCGGGTCTCTCTTTCTCTGTGGGTTAATTTTTGCATCATAAGTTGGTTGAAAGCAAATTTCTGAACTTGCAGATTATCTACATTTGCGTTGTTGGGGGCCTTAGGGCCAAACCAAAGAGCGAGTTGAAATGGACAAGAGAATAATCGCCCTTGAAGCTATTAGCAAGGAAACTATAGACATAGTAAATATTATTGAACTATTAACTTCCTGCCCTCTTAAGATAAATCAAATGTACCAAAGTCTTTGTCTTATTATTATTGTATTATTACAAAGAGAGTTGTCAAGATAATTTCCCTACAAAAGTACATATCAGTTGGATACATTTCATACCCAAAATGTTTTACTAATCTGTTTATATAGTGCTCTTTCAAGGCAATGGCAGATTTGATTATTTTGTGAACTGAAATACTTTTGTGGCAGGAGAACATCCCTATTGAAGAAGTTTGTGAGCATTTATTCTACCATAAGCTTTATAGAGGAAAATAATGCTGGCAATGCAGCTGCAGCCCTAATGGCTAGACTTGCTCCAAAAGCAAAGGTGTAAATTGCTACTAATTTTGGATAAACTTCTTCTTCCTTGCAGTTCACTTTTCTAACACTTGATATTTTCTAACTTTCCCTCCTAATTCAAAACTTTTTTTGGTCGCCTCCTGTAATATCTGATTGTTCTTAACAGAATAACAGGTTCTTCATGATGGGAAATGGGGTGAGGAAGATGCGTCTGTGTTGGTTCCTGGAGATATTATCAACATTAAACTAGGAGACATTGTTCTTGCTGATGCTCGTTTGCTTGAAGGAGATCCTCTGAAAATTGGTCAGTTAGAAAGTCGTTGAAACTGTGAAATTGTTTAATGTTCACAAATCTGATAGATATTATGAACCATTACTGCATGATCATTTATGTATTCTTGTAATATTAGTGTACTGCAATATGAATGGATATAAGATGCATCTGGCCACCTGAGAGGTTGAGACCAAATTGGAACTGTTCAGAAATTTAGAATAGAATACAAAAAGTGAACAGGCAACATAAAAAATTATATGAATTTTGGTACCATGTGTATGACTGTATTTTTCAAAATAATCATAATGCTAATCTTTAATTTTGTAAGCAGTCCGCATGTTGAGTTATACTTTGGTGTACAACTGGATGAGTGGCATATATATAAACATGCATCCTTGCCCTTGGTCCTGATATCCTTGTGTCCTTATTCCATTTGACTTTCCAACCGGGTGAGAGAGGCTTACACATTAACCTTGTCTTTCAAGCGAACTTTCAAAGAGTTAAGGCCAGTAGACAACTAAGTATATATAGGACTTTCTCTACTGTCTAGGTATGAGGAAGCGTGATCATGAATCATATAGTAAATGTGAACAATTGGGACACACCATAGTAAGATTTGGAAGAATGCTAGGTGCTGTGTCACTTGTTTTATTAATAGTTTAAAAAAAAAAAAAGTGGTTGTTTACTAGTTTAGAATATTATCCTACTTCTTCCACCCCCCCCCCCCCCCCCTTTCTTTTTTTCCTTTACTTCATATCCTTCAAGTTTCATCAACAGTGGTGAGCTTTCTGTTGCAGTCCAGATTGGATTTTGACCTTATTCTCAATTTTTTTTTCTTTGGTGTACATAATGCAAACAGTTATAATTCTGTCATAATGTGCAGCATTCATAATGCTATTCCTTGTCAAAATAATAATAATTATTAGTTTATTTATGAAATATTTCTTGAGATCTCAAATGACTTCAGCAATAAAACATGAAAAATAAACCATTTGCAAAGATCATTCAGTTTGATAGTGATTATAAGAAGTAAAATCATTGAATTTGTGTTAGGGTCAGTAATTAATTTTTTTTGAATACTCACTCCAAGTGAATTGGCCTCAGTATGTCAACAATAATTACAAGACAATAGTTTAAACTGAGTTTTATAGCTCCTGAATTCTGGCTAGTAAATGTTAAAGGTCCTTGGTATTTCATGTCACTCCTAGTGACTTGCCAATGAACTTTAGCTCAAATGGCACCTCTTCCTCCACAAGTAAGGGTAGAGTTAAGGTTGTGTATTCAAAACCCAATGGCTGCCTGTGTAAACTAACCAAAAAAATAAAAGAGTCTGTCTAACTTGCCTGAGATTGCCCATTGGAATTTCTATTTTTTGATTGTTTTCCTTTTTGCAGTCTGCCCTTACAGGAGAGTCACTCCCAGTAACCAAAAATCCTGGTGACGGAGTATACTCTGGTTCAACATGTAAAAAAGTTGAAATTGAAGGAGTTGTTATTGCAACTGGAGTACATACCTTCTTTGGAAAGGCAGCTCATCTTGTGGAAACTACTACACACGTTGGACATTTTCAGCAGGTACTTTCAGTATATTTTTCTGGATGAAAGACTCACTTAGATTCTCAAAGGCTGGTAGAATGTTTAGCTAAGTAATATTTCTGAAATTTTTCATATTTTCTGCTTGGAGGTAATGGGGCAATGATAGGTACCAATGTGAGAGAGTTTTGCACTTGTTCTGTGAGAATCTTTCAATGTTTGGGTATTTAACGAATTACCATTTGCCTTGATCGTTCAGGTCTTAGCTGCAATAGGGAACTTCTGTATTTGCTCAATTGCCATTGGGATGGTAATAGAAATCAATGTCATATGTGGCATTCATCACAGCGGATATCGTGTTGGCATAGATAACCTTCTCGTTCTACTCATCGGTGGCATCCCAATTGCTATGCCAACAGTTCTTTCTGTAACTATGGCCATCGGTTCTCATCGCTTGTCTCAGCAGGTTTATAAAGCTGCACTTGATTGTAATTATGAAACAGACAGTTGACTTAAAATCTGAGCAGTAATCAAAGTTTTGAACTAATGGGAATTTTGTGCAGGGGGCCATAACAAAGAGAATGACAGCTATTGAGGAAATGGCTGGGATGGATGTGCTCTGCAGTGATAAAACAGGCACTTTAACTCTCAACAATCTTGCTGTGGACAAAAATATGATAGAGGTGGTATTTCCAATCCTGTTATTATTATTTCCTTGACTGACATGACCATGAATTATATAAGTAGATTGCGTATGGCAAATAGCTTAAGGTCACCAATGTTGATGGCTTTCATTTTGCACTCTAAAGCTATGGACCATATCAACAGTCCCCATGTTTAAAGATTTCATAGGAATGTATAGCATCCTACGAGAAAGATGTTTCTGTGCTAAACAGTACACTCCTGCTTTATGATATTTTCCTAAGATTGAAATTTAAAGATTTACCAAAGCCAGATACCATATAGAAATTTATATCAGTGAGATATTTGACATCATCTACTTCATTTACAGGTATTTTCCAAAGGTATTGATAAGGACATGGTAGCATTGATGGCTGCAAGAGCTTCAAGATTGGAGAACCAAGATGCTATAGATGCTGCAATTGTTTCAATGCTGGCTGATCCCAAGGAGGTAGCAGATCATATTAATTAAAATTTTTTAAGATAAAAAAATCATTTTTTAAGAAAAAAATCAATTTTTTTACAGGGTAGTCCTGGCATTTCATCTTAGTCTTTCTGAGTGCAATTATTTTTGTAAAGTGAAAAATTGTGCATATTCATAGCATTTGGGGAATGTAATGATCTTTGTAATAATAAAACCTGCTTAGGCCTAATCCATTTCACTGAGTTTGTGATTTTGAAGGAGGAAGTATGATTTTTATCGCATGACTATTGAGTTGCCTTCCTTATTACTGAAACTTGGTAGTAAATCTGACCACGTATTCGATTCATTAAGGCCCTCTTAATCTGAGAGTGTCTTGTTGATCCATTTTAAGGCACGGACTGGAATCACAGAAGTTCACTTTCTTCCTTTTAATCCAACTGACAAGAGGACAGCACTCACATACATAGACAGGACTGGTTAAATGCACCTAGTGAGCAAAGGTGCACCAGAACAGGTTCATAATGTATCACTTTTAAATGTTAGTTCCCACCACTTGAGTATGATATATAGCCATTAACGTTTGGCCCCTTTATCTGTGTAACTTGTAGATTCTCAATCTTGCAAAGAACAAGTCAGATATTGAAAGGAGGGTACATTCAATCATTGATAAATTTGCAGAGCGTGGACTTCGATCCTTTGGTGTTGCTCGGCAGGTATTTAAGCTTTCTCTAACTTCCACTTAGAAGTATGTTCATCTGTTGAATTTGTGAATATATTTCTGTTATCTACAGGAAGTACCTGCTAATACAAAAGATAGTCCTGGCGGACCCTGGGAGTTTGTTGGTCTGCTCCCCTTCTTTGATCCACCACGCCATGACAGTGCTGAAACAATTAGGAAAGCTCTAGATCTTGGTGTGAAAAATGATTACAGGTGTCTATCGTGGATGATTGAAATTCCTCCTTAATTCAGTTTTCACATATTTATCTTGAACTAACATTCTTAAACTTGTTGATGCAAGAGGTTGTATTGGTTATCAAATGGTTAACAGGATCAGTAAGTACCCTTAGATGAAATTTTGTTATTCCTTTTTACTGCCCTGATGGAATAATTTCCAGGTGACCAACTTGCAATTGGTAAGGAGACTGGTAGAAGGCTTGGGATGGGCACAAACATGTATCCTTCAGCCACTCTTCTAGGTGAAAATAAGGATGAATTGGTTTCATCTGTCCCGATTGATGAACTCATTGAGGAAGCCAGTGGTTTTGCTGGTGTCTTTCCTGGTAATAGCGTTCATCACAGTTTTTGACTTTGTAAATCTACTTTGTATCAACCATACCTCACTTCATGCTTCTGTGCAGAGCACAAGTTTGAGATCGTGAAGAGATTACAAGCTAAAAAGCACTCAGTTGGAATGACGGGGGATGGAGTCAATGATGCCCCTGCATTGAAGAAAGCAGATATAGGAATAGCTGTGGCAGATTCTACTGATGCAGCTTCTGGCGCTTCTGATATAGTTCTAACAGAACCAGGGTTGAGTGTAGTCATTAGTGCTGTTTTAACAAAATGTGCTATCTTCCAGAGAATGAAGAATTACACAGTAAGAGGTAACTTTTTTCATGCTTGAAGGAAGCAATTTATTAATAGATTTTGTGTTCAGTTGCTGCAATGGCCTAAAATACTTTTGCCCTTATTTTTTTTCCTTTTCCAGATATATGCAGTATCTATAACCATACGTATAGTGGTAAGTTTCCATTCTGTTATAGGTTGCTGGAATTATATTATATGGAAGTCTTATATGTGCAAACCAAAATAGTCACTTCTCATTGGCAACTGAATTTATATAACATATGGGGTTTATGTTACTCACTGCATTCTAGAAGTTCAACTTCCCTTCTTTTATGGTCCTGATCACAAAATCTACTATAATGCCAATTTCCAAAGACAGGGTCAAGCCGTATCCACTTCCTGACAGTTGGAAGCTTAGTGAAATTTTTGCTACTGGGATTGTTTTAGGCAGTTACCTTGCTCTGATGACTGTTATATTTTTCTGGGCGATTTATGAAACAGATTTCTTTGCGGTGAGTGTATCTCTTGCTTGATTGTTTTCCTAGCCTATTCTTTGGTTTTTTGAGCATAACCTAGAGTGTTTTGAAGGGTCATTTGCAAAAAGCAATCAGGTCCATTGATTTGCAATTTTCTTTTGCTAGAAACTAATTTGCACCTTCTCATGAAGGAATAATTATTGATTGTCTGTCTCTTTCTCTCTCTGAGAGGCATTTCCATGTAACAAGCTTGAACCAGCATAATCTCTCAGATTCGAGGCAAAAGATCTGGATGCAAAGCTAGCATCTGCTGTGTACCTTCAAGTAAGCACCATTAGCCAGGCTCTAATATTTGTGACTCGCTCCCGGGGCTGGTCATTCACGGAAAGACCTGGTCTTCTTCTTGTTGCTGGCTTCCTTGTAGCTCAACTGGTAATGGGTTTAAAATTTCATTTAGTGGAATTCAATTAATGTCACCAGTTACTTTAGTGGACAATTTTTTTTTTTTTGGTTGCTTTAGTAGCACTCTTTGCCTGTATTATTTCATAGACTGATAAGTGATAAGATCCTCTAGTTCTTGCTAGTAGCATTAAGCACCAAAATGCCAAGAATCTTGTAGCAAAACTAGCATTTCCAATGAAAACGGCCAGTTCAAATCACCCCTCCCTCAACTATCAAATTATTAAAAAAAAAAAGTATTAAGCATCAAAATGACTCTTCTACTGAATAATCTGGATTAAGAATATGGTGTTCATACATATCACAAATGTGCCATTTTTATCCTTGCTTAGAACCTTCATTGATGTGATTCATAGCGTTGTTTGTGGACCACAGGGCATTGATCCCCTTGACTGTTTGCCAAATTGTCAAATACCCAATTTTTCGAATTGTCTAATCTTTCATCTCTACCCTAATTTGTTAGGCATTAATTGGATGGCAATTATGAATGCAACGTAGTCCTAGGATCTTCCATTGGACGACAATTGTGTTCTCTTTTCTTTGTTGATGTATCTGTTTTGGTATGTGACCAGTAGTAGGTACACATAATCATTTCATATTGTGTCCAATATGTGTATTTCAGACAAATTTATAATTTGAAATGCCATCCCAATCCTTCTATTCTTCATTTTCTTTTTGAAATTATTATCTTGTTTGTGTTGGGCATGTATGTGTGAATTAAAAATATTCCTAACAATTGGGCATACCCAGTATGCATCAGGATCATCTTCAATTAAAATAGATCCATTTCTTAGTTCAAGTTTTTAATAAAATTTCCCTTTCAAAAATATGTTGTTTTTCCCTAACATTCTATCCTTGAGAAGCCTTAGCCTTCTGTTATCAACTAACATTGAAATGCTTAACTTTTACAGATTGCAACAGCAATATCTGCCATGGCATCATGGGAATTTGCTGGAATTGGTAAGATTGGCTGGCGCTAGACAGGCGTTAAATGGCTATTCAACATTGCAACATATATGCTGCTTGATCCTCTCAAGTTTACTGTTAGATATGCACTAAGTGGGAAAGCCTGGGGTCTGGCATTTGACAAAAAAGTGAGTGAAACCAAACCCGCTCTCATGTCATGAATCAACTATTTTGTTATGTACATTTGTGTTCAAAATTGAATGCTAATATTAATATATGTGGTGTGATTTGCTATGGTCTTTTTACAATTGATTTATTTTCCCAAACGGCGTTCACCACCCAAAAGGACTTTGGTAAGGGAGCTCGTGAAGCTGCATGGGCAGCTGAGCAACGTACACTTCATGGCCTTCAGTCAGTGGAGGTCAAGATGTTCTCTGAACGCCATACTTTCAGGGACATTAACATCATGGCTGATGAAGCAAGAAGACGTGCAGAGATTGCAAGGTTGCTCTCTTTCTTGAAACTCAACCGCAAACTTTTGCACCATTGTTCATTATACGGTACGTACAACAGAACTAATGGGGAAAAAAAAAAATCATGAGCTGGCTAAAACTAAGACCAGTTACTTTTCTGTAACACTAACAGTAGCATTCTTTGTTAATGTATTCCATGTGCTTATTCCCTTTACTATATTTTTTACTGCCTTGCAGACTAAGGGAGCTTCATACTCTAAAAGGCAAAGTGAAGTCGTTTGCAAAACTAAGGGAATTAGATATTGATGTTGTTGAGGCCCATTTTGGCTAAAAAAGAAAAGGGCCAATGGCAAGAAGAAGCCCAACAATATAACAAAAGGTGAAAAAAGAACAAATAGCAAAATAAGAAAAACCATTAGGCCCAAATGGTAGGAACAATGGTACACAGGCCCATAAAATAGTAAAAAGGCCCCAAAGAAATTAAATGGGCCCAAGGGAGCCCCAGAGAAGGAAGTAGTAAGCTCATGGGAATTATAAAAAGTGGAAAGCAAGTAAAAATGGGCCGGAGGAACCCAAAGAAAGGAATTAGTAAGTTGGTGTAAGCACCAACAAACCCCAAGAGTAAAAGATATGGTAATTGGGTCAGGGAAGCCCGAAAGATTTAGCAAAAAACCCATGAGAATGTAAAAATAAAATAGGTCAAGGATGCCCAAAGAAATGAAGTGGGCCGAGAATGCCTAGAGAAATAATATGGGCTAAGGAAGCCCAAGATGGTATGAAAATTAACCTAGCAGAAGTACTGGGCAACATGAACTAAGTAAGGAAAAAAACAAATACATGGCAGGCGTAAAGGAGGCCTAGCAAGCAAAGCTAAGCGATGCATGACAGAAACAATATAGTGGTGTGGCAAAAATATTAGTTGGCCCACAAACCAATAGTAAAAGGGAACAGGGGCTGAATTGGAGAAGAAAGGGCCCATGCCCAAGTAAGACCTAGCCTTGAGAAGAAACGAGATACAAAGAATGAAGACCCAGACTTATCCACACCACAAAGGGTTAAAAAATAAGTAGCAGAAATGCACAACGAGACCAGACAAACTCACAGGCAATGATAAACGCATGAACGACAGATAAGCTATAGACTTACATGGGAGTGGAGCACACACAAGGCTCAGGCACCATCCACTTGTACCCAGCCAATACAGGCGCGGTGGGCCATAGGCCAGAGGTAAGAGAGGATACGGTTTGGTAGTGGGGAGAAGGGAGAAGCCAATTCTAGGATTCCCGCTCAAGCTCTTTTGGGGGAAATTTCCTACTAGGATGACATACCACCCAAAAGAGGGAAATATGAGCTGGAATCACTAGGTTCATGCCATAGGAGTTAGCGAGAGAGAACACCTAACCTTTATCCGGATGGGAATGCTACGGAAAGCAAGAAGATAAAACAAAATTCCCTATGTCTGGGAATGGAGCGTGGCACAGCTAGGATAGGGTAGTGGTAGTGGTTGGGCCGCCAGCAGACCAGTGGGTAGCCAAAAGCAGTTGAGAGGTAAAATGGTAAATCTTATTATGACATGCAGTATAAAAAGGCCTTAGCTGTGCACAGTAAAAAAAGAAAAAAAAAAGAAAAAAAAAGGAGAACAATGAAAAAACAAGGAAGAACAGAAACATAGAAAGAAATAGAAAGCAATAGAGAAAAACAAGAGAGTAGGAAGCAAAGTGAGAAAACAAAAGTGTGATACGGCATGCACCAATAGGTTATTCCCTTCTCTCCTTTTTAACAGCCTACTGTCTAGCCAATTAAGGGATTTAAGAACAAGCCATTTAGGTCCATTCATCCAAAGTGGGCAATTTCTATGGCAGAATCTCCCTATGAGGTTGTCTACATTGGAGATTAGTTCTCTTCTTGGACTTAACTCTGCTGAGGAGCTAAGATTAGTGGACTAATTCCTTTCCCCATTTTTGTCATGACTGTTTTAGCATAAACATTGTTCTTTTCATTGTTGCTAACTTATTTCTGTCATACATATTTATCACATCTCTTTTCTATTGCAAAGTTTTTAAATATTACCCTTGGCTAACAAAAAACGTTTTAGTTAGAATATCTTTTCATTATCCTGTTATATTGTGTGTCTCCTACCATAACATTTTTTGTGATAGCATCCCTTACTATGGGCATGTGATCAAGATTTCTGCAAAATGGGTCCTTGGTTGTGCATAAGCTAGCTTGAGGTGAGTTTCAATTGAGTCAGTCCCGACTCTCCTACCCCAAAACTATTGGGCCACAGTACGGCAGGAAACAGCCCAATCCAGAACATAAAAAGGCCCACCACAGATGTCAACCCACATTACACAGTCTAATAAGTGGTTTTGGACATGCTTAAAGCTCATGTCGTTCATATAAACTATCAATAAAATCTTATCTTCTCGATATAATCATGTGCTTAGTAGCTACATTGTTATTGTAAATATTAGTCGCTAACCCACGCAATGCGTAGGAAAGTTTTATATAAAAGCAATACATATATACAAAATAAAAATCTTTTGTCCCAATTATTTTTTTTTTCCATTTTATACTTCACAAATTACAACTTGCCATGTATTCTTTTTTACCTTCGTATAAAATAATTAAATTTTAAATGAAAAACAGAAATCAGACACATGATATACTACAATTAGTAAAGCGTAAAAAAGAATATAAGTAGAATAGAAGATTTTTATTCACACACATTATAATTAATTGTTGTGAAAATATCAATCTATACAAGATTAAATAAGAGAGAAGAAAAATCAACATGGTTTGTCGGAGTGCCTATGTAGTATGTCCACAGGGCGAGCAGCTAATAACCCACTATATGCAAAAAGGGTTACAACGTTCCCGCTCTGTTGCCCTCGTTACACTATGCTTAACTCCATTTTGCTCAACCCACCATATGGCCCTTTGATTAATGGCCCAGTAACAAATATGAGCCAACTCCAACATTAACAAAACTATTTCTCCATTATTAAAATGAAAAGCAAAACAATTTGTGTCAAGAAATCAAAAGTAAGGTAGAATAAATATTCATTTCTAAATAACATTTACTTAAATTAACAAAGTATTCATTTCGTACATCATCAAAGTATAAATTAGCAATTATTCTTCAAGACAAAATTTCTCTCCCTATATCTAAAAAATACATAAAACGTATCTTTAGAAAAAACTATATAAAAGAATTTGAAACAAATACATTTAGGACCAAAAACCACTATTCCTTTTTAATAAACTGCAATTTCATTATACAAAAAACCTTTATTCAAATAAAAAAAATACATCAAAATCTAAATTTTCTCTTACTAACATCCAAAACACTGGAAAAGAAAATGAACAATCACTTTCAAGACTCAAAACCCAACAAAACCACACTCTAAAACCAAAAAGAAAAATGTACATCAAAATCCTAGATTTCTCTCCCTAATATTCAAAACACACACACACACACACACACATATCTAAATAAAAAAAATAGTAACATTTGTTATTTATGAGAGAGGGTTATTTAGATGTATTTGGGATATAGATTTTGTGAGAGTGTTTTTCTGCCACCTTTGTAATCTTTTTATTTTCTTAGTAAAACTTTATCCTCTATGCCACTAGTGGAATAGACATATAGGCCTAAGACCGAACCATGTAAATTTTCACATTCCTTTTGTGAGTATTGTACCTTTTATTTTTCTATTTTTATTTCATATAAAATCCCACTATAATTAACTACATTCACAAAAAATTGGCACCAAAACTTCCGCTTCCATGACTAATTGGTGTCAGAGTCATGGGTTCTTTGTTTGGATTTAGGGGTTGTTTTTCAATTTTGCTTTTGGGTTATCTATGGTGGGTTTAATATATGTAACATATATTATTTGTGATTTTTAAACAAACATGAACAAACTATCAACTATGTTACTGCATAAAATAAATGGAAGTAACAAATTTAAACTCACATATATGAAAAAGAAAGAATGAAAAAATCATTTCTGATTAAGGTTAGTGTTTTACACTATGTACTTAAAGACTGATTTTATCTCTCACAGTGATGCTTTGAGCCTTTTGGGTGTTTGCCTCTAAGGACACAATGATCTCCTACACTCTAAACAAGTACTGCAAGTTCTGTGCATATGAAATAGAATTGAGTTTAATGCACAAAGATATAAAGATAAAAGTGACTAGATTGAATAAGGGATGAGATATTTATATTTTACAGTGCAACACACAACAATTCAAAACAGGTCCAAGGTGAATGGTCACGTTGTTTTGAGAAATTAAACATGAAGAACAAACTCACTATTATATTGGACAAGCCCAACCCGCACGCACCAACCCTTGCACCCATGCCCAGTTTGGCCTGATTCGATTCAGTGTGGGCCTGCGCATTCATGTGTGTGACTGAGGCCCACTTAGCTAGGTCCTCCTCTTTGCTTAATAGAAGACAGGTTACACTAAATCGAATACTCTATCTTATAATATCTATATCTATACTTTATATAAAAAATGATAGTTGAGCTGCTTGTATTTGACAAAACGACATTCTAGGGGTTAAAATGTCAAAAGAGGAGGTTTCTTTTCAAGTTTGTTTGTTGTGTACAGATAGATTTACGCTTCTATCCTTAAAAACTTTTAATTTGAAGAGCGAAAAAACGTGGGGTAGTTTTGTCACTTGGCTTTATCTTTCTTATCTTATCTCTTTGTCTAATGTCTTTGACATCCATGTACTCTATTGATAGACACAAACCTAGGACACAACATAGTAAGGGAGAGAAATGGAGAGAGATAAGAACAAAGAAAAAAAAAGAGTTAACCATGAGTCAATTGCTTCCATCACAAGAGAGAGAGTGAAAAAAAAAAAAAAAAGGTTGGAGAGAAAGAAAGATGGAGATTCTATTTTGGTTTAGCTCATTCATGAACACCACTATATTTATCGTTATTTAAAGTATATTTATCTCATTTAGATGTAGCTTCTCCACATGGGTTCATCTTGCATGTGGATTATTACTTTCTTTCTGGTTTGTTTTTATTTGTTATATGTAGTCATGTTGTTTCTCTTGCTCATGTTGTTGTTATTTTAATCTAACTTGAAAGTCAATTGCGCTAAGATATCATGACACTCACTTATAGAAGAATGAGAACTTATGATGGTAAAGATTTAGGGTTGGATTTTGGGATGATTCCTTTGGGTTTTGATATGGGTGGTCAAGTTTTGGTGATTTGAAAGGAATTGATTGGGTTTTATGTTTCTGATTATATTTTGATTGTGAGTTGTTTTCATGCTTTCTTGATTGTTGGCAGGTTTAAAATCTTTGCAGGAGAGGGCTTGGTCATAGGCGATGAAGATGGTTTTGTAAAATTAGTGTTTCATTTTGTTTTTTAATGTATTTAGTGTAATTTTTTTTTTTTTTGGAGAAAAAATTACAACATGCTGCTAATCCTATAGCTCGAATCATTTCCTCCCTAAACCCTCAAGTACTTTGTGTATGGAAGGTGCCAATTCAGTTACAAGACCTTTGGCATATTCAGTGTAATTTGATTGAAATATGTTATATGTACTAAAAGAACTATATATAAATGTTTTTCATTTTGGTGAATCTTAGATATTTTTGGAAAACTGATGAATTTCTTTGTAATTAGTGTTTAATGATGTTAATCATATCAAATCATTAAATAAACCAAGCACATGCCTTGCACGTGCTAGGCATGCACCGCCAACACTAGTAAGTAAAAAAAAAGAAGTGTTTTTTGTGTTTGACAAAACGATTTAGGAAGAATGATAGTCTTCTATTTATAGGAAACGTAATTACCTTTTTATCTTTGAAAAATAATTAAGTCTTTTAAGTGTTGTTGGGTATTTTTTTTTCCTCTTTAAAATTTTCCTACTGTCTTTATCCACCTGTGTGTGGCCTTGAATTTTTTAACCTAAAAAATAAAACCTAAATATTATTTGATAAGATCATTACTTTCTCTCGATCAGGCTATCAATTAACTTCAAAAGAACTCAAAAGACAAAACTAACCTCATAATTTTTAACTTTTCTAGGATAAAAGTGTAACTAAATCACCTATTACATATCTGCTCACTTATTAATTAATATTAAAAAAAATCACAAAACCGTAAACAGCTCAACAAAACCAGATGCATGAAGAAGTCACTCAAACATTCTCACTTTTTATATAGACTAAAGGTAGAAATATGAGGCAAATTCTCTCTCTCAAACACAAAAGAGAACTCACTTTATCCTTCCTAAAAGGGATATGACTTGATTTTTTGAAAATTGGGTGTCAAAATTAACACGTTAATAATTAAGGACCTTGATTTTTCAAGAATTGAAGTGAAGGATGAAATTAATACACTTAAATATATGTACATATATAAATATATAAAAAGATAAAATTGAAACTGTGAGAATCGTTCAGCAAAAATAAATAAAAAAAAGACTAATCCTAAACAGATTTTTTTTCCCATAAATAAATCTTTAATTTTTTTTAAATTAATATTTTATAAAACAGTCTTATGAGACTCATCTCACAACATGTGTGGATTCCTCCTACAGCGACGCCCTTGTCTCTGTGTAAGAGATAGAAAAAGGTGAGAAATGGTACAAGTGTCATTTAATCAACCAATAGGAATAACATTTTCGGATTAACTAGGAGAAGAACGTATGGCATTTTTTTGTTCCTGAGACAGCGAGAACAATGAGATGCTTACTTGGTGGTTTCCGCGGTTATAGTGCCGAACCTAAAGGGTATTCAAAGGACAAGTACTACAACAAAATTGGAATAGTCACTATAATGTTGTCCCAAAAAAAAAAAAAATATTCACTATAATTTTTTTCTCTATTTTCGTTTTTTGGTTTGAAAATACTTTATTTATTTTTTTGTTAATTTATTCCACTGTATGTTCAGATTCATCTGGAAGAAAAATTGTGTACAATTCACAGGTAACTAATTTTTTTTTTTTTTTATATTTATTTCGTTAAATCATGAAATGATCCACTTAATTAAGTCATTCAGATATTCATAATTTGAAATCCTAAAAGTAAAACAACATTAGATTCAAATTTCTATGACTTCTTGGAATTTTCTAAAGCGCACCTGAACAGCAACATTATAACTCCTAAAACATTTCCTTCCTTTTATTTAAGCAATCAATTAGAAAAATAAGAACTTCGAGTATTTATAGTTTAGCAAATTTATTTATTTATTTGTTTTTTAATTTTAAGTTCAATTCTGGAAGTCCCATGTTTTTTTTTTCTTAACATTTGATATTAAGCAAATAATTGTGGGCCCCGCTAATTAAATTTCCAACTGAATTCTTAGGTATAAAATGTGTTTACTACCAATGAATGCTACGTATTTTTGTATGGTAAATGATAATATATAAATAATGCTTGGAAATTCAGTGGTGTTAATACATTGTAGAGAATAAGTAAAGTTGCTCATTACAAATGGGCAGGCAAGCTTCCTTCTTCATCTTTTTTGTTCCCCTCAATGATGTAGTATGTTTCCAACTGATATGTTGAACTGTCCTTGTTTTATTTATTTATTTATTTTTCAAAAAAAGAAAAGAAAAGAAAAAAGGATTGAGGTGGTAATGGCATTTTTTATGGTGTTTAATATTTGTGGTTTGAAACTTCGAACCACATCTCCCTCCTCTACTGTTATCTACCTATCTCAAAAAATTATTAAATTTAGGTTAATTTGATCACTTGTGCACCTAATGTATTTGTTCCTTTAATAATTAAATGGACTAATTAAAAGTTGTTAGGCAAGCAGCTAGAGTCTTTGCTAAATAACCAATTGTCAAATTATTGCGGGTGCAGAATCTGGTTTCCCATGATTTGAGGGTTTTTTTTTTTTTTTTTTTTTTTTTTTCATTTATTATTTCCAGGTCTCTAGTCTGCTTTGCTTGATAATTGCTTCATCTTGACAAGTGCCTCTTTATGTGTAGGTTTGCTGAGAAACCTAAACTAGAGATGGAGGAGTTAACAAAGTTTTTGGAGTATCATGTTGAAGTTGATCCAGAAAAAGCCAAAGAACTAGATCAGACTAAAACAGGTGCAACTCTCTCTTTTAAATGAACTTAATCTTGAACAATTGTATTAGCAGTTATAGGGTTTGAAGGTTAAAGAATGCTTTCTAATGATAGACTACTAGGCAATAACCTAACTAAAAAGTACTAACTTACAAGTTTGTTGTAAATCATATCACTTTTGCAACTTACAAAAGCTTCAATTCCTTTAGACTTTTAATTTAGTTCTCTCCCCTTACGAAGGGGGAAAAAGTTATTTTATTATATATTTTTTTCTATGTCAGCATTCTGGATTTGTTTCTGTAATTTGCAGAAACTGAGAATTATGTGACAAGAATCTTGAAGCTTGTCAAGGATGAAAATGAATGGAGAAAAGATGGAATCACAAAAGATCCAAAGAAAGAGTCTGAACTAGTTGGACTCGTCGAGAACTTTTACAAAAGGTACAAATCACTCTATGCCATGTATGATCATCTTAGAAGAGACTTGGATACAGGAGTTCATGGCAGAGAAGAGGAAAATTTTCCTTTGTCTCCTTCAAGCTCGGACTCAGAATATTATTCCTCAGACGAAATAGATGGTAATAATGGCAAATTGGAGAACGAAAATCAGGAGCTGGCAGGCAGCATCGTGCAAGCACTTGAAACTGAAGAATTTGAAGTTGCTGATCCAAATCATATGTTGTCCTCTACTGAAGCAAAAAAGGAATATTTAAATCCAGACCACATGGCAGCAATGTGCAAAATTCAAGAAGCTGAGAAAATCAACAAAAATCTGAGGGTTGAAGCTGATCAAAGAGAAAGGGAACTTTTGGCTATTGTAAAGGAGCATGAGGCGCATAAAACTCAAGCATCAGGTAGGATAAGGGAGTTAAAGAGTCAGTTAACTGGCTTGAAATTTGAAGTTGAATCCTTGCATGACCAGAAAAGAAATATGAAAGCACTTATTCAAAGCAAAACAACTGAAGCTACACAGCTAAAAGAGACAAATATTGGATTGCATGCCCGGATTTTGCAACTTGAGTTTTTGTTAAAAGACAAAAGAGATGAAGTAGCAAGCCTCCTGGAGAAACTCAAGGATAGTGAGAACTATTCTTCACTGAAAATTGCAGACTTGACAGAGGAAAAGGAAGGGCTGCATGCTAGAAATCTTGAATTGGAGAGGGCATTGATAGAGAGGGGGCATGTGATTTCTGCTCTTCAAAAGAAATATAAAATTAAAGAGAATGAAGCCTTCACTCAATTTATGACCTTATCAGCACAAATTAACAATCTGCAACAGGATTTGGATTCTTTGCAGACTCAGAAAAGCCAGTTGGAGTTACAAATTGAGAGGGACAAACAAGAATCATGTCAAAGACTGACCCTCGCAGAAAGTCAAAACTACGAATTAATAAGCAAGTTTGGAGATGAGAAGAGAACTTTGAAAGAACAGGAAAGCACTAAAAACAAGAAAAGTCTACACTTTGCAGAAAGGAAGATAGAAGAACTAGCAGAAAAGTTCCGCAATAATATTGAGGATAATATCCGTGTGTTGTGCCAAAAAGTCCTGGTCATAGAACATCTACACAGTGAAAACAAAGACAACTACAGGATGACAAAAGAGAAGTATGAACAAGAGATTAGAGTGCTTGAAGCCAAGACTGCAACTTATGGAGCTGAGATAACAAAGATGAGGGCTATAGTGGAAGCAGCAAACAATACATTGAGTATATCAGACCTGGTGGTCAATAAGCTTGAGGTGGACAACATCAATGTTCTTTATCGTATTAACAAGATGTCAAATGAGCTTCAGCATGCAAAGGAATGGGTGACAGAGAGAAATAAAGAAATGAAAGCACTGAAGGTTTATACAGATTGTTTAGTTGCCCGACTTGATGACAAGGTAGAACAGGAAGTCTTGTTGAGAGAGAAGGTTTGGAATTTGGAAGCAAAGGAAAACAAGGAAGCAGAGGAAAAGCTGAATCTGAAGAAAGCCATTAGCCAACTTGAAAAGAAGGTGGGGGAATTGGAGAAGAGTATTAAAGAGAAGGATGAGGAATTGTTGAGTTTAGGGGAGCAGAAGAGGGAGGCCATAAGGCAGCTCTGTGTCTTGATTGATTACCAACATAGCCGTTATGATCATCTCAAGAACTTAATGTCAAAGATGACCGCCAGAGGAGAAACAAGAACTTAGGACCGCTGTAATAACTATTTTGTTTTGTTTTGTTTTGTTTTTTTTTTTTTTTTTTTTTTTTGTTTTAATTTTTATAATTTGATAGTTACAACCATGAATGAGTGCCAGTTAGTTGAGTTACATGACTCTTGGCAATTGCTAGAGTTAGTTATAATTGTCGTTTATTTTAGCATATTAATAAGGGGCTTGGTACCAACTAGTTGAGTTACATAACTCTTGGCAACTGATAGAGTTAGTTTTAGTTGTCGTTTATTTTGGCACATTAATAAGGGTATTTTTGTAATCATGTTATGAACCCTAATATAAATATATGCTAAGGTATGGGCTTGATCAAGTTAATGCCCTCAACCTTTTCTTTCTTTTCTCTGTGTCTATATTCTTTCTCTTCCTCATTATTCTCACTTAACCCTAAATCTTTGTATTCTACAACTTAAATGCAACTAATTTGCTTCTAATGATATTGACATTAACCCATGTTACACAATCTAATAAGTGTTCTTGTGGCCTCTCTCTTTGCATTGGGTAATTATTGGATATTCTCGGAGTACCATAAATGCATACTCGTTACTCTTGCTAATTGTGGGTTTTATTAATTAAATTTATGGTGGGACCCATAATTCATGTAAAAGAGAGAAGTACGCATTTATTGTATTTCTGGAGTATCTAATAATTTTCGCTCTGCATTATTATTTACTTGACAAATAACTTTATCGATCGAGATGAAACAATATATCAATAATTATTTAATACATTGAATATCATTCATTATTCTTCTCATATATAAAATACGAATCTCATAATCAAACTCGATCCCCGGACTGAATCCAAAGGTTGTGAATTGTGATGAGTCCAAATCCTCTGTCTCATCAATTGTGCTCCACTTCATGCTCCACCAATAAAATTTGGACAACTAGTCTCTCTTATTAAATGAGATATCTCATTAAATGAGACAAATAGCCTCTCTCATTAAAGTCAGAGTTATCTCATTTAATGAGAGAGGCTAGTTGTCCAAATTTTATTGGTGGAGTATGAAGTGGAGCACAATTGATGAGACAGAATATTTGGACTCAATTGTGATAGGGAGGATGGATGTTGAATGTATGAGGGTGGGGTTTGGATACCAATTAACTTGTGTCTGGGTTTTTCCTCTTTGCGTTTTCCTTCTTTTTTTTCTTTGCATGCCTGTTTCAAGAGACAAAGGCTGTTCATGCATTATGCATGAACAGTAGCCGAAAATTTTGACTTTTTAGCCTTTTTAAGCATATCAGTGGGTCCCATAAACAGTATACGGGACCCACAAACTTCAATTTTCAACAACTTTTTCATTAAAAATAAGTCACACGGCACTATTCATACATTTAAAAATTATTTTGTTACAGTGTTTTCAGTTTTTAGTTTCAGTAACAATAAGCTGTATCTAAATGGACCCGAGGTGTATGTCTGGCCCCTTTTTTGTACAAGTATAAATAGCATTGCTCATTCAGCCAAAATAAATAAATAAATAAATATTTTTTTGGTAGAATAAATAAATAAATGTCATTGCTTGTTTTTGGTGGACGGTGGACAAACTTGGATTTCTTTAGAATATAACTATAAAACCCAAACAATATCATTAGTTAGGCAACAGTTCAAAGTAATTTGGTATGTAACAATTCGAGTCCAGAGGACTCGATTTTGGGGAGCTGAGCTAGACATAGACCTAGAAATCAAGTTCACTGGACTCGGTTTTTGTACGGGGAAATCGAGTCTGCTGGACTCGGTTTTTGTTCATAGAAATCGAGTCTGTTGGACTCGATTTTCGTTCATGGAAATCAAGTCTACTTGACTTGGTTTTTGTTCAAACACAACCACCATGCATGAATAACTTAACTCCTGTTTTACTCTCCACAAAACAGAGCATACCGAATCACTGAAATTATGCCAAGCATTCTAAAAATGGACCACTAAAAATTCTATGTATAAATTCTTTGTGCTAAGTGTGGTTTTGGAGTTTGGGTCAGAGACTACTAAAATGGACCACTTCTTAATTCACAAAGGAAAAAATCAAAGGAAAATAAAAGAAATCCTCATGTATGTCATGTATAAAATAGGAAAAAATTCGGAATAAAAATTAAAAGGGACCCCTTGATGTTTTCATTTGCAAATCAATACATGTCGGCATGTCGCAATAGCTTCTAATAATTTCTCTCTTTAAAACATTGCACACTTGGGAATTAAAATTAGTAAATTACTCATCTCAGATTTTCTTTTATTATTATTTATTTGTAGAGTCAAATTAGAATGCTTTGCAAATCCAACTATCACAGCCATGGTAAAAAAAAATAGAATGCTTGGCATAATTTCAGTGATTCGATATGCTCTGTTTTGTGGAGAGTAAAACAGGGGTTAAGTTATTCATGAATGGTGTGTGTTTGAACAAAAACCGAGTTCAGTAGACTTGATTTCCATGAATGAAAATCGAGTCCAGCAGACTCAATTTCCATGAACAAAAACCGAGTTCAGCAGACTCGATTTCCATGTACAAAAACCGAGTCCAATGAACTTGATTTCCAGGACTACGTCCAACTTAGCTCTCCAAAATCGAGTCCTCTGGACTCGAATTGTTACATATTAAATTACTTTAAAACGTTACCTAACTAATGATATTGTTTGAGTTTTATAGATATATTCTAAAAAAATCTGGACATACCTTTCACACAAAAAGACAAACATCTCTAAAGACATTAAAATCACGTGCTCATATTGCTATCCACGCAATTTCAGAATAAAAAAATAAAATGTGAACTAATTTCGAAATGACAAAAACATTTTACCTACGCGTATCGCACAGAGAATGGGAGACACGCTCGTTTTTGGTTGACTTTCAAAATTGGAAATTTATTTGCACAGAAAATGGATTGCTATAAAATTTCCATCATTTTTAATTGTATTGGATAATGCGTTTTTTTTTTTTAAATAATACAAGAAGATCTAAATCTAATAGTTAGTAACTTAGTGTGCATTTTGATGACAAAGGCATGGTTTTTGTAGCGGCCGAAACAAAGCAAAAGATCTATAGAATATACATAGTATTATTGAAAAATCAAATCCCACTGGCCAATTTCATAAAGATCAATAGGATGTTGGAAAATTTTAGCAGTAGATTGATATAAGTACATTAAGTTCTATGATTCTGTCAATGCTGCCTTCAAATCCATTAGTATTGCATTTGCACTTGAAGCAAACAAGTCGAAATAAAGACAAGACCAGAATTATTGTACAAGAAAAATATAATAGTTTGCCTTTATCCCATCACTTTTTGAAGGGAAAAACAAATAACCTATGTAAAATTGTGATTTACAACTATGTTTTTATATTGGCTTTAATTCTTTGTCAAATTTGATTGTATTTTTGTTCTATCATTTCCTTGTATTTATTGTGGGATTTAATGTAAGAGTTGCGTGTGAGAGTTTGGTGAAGATTTGTAAAGAATGAGATTTTGCAACTCGCTCGCGAGTGAATGTAAAGCTATGATTTACAATTATGTTTTTATGTTAGCTTTAATTCCATGTCAAATTTGATTATATTTTTGTTCTATCATTTTCTTGTATTTATTGTGGGATTTAATGTAAGAGTTGTGTGTAAGAGTTTTGGTGAAGATTTGTGAAGAAGGAGATTTCACGATTGGCTCGTGAGTAACAACCAAGGAAAGGCCACCTGAGAAGCACTTGTTAGAATCTAAACAATCTCATGCCAAGCTAGATTTCGTGAGTCACTTCGTGACTCAGACCAAGTTGCAAGTGATCTGCGAAACTTACTGCCTAGAGCTTTTTAAAGTGTGTTTTTCTCATACCTTTACCAACACTATATAAGCCTACATTACTCATGAAATTGTAAGGAGTTTTTCCAAAAGAAATTTTGAGAGAGAAAACCCTAGCTATACACTTGAGAGTTAGAGATTGAAAACCCATGATCATCTACATTATTTCTCTAAAGTTTTCCTCTACTCTTACCTCTCCATCTACACATCCCTGAGAGGTTCTTAACCCAAACACTTATTTCACTCATTATGAGTGTTGAGAGAAGTTTTGGTGCGTATGAAAGCATTGGAAGAAGCTATTGATTGGTAGAGGCAGTTTGGAGCTAATTGCGGGATTCGAATAACAAGTGAAGACATGGCTTTGTGAAGCCGTTGGTAACTGGAACTTGGAGGGTTCAAGTAAATTGGGTAGATTAGGCTTGAAGGGTCTTTTTGATATTCATGTACTCTAACTTTATTTACTAATTGATCAATTTCAGCTTGGAGGGCCACGAAAAGGGTTTTCGTTAAGTACTTCAGTTTTCTCTTCGATAATACGTCTCGGTGTTATCTTATGTTTGCATTTCTCTTCTCTACACTTTAAACTTTACATTTATTGTTTATTGTACATGCTTATGCCTTAGAGTAGTATTCTGGTTTTATTACAATTCATTTATTCTTGTTTCACATTTAGTTAAGTTAGTGTAAAAGTAATTAAGCCGTAATTTAGAATTGTGGGTCTAAACTAGTTATAGTGTTTTACACTATTTGAGCTTTCAACCTATAATGTGGGGAATCAAATGTGAGGAGAGGATCCTTCAAGTGTACACCAACAAAGGACCAAAGCATGCTTCAAATTTAAAAAAAAAAAAAAAAAAAAAAAAAAAAGAAAAAAAGAAAAAGAAAAAAAAAGCTTATTTACTATATCTAAGACTAGTCTGTGGGGTGAATCAGAAGTACTTTGAAGGTTATGTTAAATAACAATGGTAAGAGAAAAATTCCTTAAAGTAGGTGTGTTAAAGTTTTTTTTAGGACAAAATTTAGGTACAATGTTTTAGGTACTGTTTATTAAATTCTTCTCTTAAAATTTAGCTATGTGGTTTTTTTCTCATTAATGGAACTATATTTTTAGTTAAGTATAGCTATATAGTTGAATTTTAAGAAGTAAATCTCGGAAACAATACCTAAGTTTTGTCCTTTTTGTCAAACCTTTGCATGGAGCAATGTTTGGATGCCTTTTTTGAACTATAAAAGGTTTGTTGATAGTGGGCCTTCCATGTTCTAACTTCTAAGCCATTGGGTTTGTGTCCCATGGCTTTTTGGCCCAAAGTCTTTATGTTCCACACTCAAGATAACGTTAAAGACATAATAATTTTCATAACTATTAACATGATAAATTGCGATTGGATCAACATCACTTTCATATAGATTCGCCATTATCATAACTTTTATTTACATCAATCACCTACCTTAGCAGTTAAAAAAATATTATTAAAATTGTTATATTTTTAAACTTGTTGATAAACTTAATGATATGCCAATATAAATAAATACCTCAATTATTTTTGGCCATTTATGAACACCATCAAATGCAAGCAATGTTTTTTATTTTTTACTTTTTGGTGTAAAAAAATGCATGTAATTACCATGCTCTTTTTATTTTTATTATATTTATTATTTTAAAAAAACTCTTAAACACCCCTAGAGATAAATATTTTAGGGGAAAAAAAAGGAAACAGAGTAGATGAAAGCTTTAAGAAATCAAATCCTAGCATGAAAACGTGGAATCCATCATGTCAAATTAAATCCTAGCTTCTCCCTTTACTGAAAACTACAAGATGGATATCATTATATTACTTGATGGGTTCCATTATATTACTTTAGGTTATGTTTGGCAATATGTAAAATATTTTTCGAGTGTAAAATATTTTCAAGTGAAAATATTTTGTGTAAAGGAAAATATTTTTAATTGTTTGTCTGTGTTGTGGAAAATTCACTAGAAAATCATTTTCTGTGTTTGGTTTTGCATATAAAAACCTATTTTCATAAACACAGCCACCACAATCACCTCCATAAACCCAACCACCACCGGCCAGTATAAACCCAATAACCAATAGCCACCATCAACCACCACATAACCAAATAACTTGAAAAAATCATAATCATTAAACCCACCACCTATTCACCAATGAAACCACAAAAAACCCTTCATATAACCTGAAAAAAACCCACCCCAGCCACCGATCCACCACCCCCAATCTGCCACCATCAACGCTAGATTCGCTAGATTAGATCTGTGAAACACATGAATCACCCCAGCCACTGTTCCTTCAAAAACCAAGAATAAATATTATTTTACAATAATAAAAAAATGCTAAAAAAATTCGAAGAGGGTAGCAAGATTGTTGAGGTGGTGACGGCATGGGTGGGCGGTGGGTTGTAGATCAGTGACATGTAGTTCAAGATTTGGCCTTGGTTGGAGAGAGAGAGAGAGAGAGAGAGAGAGAGAGAGAGAGAGAGAGAGAGAGAGAGAGAGAGAGTGAGAGAGAGAGAGAGAGTGAGAGAGTGATGAGGAAGAGAGGGGTCGAGATGAGGAAGACAGGAACGGTGGATGGAGTTTGCACAGTGAGCAGAGCTTGCACGACAGTTCGATTCTTCTAGTGCACTCTCTCTCTCTCTTTCTCTTTGGGTTGCTGAGTTGTGAGGGAGGCTGGAAATGGGTTTGGTTGTCTTCTTTACTCTCCCTTCTAGCTCTCTCTCTCTCTCTCCCTCTCTCTTCATGTGTGAGTCTGGATAACCAATTAAAGGTAAATAGGATGTGTAAAATGTTAAGTTATGATTTTTCTTTTAACATTAGTGCTGGCTTATTCCATGACAGAAAGTGTTGTAATTGCAAAAAAATTATTTCCTTGTATTTTTATGGGATTTTATTGTATTGAGTTTAGTATTAAGTTAGTGAAGACTTAAACTTAATTGAAGATCAAATGGATTTTGCGAGAAACTTATGAGAAGTTAACTTGCGAAGTAGCCACGTGAAAAGCACATGACTGGAAGCTGAAGAGTTGTGCCAGGCTGTCAGTTTCGCAAGTGTCTTGCGAGTAAGGCCTTCCTGCGAGGTACTCGCGAAACATTCTATCTTGAGGATTTTAAAGTGTGACTTTCTTACCCTTTGCCCATACTATATATACCTTCATTAACCACATAAATTGGAAGGAGGCCATTCAGAGAGAAAAACCCTAGATAGGTTTTCTACAACATACACACACATACACCCATCTTTTAGAGAGAGAGCAACTCATCTTTAGTGAGAAATCATTCTTGCCTCTTCTCCTTCCCTCTCCCATTGTCATACCTTGAAAGGAGATTTGTATCCCAACACAACCCACACCTTTTCAGAGTGTAGAGAGTGTTTTGGAGCTTGGGAAGCTTGGGGGATTTGTCAAAAGAAGCTGGTGAGGCTTGGTGGATGCAATTGGGCGTATTGCGGGATCTGGAAAGTTAGAAAAGACATGACTCTGAGAAGTTTGTTGGTAGCAGGAGCTTGGAGGGCTCAAGTACATTGGTTAGACTAAGTTTAGAGGGTCTTTTGTTATTCGTGTACTCTAACTTTATTCTCTAATGGATCGATTTACTAATTGGAGGGCGGCAGAGAGGTTTTTCATCGAGTTCTTTGATTTCTTCTTTGATAACACATCGCAGTGTAATCTTGTGTTTGCATCTCTCTTTCTTTACTTTTGTGCTTTACTTTTATTGTTTGTTGTTCATGTTTATGCACTAGAGTAATATTGGTTCATTGTGCACATTTACTCTTATTTCTGCACTTTGATTAAGTAAGAGTAAAAGCAATAGTCATAATTTTATTTGGGGGTCTAAACAATTTTTGTGTTTTCACACAAATTTGAGCTTTCATAAAATAATTTACGGGTCAAGGGGCCTTATTTTACGGTCAAATGAAATTATTTTCAGTTTGACCACATTTATATGTGCTCTCAAACACGCATTAGGATGTAAAATAAATTTCCAGATTCATTTACACCTGAAACAAACACAGCCTTAAACACATAGATGGCTATCAAATCATGTACTCCCTTTGATTTTTAATAATTTTAACTTTATCTTTTAGCTTTTTTTATATTATTTAAAAAAAAATTTAAATATGAAATTTTCCGAAGTTAATTTTTAATAAGGATTTCTATTTAGATACTGTAAGGTTGAATTTATTCAACCATGCGTTTGTCTTATTCCGTGCTAAATTTGCTTGTAATTTAGCATTTAGAAACCTTGTATTTAGGTGAGAATAATGTAAGGGTTGTGTGTGAGAGAGTGTGAAGAATTGATCAAGTGTGTGCATGAAAAGGCTTCTTGTGACTGACTCGCGAGTGGTGACTCACTAGAATCCATCACACGTGTGAAGCATGCAGGAAGTTGAAGGGTCAGGACAACTGGATCACTAGAGGACAAAAAGTACAGTCTGGCTGTTCTGTTTTCTGGCGACTGGAACTCGCGACTCATCCTAGTCGTAAGTCGTTCACTAGTGTACCCGTTTTGTAGAAAAATAACTTTTCAAATTCTTTCTTATACTCTACTATAAATACCCTTATACCCACGAAATGTAGAGAGCTTTCAGAGAGAATTTTGAGAGAGAAACCCCAGAGAAAAACAAGATTGATTCATCCATAATTTTATACATTTGACTCTTCAAATTCCTCTACCCTCACCCTCTCCATTGTCATACCCTTGAAAGGATCTTAAGCGAAATCCTTACCTCATCCCATTTAGAGCAGTGAGAAGGATATTAGTGTTTGGGAAGTAGTTCAAGAGAGAACTAATTCATTTTGGTTGATACAATGGGCTAATTACAGGATCCGGTAAGTTAGAGAAGATAAGATTAGGTGTAACCCTGTTGGAGCAAGAAGTTTGAAGGGATTAGGTGCATCGAATAGATTAGGCTTGGAGGGTTTATTGTTATTCATGTATCCCAACTGATTTTCTAGTGGATTATTTTACCGTTTAGAGGGTGGCGAAGAAGTTTTTCGCCAAGTTCTTCGATTTCCTCTTCGATAACATGTGCCGAAATTATCTTGCGTTTGCTTCTCTTTATCCCTTACTCTTTGCTTTTAATTACTACTGTGTTATGATTAAATTATGGCTTAGAGTAGTTTGCATGTTTGAGTATAGCTTATATTTATCATTCCGCACATATATTGTTTGAATAAAAGTTTGTGTTGGTTATTTTGTAATTGGGAGTCTGAACATTCACTAGTGATTTACACACAAAGTGAGCTTTCAATTGGTATCAGAGCGGGTACATTTTGACGGATTTCTATATCCTAAGTGTGATCCTTGACCCCTAGGATGGATAGGTCTTAATCCCTAAATGCACCTCCCTTCTTTGATGGGAGTAATTATGCCTTTTGGAAAGTGTGTATGCATGCCTTTTTGTGCTCTATTGATGAGAGTGTGTGGGATGCTGTTGAAAATGGTTGGATAAGGCTAGAGGTTGCTAAATCTACTTGGGATAAGGCAGCCCTTGCAGCGGCTAATGCTAATAGTAGAACTTTTAATGCTATATTTTGTGGTGTCTCACCGGATGAATTTCACAAGATTTCTCATGTGTCAATTGCCAAGGAGGCATGACAAATTTTGGAGACCACCTACGAAGGCACCAAGAAGGTAACAGATACCAAACTTCAAATGCTTACCACTTGCTTTGAAGAATTGTAGATGAGCAAAGATGAATCATTCGACTCATTTAATGGAAAGTTGAATGAAGTGATAATCGGAAAATTTAACTTGGGTGAGAAGACAGAGGACTCCAAAGTTGTTAGAAAGATCCTACGATTATTGCCAGAGAGCTTCCGTGCCAAAGTGACCGCTCTTGAGGAAAGTAAGGATCTTGATAGGATAAAGATCCAAGAACTCATTGCTTCTCTTCAAACATATGAGTTGTCTCTACCATCTCAAAGGAAGAGCAAATCCCTTGCTCTTAAGACAACCAATGAGAGAATTGAAGCTCAAGATTTCTCGGATGAGGATGAGGTTGAAAAAGAAGTGGCATAACTTGCAAAGAATTTTCGCAAGTTATTGAAATTCAAAAAGGATGGGAAGTCCTTTGAGAAAGGAAAATTTTAAAGAAAGATAAGAAGGACTTCAAGAAGGATTTCAAAGATTCTTCTCCTTCTCAAGCAGTTACTTGTTATGAGTGTAACAGGCATGGTCATGTGATGAAAGAATGGCCCACCTATTTGAAGGCAAAGGGTAAAGTCTTTACTACAACCCTTAGTGACTCAGATAGTTCCAACTCCTATTCGGAAGAAAGCTGTGATGAGGAAGGAAACTACTCTGCCTTTATGACCATTGCACCCATAGACTCTTCGGAAGATTTAAGCAATCTAGTGGAAGAGCTTGGTGAACATAATGAAGTGGAGTCTATGGGTGTTGGAAATGAATCTGATGATGAAGAAGAAGAATGCGTCTATGAAGGAACAAATAGATTGCAAGAATCCTACAATGCATTTCTTGAGAAGAGTGGAGAATATGCTAGAATGGCTAAGGCAGCCATTAGAAAGATGAAGAAAGCAAAACAGGATTACAAAAGCATTCTCGTGCGGTATAAAAAGACCAAGTGTGAAGTTGAAGGATTAAATGAAGAGCTAATGAATTCCTATTCTAGGATAAAGTTTCTTGAGCTTGAGGTTATTCAATCTAATGCCAAAGTGGAGCGTGTTGCTTCCAAGAAACTTGATGAGGTGCTTGCCTGTTAAAAGTGCTTTTTGGATAGAACTGGCTTAGGGTATATCGGAGAAAGTAGCTCAAGCTCTCAAGTGTCTAAGGAGATGAAGTTTGTCAAGGCCAAGGAACCATTGGTACCAATTCCTCTTGTTGAAAATGTAAAGGTTGAAGAGAAGCCAAATGTGGTGACTTAAAAGGTTTTGACAAAGCCTCCAAATCCAATTGTGGCTAAGCTCAAGGCGAAGGAAAATCTCTTCGTAAGGCACAAAGAGGTCCTTAAACTCAACATTTCTGCCATCATTGTAGAATCCGAGGACACACTAGGCCAAATTGTCACAAGCTTCAAGAATTGAAGAATGTGGGTCCTCAAAAGCCAAGGAGATAAGGAAAGGGCAATGGGAAACCCAAGCAATCAAAAGGATGAGAAGTAGAACCTATTGTGAGTGATGTGATGAAGATGATTGACACCATCACCTCATGTTTGGCCAATTTCACCCTAAGGTTTGAGAATTGTGGCTCAAGTACCTAATTCTCAAAGGATATCACCCCAAATGCACGTGCCGTGTGAGTGAAGAAGGGTACTCATGTATAAGTATTATAACATGTCCATGCATAATTCTTTCTATATGATGTGATATTGTTGGTTGTTAGCTTGTTTTTACATTCTAACATGTTTTTACTGTTTTTGTTGTTTAACAGCTTTGAATGTTTGTTAGTTTTTTTTTTTAATCATTCTTTACTTGCTTTGTGTCAAAAATCCAAAAACACATAAAAAGTAAAAAATCCAAAAAGTTTGATCGGCATTAATGTGTATTGTCACACACATCTTTAGCCTTGTACTTCCGTACAAATGGCTTTGTACATTAATGAGCTTAGCTTGTTCTTTATACACTTGTATTTTTGTGGGAAATATTTTGACATCTATGTGATTATTGTAAATAGATCTTCAAACTTATCATGAATGATTAGTCAATAGTTTTGTTGATCTTGATACATGCATAGACTTATGCCTATATCTCTTCCCATTCGTTTTTGTTTTTACTTAAGAGCTCATCCAATGTCAAATCTCGAAAAGAGATAATGAGTTACAAAAACCGTTGCATATACTAGTATTTGACTAGGAAAAAGAGAAAGTGACTTGTTCTTAAAATGTATGGTGCCCAAAAGCCAAAGGCTTACTCATAAAATTGAAATATCAAAAATTTCAGGCATTGATCCCAAAAAGAGATGTAAAGATATAAAATGATCAAATGTTATATATTGTAAGAAGCCAAATGAAAAGCTTCAAAGTGTGTTTTTCATCTTCTTTATTTTGTTAGGAGTGTTTTTTGAGATTTTTAAGAAAACAAATTCTATTTTATGTTTAAAATTATTTATTTATCTATTCATTTTTCATATGTTGGATTAGATGTTAGATTAGATTATGACAATATTGACACAATACTTATTTAAAAAAAAAAAAAAAAAATTCTCTACCTTTTTCCCTTTGGAATTGTACTCTTGTTTTTTTTTTTTTTTTTTTAAGGAAAAAGAGTTGCAATCTTTTATTTTTATTTTTTTTGAATTGTAGTTTTGTAGAGTTTTATTAATTTTTTAGATAAGTTTCTTGGTGTTTTTGAGTGTGTGGTAGAAAATTTCCAGTTTGAGAAAGTTTGTTTAAAACTAAAAGAAAATTTTTAGATTTTATATAATTTTTAATGATACAAAAAATATTATAAATAATTTTTATTAAAAAATTAATACTTTCGCTAACTTACCTTTTGAATTCTTGAAAAAATTATATTGTTTTGATTTGGTACGACAAAAATAATATATATATATATATATATATATTACATTTGTGATTGTCTCTATAATGAATTAAAATATGATTATAAATTACATTATTATTTATTAAATTAGTTCAAAATAAAATAATAAATAAATTTAATGAGATCATGAGCAACGCGTGGCAGGTGGCATCTGCGATTTGTTCATTAATAATTGTGTCATTCTAAATGTTTCAAATGTTAAATGATATAGAGACTAGAGTGTATAATTTAGCTTTTGGGGGGGGGGGGGGGGGATTTCTTTGTTTATTTCTTTAAAGAAGTAAACGTGTGTATCTTAAAAGAAAAATGAAAAAAAAAAAGATAAAACGTGTGTAGACTATTCAATTGTTTTGCTAGAAGCTAAAATTATTGCACCAAACGGCACATATGAAATGAATGTAATTTTCAAAGATACAGTCAGATACAGATATAATATGAAAAGAAAAATTGAAAGAATAAAATAATTAAGGGAACAAGGATGTGGGTCAAACAAAAAAAAAAGGGAGCAAGGATGTAGCATTTCCCACTAACATATCCATAAGATCATTGCTTCACTTAAAATTTTCCAATAGTGCAATTCAACCAACTGCTTTTCAACAGTTTTTGCACCAAAAAAAAAAAAAAAAAAAATTCACATTGCTAAGAGTTTTATAACTCAACTATTTGACATTTTTTGATATTTTTAAGAGAAATAATCCAGAGTTCAAATTTTCTCATAATTATCAAATTATCAAAAGAAATTTTGAGTCCGATCAAAATGCCACTATTGTAAAGGTGACATTATTCCTTACCATATCAAGAATTTTTAATCAATGCTTTCTGACTAGACCTTTCATTGTTTTTTTTTTAAGCTCTTTAAATCTTGCAATGATATGTGATCCGCTTTGTGCAATCTGGTTTCTGCTATGCCCACAAAAATAAAAACAAAAACAGGAATTACTTCTTTTACAAAATCACACTCCACACTCTTTGACAGCGCGTGGGACCTTTCTTACTTTATTATCGTAATTTTTTTTTTAAAAGTTATTAATTCCCTCGTTTTTTTCCTTTTAGCTGTAATTGTTTTTGACCTATTGTTGAACACAAGATTCTCAAAATAATAATAATAATAACAAAAATAAAACTTGTTTAACACACACCACGCGTTTCACACCACAAATTTAGCTATACATAGTCCCACCAAATTAATTTTAGATATTTGGATAAGATATGCCCCTAATTATCAACTTTATCAGTGTGTCTCTACCTGAGTTTGTGCTAATTTAGCTCATTACGTTTGTTTCTGTCTCCCATTACATTTCCTAGTCTTTCACTTTCATCATGCAAGCTCTAGTTCATTCCGAATGACGATGAATTCCATGTTCTTTTCTTGTTCTTGAGCGATACGTGTTATGGGAATCTTGATTTAAGAATATAAAAGTAAAATTGTTCTTGTATAGTTTAGTCTAAGTCTTTAAGCTAATGTTATATATATTTATTTAAAGACTTTGATTTCATTGGATTATAGAGTTGTCTCCCGTGTGATGGAGATGAAATTATTGTTTGAATCCAAATCAGTTTCTGTGTCTGAGATAGTCCATCTGGGAAGAACATACTCGAGCCCGTTTTTGAATTTCAAGAATTTACTTGGTGTTAAGTTCTCTCCACAAATCTGTGCTTGCAAAGGTAATTCTTTCACTTAACTAAGCACATAATGTTCCAATTTTTGACATTTGTCTTAGACTTATCTTAGTGTATGAACTTGGATTTTTGACTACATGAGTGTGCAGATTCTTATTTTCATTTTTTTTTCCTCAATCTTGGGTTCAGGAATAGTTCTGAAAGTTAGTTGTGCAAGTACTTCAGATAACACGTATCTGCCAGAAAAGGCCATTGGTTCGATTGGTCAAGGAAAACTTTCATTGTCCTATCGGATCAATGGAACAAATGGGACAAGCTCAAGACTGTATTGTAGTGATAACAGAGTACTTCATGCATTTGATGATGAGTATGGGGGAGTTATAGTTGATCCAGAAAGATTACCAGCTAACCCAAATGCCTTTGTTTCTATACTTCACGCTTCTCTTTCTCATTGGAAAAAGATGGTAATTTCTGAGTCTTTAAAATAACTATCACAAATTAAATACTACTAATCTTTTGCTGTCGTTGGCCATTACAATTTACAAGTTTTAGGCATAACCAGTGCCTTTGAAAGAGACTGGATGCATCTGATTTCTTTTCCTCTTTTGTTTTTTGTTTTTGTCATGGAATACTTTTTCTTTCCTTTTTATTTTATAGTTGATGTGGCTATGAAGTCTTCTTTACGACAATGAGTAAATAATGATGATAATATAAAATAGACTAGTTCGTTCTTTTTCTTTTCTAGAACTGCAAGCATTGGGCACAACTTGGTAGATTAAATTATGATCTTACAAATATGAATTATTTGCTGAAGGTTTCTTATACCATTTTGTTTTAAAGGCTCAATCATACAATTAAATTATATAGCCATCCCCTTGCTGCGCCCATTGTGTGCTCCTTGAAATTTGGAATAGAATTCGGTATGATGGGTTTCTCAAACTAGACTAGGACTTTGATCATACAATCCAAGATTTTACTCTGATGTTCACATAGTGGAACTAATCAATTTTCATAAACTGTGTGTGTAAGTACAATCATGATAGTAACACTACCAAGTATTTTTGTCACTTACTTACTTTTACTTCAATGGATTTGTCAGCCTTTAATCAATATTTGGCACAAGAGGAATTTATGCTGTATGTAAAGCATCTTGAAGTTTTGAGACACATAATCTGAGGTCATTTTACTGCAGGGGAAGAAGGGAGTTTGGCTTAAGTTGCCAGTGGAACGATCTGAGCTTGTTCCAATTGCTGTAAAGGTAACTTCTGGACCAAAAATTTCCATTATTTGACTCTTAATGTAAAAGTGAACTCGGATTTAATTTCAGCTTCAGCCATCTAGATTGCATACTGGTTCAAGATAACTTATTAAAATGATTTATGAAAACCTTTCCATTCTTGTAGTAAATGATTTACTTACTGAAACGCCATTGAGTCTCTGAGGCATGTCAACTGGTTACAGGAAGGTTTCCAATACCACCACGCAGAGCGAGGATATTTGATGTTAACATACTGGATACCTGAAGGACCTTGCATGCTTCCTGATAATGCATCACATCAAGTAGGGGTTGGAGGATTTGTTGTTAATGAAAAAAATGAGGTATTGTTGTTTGTGTTGATAATATGACAAAAGT
Organism: Quercus variabilis; assembly: GCA_030445155.1. NCBI lineage: Eukaryota > Viridiplantae > Streptophyta > Magnoliopsida > Fagales > Fagaceae > Quercus > Quercus variabilis. Next base: position 8,663,801 of record CP129456.1, read on the forward strand.
GAGTCTTCAAAATGAGTTAACTGTATATATGGTCTTCCACTGTAGTCTTAATGAGGTACCTTGGTTCTGTATCTCACAGAACAAAGAAGTTCAAATAGCAATATGAATGAATCCTGTGGTAATCACTACACATGCTCTAGAGTTAATATCCTATGATAATATTGTACATGCATCAGAAAGAGATTCAATTTCAATCTAATATAAAGGAACCTCATGACAATTTACAGGTTCTCGTAGTTCAAGAGAAACACTGTGATCCAGCATCTGTTGGCCTTTGGAAAATTCCAACTGGTTTTGTTCTCGAGGTGGAGTACTTCTATTTAAGTTGTACCTTGACTGCAAGTTTGTTTGGATGATCCTACTTAAAAAAGGAAAATAATGAAAAACTCAATAGTTTCAATTTGTTTCTTTTTTATTCTTACCAATTGTTTTATTTGTATCAGTCAGAGGAGATATTTTCGGGAGCTATTAGAGAAGTCAAGGAGGAAACGGGGGTAAGAATGAAGTAGTTGATATTTTCTCTAAGCCTCTTTTTACCTGGACATCAGTAACTTACTCTTGCTAGTTCAATTAGCATAAATGACCAGTTGAATTCTCCAATTGACATTAGCTGATTCTTATATATTGCAGATTGATACTGAGTTTGTTGAAGTTATAGCATTCAGGTAATAACAGTACGTTATTCTCATAGACAAAGGCAAGTAATGAAAGGGAAGAAAAGTATCTGGGGCATATGAAAATGGTTGGATTTTGTATAGCTTTAAAAAAATGTTGAAATATTTTTAAAAACATATTATAACTATTATTATGTGGTTTAAAAAAAAGGAAGTGCAATTATTGCTTGTTTACTTTCACTCTGTAACATAGAGAAAATCACTCGTTACAGGCAAGAATCTAATAATAATTAAAGTTACCAATTTTAGGCTGTATGGTTAAGTTCATTAACTGTCCGTATAGCCGGCATAGCTGCATTGCATAGACGCTGGTGTGAAGCACCATTGACCAGTGCAACTGGACACTGTTTATGCTCTATACTTTTCTAAATACTTTATTCCCTGCACAAACAGTATCTAATTCTCTCTGCAACTGCAATTCCAGGCATGCTCACAATGTGGCTTTTGAAAAGTCAGATTTATTCTTCATCTGCATGCTAAGACCCCTATCAACTCAGATCATAATCGATGATCTTGAAATTCAAGCAGCAAAGGTAAATGTCCTAACTTACAGTTATAGAACACTCAAGAATGCTTTACACTGTTTCATTAGCTTTCTTTACCCTCTGCAATACTTGCCTATCACCAATAACCACTTTAAGGTGAAGCTGTCTACAATCAGTTCTAATTTTTTTTTGTTAATTATCTACAATCAGTTCTATGATAATCCTTTCATACACTTAAGTGTCAGAACAAAATAGGCTTTGTTTGGAGACACAAGAAAATAGGAAAAGGAAACTAAAGAAAATTAGGTAGGTGGAATGATTGTTGCAAGCATGCAGGCTGTGGAAATGAATCACAGTATTGTCTATGAAATAATTGCTTCATGCATCACCAACTCATTGTTGTCCTTAATCATCACATGGTTATAATGAACTGCTTTGATTAACTGGATGCTTTTTGTTAGAGTTATTTGACTCGCATGCATCCCTTTATTAGTAAAATGCACCAATAACTTAATAAAAATATTTCACATACCCAACTAACTTGTTCAGAGGGATTTGGGGAAAATGAACTACAAATTACTTTACAAATGCATCAACCTAGGTTCTTCAAATTTTATGTGGCATCATATGTAGTTTCTGACTTCAGAATATTGTATGCTCCACCATGCAGTGGATGCCCCTAGTCGACTTTGTGGAGCAACCACTTATCCAAGAAGACTGCATGTTCAAGAAAATTATTGATATATGCATTGCTCGGCTAGGGCAGCGTTATTGTGGCTTATCTGCTCATAAAATGGTCTCAAAATTTGATGGCAAGTTATCTTCCCTGTACTACAATGTTGTTCAAAATCAAGATTTCAACTGTGGCGCCAGTTAATTGAAGCCATTTAAGCACTACTCCCCTTTTTTTTTCTTTTTTTTTTTCTTTTTTTTTTTTTGAGAATCATTCAAGCACTACTCTGCGTTGCCACACAATCCTCCCAGTTGTCATGCGGAAATGATAAGAGTCTCACACTTGAGTTTATTGATTGAGACCGAGTTCAGCTACATGACAAATGACCTTAGGAGTAATCCATTTTTATGGATATTACAGCTGATGTATATCATGTAAATACAACAATGATCTTTCTAATGTAAAATGTGTCAATTGTACATGAGTCATGAGTGACCATAACTTAATACTAAATGTTTAATGTTGGACAAAGCCTGATCCAATTTATCATCCTCTTGGACGCTCATAAGGAACGCCTTTAGTAAATTGGAAAGGGCATAATTTATTTTATCATAAGACTGAAAAATGTGAGAATACACATCATGAACTAATCTTGTATAACTCCAAACACTACCGTGCCCTCATTGTGATGGTATAAAAATTTTGACCATAAGACCTGAAACTGAAAGGGCCTAATAGAACTTGGGACTCTGGAAGTAGCAATGAAAACTTTTGCTTGCCTAGCTTTCTGAAACTAGTTAAAAGGGCACAAGCTATTCTCAAATGTTGAATGCATCAATATGAGTTCAAACTGCCTGCTGATGGGTCAAAGCTGAAAAGAACATAGGCCAGCTCAAATTGCCTGCTGTTAAACCTGAAGAATTCAGGCCGGCTGAGGCAAAAGAATATAACGCCATGTGTGATATTATTAAAGACATCAACCCCTTTTTTGTTTTTTTTTGTTTTTTTTGTTTTTTTTTTTTTGAGAAAAACATCAACCCCTTTTATTTCTTAATATTATTTTATTTTCTTCGTTCTATTTTCTAAGTTATCCTTAATTCCTTATGCCATCTAGGGCATGGTCAGACAATTCATTCCAGTGGGTCATGCTTTTTGTTATTATTTTTGGTAGAAACAAAACATTGTTCTTTATTTTGTTCCCTAGTTTGTTCTCCTGTCACATCCAATTGACTCAGGCCGAACATGAGCTGGTCACAGTTTCTCATTATTAGATTATGCAAATTCCTGCTAATGATTTTTTTTCCCTTTCTTCAATACCAATTTGAAGTCGCAAGCTAGTAGGTATAGTTTTAGGGTAGCCTGACAAAATCTTGAAGGGATTGCTAAAATTTCAATACAAGTTTGTGGTTCCCAATCTTCAGTTTCTAGCAAAACATTGACACCATGTTTTCTGCCACATTAATTGTAAGTTTAGTTATAGAGTAGGTAAAAAATTGGCCGACACTTGTGAAGTCAAAACTACTTATTAATCATGAACAATGACAAAGATTCACAGAGCTTTCAAAGAAGATTTATATTTGAGTTGATGAATGTAACATAAATGAAAGTAACTGCAATGGTATTTTTTCTTTCTTAATCACGAATATCCTTAATGCTATAAAGTTATTATACGGTATGCTACATTCTGTCCTAGAGCCAGAAATGCTAAAATCCAGAATGTCAGCCACATATACCGTGTATTATCGTCAGCAATAGTATTCTTACGGGTCTTTTTTATATATGAAAGTTCCGAATTGCCACTCCCACCAACTTCTCACTCATCCTATTTCCAAAAAAATAATAATAATAATAATGATCGGTGTGGATCACTTATAAGTTATAACAAAACAATCCAAGATTTTATGTTTCTTAAACTACGCATAACTTTTGATCTAATTTATACGAAATCTAAATCCAAATCTAAATCCTCAAAAAAGAAATTCATATGATTATATCTGAAATGTTACATTTATGGTTTCTTCATTTAAAAGAAAAGGGAAACCTAAAACACAAAATTGGTCTATTTGGATTAGAAAATTAAGCACCTTATAAACTTAAATAAAGAAAGAAAAAAAAAAACCCTTAAGTATGTTGAGTATCAAACTCATGATCATGATTTGCAAGGATGTGGAACAAGTGTTTATAGTCACTAACAAATTAGCATTAGTTAAATGAAGAAACCATAAATCATGATCATGATCATGATTTAGGGGCAGATTTTTTTTTTTTTTTTTTTTTTTGAGAACAGACTTATGGGCATTAAAAAAAAAAAAAAAAAAAACTAACAACATCTATTTGGTATCCTATCATTTTTGGTTAAATTTGAAGTAAAAAGATAATAGTTAGTTTATTTCCAAAAAAAAAAAAAAAAAAGCTAGTTTTGGAGATTTTTGTACAATTTTTAAAAACCTCAAATTTTTTATTATAAAAAAGTATAAATTAAAGTACAATGTGGTGGGAATGAACAAGGAAAGAATTGGATGTATTGTGGACTAAAACATCTGTTATGAGGAAGGTACTGCTATTTTGTTAGAGCATTCGCACCAGTCAATGTAAAATCATGTAAAATAGAAAAAGAAGTTGTTTTTACACATTTTGCCTCAAAACTACACTACATCAGTTCTTCTAAACATGTCTAAAATCGTGTATATCTATACACGAGCTACAGTAACCTTGTAAATTTACACGGTTACTGTAGCGAGTGTATAGATTAGTTTATTAATTTTTTTCGCTCCTTTTTTTTTCTCTCTCTTCTCCGGGCTCAACAACCTCAGGAACTTCACCACTTCTCATCTTCTTCTTCTTCCTCAGATACACACAAACACACTCACACACAAACACATCCACACACAGCTCCGATCAACACAAATTCACTTGCTAAAATAAAAATTAAAAAAAAAAAAAACACGAGATACACAAACACACCCACACACAAGCAAACCCACACGGATAAACAACAAAGATACTGATCGGAGCTTGACTGGAACGATCGGAGCTCGTTGATGGAGCAGAGCATAGATCGGAGTGGAGAGTAGATTGAAGATGTGGCGTTTGGTGGATCGGAGCGGAGATCGGAGTGGAGATCAGAGATGTGGCGTTTGGTGGATCGGATCGGAGCGGAGATATGGTGTTTTGTGATTTGGAGGAGGAAGGCCAGAGAGATGGAGAGAGGGAGAGTTTGGTGGATCAGAGCGGATCAGAGTAGATCGAAGCGGAGCGGAGCGGAGTGGAGCAGAGATATGGTGTTTTGTGATCTGGAAGAGGAAGGCGGGGCGGAGCGGTGTTTTGTGATCTGGAAGAGGAAGGCCAGAGAGATGGAGAGAGGGAGAGTTTGGTGGATCGGAGCGGAGTGGAGCAGAGCGGAGTGGAGCGAAGATATGGTGTTTTGTGATCTGGAAGAGGAAGGCGGAGCGGAGCGGTGTTTTGTGATCTGGTGATCTGGAAGAGGAAGGCAAAGCGGTGCTTTGTGATCTGGAAGAAGAGGAAGGCCAAAGAGATGGAGAGAGTGAGAGAGTGAGAAATCAGAAAATGGGTAATGAGAAAGAGAGAGGTGCGTATTTAAGAGGGTTGGTAAGAGTTGGTTGGTGAGAAATAATAAAAAAAGAGAGTATAATGTATATTTTATTAGAATAACTTGTAAAATAAATGAATTGATGTAGGTGTTTTGTAAAAGTGAATGTGTAAAATAGAAAAATGAGGTTTTTAGTGTAAAAATAGATGTGTAAAATACACATACTGATGCGAATGCTCTTAGGTAGATTGTTTCTCTTACATTGTTGTAGAATGTACGTTTAGTGAACCAGCGGATCTCTTAAACTTAGATAGCCATTTAGAGGTTGCGTGAATACTTGAAGATATTAATTTGATTTACAAGAGTTTTTTATATGTATCATTTGTTAGTGTGCCTTTGTGAATGTGATGTAATAGAGCTACTCTAGCTCTAGTTAGTGCTGCAAATAGGAATGAAGAATGCCATTTTTTTCTCTTTCCTATTGTAAAACCTTATTTTGAATAACAAAATCTACTACCGTTTTCATTTCAAATAATAATAATAATCATAATAAATAAATATATTCAGATTTTACCAAATAAGTAAATAAACATTTAGTAGAAAACTGCATCCAAATGCATTAGTTAAAGGCCTCTTGACTTAGCGGCACTTTGATTCTCCTTAAGGCGAGCTTGATTTGACTTTTCTTATGGGATGAGCTTAACTTCTCATAACACACCAAAAAATACTATTAAAAAACCCTAATAACATTTATTTGGCATCCTGTCATTTTTGGTAACTTAATTAATAAACATGAGATAAAAAATAAATAAATAAAAAAAGATAAAAGTTGGTTTGAGGTTTTTGTATAGCTTTTTAAAGCCTCATTTTAAAAAAAATATTAATTAAAGTATGGTGGCATGTAAATGAATATGGAAAGAATTGGATATACCGTGGAGTCCGAAATCTATTACGAGGAAAGCACTACTATTTTGTTAAGTAAATTGTCTCTTTAAAATTGTTGTGGAGTGCATGTTTGTTGAACTGATGGATCTCCTGAACTCAGACATAATCTGCCCTCTGGAGTTTGCATGGATACTTGATGATATTAATTTGATTTGTGAGAGTTTTCATTCTGTTTTCTTTGGTTGTGTGCCTTTGTGATGTAATAGAGTTGCTACTCTTATTAGTGTTGCAAAAGAGAGTGACGAGATCATTGTTTGTCTTGAAGTTTAATTTCTCTTTTCCATTGTATAACCTGATTCGGAATATCGTTTTTGTTTATATATATATATATATATATATATAAATTTGAACCAAAATTTTCAAATAAGTATATACTCCGGTTTTTTGACTTAATAATAATATTTTTTTTTTTAATTTATGAAAAGTGTAGAATATTTTGAGTCAATAATCAATGTACGGCACTATGCCCACAGAATCATTTGGACCTTGGGTCCAAACTCCGCAGAATGGTCCATGGTTACTAACTCCCCTGCCAGAAGCTGGGCTTAAGGCCCACTAGAGATACGAATGCATGCCCTATGACCTCATGTTTAGCCCAGAACCTGTTGGCCGATTGTTGAAATATTCTCTCATTATTCCACTATGAGGGAACGTGCCTGGCAAGTCTCATTAACAAAGTACAATTGCTCGGTAAAACGGTATCTCGGATGCTCAGTAACGCCCTAAGTGATACTGCCACTGAGCATCCTCCTCCAACAGGAACTAGTTCCAAAGCCACTCCTACTAAACATCCACCTAAGGATAACAACATTGGACTCTTCAAACCACTAATTACAAAAGTAATCATAGCACCTCACTAATCAAAATGCTATAAATAAGAGAAGTTGGAGAAGAAGAGGGGGTTGTTGATGGGGTTCTAAAGAAAGTTGAGAGTAGAAAGTGAGTGATAAGAGGGAGAGGGAAACAATACTGAGGTTGGGGAGGTTTAGTTGGGTCTCTTGACAAGAATCGCCCAAGGTAGGAAACTTAAAGCCCACATTACAAATATTTTGTGAGCCCACGAGCGAGTTAGTCCTATAAGCTCGTTCTAGGTCCCCATAATTGGTGCCGTCTGTGGGAATCTCCTACAACGCTGTGGTTCTATCGAGACTCGATCCCGGGAGGATGTCTGATAGAGGTTCAGAGAGTAATGCTGCAAGTGGTTCTGTGGGGTCTTCTCGAGGATCTTCCTGGTGAGAGAGGAGGCAAAAGAGGCGTGAAGATAAGGAACTCGAACAAGAATGAGAGTGTTTCGACCTCGAGGAAGGGTCATACCAAACACAATGGATAGTATTAGGTGCCTCGGGGCATAGATAATTTGACCAGAGAGATGAGGAGCTTGAACGACTACCTAGATTGGTGAGAGATCTGGAGTTGGAAGCAGGGGATAGACTCCAGAGAAGGGACCAAGATGACCAAGAGAGAAGATTTGATACAGGGGGAGATCGCTATAGGACAGGGTTCAATTAATTTGGTTCCTGTCGACGCCAGGACCGTTCACATTTACAGGGATTTTGCCATCGTTAGGGCCGTTTGCATTCATTGGAATATGCAAACCGGGGTTCAAATTCCCTCGAAGAGTGGCAGCCCCATAATGCCGCCATGGATGCAATGAGCCATGCCTTACATAAAGCTGCTTGGTCACCATTCTCGAATGATATTGAAAAAGCCTAAATGCCGAGCAGATTTACACGCCCACCATTCAATATCTACAATGGGAAAATGGACCCGGTTGAGCATGTCAGCCATTATATCCATATGATGTCTCTACATTCTCACAATGATGCACTAATGTGCAAGGTATTTCCCTCGAGCCTCGGCCCAACCGCTCTGAGATGGTTTAATAGGTTGCGTCAGGATACTATCTACACTTTCGCCAAGTTGATCTAAGAGTTTGGTGTCCGGTTTGTAACTTGTAGCCGGGTGCCACAACCAGTGAATGCTTTACTATCTATAAAGATGAAGGTTTGGGGAAACCCTTCGAAATTATGCCAGTTGGTATTGGGAGCTTTATAACAAAATAGGTGGAGCTAATGAGAAAATTGCAACGAGCACCTTTAGAATGGGGTTGCCCGAGGATTCTGTACTATGGGAGTCCCTGATGAAGAAGCCTCCAGAGGACATAAGGCAACTCATGAGGCGCATAGAGGAGTATAAGCACCTGGAGGATGATAGGTTGTAGAGTAAGGGTAAGGCACCATTGATAAATCATCCTTGACAGGGCGGTTTTCAGCTGAGGTATCGAAAGGATTTAAAGATACAAGAGCTGGAGTGGCAGCTAAGGGAGGTGAATGTGGCATTTAAGGACCCAGTACATAGGATTATAGACCAAATTAAAAACAAGCTGTACTTCAAGTGGCCACATAAGATGAGGGGTGATCCCTCTCGGATAAATCAGAATCTGTACTACACCTATCACAAAGATAAAGGGCATACCACTGAGCAATACCAGGTATTAAAAGACCATCTAGAGCAGTTGGTAAAAACAGGACATTTGAAGGAGTTCGTGGTGAATCTCGATGACCGGGACACCAGGCAAGGTGCTCAACAGAGGGGAAACCCTTTTCCCACCACCGTTAAGAGTGATTGAAGTGATCCATGCCGCCTCGAGGGGAACGACCGTGACTAAAAAAGGGGTGTTGACTGTTGTGCCCGTGGAAGATCTCGTGGATAAGAGACCCCCGGAAAAGAAAGCAAAATTTGTTCGGGAGGCTCTGGCTTTTGATGAAGACGACTTGGAAGGAACGATTTAGCCACATGACGACGCATTGGTTGTCACAGCTTGAGTAAGTAGTTTCATGGTGAAAAGGGTGATGATAGACCAAGGAAGCGGGGATGACGTAATGTATCTGAACCTATTCAAAGGGCTCAAGTTAAAGAAGCAAGATTTGTTAAAGTACAACACTCCGTTGCTCGGATTTAATGGTAGGGTGGTGATCCCTGAGGGACAAATTTCCCTTCCTGTGAACATAGAGGGTAAAGAGGTGGTGATAACATTCATAGTAGTCAATGTGTTTTCACCATAATGGTAATTCTTTGTAGGCCGTGGATCCATGCAATGGGGGCTGTTCCGTTCACTTTACATGTGAAGGTCAAATTCCTCACTGAGCGGGGTGTTGCAGTAGTGAGGGGAAGCCAAAATGCGGCTACTGAGGTAGGCAATGCTTAGTGGCCACGATAGGTTGGAAGAATGCAAGAAGAATAAATAGGATAAGCAGAAAGAAACTGATGAGGAAGCCCTTTCATAGCAATTATAGGGTCCCTGAGCGGGAATAGAGGCTAGTTATGCCGATGAGTTAATTAGAGTAAGGATACTGCTAGATTCTGACCAATATTTTCAGGTAGGAGCAAGCATGGAGGACAAGGATAGGGTAGAAACGTTGCTATTTTTGATACAAAATATAGATGTGTTCGTATGGAGCCCGTATGAGGTGCTCGGAGTCGATCCCGAGTTTATTGTGCACAAGTATAATATAGACCCGTAGTTTCCACTGAAGAAGCAGAGGCTGAGAAGGTCGACTAGGGAACACGTGGAGGCAGTAAGGAAGGAGGTCAGGAAGTTAAAGGAGGCCAGGGTGATAAGGGAAATTTTCTTCCCTAAGTAGTTGGCGAATATCGTGGTGGTCAAAAAGAAGAGTGGAAAATGGAGAGTTTGCGTAGATTTCATGGACTTGAACCGAGCATGCCCAAAGGACCCATTCCTTATGCCGAAAATAGATCAATTGGTAGACGCAACCTATGGGCACTTGAGGATGAGTTTTTTGGATGCCTTTCAGGGTTATCATCAGATCGCCTTATCTGTCGAGGACCAGGAAAAGACGACATTCATCTCGCTGGATGCAAATAATCATTACACCATGATGCCCTTCTGATTGAAGAATGATGGGGCAACATATCAACAAATGATGACCAGAATGTTTCTGGACAAGATCGGGCGAATAGTTGAGGTGTACATCGACGACATGGTGGTGAAAAGTAAACAGGAAACACGACATTTAGAGGATCTGCGGGGGATGTTTGGGTGCTTCAACGACACAAATTGCGCCTAAATGTGGACAATTGTGCCTTCGGAGTGGGGGCTGGCAAGTTTCTAGGTTATTTGATCTCTTGTTGTGGGATCAAGGTCGACCTCGATCATATTGATGCAGTATAGCATCTTAAGCTACCGAGCAATCCAAAGGACATACAGATCTTGATCAGAATGTTGGTTGCTCTTAATCAGTTCATTTCTAAATTTGTCGATTGTTGTCGTCCATTCTACCAACTGCTGAAGAAATGGAGGGGATTCTAATGGAATGAGGAGTGTGAGAAGGTTTTCCAAGACTTGAAACAATACTTGATGCGGGCACCTATGTTAGCAGCCCTAGAGCCTGAGGAGGACTTGTTTATGTATCTTTCGGTGTCTGACCATGCCGTGAGTGCTATGCTTTTAAGGGACCGGGGGATATAGTAGCCCGTGTATTACATTAGCAAGACCATGGTCAATGCCGAGACAAGGTACTTGCCCCTGGAGAAGTTAGTACTGGCATTAGTGCATGCTACAAGGAAGTTGCCCCAATATTTTCAGGCTCATATTATCTATGTTTTGACTGATCCCCTACAGTCGTTATTGAAGAGATTAGATTTCACAGGTCGGATGGCTAAATGGGGGACCCAGCTGGGGTCCTCTGATATAAGATACAAGCCAAGGAGCTTGGTGAAGGGCCAAATCCTTACTAACTTTCTTGTAGAATTTTCGCCAAAGAACGATGGGGAAATGGTCTGCCATGTAGAACGTCACTCGTGGAGGGTATTTGTGGATGGTGCATCAAGCACTGTGGGGGCTGGAGCTGGGATTGTCATTATTACTCCAGAAGGAGTACGATTGTAGCACTCTTTTAGATTGGGGTTCAGAGCCTCCAACAACAAAGCCGAGTACAAGGCCTAGCTTGTTGGATTGAGAACTGTCTTAGGTATTGGTGCTCATGATGTTGAAATTTATTCAGATTTCTAGCTTGTCATGAACCAAGTGCAAGGTAGTTTTAAGGCCCGAGATTCCTGAATGAAAGCTTATTTACAGGAGTTAGAGCAAGTTATGAACGAGTTTTGTACAGTGAATCTCAGGCATAAAATTGACACGCTGATTCGCTGGCTACATTGGCATCATCAATGATTGGGGAGGTGCCTCTATTTATTAAGGTAGAACTTATTGAAGAGCCGAGTATTAATGCGACAACTAGTATTGATAATGCCAGGGTTGAGATGGCCATGATTTTGAAAGCCGGTACATGTTGGATGGACCAGATCATTGTGTTCCTAGCTAAAGATCGAGTTCCAGATAACGAAAAGGAAGCTAACAAGGTTTGTTAGATGGCTACTCGGTACTGGTCGTCAACAGATCACAGGTTTTACCGAAGGTCTTTCGGGGGGCCATATAATCTGTGTTTGCATCCTGAGAAGGTAGGTGAGCTTTTGGCCGAGCTGTATGACGAAGTCTGTGGCAGTCATGTGGGGGGACGTTCGTTGGCACACCGAGCAATGACTTAGGGATTTTGGTGGCCTCAAATGCAAAAAAATGCCACCGAGTATGTACGTAACTGCGAATAGTGCCAAAAGCATGCCTTTTTGATCCATCAACCAGCAGGTCTTCTAAATCCAGTGAGTAGTCCATGGCCCTTTGCACAATGGGGGTTGGATATTCTTAGCCCATTCTCCCGTGCAAAGGGCAATAGGAGGTTTGTATTAATGGCTATTGATTATTTCACCAAGTGGGCTGAAGCAGAGGCTTTAGCTAATATTCGGGACGTGGACGTCAAAAAGTTTGTGTGGAAGAATATAGTCACAAGGTTTGGGGTGTCGGATTTACTGATATCTGACAATGTATTGCAGTTTGACAGCAGGGTTTTTCGTAAATTTTGTAGTGATCTCGGCATCAAAAATAGGTACTCCATCCTAGCATATCCACAGAGCAATGACCAAGCCGAAGCCATTAACAAAGTGATTGTAAATGGATTGAAGAAAAGGCTAGATTGTGCAAAAGAGAGATGGGCCGAGGAGCTACCGAATGTTTTGTGGGTGTATCGGACAACGCCGAGAAGATTTATGGGAGAAACTCCATTCTCCTTCACATACGGGGCATAAGCCGTAATACCAACCGAGATCAATCTATGCAATGCACGGGTTATCGAATTTGACCCAGCTCAAAATGACAAACTGTTAGTACAGTAGTTAGATTTATTGGAAGAATACCGAGAATCTGCGACTATACAGTTAGCCGAGTACCAACAAAAGCTGACTCAACGCTATAACAGGGACGTAAAGACCAAGGGATTTAGCGTTGGGGACCTAGTTCTACGAAGAGCAGTAGGAAATATGTGTGACACCAATGCTAAGAAATTGGCCTAGTCTTGGGAAGGCCCTTATAAGATAACCACAATTGCAGGCATAGGGGCATATTACTTGGAAGATTTGGATGAAAGGCCACTTCCTCGACCATGGAACGTTTTTAACTTAAAGAAATTTTATCATTGATTGAATGTATGCTGGGATGCCAATTCAATGTAATTATGTATTTACGTTTCACTAATCAGTATGATGGTAGCTATTTGTGCAGGTCCATTTAATCCCATCGTTATTATCACCAACATATACATAGAGAACCATAAAGGATAAAGGGTCTTGTTCTATCCTAAGGACATAAACCTGTCCCCGGTCCGATTTTCATCACCGGCAAGTAGAAACATTACCCTAAAATTTCCTAAGGACAGAAACCTGTCCCTGGTTCGATCTTCATCACCAGGTAGGTAGAAACCTTAGCCTAAAATTTCCTAAGGATAGAAACCTGTCCCTGGTTTGATCTTCATCACTGAGCTGGTAGAAACCTTAGCCTAAAAATTGCCTAAGGACAAAAACTTGTCCCCGGTCCAATCTTCATCATTGGGCATGTAGAAACCTTAGCCTAAAATTTCCTAAGGACAGAAACCTGTCCCTGGTTCTATATTTAACACTGGATAGGTGGAAACCTTAGTCTAAGATTGCCTAAGGACAAAAACCAGTCCCCAGTTTGATCTTTATCACCAGGCAGGTAGAAACCAAGGATGTGCTCCAAGCTTAATCTTCATCGCTAAGTGTTCCTAACAATGTTCTAACAAAACTCCCAGCAATAGAAGCCTTCGCGGCTGATCAGCTTCACACCAGGTAAGGAGTTGCTTTTACATTTAAGAAATTTCCTCAGGCCATTTCCAACCACTACATTAGGTGAAATGACAGCCACTTGGGATACCTGGCTAGTTTTAATGAGGAGTAAAGGGCAAAAAAAATGATCATACCAATAAAAAAAATAAATTACAGGACGTTTAGCCTTCATAACCAAGTAATAAAAAATTTAAAACAAATAAAGGACGAATAAAATTTAGTAAATTGTCTTCGTTACCATAACCTGGTAACCTTAAGAAAGATAAACTTAATGTCAAAGTTAAAGGACAAAAAGAAAGAAAATTGTTTGATCACCACAACCTGGTGACTAGGCAATACTAGGAAAATAAAATGTAAGTGAAGAAGAAAAAGAGAAAACTAAGGTTAAAAGGCATTAAATGGTCGGGTTGGTCTGGAAAAGCTGAACCATATCATCTGCGATTTGTCCCGCGACATCCTCGGTGGTTGGTCTTTGGGTCTTATCATGGCCTGGGGCATTAAGGTTGCTGGTAACCTCCATATCAGGATTCTCTATGTGAGTATCAATAGCTTCTACCAGTGCCCTCATACTGGGGGTATCCTCGTCATCGGCAGCTTCAACCTAACTCTAGACTGGGAGAGTAATAGCAGGGAGGGGAATCTTTTCCGAATTCCACAATTGTGAATCCCAAGGAACCTATGTTGCTTGAAGTACAGCTAACCAACCCTCCTCAAACCCCTGAGCTTGAGCTTGGAGAACAACGGGCTCCACGGAGTTCTCAGCGTCCGCGAACCCTTCGTCATACCACTTGGACTCACAGGCCTCCAAAGCTACCCTAAGGTTAGCAACTTCTTTAGCATGGGCCGAGTTCAGACTTTCAGCCTGAGCCAACTTCAGCTCGGCTTCCCCCAGTCTTGCCTCCATATTGGCCAGTTTTTTCTTAGCTAGTTGCTGAGATGTCTCCAAAGATTGTGCCTTTTGCTTTGCCATCTCAGCTTCCTTAACCTTCTCCCGGGCCGTGTCAATGGCAACATCCTTAAGCACCTTCTCATGTTCGGCATCTTCAGCAAGCTTGCTTGCCTTCTCATCGATATATGAGTAAGCTGTGCTGCCTGACAATATCACCAAACTCAAGTTAGGAAAATGTAAGGAAAAGAAAAAAGAATAGGGGAATCATTCATACAACAAAATAGATGACAAGCGGAGTAGAAGAGCTTACCGCAATGGAATGCCACTATAGTTGGCGCACAATAGAGCCTTTGGAGCCTTTAGACCAAAACCGCATGTCCTCGAGCAATAGCAAGTTGCTCACCAAACTTTCAGCCACTCTCCCCCCTTCACCTTGAGCCCACATCTTCACACTCCCTGTGGCCAACAAAGGCTCACCACCAAGCATGAAGGTAGGCTACCAGTTAGGCATGGCCTGTGAAGAAGAGGTGACTTTAGTGCCACCTAGAGCTACAAGTTAGGTGCCGCTCACTGGTTCCCGAATTACAATCCCACTAGAGGGATGAGGGGGAGTCTTAGTGGGTGCCTCACTCGTAGTTTTGACCAATGGATCATCTAAACGTTGCTTCCTTTTCTATCGGCTAGAGGGAAGAGAAGGATAAGGGTTACGATCTGTTGGGCGGGCTTGTTGAGGTTAGGTTGAAGGCCATGAGCCAGATAGAAACCGATCGGTTGTTAGCTTCCTTCTGGTTACCATTTCTGCTTTTTCTTCGACTGCAACTACTCCTTGCTTGGCTGCTTGTTCTTCGATTGCTTATGCCTAGCCCTTAACGGGAACGTGTGCTTGTTCTCGCAAAGCTTGGGAAACATGTTCAATCGATTCCTCCCTAACCAGGGCGAGATCTTCCGTAGTTATGTAATTGGGACCATGATCTCGGGCGTCCTCGGTACTCAGTTTAGGAGGGAGGAAGTTGGCGTGCTGGATGTCAATATAAGACAGCAACGGGCTGTCAACTGTAAGGGCTTGGCTAAAGGGTTGCCAAGTCTTATATACGGGGGTGCAATTGAGTATGAGGTGGGAAGCTCGGAGTTGCCCATCCATATGAACAAAAACTTCAGACCTTAGTATAAAGTTCAAGTACCTGACATGAACAACCTTAATATTTAGGGTAAACAGTTTACTATTTGTAAACAAAGCTACGGCAAGTTAGTATTCAGATAAGTAAATTAGCCGTAAGAAAAGATTACAAATGAGTTAGAGAGTAGTATGAACCCACTTCGCGCCGTGAAAGGGGGCAGGGGATTTCATCGGCAAACCAATTACCGCGCACCCGGATGAACTCCCCAGTAGAATTCTTATTGGAGTCAGGTAGGCATGAAATGAGTTGTACCCTCATATCTCTAACTTTTAAGTAGTAGTTAGAGTTCTTATTTCCACACAGACTGTACATGTGGTTTATGTCATAGTGATCTAAGTGTAAACCGAACACTTGATTTAACCTATTGACACAACTAACTACCCAGTAAAAATTGGGACGAAGTTAGTTGGGGCACAACCCATAGTATCTAAGGGTATTGAGTAGAAACGGGTTCACGAGAAACCTAACCCCGCCCTCCAGGATCAACATTAAAGGGAAGAAAGCAGTATTAGCCCCTCTGTGGAGATCAAATTCACTCTTGTGGCAGTACACCACTTCCACATCATTAGGGATACTGAAGTTTTGCCTAAAAGTGGCTAAGGACGCCTCAGTATTCAAAAGGTAAGTGTAACCCATCTTAAAACTCTAAATAAGAAGGAAGAAATTTGAAGAAAGAAATTGAAGTAACAGAAGGAGTAGAGAACTTACTTTGGGGCTAAAGGGAAGTGAGAGACTCTGGGTTGATGAATAAGTGCGCAGACGGATGCACGACAGAAGAGAAAACTCAAAAAGTGAAGAATGAAAAGGTGGAGAAGTGATTCAAAATGGAGTATTTATAGAAGCCAGAGGGGAGAAAGTAAATGCCACCCAATAAATGAGGTGCGAGAAACTCTACAAGTCCCATCACAACCGTCACACATGCGTGCTGCCTCGGTTCGCGAACCGTCAGGTGATGATGACAGCAGAACCAACCATCAGGCACGACGTGTCTTTTGAGGGCACATTAATTGGCCTCTTAACCACCCAATGCATACCGATTGGGTTTCCCAGATGGAAACCGTATCTTGGGTTCCTTGATTCATCCTCGGGCATCATGCACAAATCAAAGGGGGCTAATGTACAGTACGGCAACACCAGGCCCCCAGGACTGTCTAGACCTTGGGCCCAAACTCCGCAGAATGGCTTGTGGTTACTAACCAGGCTCTTAGGACCATCTGGACCTTGGGCCTAAACTCCACAGAATGGCCTGTGGTTACTAACTCCTCTGTCAGAAGCTGGGCTTAAGGCCCATTAGGGACACGGATGCATGCCTTATGACCTCATGTTTAGCCTAGAACCTGTTGGGCGGTTGTTGAAATATTTGCTCATTATTCCACAACGAGGGAATGTGCTCGGCAAGTCTCATCAACAAAGTACAACTGCTCAGTAAAATGGTATCTCGGATGCTTAGCAACGCCCTGAGTTATACCACTGCCGAGCATCCTCCTCCAACAGGAACTAGTTCCAAAGCCACTCCCATCAAACATCCACCTAAGGATAACAGCATTGGACCCTTCAAACCACTAACTACAAAAGTAATCATAGCACCCCACTAATCAGAATGCTATAAATAAGAGAAGTTGGAAAAGAAGAGGGGGTGGTTGATGGGGATCGACATTAAAGGGAAGAAAGCAGTATTGGCCCCTCTATGGAGATCAAATTCACTCTTGTGGCAGTATGCCACTTCCACATCATTGGGGATACTAAAGTTTTGCTTAAAAGTGCCTAAGGACACCTCAGTATTCAAAAGGTAAGCGTAACCCATCTCAAAACTCTAAATAAGAAGGAAGAAATTTGAAGAAAGAGATTGAAGTAACAGAAGGAGGTAGAGAACTTACTTTGGGGCTAAAAGGAAGGGAGAGGCTTTGGGTCGATGAATAAGTGCGCAAACGGATGCATGGCAGAAGAGAAAACTTAGAAAGTGAAGAATGAAAAAGTGAAAAAGTGATTCAGAACGAAGTATTTATAGAAGCCAGAGGGGAGAGAGTAAATGCCACCCAATAAATGAGGCACGAAAAACTCTACGAGTCCCATCACACCTGTCACACAAGCACGTCGCCTCGGTTCGCGAACCGTTAGGTGATGATGACAACAGAACCAACCATCAGGCACGACGCGTCTTTTGAGGGCGCATTAATTAGCCTCTCAACCACCCAATGTATACTGATTGGGTTTCCCGGATGGAAACAATATCTTGGGTTCCTTGATTCATCCTCGGGCACCATGCACAAATCAAGGGGGGGCTAATATATGGCACTTGGCCCCTAGGACCATTTGGACCTTGGGCCCAAACTCTGCAGAATGGCCCGTGGTTACTAACTCCCCTATCAGAAGCTGGGCTTAAGGCCTACTAGGGACATAGAGGCATGCCTTATGACAGCCCTACTAGGGACACAGATGCATGCCTTATGACCTTATGTTTAGCCCAAAACCTGTTAGTTGGTTGTTGAAATATTCGCTCATTATTCCACAACGAGGGAACGTGCCCGACAAGTCTCATCAACAAAGTACAACTGCTTGGTAAAATGGTATCTTGGTTGCTCGGCAACGCCCTAAGTGATACCGCCGCCGAGCATTCTCCTTTAACAGAAACTAGTTCCAAAGCCACTCCCACCAAACATCCACCTAAGGATAACAACATTGGACCCTTCAAACTACTAACTATAAAAGTAATCATAGCACCCCACTAATCAGAATGTTATAAATAAGAGAAGTTGGAAAAGAAGAGGGGGTTGTTGATGGGGTTCTAAAGAAAGTTGAGAGTAGAAAGTGAGTGATAAGAGGGAGAGGGAAACAATACAGAGGTTGAAGAGGTTTAGTTGGATCTTTTGACAAGAATTGCCCAATGTAGAAAACTCAAAACTCACGTTACAAATATTTTGTGAGCCCACGTGAAGGGGTATGGTTTCTTCTCACCAAAAAAAAAGAAAAAAAGGAAAAGAAAAAGGACAGGTAGACTCGTGATATAGCAGTAAAGCAAGGGGCATTGGCGTTAGTCAAAAACCGGTGTCCGTGTGCTCTGAACAAATAAAGAAAAAACTTTCAAAGTATTAATACATTTTAATAAATCCCAGTCCCAACAGTGAACGAACAGAAACAGATTCCATTGAAATTGAAAATTCTACAATTTCCTTGGGAATTCTCTCTCACTTTCCCAATAAAGCAAAACTAGCAAAAGCTCTGAATTGCTCGCTCGCTTCCAATCCAAATCCGATCTCATTGTTAGACTCAGGTAAAACATTTTCCCTCCAATTCTCATTTCTTTCCCTCCGATCTGCCTTTCCCTTCCACCGCTCCTCACATCTTTATATACTAAACTCACTCACTCTTAAACCCTGTTTGTTTCCCGAGAATTTAACCTTTTTTTTTTCCCCAAAAAGAAACTATAGCATTCTTCTTAAATTGGCGTGCCAGATATTGAGTTAGAACTTCCACTCTTCTCTTTTCTACAATTTCGTTGCTTTCTCAGCAGCCAAATACATCTTTAGGGTTTCTCTTAATTCTGTAACTTTTTGTTGTTGTTGTTGTTTGGTTTTATAGGGTGTTTGGATTGGTTTTGAAGATGATGAGCTTGTGAGTGTGTAAATATTATATACATATGTATGCAAAAATTGGGTGTTGAGGGAGTGGCAATTTGGCAAAAAAATGAGGCTGTTCCCGTTGAGCTCTAGCTCGAGCTCAAGCAGGGAAAAGGATGAGAGCGATGAAACCAAAAACCAGGCGTTTTTGTACCTCAATGTCTATGATCTCACTCCCATTAACAACTATCTTTACTGGTTCGGCCTGGGGATCTTCCATTCCGGCATCGAAGGTATATGAATTTCCAACCCATTGCATCGTGTTGCTTAGCTTCTTACTTATTTGAAGTGAGCTGTAAATGAATTAAGCTTATTATGAACAGCTCGAGCTCGGCTTGAGAAAAAGGCTTGTTTAGCCCAATTTTAGTATCGGCTATTAAACGAGCATAGCTCATACATTATAATGTGTTTGTGAACAAGCTGGTGAACATGATGATCGATTTAACTGTATATAATAATATTATATTTTCATATGTATACTTGTCTAAAAATATACTTATATAGACTTGAGATTGAATTGTGTAAATTTGTAAATAGGTTCATATGAAATCAAATTACTATTTGTAGTTTGTTGATAATATAAACAATCTATTCGTAGTAAAAATTCATAGATTTTGGAAGGGTAACAAAATTTTTGTCAAGTTTTGACTATATTTGGGAAGTTAATCAAGTAGCTTGTAAACAAGCTCAAACTTGTTCAACAAGGAAATGAACCAAGCTTGAATATGTAATCTTGTTTGGTAATAAGCTCAAGTTCGGCTCGTGTTCAAAATAAAACCAAATGAACAAGCCTGAACTTTTAATACTTGGCTTGTTTATAGCCTTAGTTATTTCAAACTTCAATGCTGCAAAAATTGCAAATAGATAATTATGGGATTGTATGACAAGGTCACAATGTTATTGCCATTACGTTTCCTTGTCTTATGCTGTAATAGTTATGAATATGCTATAAAAAGCTGTATTCTGCAAAATGATTGCACTAGAAATAGAAACAACTGCTTCAAATGGTGAGTGGAAGATATCATGCTTTATAATTGGTTAACTTTGGATAAATCTTGAAGCTTCATGTTTGCATTGCTATGCACAACTTTTGCCAGCTATGATTAAAAGCATGTGTTAGGACTACTGTAGAATGGCTGTTCTAGGCATTTCCCTAGAAGTGTGATTATCAAAAATCTAGCAAATAAGATGTTGTCTATCGTTTCTTGTTTTCATTCCTAAATTTGTTTTAGCTTATTATATTCTATTAAGTTAGTCTTTTGGTGGATTCATGGGTAATTTAAGGTTATTTTTTAATGTAAAATGTAAATGTAGTAGGCTAAATCTTGTCCTAGCTTAAGGTTATTGGCTAGCATTGTTAAGTTTATTTTTGATCTCTGCCTGACCTGAATGAAGTTGTTCTGCTCTATTGATTGCTATTACTCTCGGACCAACAGCTTTAACCAATTTTACTAAGTCAAGTGCATGCTTTGGAACCTTCTTGTAGAAAATAGAGAATGGTGAGAATCCAATAGAACTTTGGACAACACTATAGGGGACTTCACGTTACATTTGGAAAAAAAAAAAAAAACTAACGTTGGGATAGGAGAGGGGCACTTAACTCCTCACTTCTCAATACAGGACTTCCCTAACCCCAACAAACACCAACATCATCTCCAACAACTTCCCTTCTTGCATGTTTTTGATTTGCCGTTCCTCCACACAAGATCTTTTTTCTTATTTCATTTCCAATGAAGAGCGATAATGACCGACTCAATAATATGACAATCATGATTGTCGCTCCTCAAAGTATTGTGAGAATCCAATTTCCAATCCCCATGTCCTCACTTCAATGACAATGGTAGGGTTTCTCCTCTCTTCTCCAAGTTCTCATTGTTCTTGTCAGTTTGATTTTAATTTTCTCCATTTGAATCAATTGGTTAGTGCTCTTAGTTCATGGTGCTCTGTATTTTGGGAATTTGATTTGTACTGCTATGCTCTCCTAGTTTCCTATGTTTGGTCTTTATTTTTGGGTGATGGAGTAGTTGAATTTTCTGTTATTATTATTACAAATTTTTGTGCTTGGAGATAGTATTATATCTTGTTCTTGTGGAAAAGAGAGAAATGAATGTGGTTTTTTGAAAATTTGCATTTACCAGCAGGGTGGGTAGGGCAGGCCACAACAGGGTGGGATGGGTTTTTAAAAATCCCTGCATGCCAGGGTGCCAGGGATGGAAAACCCTGTTGCCACTTGATGTGGGATAGGGCATGGGGCCTTTTGAGTGGGGTTGGGCAGGGAATGGGATCACCCAAAAAACCTGCCCATTGCCATCCCTGGCTGAAAGGGCTCGTACTCCCTTGATCTTCATCGGTATGCTAGTTGTACTTGCCCTCATTGTTCACTGTACTAGATTGTGGAACAGCTATGATACCACTTAACGCAAAACAGAAACGCAATAGGCTCATGTTCTACCTTAATGAACCTCTTTAATATTCAAGAATAAGAAATCTATAATCAAACAAAAATTTTAGAATCAGAGAAATATTGTATTCCACTATGATTAAACTAGTTTGGGAACTCTTCTTGACAGCTTTTCTTTAAAAAAAAAAAATATTAGTAAAAAAAAAATAATATTCCAACTAATTCACTGAAAGCCTAATATTAATGAAATTAAATATTTAAAAAAAAAAAAAAAGAACTAAATCTAGGCATGAAAGTAAGGGTCAATGGAATGAACATTATGAATGCATGCCGTTTGCGTAGATTTTTTATGATCATACTTTTCGACAAATTCCAAGGAAACTTGTTCTACGTCACTTATTGGTTGCATCTGGCTAGATACACGATTCATGTCTATATAGATATTAAATGAAAAATTCAAGATTGATAAACTCAAATCTGCAACAACAAAAGTGAGTTAGATTATATGCATCTTCTACTTTAAATTTTTTGAAAATTTGCATGAATTACTGTTGTTGAACATCAACCCATTTGATTTGAGTCTAACTGGTGCAGTTTTTTTTCAGTGGTTCTTTAGTGGATAATTATGTCAACAAACTTACTTGTACCATGCGCTAATTCTTTTTTTGGGGATATTATAGGCACATATGCATACATGGTATTTCATTCTACCAAAATACTTCATTCAACTGGTTATGCTTGGACTTATTTCATTGTTGGATCTTTTCCTGACAAATGTCATGCACTAAATAGCTGTAGTAGTTATAATATAAATGACCTCTTTTCTAGGAAAGTGTATATTCCTGCTTCAATTGATCAATTCTCTGCCATTTGTGACTTACAGGCAGGTATCCTATAAGATCACTCATGTATGAGGGGTTTTTGATCTTAGGATATTATCAAATGATATTGTATATGGGTAGTTGTTGAGGATTCTAGGTGTGAAGCTTTTGTATTTTCAATTCTATGGTGTGCCAACCATAAAAAGTTGTCTCTGAAATTTGATGGACAGTGCATGGTTTGGAGTATGGCTTTGGAGCACATGAGTACTCTTCCAGTGGGGTGTTTGAGGTGGAACCAAAAAGTTGCCCTGGCTTCATCTTCAGACGGTCAGTGTTGTTGGGCAGCACTGATATGTCTCGTTCAGAGTTCCGGTCATTCATGGAGCACCTTTCTGCAAAATATCACGGGGACACCTATCATTTGATTGCCAAGAACTGCAACCACTTCACAGATGAAGTTTCTCTGCAGCTAACCGGAAAGTCTATACCAGGATGGGTTAATCGGCTTGCCCGATTAGGTAAGAGATCTCTCTGCCTACATATTTACATTACTGAGAATCTACCTTGAAGTTCACCATAGCTTCTAGACTATGTGTATGAACATAGTTCCACATTTACCTGGTCATATGATTAAACACATGATCAATCACTATTTTTCCATTATGTCATACTATATTATTTCTATATTATCAGCTACTTCAGATCTCTACAGGGTCCATATATTTTTGGCAGTTTCACACCTTTGGGTAGATTGGTTATATAGGGTTTTCAAAGGGTGTGAGCATAAGAGCTGCTTACAATTATTGGTACTGCAAATGGATATTTTGGCCAACATATGACTGGCTTTTCCTTAATCTGATTGTATATCTGGTTGAAGTTTCAGGTTCTTTCTGCAATTGTCTTCTGCCTGAAAGCATCCAAGTTACAGCAGTGAGACATCTTCCCGATCATCCTGTATATTCTGGTAAGTCTATTTAGACAACCATTTTTGCAAGACTAATTACCTCAGATGCTTGAAAGTATTTTCTTCATGAAAGAATATTACTGTCATTGGGTATCCAAAAAAACAAAATCTGGTATAACAGAGTCACTGTGTGTAATTGATTAACTGTATATTTCTATATGTTATGTGTTCATTTTGTCGAAAAATGGAAATGAAAGGTAGATGTTCTTTTTAATCCTTTATGTTTTTTTAATGTGTAAAATATGAGGTGAAAAGGTTAGTTAAATCATTGATATTCCCCAGGATTGCATGCTTAATTAGCATTGGTCGAACTTTATCAAGTTACAAAAAGATGGTTAAGTTATGGATCGATAATTCATAAAGATGAAGATATTGAAGAATATGTGAACCCTAGGATAAGAGAGAGGTGGATGAAGTGGAGACGTGCATCAAGAGTATTGTTTGACCATAGAATATCTATAAATTTAAAGAAAATTTTATAAGACTTCTATAAGACTAGCTATGATCTATTGTACTGAATATTGGGCTGTTAAGCACAACATATTTATAAAATAAGTGTAGTTCAAATGAGAATTTTAAGATGGATAAGTGTAGAAGGAAAGATATGATTAGAAATGAGGAAATTGAAAAACTGGGGTGACCCCTGTTGATGAAAAGATGAGGGAGAGTCGCTTGAAATGGTTCGATCGTGTTCAGAGGAGAGCAATTATTGCACCAATAAGAAAGAGTGAGTTGTTCAAGTTGAGGGAATTAAAAAAGGTAGAGGAAGACCAAGAATAATATTAATAGTAGTAGTAGAAAAAGGTATGTCAATGCATGAAGTACTAAAAAGTATGACTTCGGATAGAATAGAATAGAATGGCGAAATAGAATATATGTGACCTAGTCTAAGTCGCTAACTAGATCCATAGTTGATCCAAAACATACGGGTAAGGCTTGGGTGTTGTTTCTTTAAATTTTGAACTTTGGATTGTTAGGATATCCGGTGAAAATGATTTTTTAGGCACTAAGAAGTTAGAAGCTGGAACCATCCAATCCCTGCAGTTGCATCTATAATTAGTTATCTGGAGTCCCCGTCTAAGAAGTTCTAGGAATGTCTTGACAGTGACTGTTTAATTGTTCAGCAGAAAGCACTAAATTCAGAGTTTTGATTTTCCTATTACATGTGTTAGTGTTGAGGTCTCTCTCTCTCCATTGATCAAAAATATTATGTCAATACAGATGACGATGGGTCAGAATCGGTTGTATCATCTGCATCAGTAGAGAGTGAAGGGGAGCAAAATCATCATCTCCTGACCACACCAAATGGTGATGTGGCTTTTCTTAAGGAAAAACCCGTGAGGCTAGCAAGGGAGCTCATGTGATTCTTTCCTCCAATTCCAGTTCTAATTCTTTTGTCTCTTGGGTCTGTCTGTTGGTTGTTCTAGTAATGTATGAGCACAGTTGTATCAGTGAACATGTTTCAAGTAAATTTTTCTAAAATTTTAATATATGTTTCCTGGTACAATATTGATGCCAAAAAGTTGTATGTGGCCAGTATTGTTTTGAAATTTATGATTATGCTTCAGATATTCCTATAACTGCATTAGAAGTTCGCATATTAGCACGTTAGTAATTCTTAAATGTAAGGGCTCTTGTATTTGCTATTAAACTCAAAAGAAATACTCTCAAATTTAATGATGAGTATTGCTGATCCCAGAAATATGTTATTAAGGTTTTTGTTTATTTTTTTCTTTTCCTTTATTTTTACATTGAAATACAGAGAAAATTACCTATTGTTATTATGTACGAATTTACAGGTCGAAGTCTTAAATTTTTTGCTGAGAATATTTGGTATGTGACTGAAATATTTTACAAAGTAGTATGTTTTTGCCAAATTTTTATTTATTTATTTATTTATCTCTCTTTCCCACATTTCTTTGATTCTAGAGTCTTATGATCAAAGAAAAAAGTTTGTAAAATTGCGTTCTCTTAACTTCAAGACAAGATGTGGGTTCCAGTTAGGAAAATGTTAATGATATATGTGCTTATATTCCAAAAAAATTAGTCAAGTTACAATCAAATTTTGTTGGAATTGTCCATTCGATGACATCCAGGCTGTGGGCTAACTGGACTTGGCAGATACGCTGTGAACTTGGAGACACCACCCATACATAGAACTAAAGAGTAAAGACGCCTTATCACAACACAATCTAGTTCACATAATCCGAACTATCACAATTCATGTGTTGGGTTACACCCAATGTGGGACTCAAGTCACTGAACACACGAATGCACAATGCCCATTTATGGAACTCACTTCACATAATTTGGGGTATCATAAGTTAACTAACTTGGTAAAATTTCTAGTGTTTTCTCATTTATGGAACCCATTCCACATAGTTTGGGGTATCATAAGTTAATTAAATTGGTAAAATCTCTAGTGCATTAGGCAGGTATGGGCGTATGGCTGGGCATATAGGAATTGATTGCTAGAATATGTAGTCAGCCCACCTCGTTTGTCATGATCTTTTGCTCATAGGTTCAGTTCACTCGTCCATCTCACATGGTGTCGCCACTCCCGTAGTGGGTAATGGCCCAGGAAGCTCCGCCTGCAAGGTTGTACTGCTTTGGATCACCCTCTGATAAGTAGTGGCAATAGCTTCACTTGAGTCCTTGTCATGAAGCCCTCATCAGGATTTCAATCTTCTAAGATATGGAAGCCCATAGATGCATTGGTTTGGTTTGGTTAGGTTATAAGAGAGTTGGTACTGCCTAAACCTCTCGAGGACTAGTTGATTAAAGGGCCCAAATTCCTGAAGTGGGTATTAATGAATAATGCTTGGATTTTTAGAGTTAGACCCTCCTTCCATCTTCTCTTCTTCTTCTTCTTCTTCTTCTTTTCTTTTTTATTTTTCTTTTTTTTCTTTAATTCTTTTTTTTTTTATATAATTTTTATTTTTAATCCGAGTAGAGGTCATGTAGTAGATATAAAAAATAAAAGTCTAATTTTTTTTTTTTTTTTGGTTGTTGTTGTTGTGAGAATACATTCAATAAGGACCTTATGCAAATCTCCCACTTTACACCCACCAATAGCAATATACCACATCAAGATTTCACTAATAAATGAAATAAATTTATAGACATGTCAAACACAATAATCTCTTAAAAATAAGTCATATATTTAATAAGATTCTCCATTGACTAAAGACAATTTTCCTTTAATCTATTTTTTTTTTTCTAATACTAATTAATACTGGAAAAAACAAAAAATTATTTTCACAAAAATTTTTCAATCAAAACAATTAGTGCATCAATTAATATACAATCGGTTTG
This sequence comes from Quercus variabilis, assembly GCA_030445155.1. NCBI lineage: Eukaryota > Viridiplantae > Streptophyta > Magnoliopsida > Fagales > Fagaceae > Quercus > Quercus variabilis. The sequence continues at coordinate 8,690,525 of CP129456.1, forward strand.
GAGAATCATGAATTGTGTTGCTTTATTAAAATACAATCGATGTTGCGTGACCAGAGGGTATTTGAGTGCTGGTAGTTGTATAATACAATCTTGAATAAAATAAGTTTTCTTTGAGTGTTTGATTAGTTAAATTGATAGCTGATTACCGGAGAGGACTAAATTCAACATAACTTAATCAGCAAGGCAATGACTGGTTAGTGATGTTGACTCATTAGAGCCTGCAAAATGAAGTAGTATTCGGTATTTAACGAGGTATGGCCGGAAAGGCTAGGGTCCAAAACAGAAAATGATATGCAGAAAGATCATAAAGTTTAGGGGTCCACCGAAAATAAAACTGAAATTAAAACGTAAGCTTCAACTTCTAAGATTTGAAATAGAGAAGGTTCAGACGATGTGGTAAAAAAAAAAATGAATGTCAAAAGTGAGTTAATATAAAAACGGGTAAAAGTTTATTAGCTCGTGAAAAATAAGAGAGGCCTAGTTGTTTATTATAATTTTTTAAAGTAATAAGAGAGGTCAGATTGTTAGGTTGCGTTCTTGACCGGGTACCAAAGTCTCCTCAAGCATCTTCTTGTATGCTTCCTCAAAGTTTTGGGTCCAAAACCACTACCTAGAACTTTCCAACTGAATGTTCAACCCCCTTAAACACTCTATGATGGAAAAAATTGGATAATTTTTTTAATAATAAACCTATATTTGCTTTCTCTAAAGTGAGAACTCCCCACTTGTTCTGTAGAGAAAAAGAAAATAGAGACACTATTTCTAGGTGGCTGAAGTTTGCTTGTCCTTTGGGTTTCGCAGCCTCTGAGTCATTTCGGGTGTGCTTCACTCTCTTTTCGCTGTTCCATTTAAACACCTTCCCATATAAGTTATATAACACATAGGAATAAGATTGAAGAGTAACTAACAACTATCATTGTCCCAAGCTTGTGCCTTCGGCATACTCTTTTTTTTTTTGGTTAAGCAATGGATGCTTTTCTCTTCCTTATTCTCTTCTCTTCCACCTTGCTAAACATAAACGCTTTCGAAGACAATTGTACCATGATGCAGTGTGGTGATGGAGCTCCCAAGATTCAATTCCCTTTCCAAGTAAAAGGCTTTCAACTCCAACACTGTGGTCACCCTGGTTTTGAGCTTGTATGCAAAGACAACACCACTTTCATTCCCTTCCCATCCTATAATGGTGACTTGGTTGTTAAAACCATCTCTTATCACACCAAAAGTCTTAGTCTTCTTGACCCCAAAAACTGTGTCCATGAAGTCTTTCTTAACCTCAACCTCTCTCTTACACCTTTCCATTATTACTATGTTGTTAAGAACTACACATACCTCAATTGTTCTTCTAGGTTGGTTTCTTCTTCCTTCAGTGAGATCCCCTGCCTAAGTGGCTCCAAATATCATGTCTATACTGTAGAGCCTTCCTTGGCTATGCCAAATTCTTGTAGGCCAGTGAAAACTGTGGCAATTCCTTTTCAGTATAGTCCTTACCTAGCTGACAATAGTTTTGGTCTTGGATTATCTTGGGATTTGCCTGGATCAGAAGATTGTGAAGCAAACGGAGGCCACTGTGGATTGAAGGATAGAACAGGATGTTTTAACTTGGCACATGATATAGGTAATCTTTGTCCTTTGTCCCCATTATTTTTTATTAATTTATTTTATTTATTATTTATTTTATTTATTTTTATTTTTTAGAAATTTTGATTGTGTCCTATAATATTTGACAATTTCTAATTTTAACAATTTTGATTAGTAATGAAACTTGTAAAGTATGTACCAGGACATATTGTCATGTACTAGTTTCTTAGAAAAGAAAAGAAAATTTCATTTTACTAAAAAGAGAATAATAAAATCATGATGGGGATAATAAAACAATAGTTTGAGAGTTTTTGAGATATCAGAAAAAAATTATGTACTACTAAATTTTTCCAGACTTGCTCTGTCATTTCCAATGAAGGAAAAAAAAAAAAAAATACTAGCAATCTTCTACCCCCCTAAAGTCCAACCTATCACATATTCCAAGTAACTATTCTGTCTGTCTAATCTTCTAGCATTCACATGGAATCATAGTGGGAAAATAAGATCTAAAACTAATGAAATCATGCATGTCATGTCACTCACATAAATGTGTATGTGTCCATCATGTATTAGGATAAGCACTCCCAAAGGTTTTAATTAGTTATATTTCAATTTTACTTCACGTTGGTCAAATTGACAAAGACTTTGACCCGGTTTTCGTAGAAATACTGAAAGGAAACTTCCCTTCTTGTCACTATGTACCCTTGTCAAATAACTAGCTATCATGCCCTTGATTGCACATTTAGAATTGTTGTAACATTAATATTTTAAAATTGGATGAATTGAAAAATTGGAGTAGATAGCATCAATATCTTGTTCAAAACAGAGGAAAACAGACACAGGAGAGGTCTTTTTCACTAGCTAACCAATATATCCCATTTTCAATACATGATCAATTGATCATATATATTATATATAAATCATAATACAAACTAATCTTAATTTTTGGGGTTTTTTATGCATCTGCTTGAGGTAAAAGCCTCAACTAGTAGTATTTGTTAGTTTATACATATAATAAAAGAGAGATTGGTCTAGTAAGTTTATACTAATTGTGGTCTGATTTTTGCAGTCTTCAGTATCGGCATCTTCATTTTTGCGATGGTGGTGGCGACAGTGACGATTATAAGGATCTATCACTCGAAGAAAATACACTGCCAGGATGAAGAAAAGTATTCAGCTGTGGTTGAGAAATTAGGAGACTATAACCAGATTTTGAAACCAAGCAAGTAATCAATAGTAAGCACGAACTATTTAGGACATCGTAGTACAGAAGCACCTTTAGAGGCAAAAAAAAAAAAAAAAAGTATTTACATAAGAAGTTGGTATGGATTAGCTTTGATTGTATAAATTTTTGTTTAAAAAAAAAAATGTATGGCTTTAAGAGCTAATAATTTTGAAAAAGTAGAAAGAAGTTTGGCAACTCAAACAAAATGGTTTAATTGCATGAATCAGACATAAGATTGAGACGAGAAGTGATGTTTCTCAAATTCTCCAACATAATTTCGACATAATAACACGCATGTGACTATTACTTCAAGATTTGAATCTTGATTACCTGCGTTTGTGTCTCTTCTTACCACGTCTTAAGGGTCCTTATTACTCTAAGTAATATGCATTGGAGTATAAAGTGAACAATTTAGTTACAGATTTTTTCGGATATGTGAGTACATCATAAACTCATATGGAAATATTTTCTAAAATATATTTTTATAGTTTATTTATAATACTCATTGGGTAGTATTATATTTGAGAATTAGTAATATTACACAAAAATTAATTAAAAAGAAAAAATTAAGAGAAGAGAACGAGTTATATTATATTGTTGTAAAAGCTGAAGCTCAAATACCAATATTGATTGTGATTATCGACTTAAGGAAGATTTTCAAAACAAATAATAGGAACGGAGAAAACCAAACCCAAAAATAAAAAGACGACCACGTACTAAAGAGAACACCAAAAATTTACGCAATTCAACGATAGCCTACATATATGGGCAATGGGCAAGAGAAAATTTCAATAATAAATCTAGAAGATAGAAATACGATGTAGATGCATTATCACATAACTCAAAATCCCAATAAATCCAAAACAAGAGATCTTCATCTTTATCACTAATATCTAACATCCAAATTTTGCAAATCAACAAACATTTTTTATAATCACTAATATTAGCATATTTTCCGACATATTTGACTAACCATCCGTAAAACTCTTGTAAACTATCAATTGATTCAATTCCACCAGTTAACAATTCTAACCAGTCACGGGGATAATAAAAACTAACTCATTAAGAGACAAGTCCCAAACATGATAACAGATTCTTGGTTTTGCCTCTTTTAGATAGAAACTGAACTTAAGGCAAATCTTATAACCGAGTGAAATCTTCTATACAAAATCCTCTTTGACATATGGCTTGATCATGTAATTACAAGTTCAAAATAGATGCAAATACTTTTTGAGCTTTGGCTATGTGGATCTTCTTCTTCATTTATTTTTTTTTTTCTTGGTGGTAAGTAGCTCTCTGGACCTGGTTGCTGCATGATGCTTGATCATGACCTATACCATACCATGGACTCAGAACTTGCTAATTAGTTTGCAGTTTCAGCTAATTAAGGAGTAGCGAACCATGGTTCTGCTGCTTCAAAATGCTCTCACCCAAAACTAAACATGAATTTAGAAATTTACTTTGTATACTGACATAAGCAAAGTATCACTCTGTTCCCAGCAAGTAGTTTATCAAGTTGTTTTAAAATACCAGAAAGGCAAGTAGATTAATGGTCCTATACAAACAACTGCAAACTAGAAGCTGAATATTGTACCTTACAGTTCAACATTGTACCAAAAGAATTAGAAGGAAAAGAACATAGGTGATTCGCATAAGTCAATAACAAACAATGTTTACAGAGCATTATACGGACTAGGAAAAATAATGCACTCTAAAAAAGACAACTTTTACAATGACCTTAAACTTGGATACATGAAGAAAGGCATAAGAGAAATTAACACGGAACAACAGGGAAAAAGCAAGCAGGGCAGGAATATCAAAATGTGGTTTCCATGTATGAAAAAGATGCAGGGAAACCATAACAAACCTGAGCGTACAAATGGCACAAGATGCACAATGTAACTAGTGCTATCCTTGTTAATTAAACCAGGAGAGCTCTCCTTCAATCTAGTGATCCCTGGACTTCATGGGTCCAGAGTTTTCAACAAAAGCAGATTTGAAGTCCTTAATCTTATCTAAATTTTTGAGATTTGGGCATTCCCAGACTTTGATTAATTGCATAGATGGAAATAAATCCAGAATGCTCTTCGACTCTAGCTCCCCAATACTAGTCAAATTAGGCAGTTCCACCAGGTGCAGCTTCTGTAAATTCTGCAGTTTACAATCTGTTGATGTATTTGGCATAAACAGAGTCTTCAATTTATCACAGAATTTAATTTGGAGGACTTCAAGATTTTCTGGTAGCTGGGATGAATGAAAAACAGCTTCAAGCATTGGGCAACAATCTAGATATAATTTTTTAAGGTGTCCAAGTTGCAAGTTTCCATTGGAGACACTCTTCAATATGGGAAGGTTTGACGCCCACAGAGTCTCAAGATTTTTCTCCATTAAGACTTCCTTTTCACCAAAAATAGTTTGCATTTCGGTTGACCTCTCTAGCCAACAGCCTTTCATTGCCATGACATTGCCAACATTTATTGACTCCACACCTGCAGCCAAGTCTGATAAGGATTTGATAAACTTGTTATCGATCAAAGAGATATATTCAGCTTTTTGGAGGGCATCCTCAACACCGGAAGGAAATCTATCAAATCCAACGATTTCCAGATACTTGCCATGTTCTTCAGGAAGAGAAAGAATCTGGAAGTAGATTTCTCTGAAGTTAGGGTCAACTCTGTGCCAACAAATGTCCCTAGCTGGGCCTTCCTTTTCATGAGCACAAACAGAGAACTGAAATTCTTTGAAGCATGTCTCCCATAACCCAGGATTTGTCTTCAAATATTGGAAGAATTCAGTGCCACTCAATGACATGCAAGGCCTATTTTGACTGCACTTGAAGATGCCACACTGATCCCAGTTTAGCTCCTCTGGTAAGTTCTTTATCTTCCCCCAGTCAAGTGTTTGAACATCCTTTAAGTCTGGTAAATTAAGGCGCTTCAAATGAGTCAACTGTGAGATCTCATAGGGAAACTCCTTGACTCTAGTTCCCCATAAATCAAGGACTTCCAAATGAGTAACTGATTTCAGACATGGTAGCTTCTCCAAGCTTGAACAATCTCTTAACTTAAGGTCACGGAGATTGCTAAAATTGTCAAGTGATGGTAGAGACTGAATGTCTGTCTCAGAAAGATCCAAAACCTCTAGCTGTGTACAATTTTGCAAAAAATTTGGATATGATCCGGGCAGTGCACAACCTCGAAGTAAAAGCTGAGTGAGGTTGGTGAGGTTGGATGTGGGAGGTAACTTAAGTGCAGTTCCTGATAGGTTGAGGAACCGAATGTGAACCATGTTCTCCAAGAATTTAGCTTCAGTTTCTTTCAAAGACCTTGCACCACGTAAATCAAGCTCCTCAAGTTTCAATAGAGATTCCAGAGGTGGAAGTTCTTTGAGATTGACACAGTTTCTTAGTAAGAGTTGACAGAGGTTATTGGAAAGGGATGGTAGACATTCAATATTAGTTTCTGAGAGGTCAAGTTGTTGAAGGCAAGTCATGTGCTGAAAGGATTGATCCACAATTTCTTTCAAAGCGCTACAACCTGAAAGATTAAGAATTTCAAGGTAACGAAGGTTAGAAAGTGAGGGTAACTTTTGAAGCTTGGTTTTTGAGAGTTTAAGGCGACGGAGGTATCTCAGATGTTCAAAGATATTATCTTCGATTTTTTCTAAACTCAAACCATCAGAAAGATACATCAACTTGAGATTTGGGAGGCTGTTATTATTGGAAGGTAAATGCCTGATTGCAGTATTAGAAAGATTGAGGGTCTTGAGGCCATCCATAATTGGAAAGATTTCATCTTGATTTTCCTTTAGCTTAGAAGAACCTGAAAGATCAAGAATTTCAAGCTGAGATACTGATTTTAGGCTGGGCAGTCTAGTTAAGCATGTACAACATCTTAAGGAGAGTCGAGTGAGATTTCCCAGATTTTTCAAAAAGGGCAAGCGGTCAATCTTTGTTTGGGAAAGATCAAGCATTCGAAGTTTTGCATGTGCTTTAAACGTTTTATCTTTCAATTTTCTCAATTCAATAGCACCAGAAAGATCAAGCACTAGGAGGTTTTCAAGGTTTTGAAGTCTTGGAAGTTCTTCCAAGCTAGCACACCCCCTTAGCATGAGCCACCTAAGTTCACTCAGTTCAGAGATGGAAGAAGGCAGCGATTTGATCTGGACTGCAGAGAGCTTCAGGCTTCGAAGTTGACGCAATTCACGAAAAAAATCATCTGGAATTTTCTTCAAGGAGGTAGCACCTGATATCTCTAGAACCGTTAATGATTTAAGTTCTTTGATATCATCAACTTTCTCCAATAGATCACATCCTCTGAGCACAAGAAGACGAAGCTTGTCCATTTTAGACAAGTTTGATGGCAATGATTTGATTGTGGGATTGAAAAGTGCAAGAACTTCGAGTCCCTGCATTGGCTGAAAGAATGTATCAAGGACTTCCCTGGAGAGACGACTTCCATCAATTAGTAGTGTGGACACTTTATCCCATCTGTCACGATTGCACATTGTTTTTATCAAACCCTCTGCATGCGTGATTCTCCCAAAACCTTGCCAATGGCCACCCTCAAACACTCTAGCCAAACCCAAACTTGATTTCCCTTCGTTTCTATCTGGACAACAATCAAGGATTGTAAGTGCTATTCCTTCCACGACAACGACATTATCATCTCGTATTTTCAGCAGATGGCGATCTATAAGCTCCACTAAAACACGATGTCCCTCTTCATACACCTTCTCAACATGGTCAACAGGACCAAAATATCCTTCCAATATCCAGCAAGCTATCAACTCATTGTAATTGACTCCACCATGCTTGAGAAAGAACTGCAAGCTATACCAACAACACTCAATCAAAGCCATATCTCTCTTCGGCAACATTTTATACCCACAGCGCAGCAGTGGATTTGCACAGTTACGTGCATCCTCACTCGCTGCTTCTTTCATAGCACTTTCCAATGTCCAAACCCCAGAATCATGCTCTACAATGCGATTTAAGGCTTCTGCTATTACTACAATCGCAGCTGGTAGACCCTTGCTGTTTTCTGCAATTCTTGAGGCAAAACCATCAATGCCTGAAACGTTTTTAGTGAATCTTTCCATAAACAGACTTAATCCCTTATCGGACAAAGGCTCTATTTTTATTATCTCAATCTTTGTTTCAGTCACTTCATTTCCTACCACAACTGGCCCTTTTCTTCTAGTGATTAAAACCTTAAACAAAGCCTGCTCATTCAGATGCATAATTTTCCTAAATGCGGACATAATATAATTTTCATTCATTGTATCAGGAACACCATCGACAATCAAGAGAAGACACTTTTTAGGATCAGGCAATCTCATTTCTTCAAGCTTAGTAGATATCTTATTTTTCAAGCTTTCCAGGCTCTCCTCTTCATGGTCCTTCTCCTTAGTTGCATTATCTTCCCACTCCTCAAAAGTGGAAAGTACAGACAATTGACAGGCAATGTTCTCATGAAGAGACCTGTTCTCATGGAGAGACTTCTTATCATCTTGTTGATTCATAAATACCCAAAGAGTCACATAAGATAGGCGCTCCTTGTCTGCTGAATCAGCTATCTTTCTTGCAATCCATGTTTTCCCAACTCCTGCATCCCCAATGAGAACAATTGTCGTCACACTGTCGTCCTTCAACAGCTCAAGTATCTTATCTTTCTCCGCTCCTCTCAAGGCCATAGCTAATATGAAAAATTCAACGTCAGAATTTTGATAAGATTAAAAGAATCAGTTTAGCAAAAAGATAACTTCCACCTTGCACAAACACACACATATTGATATACACACATGCACAAAGTACTTTATTCCTCCAAGAAAGTTTTTTACAACACTTTATAAAAGATTTTCATTAAATGGTTAATTTTTACTCCCATTTTACCAATAATTAATATATAAAAGATTTTCATTAACTGTTAATTTCTATACATATTCTTTGTTTATTTGAAGTTTTTAAAACAAATAACAACCATCAAAATCTTTAAAAACATATCTAAAATTACATTGAGAACAAGCATAGTGTCCCCGGCGTGTCCATGTCCGAGATGGACATGCTAAGGATTCTGGAATTTCCGTGCTTCTTACCAAAAAAATTCCTTCAACAGGTGTGCTATGAAATATGAATTGAAACGTCAAACTCAATCACACCCTTTTTAGTGTCCTCTGCCTTAACCACTCTGCTACAATGACTTTAGCTCTTGTAAGTACTTCCTTGAGATCAACTACTTACTAATATATATATATATATATATAACTAAAATATCAACTTCCCTAGTGGATTGTGGAATCTATAATTCTGTAAAATATATCACTAATGGGTACATAGAATCATAGATACAGCAAAGTGGTGGAAAAATTATTTTGTTACGTAGCACTATAAAATCATTGGCTAGAATAATGAAAACAATATTAAAAAAAAATAAAAAAATTAGAAACCCGTATTTTATTCTTAAGCTAAGATTTGCGACACAAAATAAAAAAGCTCTCAATATCTCCACAGAAACAGATCCTCTGAGTGAGAGAGAGAGATCGTTAAGATAAGTTAAGATGCACAGACAAACACATTTTCTAATTTTAGACATTATTCTACATTATCTAAACCAAAACGGCACAATAAATTACTTAGGATCAGAAGCATGGTAAATAATAAAAGGAAAGTAAACGAAAAACCTGGTACGTTTTTTTTCTGGGTTGCAAAGCAAAGCAAAGCAAAGCAAAACAGCTCCTTCAAGTTCAACTCTCTGAGTCTGAGCTCTCTCAACTCTCAAGCATGACTGATCGAAAGTCTTGTTTGGTATTTCGCTGGCTTTTGGTTTAAAAGTCTTCAGTCTTTCCCAAGTCAACTACTTGCGAGTTGTGTTTACGAAATTACCCTTTCAATAATTGCTTTAAACTTTAAAGTGACTTTTTCTTTTTCTTTCTATTTTTTAAATTTAAAGCTGCAAAAGTTTTATTCATATTGAATTCTGGGTGAGCCATGTTGGAGGTAATTTGGTAAAAACGTTTATGTTTTTGGTTTTTGTCTATCTTTTTAACTTCAACAAAAATAGTATTTTTTTAAATATATTAGTATTAATGTTTCTCTTTTTGTCACACATTTGGTATGAGTTATGAAAGTTAAAAATATATATATATATATATATATTTTATCTCATATTTAATAAATAATCAAATCTCAAGAAGGTTTGGTTTACCTGCGTAATTTTGCTATAGTCAGAGCAATATGATTTTAACATTTTTCTTTTTTTGAAAAAATTATCTAAAATCATAGATTTTTAACAAGATGTGAGCACAGGTGTTAGCAATATCTTCTTTAGATGACACGTCTTAATCAATGGCCTCATAATGGCTTAAGAAGTAGAATCTCATAAATTCCTTTTCTATTTTTTTTCTTTTTTGTTTTTCCATCACAACCTCGACACCTCCATTACTGCCAAAGCATCGATCTATATGGGGGTTATTTCCATTTTCCAGTAGTAGTTCGACTTCACATAGCAACAAGAAATTGAAAGCGATCAAAGTGCACCCTAAATTGCTGCATTTGATGGATGATTGTAGATCTCTCTTGTATAGAAGTCCTTACTTGCAAATCAACCATGCATTTAGAGAAGCTAACAGATGTGATAATGCTTTGGCTAGCTTGGGAAGATCTCATTCTCCAAATTTTGTTTTATTTTTTGCTCCCCCGAATTCTAACAGATGTTGATTCCACGAAGCAGAAGCAGGATTGCACTTAGTTTTGTGAGGTGTGGAGTCCATCACAAGATGACAATGCAATTAGGGACAGAGCTAGAAATTTATGTTTGGAAGACCGAGATAAAACTATCATATTAATTTGAAATTTAAGAAAAATTCAAACTACAACATACATACGCGACTTTGTGCGTTATTTTTTCTATTAGTGTAATTCTTATTAGCACTTAAAATACTAACAAGCTAAACGACTAAGTGAAGAGATTCGGGGTTTGATTTTCGCCTACCAAAAAAAAAAAAAAAAAAAAAAAAAAAACCTAACTGGTATTTGGGTCTGATAATAAAGAATAATAATTAGGAGTGAATGTTATAAGTTGAAATTATCTCTAAAAAATGGAAGGGTATATTGTAGAGTTTTGGGAAAGGAAAAAACTTATATACGGTACATTTTTAAATGTAGTACATTACGTTTCCTAATGAAACTCAACCACCCATTTATCATGACCAATAAAACACAAACATTATTTTCATTTTCAAGAAAAATTGTGTTTAATATAGTTGAGTTTAATTGGGGAATTTAACATACTATATGTAAGTTATATCATTTAAAAAAAAATGAATGGATCTTTTTTTTTTTTGGAAAAAAAAGGAAAAAAAAGAAGAAGAAGAAAGAATGAATCATCTAAATGGAACTAAAACTAAAAGTTAGAAGAAGATAATAAAAGTATATGAGATATGGCTGAAGTGTAGAGAGAAGGAAGGGAAAAAGAAAAAAAAATTAGGATTTTGGGGATCCAAATTTGGTTCATGTGTTGAAGAAGGAAGAGGGGGGGGGGGGGGGTGGCGGGGCGGGGAAGCTTTATTCTTGTGGGGAGCGGCTATTAAAAATATAGGGAGAAAACTAAATTTACCAATTAACTATTAGAGGGTTTCTAAAAAAATTTGGGGGGCCAAGTCCAACCCATAATGTACCTCCGCCCCTAAATGCAATGTACCACGTACATCTGCTAAAATATCACCTCTTTGCAAGCATTGAAAATCAAAATGAAGCTTTTAACTAACAAAAGTTTGTAGAAATGCATCAAAATAAACTTGAATTATCGTCAAGAAATTGCAAACCCATCTAATATCCTACCAAACAATCAAACCCCATTAAAGCATTGACCATATCCCTCTCAGGCATTTCATCAAACATTTATATAACATACTCAAAAGCATTGCATTTTACGTACAAAGAAAGTAGTGGATTGGAAAAACAACCAACTATAGGCATTTCAACACAACCAACTCTACCCAATCCACCATAACTAACTACCAAAAAAAAAAAAAAAAAAAAACAGAGGTTGAGTAGCCCAGCCAGGTCATGGTGGAACTATGGCACTGGAGAGAGGATGATGTGGTGATTATGGCCTTCTGTACGATCATCTCTCTCCCCCTAAATTGATCCTTAACGTTCTCTCTCCCTCTCAACGAAATTTTTTTGGTAATTTTTATGCCCACATGCCTCTCACGTTAGTTTCCTGTTAGTTTGTTAACAGTAGACTCACAGATGTATTAATTTGGCAGCTGTCCAAAGTTTAGGAAATAAATTGGCCAAAATAAAAGTTCAAAGATGTTTTGGTCACTATTCTAAAGTTTAGGGGGTGTGTGAGCATTTTTTCCTATTAATTTTTGTTTTGTGTGTTACAAAAAACCGTATGCATGGTATATATATACTCTTGGATGAGCCCTAAATGGGTTATTCATTACAATTGGCCCTCTAGGGCCATAATTCAAATTATGGACTATTTTCTTTAACACTGTCATATGCTTTGGTTGGATCTGACATCATTGATGAGATTCTATACACACTTCACTAAGAAAAAAAAAAGGTTAATTCCATACACATTGTTTGTACTTCAACGCTCCTCACAAAGGAAAAAAAAAGGTTAATTCCATATACATTGACAACTCCTCAGGGGCTATAAGCGAATGAGGTAGTCGCTTAAGCCCCTAAGTAAAAAAAAAAAAAAAAATCCTAAATTTTTTACCAATAGAGTTATTTATTTCATTGTAACAGTATTAATTAAGTCCAAATATTAGCTAATAAATAAAATAATATTTTTTATTAAATGAAAAACAAGAAAAAGAGAGAAAGAAATGTTATGTCCACAACATTTTTCACAACAAATCCTAAAGTGACAGGTTGTTATTGGCTGTTATTGGTTGGAAAAAAAGTAATTTCAGTAGTAAGTTCAAATTAGAACTAGGAACAACTTAACACCTAGGATTTTTTTGTGTGAAAAATGTTGTAAATATAGCACTTCTAGGGAGAAAAAAGAAAAAAAGAAAAGAAAAGAGAGCAATACAATATATATATATATATATATATATTATTTATGTAAATTTTAATCATGTCACTTCTTTGACTAATGTAACACAAAATGTATTATTTTTCTGCAAACACGAAAAAATAAAAATAAAAATGAAATTCAACTATGAAGAAATATGAAAGGTCTTCTCAAATGGCTTATTGCATGGAACAAACTAGCAAGGAGTACTATAATATAATAAGATATTCTCATTTAGTAATTAACATCCATTAATAAAGAGCGTGAAATTATTATCCCTAGCTATCTTTTATTAATTTACTTTAACCTCATAAAGTTCTCTCACAAATCCAAAAAAAAAAAAAAACCCTTTAACCTCATAAGAGCATTAGCATTCAGGGATGCCAAAAAAAACCTATTTTGCATCCTTAAACACTATTTTATCAACCTATTTTACAACTCACCCTACATCTAGTTTTTATTTTTACATACAACCCAATAAAATAATATAAACTACCTAATAAAATAATATAAAGTACTATTCTCTCTCTTTTTCCTCTCACTCTCATTTTCTCTTCACACACAATCACAAGATTAAAATAATAATTTTTTATTATTATTATTTTTTGCAACTTATGAATAGTAAGGTTGCATATGCAACCTTACTATTCACAAGTTGCAAAACTTTTTAAGTTTACAAACTCGGATAGAGTGAGTTTTGGGTGGCTTGGATTATAAAATAGCAACTGAGCCCCATTGCTAGTGCTCTGGTAAGGCAAATCTGAAATTTCTCGGTACAAAAGTGAGGAATATGCTAGGGAAGTATCCTTTCCTTGGCATTTGAAACATTTTCCTACTTTATTTGATGTCTGGAATTTACTTTCTCTAACTTGCAGAGTAAGTTGCTCTGTAAAAATGTATAATAATTAATAATTTTCCTATGCAGGTGACCTTTAGCCCCGAGAAAAAGGGAAAAAAAATCAGTCAAAATCGATATATTTAGAGTCATAAAACAAAATTAATTAAAAAAAAAAAAAAAAAAAAACATAACAGTTTATACACTTTTGAATTCATGAAATAAAAATGCACTCTCTCTATTTCAAGTGAAATGCAAAGGATTTTATTCCATTCCAAATAAACTTGAGATATTACGGTTGTTTTTGGCATTGGCTTAGAAAGCCATTTTTTTTTACAATTTATCTTATTTTTGCTACTATTCAGCTTATTTTTCCTACTATTCATGGTTTTCATTGCACTTGTTGATACTATTCATGAGCTTTATTGTACTATTTCAGTTACTTTTTAACTTTATCTACAGTACTTTCAGCAAAATATTTTCAGTTTCAGCTAAATAAGTTGTTCAAACAGACATACATCAATATATCAATTTTTGAAGAAACCAATTTTACACAATAAGAAGAAAAAAAAAAAAGAAAAAAAAAAGAAAAAAAAGAAAGAAAGAAAGAAGAAATTATACTCTTGGTTAGATATATATTATGCACCCAAAGCTGCCTACAATATGATGTGGTCCTTTTTATTCGTATGAATAAAATACTCATACATCAAAATGAAGGAATGTTGAAACTTGAAATTATAGTTATAGCTTGATAAACCGTGAACAAATGTGAGTCTTGTTAGTGTGATTAGAGTCTATTTCAAAGTCAGGACTGTAGCTCAATACTTCTTAGAGTCTATTTCATAATCTCAATTCGCCTTACAGATTCAGTTGAAACTTCAATTTTTCTTAAGTGAAGACCTTCAACTTGCAATTTTGGATTCCAGCTTCATACATCTTCTACCCAATACAAGACTAACTCCCACAACATTTTACAAGTACAATGTCCAAACTAAATAATCAAAATTCAATCAATTTGTCATGGAAATGAAAGATGTCCTGACACTCTCATATGTGTTTAGGGTCAGACACATTGATCATTGATGCTACATGAAAACAAGATATATACTAGACATTGCTCTGTATTGGTACTTGGTAGTATGCCAATTAGCTGATAACAGCAGCTTTCTGGGTGTCTTTTCCATTAAAATTCCATGAAATTGAACGAGTCCGTTACATATGACCCTTCCAATGAAGCTGCAAAGGCAACTGTTAGATTATTCTCTCCCACACTTTGCCTATGCGTGAGTCACTAGCAGAAGTTTGATTTTTAATGTTTAGAATTTTATTTATGAATAATGCTACAGACACAAACTATTCTACAAACATTTTACAAACAACTGATGTGGCATCCTCCACCTCAGCTTTTTAAAAATTAAAATACCATGTCAGAAATTAACAAAGTAAATTAAAAAAAAAAAAAAAAAAACCCAAATAACGTTTGCACAAAACCCTCTCCCTCTCCCTCTCTGCGCCTCCCTCTCTACGTCTCCCTCTCTGCCCCAACAGTACTCTGTACGGCGCCTCCATCTTAGACCAAGCACTCTCCCGTCCTCTCTCCTTGCCATAAAATTCTCACACTTTGACCAACGCTGCTGCCAACTTGCTGGAATCATTGCAGAACCCGCCGGAACAATGGCTGAGAACGGTGTTGCAATCCCATCTGATGAGAATGATGCTCCCACTTCGGTATCTGACGCTTCTAATTCTTCTACTTTTGGTAATTCCTCAACCCTTAGATAACAAAGACATGCAACGAATAAGTTTGTTGTTTTCCGTAATGTGATTCAAGCTCTAGATTAATAGGAAATTGCTGTTTTTTCCTGATTCAACCAAAGACAAAACTTTATGGGATTATTTTATGCTTGAATACGGTGTTGCAATCCCATATGACAACTTTATATGACAGAATTTTTAAAGTTTATGGCATTATTTTAAGCTTGACTAAGGTGTTGCAATCCAATATGACATAATTTTATATGATAAAAGTTTTAAAGTTCTACCCATAGAACTTGTCTAAAGTTGTCGTTGAAAGTGAGATTGGGTCATCAACAAATTGGAAGAGTTGAAAGTGAATAAAGTGGATTCTGGTTGGTTTAAAGTGACCAAGTTTTATATTATCAAAAAAGATATTGAGATTAATCTTGCCTAAATCAATACCAAGATTTAAGAGAAAAGACAAAAGTTAGGTACAATATCTTCCTTAGGTTCTCCTCTTAAAATTTTGCTATGTGGCTTTTTTCTCGTGAAATGGAAATGTATTTTTAGTTAAGTAGCCGTATAACTAAATTTTAAGAGAGGAACTTACAGAACAACACCTAAAATTATGCTTTGTGACTTTTTTCTCGTGAGATGAAAGTGTATTTTTAGTTAATAAGTAGCCGTATGACTAAATTTTTAGTTAATAAGTGTATTTAAATTTTATGGCATTATTTTAAATTTTATTGGATTATTTTATGCTCGACTACGGTGTTGCAATCCCATATGACAATTTTATTTTTAAAGTTTTGTATGCTCGGCTTTTGAATGGTTTAAACTTTTGTATTTTTTACTAAATAATTGAATAGTATTTCTAATAGAAACAATCATGTGTTTGTCAGACAATGAAGACTACATGTCTTCAGATAAAGAAATTATCATTGATGAGCAAGAAAATGAGCAAAAGTTAGAGATTGAAAAGATTGAAGAAAAGAAGCACGAGATCAACAAGATTTTAGATGAAAATGAAATTGTTTTAGAACCAAAGGTTGGGATGATGTTTAATTCAGAGGAAGAAGTTAGAGCATATTATACACAATATGCTAAACAAGCGGGTTTTGGTGCGTCGAAGAGAACCTCTAAACTTGGACATGATGGGAATTTAAAATATTTCACTATTTCATGTGTTAATCAAGGTAAGGCAAAAAGTAAGGCAACTAATGCTCTTAAACCGAGACCAAAAAAAAATCTCGGGTGCAAGGCCAAGATTAATGCTACTTGTTGTCCTGATGGAAAGTTTACATTGACTACTGTTGTGCTTGACCATGTCCATACTTTAAGTCCTGGAAAAGCTAGATATTTTAGATGTCATAAACAAATGGACTCTTATGTGAAAAGAAGGCTTGAGTTAAATGATAAAGCTGGAATTCGTATTAGTAAAAACTATAAATCTATTGTTATTGAAGCAGGAGGATTTGAGAAGCTTTCATTTGGAGAGAAAGACTGTAGAAATCATGTTGACAAAGCAAGGCGGCTTCGACTTGGGGTGGGAGGTGCTAGAGCACTTCGTGACTATTTTGTTAGAATGCAAGAAAAGGATGACCGGTTTTATTATGTAATGGATGTGGATGATAGGTCTCGATTGAGGAATGTGTTTTGGGCGGATGCAAGAAGTAGAGCCACATGTGAATATTTTGGAGATGTTATAACATTTGACACAACATACTTAACAAATCCATATAAAATGCCATTTGCTCCATTTGTAGGAGTGAATCATCATGGTCAATCAATACTTCTTGGGTGTGGTCTAATATCAAACGAGAATGTTGATACTTTTGTTTGGTTGTTTGAATCATGGATGAAGTGTATGTCAGGCCGAGCTCCAAAAGCAATTATAACTGATCAAGACCAAGCTATGAAGAGAGCAATTGAAATAGTATTCCCTGAAACTAAACATAGGTTTTGTTTATGGCATATAATGAAGAAAATTCCTGAGAAATTTAAAGGATATTCTCAATATGAGGCGATTAAGAGGGATATAGACCAATGTGTATATGACTCCTTGAGTCGTGATGAATTTGAAGATGGTTGGCAAAGATTACTTGAGATGCATAATCTTCAAGATAATGAATGGTTGCAACGGTTGTATTCTGAGCGACATCATTGGATACCAACATATGTGAAAAATACATTTTGGGCAGGAATGTCTACTACACAACGTAGTGAAAGTATGAATGCCTTTTTGATGGTTATGTGGGGCCGAAGACTACATTGAAGCAATTTGTTGATCAATATGATGAGGCCTTGAAGAGTAAGGTTGAAAAGGAGAATACAGAAGATTTAATTTCTCTAACTTCAAGAGTTCCATGCATAACTCATTATGCTATTGAGAAGCAATTTCAGGACAGTTATACCAATTTAAAGTTCAAGGAGGTTCAAGATGAGATTAGGAGGAAAATGTATTGTCATCCTTCTCTTCTTAAACAAGAAGGTGCAATTTCTACATATCAAGTTGTTGACGAGATAGAAATTGATGATGATACAAAGGAAGTAACCTTCCATGTTTACTTTAATGAAGATGAATTGGAGGTACAATGCAATTGTTGCTTATTTGAATTTAGAGGAATCCTCTGCAGGCATGCCTTTTCTGTGCTCATGATGATAAAGAAAATTAAAATATTGCCATCAAAATATATTCTTCCACGGTGGAGTAAGGACTCGAAACGAAGATATACATTTATTAAATGTATTTATGATGACTTGAATGGAAATCCTGAAGCACAACGTTATGATAAATTGCACACTTCTTTTTATGAAGTTGCATCAATGGCATCAAAAACTGAAGAAAGTTGTATGACAGTGATGACAGTTTTAGATAAGCTGAAGGAGAAGTTAAGTCTGAATGTGTCAAGTAGTGAAAGTGATCAAACATCTCATCACACACTGGGTGCAGTGACAATATCTAATGAAGTTATTAATGGGACATCAAAGGAATGTATTAAGGTGCTTAGTCCTTTAGTAACTCGAAGTAAAGGGCGACCAGTGTCAAAACGAAAGGAATCTAAAACAGACCAAGTGATTAGGAAATTGAAAACAAGAAAGAGACAGGAAGGGAACAAAACTAGCAAAAAAAAAAGTAAAAGGAAAACAGGTACTTGTTTATTTAATTTTAGCTAATAATCTATTTTATTAGTTTCTTTGTTGTATTATGTATATTTGTTGATCTGAATAACTTGTCTAATTCATCTATTTCTTTCTAATGAAAGAATTCTCAGGTGGCACAAGAAATTGAAATCGATGCAGGTGAAATTGGTTTGCCTACTTTAAGTACTCCACAAGAAGATCATGAAATGGGAACACAAGAGAGAAGGAATGTTCAGGTATTAAGAATAAGAAAAAACTTTGAGATTAATTGTTTGAGATTTTAATCTACTATGTAAATAATTTACACAATTGCATTTTATTAATCTAATTATCTATCAAAAAAAAAAAAAAAATTACTCTACTTATTTTGGTTAGAGTACAATTTTACTTTTGGTTTCACATCCATTTGTTATGGTCAAGCTAATTGGGTTAGCAGAACTGTTTCTTGAAAGGTCGTGTTCTGTAGATTTCCTTTATCTCTCCTTTGAGTAAAATGTTATTTTATATTCAGTTTCTTTACCCTTCTTGGTTTTTGCATAATTTTTTCTCTTGTATATTTAATTTTTTAGATTTATTTTCAATTGCACAGTGTCATCTGAGTCAAGGTTCTAGTGATGGATATATGATGCCACATTTTGGCTCTCCTTTATTTCCTGGAAACCAAATGCAGGTATAGTTTACCAAATGTAGATTTCCTTTATCTCCCTTTTGACTAAAATGGTTTTTAATATTCGGTTTCTTACCCTCCTAGTCCCTTGGTTTATGAATAATTTTTTTTCTCTTTTGCTTAAAATGTAATTTTTTAGATTTATTTTCAATTGCACAGTGTCATTTGAGTCAAGGTTCGAGTGGTGGATATATGATGCCATATTTTGGCACTCCTTTATTTGCTAGAAACCAAATGCAGGTATAATTTATCATTTATAATTTATTTTATAATAATCAAATTGCAGTAACTAGTATTAACCCAACATATTTTGGTACTCCGGGAAGCAATATACACTGACTATCAATTATTCCTTAACTGATATTCAATGTTATACTTGTTAATAGTTTGAAATTTAACCCTTTTTTTTTTAATGAAATTTTTATTTGTAGGGTCATCCAAATCAATTTTGGGGAAGTGGATGTCAAGTGCCAAATACTGACCAGCTTAGTGTTTATGGAACACAACAACATCATATAATCAACTTGAATCACTTGGATTTGCTACAAGTATTGTTACTACATTGTATATTTAACTATGTCAATTATAAACACGTTGATTTTTAAATAATTTAATACATTTTCTTTTGATCTTTTTGTAGGCTCAACAGCATGGGCATCAGTTTAAGGATCAAGATGCTGGCAAGTTCAGTTAAAATTAAGTTCAACTTGATCAAGATGACAAACTTTTTGTTTTTCCTTTTTGTGTTGAACACAACATAGTTCTTCATTTGTAATGGATATTATGGTATTATTTGTCTAGGGAAAAGCTTATATTTTTTTAAGCACATATGGTGACTTACAACAAAGCTTTTTTTTTTATTCAACATTATTTGAGCTTTACGTCTATGGATATCTTTGCTCTTTATTTATGTTACTAAGAGATGGACCTGTTTGATCCTCATTATGTCCAAGTTCATTACATAACCTACTTCAACATGAACTAGATACAAATACAACAATAGAATACAAAGAGGCATACACTGTAATACAACAAAGCCTCTACTTGAATAGAGGATAACTCATTATCAGATTCAAAAAACAACTAAACCATAAAGCTAAAAATAAGTAGATCAGGAAAAACATTGATAACAAACAATTGTGCAATTGGGCAATAGCAAATTTTATCAAGGTACTCCATTCCTCTTCTTTTTCTACATGTATATCTTTACAATATAAACTGGCATACCCCTTGCCAAGTTAAACTAATTCAATCCTTAGAAAGCATCCACTAATCCATGTACATCTTCTATAATTCTGCTATCCAAAAGACTGACAGTTATCCAAAAAAAAAAAAAAACAATAGCTTGACATCTTACAATAGAGAATTAATCATCTAGTGTACAAAATTTTTTTGGAGTACTCTTGATTAGAGAGCTGATGAGGCAGCACCAAAGTATATGAAAGTTAAATGTTAAGCCCAACATAGCTCCTTTCCAATTCCATATCCATATGATGAATATGTTGAAGTTCAAAACCATTAAACTGTTTTGCCTCCCTTGTCATTGTTTTAGCTGCTGCTGAAATTGTAGAGTAGAAGTTGATTGAACAGGTTCAAAGAATAACACAAACACAGCCTTTATTGTCATCACTGTCATTATCAGTATCTTCTACTTCACTGTCAGGGTAGAAAAAAATAATGAAATGTAAGCAAATCACAAACACAACTACATAATGAGCATAAAATGAACATGTTTGCCTCAATTAGCAATAGCTAGTGTGCAATGTGCTGTTGAAAGTCCATCTGATTGCATTAATTTAAAATATATGCATATTCTTTTAAACTAAACATAGACACGTATAAGTAAGCACATGTTGATTGGTTGAAGACAATGGTGATTGAAGACAAATTTTAAAATCCATATACATCTTGTATGTCTATGATCACTAACTTGACTATCAAAATAGCTGTTTCTTAATGTTGCATCAGCATGCTTATAAACAATACAAATGAAGCAAGAGCTAGTAATTTTATTAAAAACAGTAAAATGCAAGGAAATAAAGAATTGTATAGTAAAGTCTTTAGTCATTGTCATTGTCCAAATAACAACTACAATTCATGTACAAGCAACTGTTGATCATAGAACAAATAAGAGGCTCTCAAAAATAAGAGCCATCAACATCAGTAAGTCCCTAGTTCAAAAAATGGGACAACAAATAATGCCTTCTCCAGATTTTCCAACAGCATCTTTGAGGTTAGAAAACCAGCAATAGTCCAAGTTTGAAATTCTTTTTGAAAACCAGCAATAGACAAGCTCAAAATACATAAAAATTCTTTTTGGTTATTAGTTATTTCAACCCATTCCATCCACATAATTATATAATTCATTGGATTGCCTCAAGGCCATAAATATTGCAGTACTCTACACCAAATTTGCATATGAATTACTTGAATTAAAAAAAAAAAAAAAAAAAAAAAAAAAAAAAAAAAAAAAAAGAATTTCAATACTGAAACAAAGTGTAACCATTGTCGTTATTGGGAGGGAGGCAGATGACATGGAGACACCATGCTCACAGCGGCACTAGCAAAGATGGGATTGCAACACCGTTCTCAGCCATTGTTCCGGCGGGTTCTGCAATGATTCCAGCAAGTTGGCAGCAGCGTTGGTCAAAGTGTGAGAATTTTATGGCAAGGAGAGAGGACGGGAGAGTGCTTGGTCTAAGATGGAGGCGCCGTACAGAGTACTGTTGAGGCAGAGAGGGAGACGTAGAGAGGGAGGCGCAGAGAGGGAGAGGGAGAGGGTTTTGTGCAAACGTTATTTGGGTTTTTTTTTTTTTTTTTTTTTTTTTTTTTTTAATTTACTTTGTTAATTTCTGACATGGTATTTTAATTTTTAAAAAGCTGAGGTGGAGGATGCCACATCAGTTGTTTGTAAAATGTTTGTAGAATAATTTGTGTCTGTAGTATTATTCCTTCTCAAATAGCATGCATTGAACAAAAAATCAAGAAGTACTATAATATAAGAAGAAATTTATTCTCATTTAGTAACATCCATTAGTGAAGTACAAAATTTAAACAAAATATAGAGTTTAAATTTAAATTAAATAGCAGTAAATTAGCATAAGACAATTATAATATAGTTTAATAATGTGAGGCCAGTAGAGAACAACAACCAATCCCTATCAAAACTGCTTTTGTTCCATTTGATCAAATCGTCTTCATCCACACTCTATGAAAAGCAAGAGGATGCACCAGCTGCCACACCAGTGCAGCACAACATGCCACTCAGTGCAACAGCCAGTGCATCAGGTAATGCCACCTAGTGCAGTAGCCAGTGTATCAGGTGATGCAGACCCAGCTGCCACAATCAGTGCAGCACAGATTGGTACTCAGTGCAACACTGGAACAACTAAGACAAGAAATTCGAGATCAAATTCAAGTGGAAGTCCAGACTATTTCTCAGAATTGAAGAAAGTGAAGACTTGTAATTATTCCTCTAAACGATAGTGTGGTTTACTTAGTCTACTTGATGAGTATACATAAACGGCATGTAGTTTTTCTTGCTTCTTGATTAGTTGGTTTGTTAGCTTTAAGTCAGACACATGAGAGAGTTAGTTATGTTTGTTACATTGTGTTCACACGTGCTTGTAGTGGTTAAGTTAGTATATATATACGATTGTACAGTTACAGAATCAAATCAATGAAAAATAGTTTTCATCCAAATTTTCTTATGGTATCAGAGCGATTTCTTAAGCACTTCTAATTTTTTTTTTCTTAGGGTTTCTTAGATCAATTTTGGGAACTCACTGTTTTTCTCATTCATCACCATCATCTCCTTCGAGATTTTCTTTTGCTCTCTGTTTTTGCTCGTCGATCATTGTTATCTTCTTCGAGTTTTTCCTATCCACCATTATTGTGTTCTACAAGCTTCTCAAGCTTTTTAATGGCAGAAACAGCAACGGCAAATACTCCCACTACAGAAGCTTTGTCTTCTTCACAAGATTTGTATAATCTTAGCAATCCTCTGTTCTTACATCTTGGAGAAAATCCAAAAGCACTTCTCACTTCTCAACCACTGATTGGAGGAGAAAACTATCCTGCTTGGGCAAGATCAGTGAGAAAGTCTCTGATTGGCAAGAACAAGCTAGGATTTATTGATGGATCTTTGACCATCTCTTCACCATTGGTGAATTCTCCAGAGGCTGCTCAAGCATGGATTCGTGCTGATAATGTAGTGGGAACCTGGCTTATCAACTCTGTATCACCAAAGCTCCAAGGAAGCATTATCTACAGAGATACTACCTTGGAGATTTGGACTGACCTTCGAGACACTTCCAGTCAAGGAAATGGAACCAAGATCTTCAATATCCAGAAGCAAATTGCTGAGATTCATCAGGGAGAGCAATCACTCACTGATTACTTCACTCAGCTTAAAATTTTGTGGGATTAATTGCAGAATCTGAGTCCATTTCCCCAGTGTACTTGTGGTCAGTGCGTGTGTGGAATTAATCAAAGGTTGAAGAATCTTCAAACCAAGGAATCCACCATGAAATTTCTTATGGGAGTGAATGATGCCTTCTCTCAAGTAAGAACTCAGATCTTATTAATGGATCCCTTGCCTTCTGTCAATAAGGCACATTCTTTGTTCATCCAAGAAGAAATACAGAGGTCTGTGCAAAATGTTGTTAGAGTTGAATCCACTGCTTTAGCAACCAAGAACTTAGGAACCAACTTCAAAGGCAAAGATAGGCCTTTATGCACTCACTGTGGAAAGCTAGGCCATACTGTGGACAAATGCTATAAGTTGCACGGCTTCCCACCAGGATTCAAGTTCAAGAACAGTAAAAATACTACTGCTCATCAAGTTTCAACGAATCTTGAACTAATTCAAGGCAACACCTCTACTGGAGTCACTGAATTTGTTCCATCCATGTTAGTATCTCAAGCCCCAACCTTCACTCATGACCAATACCAGCAACTTCTGACCTTAATTGGTTCCTGCTCTACTCAACAATTTCCTAAAGGTCAAGAACTTCATGTTGCCAATTCTGTGACTTATCCATCAAATGTTGTTGCAGGTAATTCCATCAACTTCAAGCATTCTATTTTCTCTGCTAAAGTTGTTAATAGAAGAGCTTATAGTCTTCACACATGGGTCATTGACACTGGTGCAAGTGATCACATAGTTTGTTCCATTCAATTGATGACTTCTTATACTGAAATTTCACATACTATGGTTGAATTGCCAAATGGGGAAGCAGCTCTTGTTACACATGTTGGTACTATTCAACTTTCCTCCCATATAACCCTTAGTAATGTCCTTTGTGTACCATCCTCTACCTTTAACCTTCTGTTAGTTAGTGCTTTAACAAAATCCCAACCTATATGCTTGGTTTTTTTGTCTCAATTTTGTTTTCTGTAGGACCTTACATGTTGGAGCACGATTGGAATGGGTAAAATGCACGATGGTTTGTACTTGTTACAAGATTCAAGCCTCTCTCAAGCTACTACATCTCTTTCTGATTACCTTTCCAAGCAGCATTTCAAGTCCTTTTCTGCTGTTTGCTCTTCTTCCCTCTCTACAAATGTGTTTTCTCTTTGGCATTCAAGACTTGGGCACCCCTCTGATGTCAAGGTTCATTCTTTAAGTAGCACTTTACCTTTCCTTAAGAATTGTTGTAATAAGCCCTGTACTGTTTGTCCTTTGGCAAAACAGAAAAGAATTCCTTTTCCCTTCAATAATAATAAGTGTGCTTGCCCTTTTGATCTTGTTTATATGGATGTATGGGGTCCCTTTTCTGTTTTAACTTCTAATGGTCATAAGTATTTTTTAACCATTGTTGATGATGCTTCTAGAGCAACTTGGGTTTTCTTGCTCAAAGCAAAATCTGAAGTTAGACCTCTTATTGTATCTTTCTATAACATGGTTCTCACTCAATTTGGAACCAAGATTAAATCCATTAGATCTGATAATGCCTTAGAGTTTAGTTTTAATGACTTTTACAGCTCCATAGGGATTGTTCATCAATTGAGTTGTGCTTACACTCCATAACAAAATTCAGTTGTGGAGAGAAAGCATCAACACATCCTTGCCACTGCCAGGGCTTTACAAATTCAATCCAATGTTCCTCTCTCTTTCTAGGGTGACTGTGTCCTCACTGCAGTCTACCTTATAAATAGGCTTCCATCCCCTTTCCTAAATCATAAAACCCATTTTGAACTTTTATTTCACAAACCTCCTTCTTATTCACATTTTAGAGTTTTTGGCTGCTTGTGTTATGCTACCAATCTCACTCCTCATAAACACAAATTCACACCTAGAGCTAGAAAGTGTGTCTTTCTAGGATATTCTTTCAATGTCAAAGGCTATAAACTGTTTGATCTTGATTCTCACACTACTTTTCTGTCTAGAGATGTTATGTTTCATGAGTCAAGCTTTCCTTTTGCTTCAGATGCCTCTTCTCAATCTGTCACTCTTATTCCTCTACCTATCTTCCATTCGCCTTCTTCCTCTGAATCTATTGTTGTTCCTCTCTCTATTCCTTCCTCTTCCTCTACAATTTCTGATGACACTATTGTCCAAATCCATCAAGATTTCGATGAAGAGGTTCATGAGTTTCCTGATGCAACTGATGTTCCTGGTGCATCTGAGTTTCTTGATGCAAATGATGTTTCTGATGCATTTGCTTTACCTGCTGTTCTTAGAAGGTCTGCCAGACCTTCTAAACCACCCTCTTACCTTAAGGCTTATCATTGTAATCAAGTCAAATCAGCAGTCATTCCAAGCTCCTCCAATCATGTTTCAGGTACTTCTCATCCCCTTCAATCCTATTTGTCTTACACTAATCTGACCCAGCCTTATAAATCCTTTTGCTATGCCATTTCTTCCATCATTGAACCTACTTTTTACTCCCAAGCTGTTGGTAACCCCAAGTGGCAGGCAGCCATGGATGCTGAGATTTCAGCTTTAGAAGCTAATCAAACATGGACTGTTATTTCCTTGCCACCTGGTAAGAAACCCATTGGTTGTAAGTGAGTATATCGAGTGAAGTACAAATCAGATAGTTCAGTTGAAAGATATAAGGCCAGGTTGGTTGCCAAAGGTTTCACCCAAAAGGAGAGGTTGGATTACATTGACACTTTCTCACCAGTTGCCAAAATGGTGTCTGTCAAAGCTGTGCTTGCTGTGGCTGCTGTGAAAGGTTGGTTTCTCAGCCAACTTGATGTCAACAATGCATTTCTCCATGGAGATTTGCAGGAGGAAGTCTTTATGTCACTTCCACCAGGCTTTCACAGCAAGGGGCAGCCTCAATTTCAGCAGTCTAAGCAATCTCACAGCAAGGGGGAGCAGCCTCAGTTGGTTTGCAAACTAAATAAATCACTATATGGTCTCAAACAAGCCTCTAGAATGTGGTTTTCTAAGTTTTCAACTGCCTTAATTGATCTTGGTTTTGTTCAATCCAAAGTTGATTACTCATTGTTCACTAGGCAGCAAGGAGATTCATTCATTGTATTGCTGGTTTATGTTGATGATGTTCTAATTGCAAGTAATGATAAAAAGGGAGTTGAGGAGTTTAAAGTTTTGTTAGACCAGAAGTTTAAGTTGAAGGATTTAGGGGACTTGAAGTATTTTCTTGGTTTGGAGGTAGCAAGGACAGCTAAGGGCATTTCCTTATGTCAAAGGAAATATGCTCTAGAAATTTTGGAAGATGTTGGACTACTAGGGTGCAAACCAGCCAAGGTTCCTATGGATCCTACTTTGAAACTTAGTAAACATGAAGGTGATGTGTTACATGATCCTAGTCAATACAGGAGGTTGGTAGGGAGGCTGTTATACTTAACTATTACTAGGCCTGACATTACTTTTGTTGTTCACAAGCTCAGTCAGTTCATGGCAACACCTAGAAAGCCTCATTATGCTGCTGCACTTAAGGTACTTCATTACCTTAAGAATGAACCAGGGAGAGGAGTATTCTTTTCTGCAAAGTCAGAACTCCATGTCAAAGGCTTTAGTGATGCAGATTGGGCATCATGTCCAGATACAAGAAGATCTGTTACAGGTTACTGCATTTTTCTTGGAGACTCATTGATTTCTTGGAAATCAAAGAAACAAGCTACTGTGTCAAGATCTTTAGCTAAGGCAGAGTACCGGGCCATGGCTGTGGCAACTTGTGAAATTGTATGGATACTTTATTTGTTAAGGGATCTACAGATTAGACATGATAAAGAGGCAATGTTGTTTTGTGACAGCCAATCAGCCTTGCACATAGGGTCCAATCCAGTTTTCCATGAAAGGACCAAACATATAGAGATTGATTGTCACATTGTAAGAGACAAAGTGTTGGCTAAGGTGATTAAGTTGAATCATGTGAGAACACATTGTCAATTGGCAAATTTATTGGCTAAAGCACTAGGCCATAAACAATTCTCTGTGTTAACATCCAAGATGGGACTGCTCAACATTTATTCTTCCTCAGTCCATCTTGAGGGGGAGTATGAAAAGCAAGAGGATGCACCAGCTGCCATACCAGTGCAGCATAGCATGCCACTCAGTGCAGCAGCCAGTGCATCAGGTAATGCAGACTTAGCTGCTGCACCAGTGCAGCACAGCATGCCACCCAGTGCAGCAGCCAGTGCATCAGGTGATGCAGACCCAGCTGCCACAATCAGTGCAGCACAGATTGGTACTCAGTGCAGCACTGGAACAACTAAGACAAGAAATTCAAGATCAAATTCAAGTGGAAGTCCAGACTATTTCTCAGAATTGAAGAAAGTGAAGACTTGTAATTATTCCTCTAAACGACAGGGTGGTTTACTTAGTCTACTTGATGAGTATACATAAACGGCATGGAGTTTTTCTTGCTTCTTGATTAGTTGGTTTGTTAGCTTTAAGTCAGACACGTGAGAGAGTTAGTTATGTTTGTTACACTGTGTTCACACGTGCTTGTAGTGGTTAAGTTAGTATATATATACGATTGTACAGTTACAGAATCAAATCAATGAAAAATAGTTTTCATCCAAATTTTCTTACACTCCATGCTCGTCGCAAGGGCAGAGTGAGATCACAGGGCATTTGACTTTCTCCAGGTATTCCAAATCTGGAAAAGATTCCTGCAGTTTTATCCAAGTTGTCTTCAATTCATTCAAGTACTTCAAACGTCAAGTCTAAACCTCGGACCATTTGATTTCACCCAAAGTTGCGAGGTTTCCTCCTCTTATGTAGAGTTTCTCTAGGTTTGACAAAGAATCAGGTGTCAGCCACGTTGCTGTAGACTTGGGAAAACACTGAAGATCCAGCTTCTTCAGTTGCCGTGGAAGTGTCTCAATCTCAACGATAGGAACCGTTCCAGCTGATTTGGTTTCTTCTACAATCTTAGCTTCTGATTTGGGTGCTTTATTTGGCTCAGCTGGTCCCCATACTATTGTTAGGTTTCGAAGTACTCCTTCACCAAGCTCTTGGAGAGCACTTAGATCGTTTCCTGTAGGGAAGTCCTTACTTCTTGCATTAATGGTCAGTTTCCTTAGATTCTTCAATCGCTTCAAATCATGTAAAGTGCCCGACCTTCGAATTTTTTGCCGATTACTAATGACAAAACCCTTAAGAACTCGAAGTTCTGAGAGTGCCCCTGGCCCCTTGGGCATGTCAGCTAGCAGATAACAGTCAGAAACATCCAAGTACCTGAGGTTCGTGAGATTGGCTATCTCCACTGAAGGAATCTCCAAATTGTGACACTCCTTGAGATCTAAGATCAACAAAGATCTGAGCAGGCCTATGGAACGTGGAAGCTCTTTAATTCTAGAGATCCCTTGAAGGCTAAGGAAGCTTAAACTTTTCATATTTGTCAATCCTCTTAAGAATTCTCTGCTCTGCACTTCCATATGAGATTTAGCTGATCCCGGCCAGCTTCCCAGGCAAACAACTTTGGCACTTTTCATCTTCGATAACCAGTCCACCGCGCTTGGCTCTTTCGTCTGTGCCACATTTTTATCTTTCATCTTTGTTAGCTGCGCCAATTCGAGATCAGGAAAAGGCTCATTAACATTAAATAATGTAATGGCATTTTCCAAATCTTGATCTGAAACCGTTCGCTTGATATCCTTTCCTGTAGAAGGTTTCCTCTCGCCCGGCTCCACGATATTTTGCAAACACAACCTTCGAGAGCGTGGCCATAAGACATTTTTATCCACTACCGGATTCCCCTTAAAATCTAAACCAAAGTCTTATCTCTCTGGTGAAGCACATTCCCCTTACCATCATAATCAAAAAACTTAGCTTCCTTGGAAAGCAGAGTCACAGCAGAACGCACAAGAGGATCCATTCTATAGCCTTTAACATGCCTGGGCTGCTTTCGCTTTTTTATAGCAGGCTCGATTAAGCCTTTCTCTTGAAATTCTTCGAGAATTCCATCAACAATTTTCTCAGGATATTCTGCTTCTGCGTCCAACTTCAACCAGCCCTCTCCCACCCCCCAATATATGAAGATCCTCCACTTCACCACTGCATTTTCTGGGAATACAGTAAAGCATGACAAAAGGAACTTCCTTAATTCATCAAGCCCGTTAAAAAAGTCCCAAATTTCACTGTAAAATGAGCAGCTGCTGAAGAATTCACTCTGGTGTACGTTAACCAATTCACCGACTGCACTGCGGCGCCCATTAGACCGGCTGCTTGTCTGTAGATTATTAGATTTCTGACTATTTTCTTTTGACAGGCTGTCTAGTGATGAAATCAGCTGCTGATTTAACTTCAAAATTTCCTTTCTGATATCACCAAGCCTGCTGCTTGGAATTTTAGGAGTGGAGGGTACATTCTCTTTTTCACTCTTAAAATCTTGGAGCTTCTTTTGCAGATCTTCTAGTTGTTTACATCGCTGATCACCTGAAGGAGTCTTAAGTTCAGTTAAGTAGCTTTTCATTTGTTCGAGTAACTTCTTAAGATGGTTAAAATGGTTGCTAATTCTGTCCGTTCCTCCACCGCCATTGTTGTTGCCATTATTGTCTGGGTTGGTGGTGAAGGTGGCAGTGTTGCTGTTGTTGGTGGTGGTAGTTTCAAGTGTGGTTTGTGAAACAGTGGGTTCCCCTTTCGGAAGGGTCGAGGTTTGTCCAGGACTTTTCTGTGTTTCATTAGAGGAAAACATGGTTGGATTGATGGAGATGGAACAACAGTTTTGGAAGGATATAACGTGAAGGAAAAGTTGAAGCAAATTGTTTTGTTTGACCATCAAATTCGGGGAAGGGAAATGTTTCTTTCATACGACAAAACAGAGTGTGTTATTTGTAAGCTAAAATGTAAAAACCGTGGGTAACCACAATATTCCTTTGGGTCACAAAGGAAGAGTATTTTTCTTTGGGCTTTAGGACACTCGTTAATAATCTATTTTAAGAAAATTTTGATATTACTTTTATAGGAAATGAAAAAAGCTGTCAAAATATTAATTACTTTTTTTTTTTATTTCCCATAAAAACTTTCTTTAAATAGATTATTAACTAGTGCCTTAGGGGCACTCGTTAGTATTTTCTTTTTTCTTTTTGGAGAAAATATTATTTTACTGTGGTTTTAGTTACACCCTAAATATTAACAATCCATTAGTTGATATACACATTTTAAAAGAAATAAAAAAAATTTCACCCTTAAAACATGAAAGTTGACGTGAAAAAAAAAAAAAAAAAAAAGAATGATGTCTATTGGTATTCTTTAGTTGGCAGTAAAGGTTTTAAATTATGCATTCCGCTAAAGAGTGATAAATATTACAGTTTTAATATATAACTTCTATAAATTGATGTGTAACCGATTAATGTAATTAGGATATTTATTATTCTGTTGTTTTCATCAACTAAAATTCATCACCACATCAATTTGTGAAGGTTATGTAATAAAATTTGTAAATATTGTTAGCATTTTCCTTCCACTAAATCATAAATTCTATGTTTGCCTCTTGAGTTTTTGAGTTTCAAGTTTTAGTGTGTGTTTGGCAACAGATTCAAAGCAAGATTTTTGCTTAAATTATCTATTGTTTGCGAATTCCACACTAAATTTTGTTTCAATTTTTTTTTAAATAATCTAACTTTCAGCATTTTGAAAATAAATAAATTTTTAACTTTTTGTCTCACACTATGCAAATAAATATTTATACAGTTATACTGTTAACATTCATGTAAGTTTCAGGGATATTCTTAACTTGGTAGTTGAGGTTTGGAATTAGGCATTCACCTCAATAGTAACTTATGTGTTTGCCTTTGAGTTTGAGTTCTCAATTATATTTGTAAATTTAAATATTTTCAAGTGATTAGTATATTGTATACTTCATGTAAATTCTGGGTATTAATCTACTGTTTATTAGTACAACTGTATTCCTTTTGGTAGTCAATACGTACAATGCATAACAAATAATTAACCGGCATCGTAGAAGTTTTACTTGGGATCTTTCTTCAAATCTGGAAAGCTTTATGGTCAAATAGTAATGATCAGTGTTGGAGGATTTTATCGGGAACATGCTATGGAGGAATTGTGTGTTTATTTGTAAAGATAAATAGTTGTTGAATTTTGCTTTGGTTTGTAGCTTATAACTGTGAGATGAATCATATGTTTTAAGGTTCTTATATTTTAGGGATATTTTCATTTTAGTAATATAATGTTTTTAAAAATTTCGTTTTGGTCTTCGAGTTTTTCAATTATGTTTTATTTTGGTCGTTGCTGTTATGATAACAGTTTTATCTAAGTGACAGAAGCTGATGTTGTAGCTGATTAGACTAATTGCTGGAAACCTTATAAGATGATTAGACTAATTGCTGTTATCCCATCAAAAAAAAAAAAAAAAAAATCACTAATTAACTAAAATAAGTTGTATTTTTTCCTATAAAAAAAAAAGTCGTATTTTTATTTTACGTTTGGACTGAAATGCTAAACCTTAAGTTTGTTTTGATTTTGGTTTAAAGTTTTGTTTGCCAAAGAAAGTGAAGGGAAAGAAAAGAAACTAAGAAAGTGGTGTTGGTAAGCCATTTTGAATAAACACTACTGTAAATTTCTTTAAAAAACTTTCTCCACTCTCTCTATATATATGTGTTAAAAATATTTAGTATTTAAAAAAAAAAAAAGTAGTGTTAGTTTTTTTTTTTTTTTTAATTAATTGAGGAATGAACATTTTAGTTTTTTTTTTTTTTTTTTTTCCTTACGTTGATGTGGCTTTTTGAATGTCAGTTAATTCCGTATGCCATGTCATCAATTTTTTCATTGAAATGGTAATAGTGACCAAAATAAAATATTTTTCCAAAAAAAAAAAGGCCAAAAAAAAAAAAATGTAAAACACACCCTCTAAATTTCATCACATTTCATTTCAATCCTTTATATTTGAATTTTGTCATTCAATCTTCTAAATTTCAATCCTCCTCAATTCAATCATCCGTTAACATTTCATTCATATTTGTAGTTCACTAGCTCAAAATGACGCATTTTGACCATAATTTAATATTTAATTATTTATTTCTTAAATTTAAAAAAGTTATTTAAAAAAAAATAAATTAAAATAACCCAACCCAAGTCATCCCTCCCCACATTTGAAGAACAAGAAATAGAACCCCACTTGACAACTGAGCCAGATAAGTGAGAAATTGATAGGGAAAAAGAGAGAGATCGAGAGGGAGAAAGAGATAGATCAAGAGACCAAGAGAGCAAGAGGTAGAAGAAGAGCGAGAAATAGAGGGGGAGAAGGAGATCAAGGTGTTTCCCGACGGCTCAGCTTGGCTCCAGGAGGTGTACTTAGTGACTCCGACCAATATTGTACTTAGCTTTGGCCAATACTTGATGGCCCTAGTTTAAAGAAAGAGAAGACTTTGGGTTTCACTGTAGCACCACCAAAATAATTAGGGTAAGTTGAGTAGATTATGGGTTTTTAGTTTCAGTTTAAGTGTGTTCTTGATGTGGGATGTAAAAACATCAAGAAACAGAATACGTCAACTTCTAGAAAACAAGAAACAAAACCTATTTGCTTTTGCAAATAACCTTGAATCCACAAGGAAAAAGGAGTCTAGAATCTAATAGAAAATAGGGAGACAAAAAGTCTAAATTTTATTAATTGAATAATTGTTAAAAAAAAAAAAAAACATTTACAGGCTAGGGGCCTATTTAAGGGCTCCTTAAAACTTGAGACAAGAAAATATATTCTAAAATAACTCCTAATTAATACCTAACCATAATAGGAAGCAAATTTGACCTAAAAAACATTAAAAGCATCTAAAAATAAGGAAATAAATCACCTAAATCTAAAATAACTTTTTTTACATAAAAATATCAAAATTAAATAATTATAAAAATTAAATTGTAGATTTTGTCTTACATCGGACCTCTCCACTGGAAACAAACTCATCATCGAGTTCATCTTTGAAATCTGAAATCTTCTGCTTCAAATAAACAAACACTTTAAATGCTTGAACCCCTTGATCTTCTTTCCATACTTGCAACTTATCAATGGAATAAACAAATCAACTTGAATTTCTTTTTCCTTGGTCTTCATGTAATTGTAGAGATTTACCAAATAAGAATTGATAATTGAATCAAATCTATCAACCCCAATAAAATCAATAAACTATGATGTATCGCCTACCCTTAAAATAAAAGGATCTTGGGATTGACAATCATGTGATTTGATTTCATTGAGATCATTGAAACTTTCCTCTTCAATTTCTTCCTCATTGATCTCTACCATCTCAACTTCAAGATCTTTCTCTATAATAGGATCTTGATTATCCTCTCACAATAATCTTGATTTTATGATATTCTTCCATAACAAGACTTTCATTAATTTCTTCAAAAATCTTTATATATATATATATATATATATATATATATATATATTTTGACTTCTACATAATCTTCAAGAACAATATTTTCTTCAACATGCAATTCTTCCTTTATTGGTGCAATATCTGGCTCTTCAAAATAATTCAAGTATGAACTTCTTGGCTAATAATAATCTTGTTTTGTATACGACAAAAGTTCTTCACAATCCAAAGGAAAAAACATGCATCTTTTTTATCCTTGGCCATGAACAAATTTTGTCTTTACCTTGTCTAATCCTATTGTGAGATACAGGGGGAAAATTTCTGGTGCTCTCAAAAAAGAGATTTTGGTGCCTTTTAAGACACCTCTTTTTTTGGGTAAGTGGTGTGGGGTCACCACTTATTTTTTTATACAAAAAAATAAGAAAAAATTAAATACAACTTTACATGACTAAATGTTCCATCATCATTGATTGAATAAAAAAAGTGCAAACTTGATAAATTGAGTATTACATGGCTTTGGGTCCTAGTTACAAACTACCAAAGATACATGTTTTTTTGTCCTAATTACAATCTACCCAAAGTAAAAATATAGATAAAGCCTAGGTCTACCTATCCAATGTCACTAATTTCGGGGGCTAGGTTACGGAATGGAAAGGTGTTAGGAACCCATTCTGCCTAGATAGAGTCGGTTTTCTAGATTCTCATGACCAATGTATCCCTTTATGCATGATATGAATGATATGTTGCATACATAGAACACTTAACTAAATTAAGTCACAAATCTATTTATGAATGTGTCCTCTTCTTTGTCAAAAATTCAGATTTGTTTTTGTGAGCAAAAAAAAATTGATTTGATTCATTAAAAAGAAATCAAATCTGTTTTGTACATGTAAAAAAAAAAAAAGTTTTTGGTGAAGAAAAATCAGATCCATTTTTATTAAGTAAAGTAAGGTTTTTTTGGCTAAAAAAAATCAGATCTGTTTTGTAATAAAGTAAAAAAAAAAAAAAAAAAAAGGTTTTTGGTTTGTATGTAAAAAAAAAAAAAAAAAAAAAAATCAGATCTTTTTTTTATGTGAAATAAAATAAAATAAAAAATATTTTTCCTTTTTTTTAAAAAGAGAACTACACTCATGAAAACCTACGCTACTTACATTAAACAAAACATCACTACTCATGACTTTCTTTTTTGTTTCAAAATCTGCTATGTTTAAAAAATTCAGATCTACACCTAAGAAAAATATAGATCAGTTTTTATGTTAAGAAAAATTCAGATTTTCATCTAATGAAGATACAAATCAGTTTTTGTGTTAAAAAAAATTTCAGATTTGCATCTAAGGAAGATACAAATCAGTTTTGAAAAATTCATATTTGCATCTAAGGAAGATACAAATCTTTTTTTATGTTAGAAAAATTCAAATTTGCATCTAAGGAAGATACAAATCCGTTTTTATTTTGAAAAATCCAGATTTGCACCTAAGGAAGATACAAATCTGTTTTTTTTTTTTTTTTTTTTTTTTTTAAATTCAGATTTCCATCTAAGGAAGATACAAATCAGTTTTTATTTTGAAAAATTCAAATTTCATCTAAGGAAGATACAAATCAGTTTTTGATTTTTGAAAAATTTAGATTTGCATCTAAGGAAGATACAAATTGATTTTTATGTTAGAAAAAATTCAGATATGCATCTTAGGAAGATACAAATCGATTTTTATGTTAGAAAAAATTCAGATTTGTATCTAAGGAAGATACAAATCAATTTTTTATTTTGTAAATTTCAGATTTGCATCTAAGGAAGATACAAATAAGTTTTTATTTTGAAAAATATGTGATAATAAGCAGATTTTTGAAATTCAAAGAAGGTAGATCATGACAATAAAAACATCAAGAACATATTTCAACAAAAAAAAAATATTAATATATGTTACGAGCATTAGAAATTAGAACTAAAAGAATATTTATTCATGCATCATTAAAATAGGAGAGAGAGAGAGAGGAAAAAAAGAAAAAAAAAGAAAGGGGGTAAGGAAGAACCACCTCTTGCATGGACGTACTCTTCTTATTGAGGGAATATTTTAGGGTTCAAAGAAATTTATTTAATTATCTTTGAAACCTAAAATACCTTGCTTACAAAAAAGAAATTCTTAAGGCTAAAGCCTCAAGAACGTCTTTAACGTAAGAGAGAGGATAATAGAAAGGAGAGTCAGAAAGAGGGGAAATCAGAGAACGTGAAAAAGTGTGTTGAACTTTGAGATGCAGCCTCTATTTATAGAGGTTGGGGTGTTCAAAAAATTAGCTAGATGATCAGAATACAAACTGGGACGCGTCCTTATCTCTAAAAAATCGAAAAAGGATGTGTTTTAACCTAATCCAAGTGCCCTTGGGCTGGGGCCCAAGTTTGTGCCAATCGGCACTCCAAAAGTGCCGAATGGTACTTTTGGGTGCCGATCCCTTGTTTGAGTTTTGGTCCATTTTGGACTCCTTTTTTAAGATTTTTTGCCCGGGACTTGCACTTAGACGCGTTTTTAATCCATATTCTAAAAATTAAACTCTTTTCTAGATAATTCAGGTCTTTTTAACAACAATAATCTTGTAGATAAATACTTTAAAAGTCTAGATTATCCACAATTTTATTGTTATCCAATTATCCCCTTTTATTTCCATGCAAGTAAGCCTATTTTTTACATTAACTAACAACCAATCACAAAATTATTTAATTAATTTTAGTTGTTTAGCCAATTAGAATTAATTTAAATTAATCATGTGTGGTTGATTTTACCTAAACACAATGCATGCTGACCATGCAAACTTAATCATGTGATATCTTTTGATCTGACAGTTTGATTTGGAAACCAAGCATACCGTCGCAACCGTTAGAATCTCAAGATCATTTCTATGATATGCAATGAACAAATTAATGCATGTAATGAAATCATGAATTTTGGGTACATGAATGGTCATTCTAGTCATATTCCTTGATTAAATCAT
This sequence comes from Quercus variabilis, assembly GCA_030445155.1. NCBI lineage: Eukaryota > Viridiplantae > Streptophyta > Magnoliopsida > Fagales > Fagaceae > Quercus > Quercus variabilis. Next base: position 8,727,487 of record CP129456.1, read on the forward strand.
GGATGCAAAATCAAGTGTCTACACCTATTAGACCATATTCATTCCCACCAACATAAGGCATACCCACTAAGTTTATACAAAGCAAGTTTAACTTTTCTCTCATTAGGTAGGGTTCAACTGGTGGTTAGATTGATGATGTCATAAACAATTTAAGTGATATTATTTTGATCATCCAATAAACTGATTCAATTTATACTAATATAATAATGAACCATACTTGAAATGAACAATACGGGTGAAATCGGTCTATGGGTGGTGATAAAAAATCATGAAGGGGAAGTGATGACTACTTTGTGTGAAAGAATCCCTTAACCTTTTTCTATTGCTGTTCTTGAAATGCTTGCAAATAGGTGAGCAGCTCTTTTTGTCCACGAAATAGGTCTTCACGATTCCATTATGGCAGGAGATACGAAAATTGTCATCAATTTCCTTAGAAGAGGTGATATGTTTCATTCAGCATTTGGATACTTAGTTAAGGATAGTATGTCACATGTTAACCCTTTAAGGAGTTTTGTTTCTCTCATGCTTACAAGCAAGGGAACTCTATTGCAGATATTTTAGCTAAGAGAACTAAATTTTATTCTCCTTCTTTGATCTGGATGAAGTCTATTCCGTCGGATATTAGCAACCTTATAATGGCTGATAAGCCTACTTTTTAATCTATAAATCTTTGAACTGATTCTAAAAAAAAAAAAAAAAACAAACAAACAAACAAACAAACGTAACAATAATAGTAGTCATTCTATGTGAAGACTGAAGAATGATTCATTTAAAAGTGAAGGTATTCTTAATATCATTTTCTTTTTTGATGTGAAACATTTTGCTTTTGTGAGAAAGATTTATTGAAAGCTATACTGGAACAATAAAAGAGAATGATATACATCTTTCTCTACAAGAGCATCCACATTGGTGGAGCCATAAATTTAGCTATTTGGCACCACAAAAAAACTATTTTATTTATTTTAATTTCTTACTTTACAAAATACCCAATATCAGTGGTCTTATTTTAGCTTTCAACACAATAAAATAATATATTCACTACAATAAAATAATATATCCACTACAATAAACAACCATCAAAACCACTGCCATCGCCACTGCAACCGCCACCGCCACCAGAATCTCTTCCTTTATTTTTGTTTATGTAAACTTCACTGACTAAGGCTGGAATTTGTAATGCTTTGTCTACCAAATCAACTCTATACGGACACAAAACATAAAAACCAAAGCACCTATCAACTCCATACTTTCAAAATGGAAACTCAGTAGCAAACACACCACCACCATTGATAAAAACCAAAGCTCATGTTGTGCTCCTAAGTTTTACATGGGAAAATCTATCAAATCTATAGACTACAACACAAAATGATCAAAATCCATGTGAAATTTACAATCTACCAACTCTATTAAACCCAAAGCCACCACCAACACCAAAATTTCACACGCACACATAACTGGGCATCATACCCATTCTCAATGGACAACATTTCACACAGGTTTCGATCGGGATGAATAAACTTTGTGGAAAATTGAAGTGTACCTGAAATGGGTTTCTATTAGTGCCGTTAGAATGGCCTTTCCTTGCATCAGTGAAGTCGATGAACAGAGCTCTCATCCTTACTCAAGGGGTGGGTCGGAGCTGGGCAGGCTTTCTCGGTCTATTGGTGGTTGGGCAAGCGAGATCGGTGAGGTGGAGGAAGAGAGAAAAATATTAGGGAAGAGTGGAGAAGTGAAGAGTGTGAGGAGAGAGAAGCAATGAGAAGAAATGAGAAAGGAAAAGAAAAAAAAATAATAATAATCTGACCTAGTGTGGACGCTCAATATAATAATGTTTGTTTTTGTTTTGTTTTTTTTTTACATTTGCGCTTCGGTGCACAGCCAAAAGTAGTTGTGCACTGTAGCTGAGAAGCCAAAATATTTGACTTTGGCTCCACCAATGTAGCCACAGATTTTGTAGTTGGTGGTGCTAAAAATAGCAATATGACTTCTTAGCACCACCAATAGTAATGCTCTAAATATCAACCTTTCATCAAGAATTTCAAATATTGAGTGTATGAGCTAGCTTTTGTTTGGGTGTAATATTCTTTAATTCAGTATTGGATTTGTTACTTTAAAAAAAAAAAAAAATCAATAGTTATAATGGGAAGGCGAAATTTGAATTATGGAAGTCTGGGAAACACCAGAGATAGTTGTCAACTAGCTAAGCTAAAAGACTTTTGGCTTAGACTTTTGACTCATCAAGATTTTACTTTTTGTTATTGGTCTAAGTTTTGAATAAATTTTATCAATATTTAAACTTTTATCAATATTCAAACTTTGTAGTTTTTGAGTATGGATTGGATTTATATAGGTCCCATTTAACAGTTGGACTATATATTAAATTAATTAATAAAGGTTTTCTTTTATTAAAAAAAAAAATCAACAAATAATAGCTTTTGTTAAAAACTAACTTAGAGATTCCACAACTAGAGTATAATAGAATTTTGACAAAAATGCAAAACACACATCAACCACTCTATAAATTTGACTAGAATTTATTTTTGGCCTCTAACTTTTATTTGTTCAATTGAGTCCTCCAAATTTCAAAATCGCCCAATGAATGCCTATTGTTAGCCTCCGTCACACTACTCCATTAAAAACACTCATAACGGCGTTGTTATAGTATTTTTTTGAATATTTAATAACTAAAATTATTATTTTATTATTATTTCAATAGTAAAAAAAGGGGTCAATTAAAAAAAATGAAACAATTTAGTAATAAACTTGGTTGTAGCCTAAAGTTACAACCCTGCTCAATATCTTTTTATTAGATATGAATTTTGACAAATCAACCATTGGATTACATTTTTTTTCTTATATCTTTCATACTTGCAAAATTTTCAAAAAATCAAAGATTATTAGCTTGGTATCAATTAAATGTTTAAATTTTAAGTTTTTGTTTTATAAAATTATGCATAGAAAATAAGTTTATGGATTGAATAGTAAATAACATTTTATTGATATGAAATTTGATATGCGTGTTTAAAATATAAAGAATATAAAATTTTAAAGGTTAGATTTTCAAAAAATATAAGAATGTTAATTTTTTAGTAAGAGTTGTAGCCTTAGACTACAACTAAGTTTGTACCAAAACACTTTCTAAAAAAAAGTTTACAATAAAACTTTTTCCATAAAAGAAAAATTAGAAAATTAGAAAACCATTGAGAGAGAGAGAGAGAGAGGGAGAGAGAGAGAGAGAGAGAGTCTGTTTAGGTTTCGAAATTGAACTTTTTAAATTTTCCTTTATAAAGAAAAGGACAAAGGCAACAAATATTCCAAACTTCCAAGCACAGAAACCTCAACATCGTCTCTTCTAACAAAAAAGACCTCGACATGGCTATATCCCTACTACTACGATGCTTTATAAAAGAGTTTTGCTCTCATCACTTTTTTGAGTATTTTAGGTAAGTGGGATTCCTTCACCTAGGAAGGCCATAAAAGTTAGGAGGTATCTTTTGCTGTTGATAGCACGAAACACTAATAAGTGTCGTTATGAAATTGGTATATATACCAACATTTGGGTGGCCTAATTAGTAAGATACCAGGTCAACACGTCTCAAGACTTGGGTTTGAGTCTCAAGCAACTAGTTGTGTGTTAGTACTCCTTATCTCATTTCCATCACAAATGGTCGACCTACAAAATAAGTGAGTTCCTCACACAGATCGGGAGTATGGCGTCTCGCCTGAGAGCAAGTAGGGTGCTATTATGGTCACACCTAGATAGGGAAGAAGCCACACTAGTCGCCTCCCTCTACCCATTTTTTGTTTACCAAAAAGAAAAAAGAATGATATATATATATATATATATATATATATATATTGGGGTTTTTTTATTTCACTCCGATGGTAAAGTCAACTAGGGATTTTCAAAAGAAAGTGTAATTCTTGTGGAAAAGGATCATACCTCTAGTCCCAATGGATGTATTTTTATACTTGCATAAAGCATCTCCCTCACCTCCTTAAATTGAGCCCCATAGCTCAAATTTCTCTAATTGAATTGATGCTTGTCATTCTGATTTGACCATGTTTGAGTTAATATTCTGACTTGACTTAGAAAGAGGAGGGAACATATTGCATTGCATATTTGCATTAAATGCGATGGTAGTTTCCGGGGTGCTATAACAAATACAAATCACCTGTATCATTTTTTGTGTTCCACTTTATGTTCCACCAATCACAATTTGCCATGTATTTATTTATTCTTATAAAACAGTCAAAGTTTAAAATGGAATAAAATAAACATATGACAAGTTGTAATTGGTAAAACATAAAGTAAAACACAAAAAATGGTACAAATAATTTGTATTATGCAATAACTGCTATTTACAAATATAAATCTTTTGTCTCACATTTGTGTTCTACTTTGAGTTCCACCAATCACAAGTCATCTTTTATTTGTTAGACTTTCCTTATAAAAAAACAACTAAAGTTCACAATGAAAAAAAATAAAATTAAACAAACACATGGCATACGATGATTTTATTTTATTTTATTTTATTTTGATAAATATGGCATATGATGATTGGTAAAGTATAAAGAAAAATAGATGATTTGAATTTGCTACTTTGCATGTTTATCATTGCTTTTTAGGCTAGGGTTTTGATGATGCAGTGAGACTGGCAAGACGGTCTCTGTGAGTTCAACCTTCTCTAGATGGAAGTGGCCTTCCATTGTTGTCGAATTTGATTAGCTCCATAATTACACTATTGAGATATGTCCGGACTCTCTGTAATGTTTTGAATGCTTTCTTTGAATGAGGTACACATGACAAAAGAGAAAACTAATCTTTTAGGGCTTGTTTGGATTTAGGGGGAAGGGAGGAGGAGTGAAAGGAAGTAGAGTAGAGTTGACTAAAAATAGGTTAATTTTGGACCAACTCTACTCTCTCTCCCTCCCCCTCAATCCAAATAGACCATTACTTTTCTACAATTTTCTAGTAATCATGTTTTATTCTACTACATTTAGTTGTCTGGTAGAGTATTCTTTACTTCACATTTGAAGTTCTTGCCTAGCTTTAGGTTTTGTGTGAAAAAGAGCAATCTGCTGGAAGAGTATTCCTTACTTAAAATTTGGAGTTCTTTCCTAGATTTGTCTTCTTAATTGATTACTTTCACTGATGTGCTGTCTTGCTTTTAGGTCTTCTTCACTTTGCAAAGCAAGTCCCTTTGTGCCGCTAGCTTGTAGACGATTCTTTAATTGGGTAATGGAGCTTTTTTTTCCCGTCCATATCTAATATCTTAGTTGATTACTTTCCTATATGAAAGCTAAACTTTATTTGCTTTTATTTTCTACTCAAATTGCAAGCATATCTCTTTTGTGCGAAGTGGAGATGTTTGCTGCTATTCTTTACTTGTCAGTAGGGTTTGGAATTATGTATTCAGCTAAATTGCAAGTTCTTTTTTCTTTTTTTTTCTTTTTTTTTTTTTTTTAAATAATTTTTTAATTTTTTAACTTTTGAATTTGAGTTACCAATTATATTTGTAAATTTGAATATTTCTGTTTAGTATACTGCAGGTTAATATTAAGTTTACTACTACAATAGATTTCATTCTGGTATCCAATGCAAGAAATGCATAAAAAATAACTAACCTGCTACAAAAAGGTTTTATTTTTTTAGAACATGGAAAACATTTTGGTCAAATTGTACCATCCAAACCTTTTGGGTAGCACCTCTTCTATTCAGATTTCATAAATATTTCTTTTATTGGTCCTTGTCCCGATTTCAGAATTATTTCTTTTATTAGTCCTTCTTAGGGACGTTTTGTGACAAGGGCCAAAAATGTTAGAATGATCCAAATCTCTCCTTGGGTTTTTTAGAAGTGATTATTTGTGGAGAGTATTAAGTCCAAAATTCCAAAATTTAGTGAATAGAGGCTAATGGTATTTTAACAAGAGAGAAGTCAAAATGTCAATAACAAAAATGCTGAAAAATGCATAAAACAACATAGGTCCGAAACTTTGACTCACAGTCAGCGAAAAATGGAAATTGAGAGTGATGGAAATTAGAAATGAGTGCAGCGGAAAATAAGTTTTAAATGGATCTACTTCATTCGATATTGATAACACGTACTAAGTGAATTTCAGAATTTGAAAACAAGAGATCGTACCTTGAAGCGGTGAATTTCAAAACCGAAGATTGAAGCACTTGGGACTACTTTTAATCTTCACTCCAATTCCACTAACGCCCAAGATGTGTGGTCTCTCAATTGGTAACAAAAGGGATGTCTAGTGAGTGACAAAAACTCACATGCACACCATTTCAATGTTGTTTTTCACACTCTGAAAAATCTGAACGTTTTTCCCTTTGTATCTAACCAATTTATCTAATTGGGCTGGCCTTTTGGGCCTTCCCAATTGGGCTTAAGTGTGTGGCTTGGAGTGGGACCAAAAGGGACCAATAAAACACTAGCTCCAATGGGCCTTGGGCTTTTCTGTCAACTCTTGACAAGTCCAAAGTTACCATTAACTATATTTAATACCACTATATAAATATAGTTGCACTCTAGGTCTTATCTATAAATTGTATCCCAAGACTTTATTATACATGCAACCCCTTCATAAAATATTCGTAGTAATACAAAGTCATTAATGTAGACTGCCACTTTGTAAATTATTACATCTTAATCCTTGAGTACCCGGTTTAATCCTTTAATGTTATTCATTATATATTTATGAAATCCAATTCCATAAATATATACTTTAGTCTTACTAAAGTGGTTAGGCCTAACTCTCTGAATAACAAACTCATTAAACTTATCTCAAGGGAATACTTTATATCTCCATTAAGAGACTATGAATTCCATCTTGAGAATACATGTTCCATCAACACTAAATGTGGCTGCCCAACATACTGAGGTTTTGACCATAACTTTAGATCTCACTCCTGATATATCAAAGCAACCTACACCTCATGATCAGGTACATTATTCTCTCAGGATTAAGAGTTCATGCAAATGTAAGTCGTGAGATTTATTATTCATTTGACAATCTTTAGGAGAATAATAAATCTCACAGCGGTCCAGTTCAATATGTCTTAACTCTTAAAACATATTAACACATCAACCAGAAGTCACCACTTCCATGATCAAGACAAATCATCATGATTGATATGTTATAATCTTCGCAGATGAAATGCCCAATTTCATCACCGACTACGAACTATAATTCTAAGTTTATAAAAAACTTATGATTTATATCTTCTGTGACTCTTCACATAAATCACATACTATGCATCTCATGGACTATGTGATAATGTCTGAACATTCATGTTACCATTATTTTAGATAATAATAAAATAAATTTATTAAACATAATATTAAGTCATACATAATGTCATACACAATGTCAAACTTAATATCATACATAGCATCATATAATAGGATTTAAGGGCACTAATTCTAACAGAGAGAGGTCGTGAGAAAAAGAGGGAAGACTCCCTTGTACCTATATTTCCTTCCCCTTGCTTTAAAATGCAGACTAGTTTTAGCAGCGTTCCTGTGAGAGTTTTGGCTCCGAATATTACAATTTTCAGTCCACTTTAAGGCAAACCTCAAAATAAAGATATCCCAAAATTTTCAACCAAAGAAATAATGCAATTTGAAAAATAAAAGCAAAAAACTCATTTCATTTAGTTAGATCGAAAACTTACTTTCATGGATTCTTCAGCTCTTAGAGTTCTCTCTGAGAAAACTCAAGGGTGCGGTGATTGTTGACTTAGCTCCGATGATTATTTGAGGCACGGTGGTCGGTCATATCATCTTTGATGATGAGCATGGACCATACTTAAAAAATAAAATATAATACAATACATGAATTTTACCCATAATAAGATTGAGCTCAATTGAATCGAGCTTGTAGAAAACATGTCATGATAATGGATATCAACATTCCTTTTATTTTAACAAAGAGTAACCACACTACAACCAATTTCCAAGAAGCTTAAATTTCTATCTAACTTTTCAACAACAAATTTGAACTATGGAAAGGAGAACAATGCAATTTATGAAAAGTATTTAAAATTTGAATAAGTCAAAGTGGGACAAAGGTTTTTCTCCTTTTACACCCAATAATTTGGGATCTTCTGTGCAAATTATCTTTTCCACGTGGAACGATCCTAAACTCAAAAGTTCAAAAGATATGTGTTCGGAGGGGCAAATGATAACACACACTTTTAGTTGGATTGTTCTCTTGGAACCAAACACTACCAAATTCTCAAAATTGAACTAAACTGTAAGGTTGAATTTATTCAATTATGTGTTGGCTTTATTCTATGCCAAATTTGCTTGTATTTTAGCAATTAGATATCCTGTATTTAGGTGGAAATTATGTAAGGGTAGTGTGTGAGAGAATATAAAGAAAACTCAAGATGTGTGCACTGGCAAGTTGCCAAAGTGGCACATGTGTGAAACATGCAAGGAAATGAAGGGTTACGACAGTTGGAGCACTATATGACAAAATGTACAGTTTGGCCAAGTAGTTAGCTAGCGACTCAAATTCGCGACTTGTTCCAGTCGTGAGGCCAAGTCGCCAGAATGCCTTGTTTGGATGAAAACTAACTTTTCACATTTCTCACATACACTACTATAAATACCCTTATACCCACAAAATGTAGAGAGCTTTTAGAGAGAATTTTGAGAAAGAAACCCTAGAGAAAAACAAGATTGACTCATCCACAATCTTTATCATTTGATTCTCCAAATTTATCTACTATCACCCTCTCCATTGACATATCTTTGAGAGGTACATTTGCTAAATCCTTATCTCACCATACCCATATAGTGAGGAGGTATTTTGGTGCTTAGAAAGCAGTTTAGAGATGACCAATTTACTTGGTTGATGCAACAGGCTTATTGCGGGATCCAGGAAGCTAAAAAAGACAAGGTTGGGCGTAACCCTGTTGGAGCAAGAAGCTTGGAGGGCTTAGGTGCATTAGATAGATTAAGCTTGGAGGGTCTTCTGCTATTCATGAATCCCAACTTTATTTTTTAGTAGATCATTTGACCACTTGGAGGGCAGTGGAGAGATTTTTCGCCAAGTTTTTTGGTTTCCTCTTCGATAACACGTGCCGGTGTTATCTTTGTGTTTGCATCTCTCTTCCCTTACTCTTCACCTTTTAATTGTTGTTGTGTTTGTGATTAATGATGGTTTAGAGTGTTTTACCAATTTGGATATAGCTTATATTCATTATTCCGCACATATATTGTTTGTGTATAGGCTTATGTTGATATTGTTAAAATTGGGGGTCTAAACATTCATTAGTCTTTTACACACTAATTGAACTTTCATAAACTATGAATGCATAATATGTTTTTATTTTCAGATTGTCCAGAAACTGGTTTCCTGCTCCAAGATTCCATCACCTTCCAAAACATATTTAGAATTTTTTTTTTTTTTTTGGCTTCAAGTGCTTTGCTAAAAAATTCCATCACCTTAAGAAGAAGAAGAAGAAGAAGAATTTAGAATTTTTTTTTTTTTGGAGGAGAGGGGGGGGGGGGGGGGTGCTAGAAGTACTTGGAAAAACAAGATCGGTATATACTATATAATAATAACATTGCAACCTAGAAGTTAAAATCTTATCTAACTCTTCAACAACAAAATAAAATTATGAAAAGGAAAACAATACAATTGATGAGCACCAAGCAATAATTGAGAATTCAATAAGAGCATTAGTAGCAAATTACCTAAAATGAGTAAGAGTCTGTTTAAGAAAAATTTATTTAGCTGAAATTGAAAACTTTTTGCTGAAAGTACTATAGATAAAGCAAAAAAGTAGCTGAAATAGTATAGTAAGACTCACAAATAGTACAAAAAAGTGCAATGAGACCCGTGAATAGCAACAAAAATAAACTAAATAGTAAAAAAAACTGGTTTTTTAAGCCAATGCCAAACACACACTAAAGAAGTGAAAATAGGTGACCAAACATCCAAAACCTTTCCCCATCAACTTATCCATACGTACCCATTTAATCTACAGTGATTACTGATTACGTATATTTAGGGAACACCGATCAAATTGCCTATATTTGTTGAAGTAGGGTTTGTAATTGAATTTGATGTGGGTGAAAAAGAAAAGTAGTTACCTAAAATAAGTAAAGTAACAAATTAAATTGGAAGAAAAATATAGGTAACTTACAACAATTACTCTAAAGTCATGACTATCACCTTTCAAACACAAAAGTGATCAGTTGGGCATGTAATAATGACTGCACACACGAAAAGATTCATCTTTCAGGGTACAAGACCTTATTAAATGCTATAATTGTCCCCCAAAACATGCTCCCAGAAATGATTCAAACCAAATATTATTACAAATAACTGATCGTGTCAAATAATTTTAATAGCTAAGAAAATAAATCCAAACTCTTTTCAAGACTCCATACCACAAGTAGAAGTTACTCAAATACAAATTTTAAAAGTTACTCAAACTTCAACATGTAACATTTATTGATACTAGCACTAAGCTCCTATCACACACCCACACCAACACCAACGACAACTCAATAAGCTTGCTACTCCCCAATATCTGTAAAAGAGAGAAAATCGTGAGCTCAATAAGTAACCACTAGCCTTAAGCCCTAAACTAGTTTGATAAAAATGTGTTATATAATAAAAGCACCATTGGTCATAGTAAACAAACTTAATTAGTAGTTTTGGAAACAATAATTAAATTTATTTAGAACTAATAATTACATTGCTAAAAGCAATTGAAAATTATATAGAAATTCATTGAACTTTGAAAATAATACAAATCTTATAAAATATTACATATACTAAGCAGTTATGATTATGATCATGCTATATACCCGTGATTAGATTTAGAATCACATATAGGCTAGTGTAAGACCCAAAAATACCAATGCATACCCGATTGGTGGGGTACCAAGTATAGTCAAACTGTAATAATTCAAATTCATAAAAACAAATAAGTTTTCATTGTAGTCATGTCCAAAATCATATATAAATAACATTTCAATCAACAATAGAAACAATCTTATATATCTATTGCCTTCAAAGCATTGGTTTTTTACACAAAAAAGTTCACATATTTATTTCAATTTTGAAGAAGGTAAACATTTGAAAGAGAAAATAAATTTAATAAAAAATTTCCATCATTTCAAAAGGAAGGAAATTATGTTATTTTTTTTCCTTTAAACAAACTTATTTTTTTTATAAAAAAAATCCACAATAATTTCCTAAAAAGAACAACTAATTATTTTATTAAACGTGTTAACTGTTAAGTGAAAATACCACTAGATAAGGGAAAGGTCACTTAACTCTAATAGCCTCACCAAAACCACCAAATTTCACAGTTATGACACTCAAGATCAAGCTAATATAAGGAAACATACAAACTAATTAACTAACCCCAAACTTTAGCAATTAACCAAAATGCATGCATGTTCGATCTAATTTGAAATTTTTCCTTAAAACACCTCAACTGAGAGAATACCGAAACCATATTACTAATAGAATTTTGGAAAAAAAGAAAAAACTATCTTAAAATTTGGCATAAAATTTTTGAGAGAAGCTATATGAAATTGCCTCTTAAAGTTTCTACATTTTAGAAATTACGTACTTTAAGATAAATTGCTTACTGGACCAAATTGGGCAAGAGGTGAGCCATACTTTCCCCCAACAATATGGCCCGGGAGCAGGCTTTGATATAAACCCTTAATTTCTAGATTTTCCCCCAATTTTTCTATAATTTTCTTTTGTCTTGTCTACATCTTTTTATGTTCCATATCAGAATTCGAATATATAGTTTTTTTTTTTTTTTAAATAATGAAATTCTAATGCTAATTTCATGTTAAGGGCTAATTCATTAACTAATATCATTAAAAAATGAAGTTATTAACATCCTAGAGTCAATGATCTAACCCCAAAAAACCAAAATCCATCAAAGTATCACATTTAATACAATCAATTGGCCAAAATACCTCTAATATTGAAAAATACCCAAATTTTAAAACTCTATATTTTGGAAATTTGAAGAGTAGAATTACTAGTAAGAATTTCTTACCTTGGGGATTGATCTTGGCTTCAAGGTTTCAACCACGATCTATTAGAATTACTAGTAAATATTGAGACTCCTCCCTAGAATCCTATATAGCATATGTTTCATTTGATGATTTTAGTAACTAACAGAAGCTGATTAACTTAATTTTTCTAAACTACACCCTAAAAAATAATAAAAAATTATTCTTTATATAATTCGATAATTGAGAGAATGAGATTTGAACCTTAAACCGGAGGGTATCAATTGAGATATAAAGCTCTTGATATTGAAAAAACATAAAGGGGAACACAATAAATAATTAATACCAAAATTAATTTATTTAACGTCCTAATTTAATAAACTCTTTTCTTTTATCTTCTTCTTTGGGAGCATTACAATACAAAAACTTTTATAATACAATATGTGATAAACAAATTGCTGTCAAGCGCTTAGTAATCCAGTGGCTCTCTTGTATTTGAAGAATCAGTATTTATATCTCTCATCCCTCCTTATTATAACTATCAAATTATTAAGGAAAAAAGAAATTAAAAAAAAAAAAAAATCTATAAAATTGCCTAGCTACCGCATCAAGAAAAATATAAGAAAAATGAACTCGGAGAATTGAAAAACAAAAGGCTGAGCAAACATGTATTTTGTAGTGTACATACTAGATAGAGACGTAGGGAGACCATAAGAAAGCAGAAGTTACCTGTTAGCGGCAAAATGCAGATGGTAACTATTGAGAGACCTTGCTTATCACACACACACCAGGATGTCGCTTCTCAAACTTGCTGCATATCCCACCCTTCCAAAAGCCACGTAGAGATGGCACTGCAATCAATACTCTTCAATCTTAGAATTTTCCACAGATTCTCCCAACTCCAGAACTGTTCCACAGTGCTGCAGATTCGGGCATTCCCTGACTTTGATTACTTTCAAGGATGGGAATCTTTTCTTGTTCTCCAGCACCCCTGTGCTAGTCAAATTAGGCAGTTCCACCAGATGAAGCTTCTGTAAATTGCACTGTTCATATTCTTCTACTTCAGTGGGCATAAACAGAGTCTTCAATTCATCACAGAATTTGACTTCAAGGATTTTAAGATTTCCTGGAGGCTGAGAAGAGGGAAAAACAACTTCAAGCATCGGACAACAATCTAAATACAGTTCTGTTAGATTTAGGAGACTCCCATGTTGCATTTCCCCACTGTAGACACTCTTCAATTTCGGAAGGTTTGATGCCCATAGAATGTTTAGATTTTTCTGCATTTCAACTTCTGCCTCTTCTCTGCGAAATATTGTCTCCATTTTCTTACACCTCTCCAACCAGCAGCCCTTCATTGCTTTCAAATTGCCCACATCCAAATTTGATAAGCTTTCGACGAAGTCATTTTCAATCAAAGACACATATTCGGCCTTCATGAGCACATCCTCAACACCACCAGGATACTCGTCAAATCCAATGATTTCCAAATACCTCCTATTATTTTCAGGAAAAGAATGAGTTTGGAAGTAGATTTCTCTGAAGTTCGAGTCAACTCTATGCCAACAGATATCTCTACTTTCGTCTTCCTTCTTTTCTTTACGGGAAGCTTTGTCTTCCTTCTTTTCTGCGCTAGAAGTTTTGTCTTCCTTCCTTTTTTCTTCGCTAGAAGTTTTGTTATCCTTCTTTTCTTGTTCTGAAGCTTTGTTTTCCTTCTTTTCTTGCCCTGAAGCTTTGTCTTCCTTCTTTTCTTGGCTAGAAGTTTTGTCTTGCTTCTTTTCTCGGCTAGAAGCTTTGTCTTCCTTCTTTTCTTGGCTAGAAGCTTTGTCATCCTTATTTTCTGGGCTCGAAACTTTGTTTTCCTTCTTTTCTTGGATGGAACCTTTGTCTTCCTTCTTTTGTTGGATGGAAGCTTTGTCTTTCTTCTTTTCTGTCCCAGAATCTTTCCCTTCCTTCGTAAGATCACAAACAGAGAATTTAAATTCTTCGAAATATGTCTTCCAAAACTCAGGATTTTCCTTCAAATATTGGAAAAATTCAGTGCCACTCAATGACATGCAAGGCCTCTTTTCATTGAACTTGAAGATGCCACAATGATCCCAGTTTAGCTCCTCTGGTAAGTTCTTTATCATCTCCCAATCAATTGTTTTAAGATCATTTAAGTCTGGTAAATCAAGGTGCTTCAAATGAGTCAACTCTGAGATCCAATAGGGAAATTCTTTGACCCCAGTCTCTTGTAAATCAAGAGACTCCAAATCTTTAAATGACTTTAGATTTGGTAGTTGCTGTAATTTTTTACAACCTCTTAACTTTAAACCACGGAGATTGATGAGATTCTCAAGTGATGGTAAAGATTGAATTTCTGTCTTTGAAAGATCCAAAACCTTTAGCTTTGTATACGTTTCCAATCTTGGAGAAGTTTCTGAAAGTTTACAACCTCCAAGGCAAAGCTCGGTAAGGTTGGTGAGGCTGGTGAGGTTGGACATTTGAGGTATCTTAATCTTAAGTTTTGTTCCTGATAGGTTGAGCAGCCTAAGGTGGACCATCTTCTCCAAGAATTTTGCTTCAACTTCTTTCAAAGGCTCTGCCAAAGCTTCTCCAGGAGACCCAGAGGATTTCTTTTGTGTTTCTTTTACTGATAATTTAGCTTCAGTTTCTTTTGAAGGTTCTCTAGAGGACTCAGAGGATTTCTTTTCTGTTTCTTTTATTGGTGATTTAGCAGCGTCGGTTTCTTTCAAATGCTCTGCCGAAGGCTCTCCAGAAGACTCAGAGGGCTTCTTTTCTGTTGCTTTTACTGGTGCCGAAGGTTCTCCAGAAGACTCAGAAGGTTTCTTTTCTGTTTCTTTTACTGGTGATTTAGTCTCAGTTTCTTTCAATGGCTCTGCCAAAGGTTCTCCAGAAGACTCGGAAGGTTTCTTTTCCGTTTCTTTTTCTGGTGATTTAGTCTCAGTTTCTTTCAATGGCTCTGCCAAAGGTTCTCCAGAAGACTCGGAAGGTTTCTTTTCCGTTTCTTTTACTGGTGATTTAGCCTCAGTTTCTTTCAAAGGCTCTGTCGAAGGTCCAGAAGAATCAGAAGGTTTCTTTTCCGTTTCTTTTACTGGTGATTTAGCCTCAGTTTCTTTCAAAGGCTCTGTCGAAGGTCCAGAAGAATCAGAAGGTTTCTTTTCCGTTTCTTTTTCTGATGACTTAGCCTCAGTTTCTTTTGAAGGTTCTAGAGAAGATTGAGAGGATTTATTTTCTGTTTCTTTTACTGATAGATCAAGCTCCTCCAGTTGTTCAAGGCCATCCAAGGACGGCAACTCAGACAAGTGTTCACAATTTTGTAGCAAAAGTTGGTGAAGCTTCTCGAGTTTGGCTATAGATGGTAGGCTTGAAATTTGGGTGTTTGAGAAGTTGAGATAGCAGAGTTTAGTCAAATGGTCAAAGGATCCGTCTTCAAATTCAACCAGACTAGAGGCATTAGAAAGATCAAGTTTCTCAAGTCTAATAAGCCCTTCCGTTTTTGGCAATTTTTTCAATAGGCAATTACTTAGAAGGAGCTGACGAAGGTTCCCAAGTTTGGAAATGGATGGCAGTTCTTTAATTTTAGTGTTTGAGAGGTTGAGACTACGAAGACACTTCATCCCTACAAAGGTACTTTCTGGGATTTTGACCAAATTAGAGACACCAGAAAGATCAAACGACTCAAGAGTAGAAAGGTTTGTAAAACTGGAAGGTAAACTAACAATTCCAGATTCAGATAAATCAAGGACTTTGAGGCCACCTTTGTTTTTAAAGGAATCATCATGATGGATTTGCTTTAGTGTAGTAGAACCAGAAAGACCCAGATTATGGAGAGAAGATAACGAATCAAATTTGGACAATCTGGTTATGGATTTGCAGTTTTTTAATATGAGCCGAGTGAGTGTTTTAAGTTCTTTCAGAATGGGCAAATGGTTAATTTGGGTTTGGGAAAGGTCAAGCATTTGAAGTTTCTCAAGATTTAAGCATTTGTCTGTAATTTTTACCAAAGAAGTAGAACCAGAAAGATCAAGGACCTCAAGGTTGGCAAGTTTTTGGTTTGGTGGTATTTCCTTAAGTTTTTGGTTTGGTAGTATTTCTTTTAGGTATGGTAGTATTTCCAATTCAGAACACTCTTTAAGGATGAGACGACGTAGTTTAGTTAGCTTGGAAAGTGAAGAAGGCAGTGATTGAAACGGGACTGCAGAGAGGTTGAGGCTTTCAAGTTGTTGCATCTTCAGGAAAAAATCATCTGGAATTTTCTTCAAGGAGCTAGCACCAGATATTTCCAGAACGATTAAATTTTCATGGTTTTTGATTTGATCAATGTTATCCAACTGATCACAGCCCCTGAGCACAAGCAAGCGAAGATTAGTATTTTCAGACAAAAACCTGGGTAGTGAACTGAATCTGGGATTGAAAATGGCAAGAACTTGGAGATTCTTCATGGGCTGAAGAAGCATTGTGTCAAGGACTTCCCCGGAGAAACGACTTCCATCTATCATGAGTGTGGAAACTTTGTTCCAATTTTTAGGACCGTATGGTGTTTTTATCATGCCTTCCCCTGGTGCAACTCGCCCAATGCCTAGCTCCTTTCCAAACTCAAGAATACTTGCCAATCCCAGTCTCGATATCCCACGACCATGGCAATGATCATCAGGAACACTAGCCAATCCCAAGCTTGATGTCCGGCAACCGTGGCAATGCTCTTCAAGAACAGTAAGTGCTAGCCCTTCCATGGTAACAAGACCATCTATGCGTAATTTCAGTATGCCACGATCTATAAGCTTCATCAAAACACAATGTCCCTCTTCATATGCCTTGTCAAACTGATCATTAACACCAATATATCCTTCGAGTATCCAGCAAGCTATCAACTCCTCATAATTGATGCCTCCAAATTTATGAAATAATTGCCTACTTTGCCAACAACAATTGATCAAAGCCATATCAGTGCAAGCCAACATGTCATACACATAGCCCAGTAGTGGATTTACACCCGCGGATTCTGGTTCTTCCAGAGCACCTTTCAACATCTGAACTCCCGAATCAAAATCATGTTCTGCAATATGATTTAAGGCTTCTGCTATCATAAGGATCATAGCTGGCAGACCCTTGCTCCTTTTAGCAATTTCTTCAGATATTGTTCCAAAATCTGGATGGCGTGAAACATTTTCCTTGACTTTCGAATTCAATAGGAACAAAGAATCATGCTCAGACAAGGGTTCAATCTTAAAAACTTTCCTGTTGCTCCTAGTCTCAGGCTCAGTCACTTCTCTTCTTGTAGTGATTAAATACTTAAACACAACTTTATCATTTCGAAAAAGCAGCAGAATTTCTTTGAAGTAGTTCATAATTTCATTTTCTTTCAGCTCTTCAGGAAAACCATCTAGAATTACCAGACACGTCCCTAGCCACGTCCCTAGTCTTTCTGTTATTTTAGATATCATTTTCAATTTTTTTGATATTTTAGATAACATTTTCTCTCTCTCTTTCTCTGGTATTTCAGATTTCATTTTCTCTTTCTCGTTTTCTTTCTCTTTCTCTGGTATTTCAGATTTCATTTTCTCTTTCTCTATCTCTGGAATTTCAGATTTCACTTTCTCTGGTATTTCAGATTTCACTTTTTCTTTTTCTTTCTCTGATTTCATTTTCTCAAGCAGAACAGATAAAAGTTGATTTTTCTCAAATATCATTTTCTCAATCTCAGATTTCATTTTCTCAAGCTGCACAGAAGATAAACGTTCATTTTTCTCAAATATCATTTTCTCAAGATCATCAAATCCAATTTTCCCAAGCTCAGCAGATAAACGTTTCTTTTTCTCAAGCTCATCAGATCTCATTTTCTCAAGCACAACAGTCATATCAATCCTCACTTCCTGAAGCATATCAAGTCTCTGTTTCCGAAGCATATCAAATCTCAGTTTCTCAAGCTCATCAGATCTCATCTTAGTAAGCTTTTCAGATATTCTCTCCATCAGGCTCCGCTCCGACGTCTCCTTTTCGTCATCTTTGAAAGCAGTGTCATCTCCCGACTTCCCAGTCCCATCATCCGTTGCCTTCTTTTCATCATTGACAGTAATATTTTCATCATCAATGACAGTACTATGATCTTCCCACTCCTCAGCAGTAGAAAGTATAGATAACTGATGGGCAATGCTCACGCAATGAGGCCTGTGATCCCCTGGATTCGGAAACACCCAAATAGTCCCAAAGCATATGCCCACCTGCATTCCCAGTTTGCTGATCTCGCTGGCCTCCAATTCTTTTCCTGCCCGCATTGCCTCGCTGATCTCGGATGTGCCCACCTGCTTTGCCCTGCTGATCTCGCAGGCGCCCACCTGCATTGCCTCGCTGATCTCGCATATGCCCACTTGCTTTGCCCGTTTGCTGATCTCGCTCGCCATCCGAGTTTTTCCTACTCCAGCTTCTCCAGTCAGAACAATTGTTGTCACATTCTCGTCCATCAAATCTTGCACTATCTGATCTATCAGTTTCTCTTCTTTTGCCAATGCAGATGCTATAAAACCCAAAAACAAAAACCACTTTAGAATTTTGATCCCAATTTATTAAGCAAACAAAATCATTGTGAATTTAGAACATTGGGCATCTAACATATGAGGTTTGGGTAACCTACAAACATATTCAATCCATACTATCAATTTTGTGTTTTAGACCCTTGTGCTTTTGGGTTTGTCCTTGCCCATCTTCTTGTCAAATTTTTTATTTATATTTTTTTATATTTGATTTGGAAGGATTGAGCTGGGTGCTGAATGGGTTTTGGTCTGAAACCTCTTGTTGTTCTTTGATTGAGAGAGAATCTAGAAGATGGGGAGGTTGAGGAGGAGACTCAGAGAGACCAATGGCAGAGACACATGGAAGTCATACTGATACGGATATTTATATTTACAAGTATTTTGTAAAAAAAATAAAATTTTACCCCTCAAATTTCAATGTTTCTAACCATATTTTTATTCTAAAAAAAATATATTATAACCATATCCTATCAAAATATATGTGAAATGATGATATTTAAATAAATAAACAAAAAATATAAAAGGTTATAAATTAGTATAAAATGTTTATATGTATTAATGTAATAATGCATCTCCTAATTTTATTCATTTCTTATTAATCCAGTATGTTTTCAGCAAATGTTAGAAATAGTGTGTAAACTTATTGAGCACAGGATGATGTAAACTTTTTCTTAAGGCTTACATTAGATACTTTGATTTATACATTTATAATATTAAGGTAAACCACTAAAAAACTACATCCCCTAAAGAATGATTTTTTACTCTGCTATTCCAGAGAGAGTACTTGAATGAGACAGAGAAGAAGAAGAATATTTGAATGCTTTTTTTTTTTTTTAAATAAAAATAAAAAGAGATTAATTAAAAGAAAATTTTAATTAGTTTTTAATTTTAGTGAAAAAAATATTAAATCTTATTTTCAAAATGAATTTTCAACACTAACAATTGATGAAACGTACTAGAGTGGTCAATTTAGTCATTCTAAAATAGGGATGGACCCAAAGAAGGGCCCAAGGGGGCCTGGGCCCTCCTTGACCCCAGGAAAAAATGAAAATTAATAGGTAAATTGGGTATTAAATTCATGTTTAGGGAATTTGGGCCCCCTCCCCTCCAAGTGCTTATCAGCCCAGCCCTAGCCTAACAAGGGAAGATACGCCGTTTAACGTAATTCCAAATTAAAAAAAAAACAAAACAAAACAAAACAAAAAAACAAAATGAGAGAGGCAGACGAGACGAGAAAGACTAGAGAGATAATCAAGCATCAACCACCACTGGCCACTGACCCACCGACCATGCTGACGGCGCTGGCCTCTCCAACATCCAATTTCAAGTATTTATTCCCTCTTTTGAAACCTAATAATGATATGATTTTCCTCTAATGCTCTTTCTCCACACCATACGTCTACAGTTTGTATGAATTGTGATTGTGGTGTTTGTTTTTTTTTGCTGAGGATGATTGTGAATTGAATATATTGAATAATTGATCCGTGAATTTGTGATTGTGTTTGTGAGTCTGTCTTGCAGAGACTGAGAATTATTTTGTTGCGAGTACAGAGAGATTAGGGGCTGTAAAAAATATAAAATAATGTTTATTTGTTTGTTTGTTGGTAGTGGGGGCAACAATAGGAACATGCACAAACAGACCAACAGACGGGAGTGATTTAGGGAAAAAAATCCTTCAGTTAGGAAAAGTGTGCTAGTAGGCATTATAAATGGACAAAATTGCTAAATGCCATTTTTGGAAAAACTAAGCAGCGTTTTATCTTATTTTTTAAACTAATTAGGAAAATGTCCTTTTTTTGAAAATCGATTTTTTCAAAATCGAGTTAGGCCCTATAGCGACGTTTTTAAGGAGCCTATAGTGACATTTTCAAGACTTATAGTGGCGTTTTGTAACTCGATTTATATGAAATCGAGTTATAGGTAAAAAAAATTAAAAAAAAATTGCCTATAACTTGATTTAATGGAAGTCGAATTATAAAACGTCACTATAAGTTCTGAAAACGTTACTATAAGTCCTTAAAATCACCGCTATAGGGCTCCAGAATTTTTTTTTTTTTATAACTTGATTTTGAGAAAATCAAGTTTCAAAAAATGGGCATTTTCCTAATTAGTTTGAAAAATATGGCAAAACGCTGCTTAATTTGCCCAAAAAGGGCATTTAGCAATTTTGTCCCATTATAAATTCATAATGTTGTTTTTTGGCGTCTATGTTTGTGGTTTTGTGGATTTTGTAACGATGGTTTGCTTGGCTTTTGGAATAGGTCCATTTAGGATTTGAGAAGTTTGCACATTGCTAGTTAATTTTGTCTTTTCATAATGAATTTTATATGACAGATTATTAATGAATGTTATTAATAGATTAAAAAGGTAATCTCTGTGGTAAGTTCAAATTTGAATGAACAATAACTAGCCACCTATGATTTGTTATAAAAATATTGTAGATGTAGCACTTCTCTTTCAACTATGAATGTTTTTAATGTGTTTAAGTTTGATATTATTAGTGGTATGGTAGTGTGAGTCTAGAATGCTCAAAAAAATTCATAATGTTGATAGTGGGTAGGTAAGGGTGTGTTTGTGGTATGGTAGTGTGAGTTTAGAATGCTCAAAAAAATTCATAATGTTGATAGTGGGTAAGTAAGGGTGTGTGTGGGTAACAAAGATAAAAAGAAAAATAATATAATATAATATAAAAAGACAAATAAATAATATAATAAAAATGTCATAACTTTTTTTTTTTCTTATACTTTGGCTTCTTTAGCTTGAAATGTTAAGTTCGTCCTTCTCAAACATAGATGTCTATTTGCAACTGTCACAAACTTGAGCAGTTCTTTCACATGTTGACCTATTTCATATTATAATATAGTTTTCACAATTGTGTCCTCACCTCGTTATTCTTTCTAACATGTTAGAAATTTTTATTAAATTGGTTTTATTTAGAAATTTTCTACACTTTTCATACTTGAACTAAACATGTACGTGTAGTCTTTCTCTTTCTTTTTTTTTTTCTTTTTTTTTTTTTTCATAGGAACCAACGATTTGAATGAGATATTAGTTATTGAACCTTGACATTATATATGTGATTTTTGATATCAACCAATGTGCATATCGTTAGTATAGAAACAAGTTTCTTCTATAACTTAACACTATGACTTCTGTGGTTGATAAAATATACAGTTGGAAAATCTAGTGTGAAGGTCGAGATATGTAGTAAGGGACAGTTGGATCCTTTGAAAGGGGATTCCCTAAATAAGGTTTTGTAAAACATTACTCATGAGGCTATCTATATCTTCTATTGTTTTGTGTTTTGTTATTGCACTTACATTGGCTGTCATATTTGTGGTGGACTTGATGGTTGTCTGTAATTTCTTATTTTTTTTCATAACTGGAGACATCTACTTCAAAAATAAAAGTAGCTTAAACACATCTATCTTTCATCATTAATTTTTAATAGGAGATTTAAAATATGTGTTTATGAGAATAATATTTTGTTATGGTACTCTCTATTTTATATTGAATAAATATATGATATACTCTAAGCCCTCGTTTGGGAGTAGCGAATGGAATGAAGTGAAAATGAATGAAGAGAATAATTTAGAATATTATTCTCTTTCCTTGTTTGGAAGTTTTAATAGAGGGAATGGAAAGTTTATTCTCTTATTTGGGAGTTTAAGTGGGAGAGAATGAAATGAGTAGAAGGGAATACTCATTCTTTTTTATTCTCTTAAAACTTCAAATTACCCCTAAAATTTGAACGAATTAGAGGAAATAAAATTAGATTTAATGACTTTTTTTACTAAAATTTCCAAAATACCCCTATATATTCAGTCATTTATTTTAAAATATGGATCTGATAATAATATTTTCATAAAATGATTTCATCCCTTTCCCTTTATGTTACTCTCAAATAAGATTACTTACATTTCATTCATTTCCATTCCTTTATTTTAAAACATCCAAATAAGGCTACTTAATTCCATTCATTTCCTTAGCTTAAATACATTCCATTCCTAAATGCAAAAACATTTAATGGCAATTTGCCCATTATATCACTATAAGGTATAGTTGGATCATTTGAAAGGATATTCACTTAATAAAGGATTGTAAGACACTACTCACGAGACTATCTCTTCTATTGTTTTGAGTTTTGTTATTGCATTTACATTAGTTGATGTAGTACAGAATCTAAAATTTAATTTTTGTAATTCATTAATTTTAGTATTTTTATGTAATTTTTGTTATTTTAGGTTTTAAGTGCTTTTAATACTTTTAAAGTCAAATATGGTTTCTATTATGGTTAGGTATTAATAAGAAGTTATTTAGAATATATTGTCTTTCAAATTTTACAAAGCCTTTAAATAGGCCTTTAAGTTTGTAAACGTTTTTCCAGGCCTCATGGTTGTGGGTTATGGCGGAGTATTAGTGAAGGGTGGGAAACTTTCGCTAAGAATTTCTCTTTTGTGGTGGGGGGTGGTTCTCGTATTCTTTTTTGGTATGATAAGTGGATTGAGGATGTTCCTCTTAAAATTCTTTATCCTCAATTATTTTTGTGTTCAGCCAATAAAGAGGCTTGTATATCTGATGTGTTAAGCCCTCCA
Source organism: Quercus variabilis (assembly GCA_030445155.1). Classification (NCBI taxonomy): domain Eukaryota; kingdom Viridiplantae; phylum Streptophyta; class Magnoliopsida; order Fagales; family Fagaceae; genus Quercus; species Quercus variabilis. The sequence goes on from CP129456.1 coordinate 8,750,632, forward strand.
GTGGGTGATAATGACAAAGTGTGGAGTTTAAGATTTTATAGGGAATTCAATGATTGGGAGTTAGCGGCTTTCTACTCCCTTCTTCATTTCATCCAAACCCGAATTCCTAGGGGTGGAGGGTGTGACAAGCTTTATTGGGATCTTAATGGAAGTAGGAAGTTTAATACTCAGTCTTTTTATCATAAGATTCAAAATGTAGCTCCTTCCACTTTCCCTTGGAAGAGCATTTGAAAAGTTAAGGTTCCTAAAAGGGTGGCTTTTTTTATGTGGACAGCAGTTCATGGTTAGATTCTAACATTGGATAGCCTTATGCTTCGTGGTCGTCCTTTGGCGAATCGTTGTTGTATGTGCTGTTGTAATGCGAAATCTGTGGATCACTTGTTACTTTTTTGTCCGATAGCTCATTCTTTGTGGATGTATATGCTTTGGTTGTTTGGGATCGATTGGGTCATGCCAGGTTCAGTTGTGGACTTATTATTTTGTTGGTATCATTGGCTTGGGAAGTATAGTTTTGATATTTGAAATTTGGTTCCAGGCTGTTTAATGTGGACTATTTGGACTGAATGGAATCGGCGGTCTTTTGAGAATGAGGGAAAAACTGTGGTTCAGTTATTAGAGTTTTGCCAACAAACTTTCTTTGGTTGGTCTCGATGTTGGGATTTCTTGAATTGTTTAACCATTATGTATTTTCTTTCGCCTATTAGAATAGATTAGTGGCTGCTTTTGTCTTTTTGTTCCTTTTTGTTCCTTTGTTCACTATCGTGAACTTGTTGTGTTTTTCTTGCTATTCTTTTATTAATTATATTCATTTCTTACTTATCAAAAAAAAAAAAAAAGTATTATTGATATTAATAAAAATTCAAATTTTTATCTATTGTTTCTCTAGTAGATTTTAGAACCATTTCTCATTGTGAATTCAATGAATTCTTGTGGATTTGAGGTTATTTTTTAAAAGAAAAAATGTTTTGTTTCTTGTTTTTCTAGAACTAGACATATTCTGCATCTTGACGTTTTTGCATCCCACATCATTAGTTGCCATATTTGTAGTGATGAGGTTTAAAGTTTGTGATGTTTTTTTTTTTTTTTTTTTTTTTTGGTCCATAACTAAAGGCATCTACTTAAAAAAAAAAAAAAAAAAAATCTATCCAAAGTCTTTAATTTATTTAATAAGAGATTTGAATCAAATATGGGTTTATAAGAATTATATTTTGCTATATTTCTCTCTCCCTGTTTTGTAATGTGTTGAATAAATATATGATGTATTTTTTTTTTTTTTTAATGAATGAAAAATGGGTAAGGAGGGAGACCTATTGGCATCTTCCACTTGGGTGTTACCATAGTGACACTCTACTCGTTGGATTTGGGCTTGTGAGAGTAGGAGATCCGAATAAGTCATAGTTGTGCACCCAGCCCTATTGAGGACGCTAGTGAGAATGAGTCAAAAGCATGAAGTTATTTTCCAAGCGCTTTTCATTACGGAATTCGAACCTAGGACCTCAACTTCTCAAACCCTTAGGAGTGAGCCCACGACTTCTAGACCAACCACCCATGGTGATAATATATGATGTATTCTATTTTTAGTGCAAGTGTGTTGTATTGTGTATTTTACTTGTTGTGCAACTGTGCAAGTGTGTTGTATTTTGTATTTTCATGTTTGGGGTACAATTTTCTCTGACCTGTTGCCATTCCTACAAACCGGCCATAAGATTTTGAAATATTGGATAGTGGGCGACATTACAAGCACCTCCATACGTTTCTGTTTCTGTTTCTATTGTGTGACAGAGTTTGGTAAAAGGCTAAATTTTAAGAGTTCGGTTAATGTGTGCCCTAAACTATCCTTTTTGAGAAACATTTTCTCAAAAATTAAAAAAAATTGTCAATACTTTTTCAATTTTCGAGAAATTTTTTTTCAAAAATGAAAATTATTGTGTGCCTTTAGGGCACACATTAGCAAAATCCAAATTTTAATACATTATTGGTGAAGGGGAAAGGCTGGCAGCCATTCTCACTTTTTTTTCTATTTTTTTCTTTTCTTTTTATAGTATTTTTAGTTGAAGAAAGATTCATGTGTCCTTGACTTGAATTTATACCTGTTTAAATTTTGTTACTTTTCTATTTTTATGGTTTAAAATTATTACTTCTATGTTCTAATTTTTATTTGATCATACAATACATTAAAATAATATATATACACAATAAAATAATATAATTCAATACCCAAATAAAACACAATACTCTAATAAAACCCAAAATTTAATAAAATATTATTTTTTTTAAATACCAGTATCATCTTATTTATAAGAGCACTCCTTGCTAAAACGACTAAATAGTTATTTTAGCAACCCAAACCCTAAAAACAGGCCCACAGTAAACTTGCTATAGGTAAAAAAATTTGCTATATTTTAAAGTGAGCTGTTATTGAATTTTTATTCGCCAACGACTTTTTTTTTTTTTTTTTAATCAGTCTCCTCTCTTCTCTTTCCTCTCTTGTTTCTCTCTTCTCTCTTCGCTCATTAGTCACTTCTGTGCCTCTGTTTGTGCGTGGTGGTTCGGCGATTATGGTCCAGCGATTGTGGTCAAGAGGCACGGTGGTGGTTAGGTGATTGTGGTCATGAGGCACGGTGGTGATGTGGGTCTGATTCGGTGGGTGAGTGGGCTGATTTGGTGGGTCTCGGTGGCGATTGTGGTCCGGCGGTTCATGGGTTTGATTTGGTGGGTGAATGGGTCTTGGTTGTTTGCATCAGAGGTGCCTCGGCGACGGCTGTGTGGCTGAATTGGGCTGGGTTTGGTTCGGGTTCGAGTTCGGGCTTGGAGGTGGACAGAACGTAAACAACGTTGGGGTTTTGTTTTTCTTTTTTGTTGTTTTACTTGATTTCATGTCTGGGCTGCTGGGCAAAGTAGTTAATGGTGGTGGGGTTTTTTTGCTTGGGTTGCTGGGTAACGATGGTGGGTTCGGTGGCTGGTTGTGTCGTGGATAACGATGGTGGCTCATGGTGATTGTGGTTGAACAACTTGAGCTTCGGTCATGGACTTTCAGAGGGAGTGCTTGAAAAGACAGTTCCAATCTGTGGGATAGAAAGACATTTTTGGTGAGATTGAGGATCTGATGGTAGTGGGTTATGGATGTTTGTGGTGGTTGTTTGGGATTTATGCAGGCCTGTGGTGGTTGGTTATGGGTTTGTGGAGGCGGTGAGCGTCTAGTTGAGGGTTTGTGGATGTGGTGAGGGAGAATGTTCCAGAAGCGAGAGAGAGAGAGATGAATAAAAAAATGAAAAGTTTTTAGCTAAAGTGAAAAATAGATATTTTGAGGTTGGTATATTATAAAGGAAGTCGTTAAAATAGATAAAAAGGGATTTTGAGTCGTTAAAAGATAAAAATTTTAAGTTTTTTTGCTGTGAATGCTATGGTATTGTAATATAGTTGTAAATTTACCATTAGAGTTCTGGATAATGCACACCTTTACGGTTTTGATGCAATAAATATCCAATCTGGGTGCTAATGCTCTTAAGAAAGGCAAAATGAGAATGTTCGTATTAAATCTGATTTTTTTTTTTTCAAGTCCTTGCCTTTTATTATAATTTTTTTGTTTTGGGTTGTCTTTTTCATAATTTTTGTTATATAATCTAGGTTTTGGTTTATTGGGGTTTTGATTTCAAGAGAATGACTATAGGGAGGTTTCAAGAGATTTACTCAGGCTGTGTTTACCTGGGTTAATTTTAGCAGAGCTTGAGGATATTTTAGATCTTTTCATATTTAGTTGAGGATATTTTAGACTTTGTCTAATGGAATATTTCAACAATTTAACAGAGAATAAATTACAAGTTTTGTCCTCAACATTTCTCAACATTTATTTTATGTGTCTTAGTTCATAATATTTCAAATGTATTAATTTAGCTTCTAATATTTTATTATTGTGTCAAAATGGTCAAAATGTTTACATAGTTAATGACCAACATTTTTTTTAAAAAATTACTAGAATGCAAAATGTATTTTCTAAGTTTAACTAAAATTTATTTCAATATTTTAACTTACTTTCATTCAATGGAATTATCTAAATTAAATCAAAGTTGTTCAATTCGAGCCTTTTATCCACTTTTGTTAAAAAAATTGTCAGTATGAAATTAAATAATGAAAAAAGATTTTTTGAAAAAAAAAATTTAGATAAATTTTTTTATTAATTTTATAGAGATTTTTCAAGTGAAAAATAAAAATTTTTAAGGGTGTTTAGCTTCTAATATTTTATTATTATGTCAAAATGGATAAGTTTTAGATAAAAAATGTTTACATGGCTAATGGCCAAATTTTCTTTTTAAAATTGCTAAAATGCAAAATGCATCTTTTAAGTTTAACTAAAATTTATTTCAATCTTTTAATTTACTTTCATTCAATGGAGTCATCTAAATTAAATCAAAGTTGTTCAATTCAAGCCTTTTGTCCACTTTTGTTAAAAAAAAAAAAATTATCCTTAAGTATGATATTAACTAATGAAAAAAGATTTTTTGAAAAAAAAAAATAGATAAATTTTTTTATTAATTTTATAGAGACTTTTCAAGTGAAAAATAAAAATTTTTAAGGGCATTTTTTTAAACAAAATTGGATAAAATACTTGAATTAAATAAATTTAAAACTTAGAGGATGCAATTGAATAAAAACAAAATTAGAGTATTGAAATAAATTTTAAAATGGATAAAATACTTGAATTAAATAAATTTAAACTTAGAGGATGCAATTGAATAAAAGTAAAATTAGAGTGTTGAAATGAATTTAAGTCAAATTTAGATGGTATAATTTGCGTTTTAGCAAAAAAAAAAAAAAAGTTTTTCAACTGCCATGTCAGCATAAACTTATTAAAATAATAATAAAAATAATAATAAATGATAACATAGAAACCTCACGGGCATGCGTTGTTCTTTCATTCATTGAGATATGATAAGATCGAAATCCTTAAGACGTTGTTGTTTGAGATCCAAGTAAGAAAGTTGTGGAGAAAGGTAATTAAGGGAAATGATGAAGATTCAACCTGCGCACTGCGCGGACCTCCAAGAGTTATATGGGCGATGTGCAGTGACGGGGCTACAGTTGGATATAATGTATTAAATTTAGCAATTTGTTTTAATAAATTTGCATTTTGCCCCCTTAACAGTATTATTGATCTTTTTAAAAGCTATAAAAAATTTATTGACAAGCTCAAAAATATTAGCCTAAGAGCAAAATTAAGCCCAATCAACATCCAAAACAAACCCACGCAAGGCAGCAAAAAAAAAAAAAAAAAAAAAAAAAAAAAGCCTAAGCCGATTCTAACAACTAGGCTAGGAGAACACCCACACACACTTGATATTACAATTTACAACACACAAGAAACCCAAAAAATAAAACGAAAAACGAAAACAAAACAAAACCTTAACTTTCTAAGTGAGACCTGGGAGTGGGAAGGGCTGGGCAGCGGCAGCGGCAGCACAGCAAGCACAGGCACAACACAACAGAGCAATAGCAGAAGCAAGAAATAGATCAACACCACACTACCATCAGTCCACTACCCCCAAATTTGGTATAATATCTAATCTCTCTCCTTCTTTTTTCTTATTATGGGAATATGAATGTCTAATCTCTCTCTCATGTCTGAATCTTAGTGCAAAAAATTGCTAAATTTTTGTTGGTTGATAATCTGAGTTGTGAAAGAGAAATAGAAAAAAGAGGCAGAGAGATGAGAGAACTCTCTACAGTCTACACACTAACCGAAAATATGAGAGAGAGAGAGAGAGAGAGAGAGAGAGGTAATGTTCTCTCTTTAATAAAGTGAAAGCAATTTAAAAAAAAAAAAGTTGTGACCAACACATCACATCACCCATGAGCCGTGCATTGCGTTTGACAATGTTAAATTTTGTCTGTATTCTCTTTTGTTTTTTCTTTTTTTGGGCTGATTGTATACACTGCTTGCCTATTAGTGTGTTTTAATTATTTGTTGAGGCTTTTCTGCCGTGTGTAATGAGTGCTTGTTAATGCATTTTAATGTATTAAAAAACAAAATTTGTGTATTTGTTTTTGTTAATGGTTTGTTAATGCTAATTGAATGTTTATTGGAGTTTAAAAAAAAATTGTTTATACTTTTGCCTCCATGTGGATAAGATTCAGGGATTTTATTTAAATTTTGCCATCTGGTTGAAGAGGACGATTTGGAGAGATATCATGGTGATGGCATGGATGTGGAAGGGACTAAGTTTCATTTGATTTAAAGGTTGGTTGAGATGGGAGCGATTTGTCTGATTGATTTTATCTTTCTTGAGTGTCATTAGTCATTACAATAGATGCAGAGTCAGCAGAGATGTCATGGTGAGAGTAGTGTCAAGTATCAGAAGACTCATGCTCAGTACTGGATCATTTTTATTCACTTAGAGAGAGTGGGGTTCTTGTACATCAATGGTGGTCATCGTATGACTTGGTTCCGATTTTACTTTAAAATTTTTGTTTTAGATAGACTCTTGCTTATTCTTCACAGCGAAGAAAGAGAGATGAAAGTGAAAATGGTTGAGGAGATATCGAAGAAGAGACTGCCTGCACGGGAAAGGGGTTTTGAAAAAAAGTAACTCTACATGCACAAACTATTTTATAAAGTATAGTAATATTTTTACAAACTACTTTTGTTAATAATTTTTTATTAGTTTTTATTTGGGTTTACTACTAACATCACTTTTTTAATTATCAATAATTACGGACTACATCAGTAGTTTATAAAATATTTTATAAAAAAGTTTGTGTTTTTAGCATTATTTTTTAAAAAAAACATAAAATTTTAATTATTTTTTTAATGTTTATGCTGATGTGGCGGACTATTTGGCATGAATATATATTTTTTAAATTTTGGTCATCACTCATCATTCATGTTAGCATTTTAACATAGCATGCTAAATTTTACATTTGACTACAAATGTAAAATAATATGAGTTTAAATCATTTATATCCTAAATCAATCCCAAATACGTTTAAATTTTACAATTTTTATCTTAAAGACATTCCTTTAGATTTGAAAAACCCAAAGCAGTACTAAAGCAGCCAACTTATCTTACTCTAAGAGTAGTATTCACAACAGCCTCCTCAAGCTTGTACTATATAAAAACAATGGTGAAATTTTATCAACAAAGTTTCAAGAATTTAAAATACCACATGAAATTAAAATTTTATTACTGTATAACTTACAGTGATTTTTTTTTCTTTTATTTTTGTCATGTATTTTATTATACAATTTTGACAATATTCGTAAAATTATTATTTTTAATTTGTGATTTTTAATTGACTTGTGAATCTCAAGGATATACTACCAACGTAAAATAATACTTAAAAGTTTGGCTAGTTAGGTTAAGGATGGAGAGAACGCTGTCAAACCCGAACCTGATAAATCTTTCATATCCTAAATCAGTCCCAAATGCTTTTAATTTTTAAAATTTTATCTTAAAGCCATTCCATTTAGATTTGAAAAGGCCAAAGCAACCAATATATGTTACCATGATTTTTTTTTTTTTTTTTTTTTTTTTTTTTTTTTTTTTTTTTTTTTTTGAGGAGATATCTTACGAATGATGTGAGCTCAGTTATCTAAAAAATGAACATATAAATATTTAACCAAATCAATCTGTCTAAAGCACTTTTGCACAAAATCAAACCATATCTATCATTTAATCCAAAAAGTAATATAAGACAATAAGTAGATGTGAAAATAAAATAAAATAACAATCAAAGAATATAACTAGATGTGGCAATATCGACCGGCATGGAGAAGAAGAGTTAGAATGGATCCGTACCCGGACTTGAAGCATTATCCTTGGGAAGGAGTTCCGTTATTTTGTTTCTCACGGTTTGATCAGCTTGCTCCAACTTTGTTTGTTTTGGAGATTGTTCTGGCATTATTTTTTCTGAAGATTGTTGGGACATTGTTTGTTTCAGAGATTGGTCCGACATTATTTCAATACCTATACCAAAAGAAAATGTATGAAACCCAAACGTTTCAAAACCCTGATGAGTTAAAAAATTAAAACCCAAACTTATCTTATATATAGCTATTATTAGGATATTCAGCAACAAATAAATTCTATCAATCAAGTGCACATCCTTTATAAAACAAAGAATGCATCCACGCAACACGTTTGTAATCCAAAACAACTTGATAATTCTCCCATTAAAAAAAGCACTGTTTATTCAACCTATATGCTCACCATTATATTTGAGAGAGAGTAGTCAAAAAGGAAAAAAACACAACGGAAATTTTAGTGTTTGGGGATCTGTGGGGGGAGGAAAAGGTTCAAGTTTGTAATTGTCTTCCCAAAATTTTAAAAACAAAGTTACCAAAAAAGTAAAAAGAGAACAAGAAGAAAAACCGTGTGGAAGAAAAATAATAGATAATAATAAAGGCGAGAATTAAAAATTTTGAAACTTTTGATGACAAAATTTAGTAGTACCACTTACTATTTATACTTTATTTTAAGAGTAATACTATAGCCACAAATTATTTTACAATATTTTTACAAAATGCTGATGTGGCCAACCTCTTATTAGTTTTTATTTAGGTCCACCATTAATATTACTTATTCATTTATCAATAATCACTCACTTTTAAGAATTAAGAAGTTTTAACTATGTACTCTCTCTCTCTCTCTCTCTCACACACACACACACACACACACACACACACACACACACACACACACACACACACACACACACAAGAGAATCATGTAAAAAAGTAGCATACTAGAATTGTGTCCATGCCTTGTCAAAAAAAAAAAAAATTCAGTAATATCATTGAAATAGAACAACTATATAGACAGTAAAAAAAATTAAAAAAAATAAAAGAAAATAACTTAAATTATGTGGTAAAAAACTTGACGTAAGATTGAGTTTTTATCAAAACCAAAAATTATAGTACATTATTATGTTTATTTAAGATTTCTTAAAACTTTCATATTAATATTGTTAAATATGTAGAAACTTTTATGATAGAATTTTACTTAAAACAAATTATATTAGTAATATTAATGTACTCTTTGTGCCCTGCTCGGTAGAGATATAATATGACGTGTAGTACTTATGATCCTACTCTGCTCCTTCAAATTTTCTCAATATTAGGTAAGTTTTTATTTTTTAAAATGACAATATTAGAGAAATGTTAGATACATGCACTTAAAAATTGAAAATTGTTGTTTGAAAACTCATATGAAAATACGTATAGGTGAAAAAGTGCATAGAAATTCGTGTAATGTTGTTTAAAAATTGAAAATTGACATCCATAATCTACAACTTTAGCAACAAAGAAAAGTAGATAGCAACCAAAGCTGAAATGTACATGTACACATCATTTGTTTCGAGCTATACTGGCAATATTCAATAAAGAACATAGAAAATAATATGGTGATAAAAAATAATTTAAACTCAAAAATAGCAACGACCATGAGGAAGAAAGTGAAAAACCTGGTAACTTGGCTGGGTTTGAGAGCACAATCACTTCAACCTCTCTCAAAGTAAAACAACTTATGTGCTCCTTCTCCTGACTCCCGTCCTTTTATAATCTCCTAAACAGCGTAAGAATAAAGTAAGGTGGAATCTTTGGAATTTATTCTATGAGAATTTTCCTCCCAAGTACATATGGAAATTTGTAGATGTTAATGTGAATAATTTAGGAAGTAGACATTTTTTTGTTGTATTATAATACATAAACATCCATGTTATACATAAACTATACGAAGACTACAGTAAATAGATATACTCAAAATTTGATGACATGGTTTTTTTCATGTACTTGCTAAAAAATTCCCACAAGTGAGTTGTGACCAGATACACGAAGAATAAAACTAACAACAATTCAATAATAATAATAATAATATAAACAAAAGAAAAAAAAATATGAAATTACTATTTCTTAATATATGTCTATTCAATCCTTTATGATCTATCAAAATCGAACTCAATATTCTTTAAATTGTGAAAAACATATTATTTATTTTTTACGAAATTTTGAAATAATTTTTCTTAACTTAGATGAACATATGGCGGAAAATTAGATTCTAATTAAAATTTAATTTTGAATTTAATTGGATTTGGACTCTTCATGTTTTACACAATCCAATAAGAGATCGTCATATCACAATTTTACTTAAAATTCAATACATTCTACTACACCTAATAATATCTCAATAAACTTCCAATTTGGTTAGATTTATATATGGGTATTAGAATTGATTGAATGTAGTTGTGTTTATTCTTATATATGTGATAAGATAATGTGGTACGTTGAAATTGAAGGAGTAAAACATGAGTTTTACATCACATCTTTATAGAATTTAATCTCATATATATATATATATATACACACACATCCAGTATTCATTTTACTAATAAATTAATTAGGATTGATATGTAAAAAATTAAACATAAAAAAAACACCAAAACTCATGAAAAAAAAAAAAAAACACCATCACCGAATCCTAAAACCTCAAGCTTTAAAACCAGTTAGAGTGAAATTTTAGCTAAATTCACAATTAAGGCAAGTATTTATCCTTTTTTTTTTCTTTACACGTGTAGGGCGAAGAATCTTTTTCTTTTTCTTTTTTGAAATGCAAAGAATCTTTTTCTGTTGGTGAAGTATTCCCTACTTTTTAATTTTTCTTCAAAGTGGTGAAGTATTCTTTACTTGACATTTGGAGTACTTGAAGGCTGAAGCTAGCTGTTTTTATTTTTCCTTTTGTGTAAGAAATATCACTTTTTGTGAAGGTGAGCATCTGAAGGATATTTATTCTTTACTTGTCATTTGGAGTTCCCTAATAAAGCTGTCTTGCGTCAATTTACTTTAGCCTCACAAAAGGAAAATATGAAATCTCGATGTACGAAGTAATAGGCCACAAGCTGAATGACTCTTTGTGATAAAACTAATTAATTAATTAGCAAAATTATTAATTAATCAATTTAACATGCAAATACGTGGAAGCACAAACAAATCACCAGATACTAAATATGCAGCGGAAATTAAATGACACAGTGATTTGTTTACGAATGGGGAAAACTCTTACGGCAAAAACCCCACCGAGTGATTTTCAGGTCACCATTTCCGAAACTCCACTATTATCAAATCAAGCTGTTACAAGTAAAGGAATCTCAAGTACCTTACAAACCTACAGTTGAACCCTTACCCCAATACCCAATTGGACTTTATCTGTAGTGACAGTTCTCCCTTCTGATGCACGGCTCCCAAGTACGTGACTAACCAATTTGATGCGCGGATCCCAGTACGCGGCTTATTCCTTTGCACGAATCCCAATACGTGACTAACTCCACAGCAATCCTTTGATTGTTGTAGTTGATTTGCAGCAGCTTCACATAGAAACACCAATAAGATCTTCAATGTTAGTGCAAGAGACTTTGCTTGATCACAAAATCCAAAAGTGTACAAAAAACGCAGCAAGAACTCTTTCTTTTGTAGGAGGAGGCTAGGGTTTCAAAAAGAAAACATTATGAAGCTCTCTAGGGTTGTGAGAAAAGAAACCCTACACAAATACAAAAGCTTGGCCCAAAAATCAGATTTGAAAATTCTGATTTCCGTAACCTCGATAAATAGCAGATGTCAAGGAGGTGTCAAGATCTAAATCTCGATAGATAGCTAGGTGTCGAGAAGCTGTCGAGGAGGAGTCAAGATTGCGATAAGAAAACACCTTAAGAGCTCGATAGATAGCCAATTGTCGAGAGGTGTCGAGAAGATGTCGAGCTATTTGTCCACAGGTGTCGATATATCTGTCCAACTTTAACAAACATCTTTTCTTCACTTGTTTCTTGATTCAATTTTCATGGCTTTAATACTAAACTTGAACAACATGTTTCTTCAAGTAGTAAACACAACTTAGATCTACCCAAATACAAGTAAAGTGCGTTTTGTCAAAGGATTAGCCAACTACATAAAATATGTCCTTAACAATCTCCCCATTTGGCAATCCGTGACAAAACCACAATAAACAAATGAACATATGAGAGAAGTCATAAATCACTCAACTCATAGTCACTTGTTGAATACAATAAAATCTATCCTAACACAAACTTTTGAAAAATTTTGCAAGAAAAAAGTTTATGGCATGGAAGACTTTGACAACCTGTATTTCTAAAACACTTTAAACAAAACTCATCAAGGCATCTTAGTGTGAAACAGAAATAATAGATTGCATACAAATAAAAGAAACATGTGTATAAAGATAGAAAAGAAACAACACATGTAAAGGTAGATGAAGAAGACATACATCAACATATAAAGAAGATAAGTCCAATGTATGTAAACATGGTCACAAGACCCAAGGTACAAGAAAAAGGAAGTAAACACTCCCCCTAACAAGATGAAACACATCTTCCCCTTACAAAAGAATGTATTTCTCCCCCTAACTTGTAGAATCTTAAACATAAACCACAAAATCTCCACAATTTCTCTCTCTTTTTGTCATGATTGACAAATGGTACAAAAAACTAGAAAGCTTCACCCGAGAAATATAAAGATGATCAAGAATGATTAAGGAGGTACAAAAAAATCCAATAAATGCATGAATGTAATAAAACAAGATGCTATGGATGACAAAATAAAAAAAGGATGCAAAACATGTGAAAAAACAAATCTCTTAACAAGAAAAAAAGTTAAGCACATAGATCCAAAACACACACACACACACTAAACAAGTTTAATCAATTTTATATTTCAAAAACTCAAGACAGTTTAGTGAGTATACATTAACACATGTAAAATCTAGTGATGACTAAATCACATTGTACTTGCACATGTATCAATAGTAGCAAAGAATATTGCGTGTTGTGTGTGAAAAATATTGCAAGATTGTCTATATGTATACATGTTATGACGATTTGAGATATGAGAAAATAACTTTAACTCACACACAATCATAACTGTTTGATGGGGACTATCACCTTTGAGGTACATCCTATAACTCCCACATCCACATCTCCTAGAAAACACGTTTGCAATCATATTTAAAGCATTTTAATCTTTTTGCTTTTTGTTTTCTTTGCATATTTTCTTTTAAGCATATCATGCATGGGCATATAAAGAGAAAAAAGAAATACCCAACATGTTAAGCATAGACATTGCACTTTTGCTATGCTAAAGCATACAGATATCTTTGACACTGCACTTTTGCTATGTCGAAACATACAAATGTCTATGACACTGCACTTTTGCTATGCCGAAGCATACAAGTGACATACTATGATTGACAGGCAACAGTGGTGAGATGGTTATTTATACCTTTCTCTTAGGATTTTCTAGTTTTACTTGATAAAAAGAGTGATATAAGTGTTAAGTTTTAAGAGATAACTTAATCTTACTCATCACAAATAAGAGCCACAAAACCCAATTGCTTAGTTGTGCATAGAGATGCTCATTTAATCTACAAGAGATACAAAATTTAGAAAACTTCGTTTCAATGGTCATCCAAGGTACACAAGTACCAATGTACACAAACACACATTGTTTTTGTATTTTTCTGATTTTTCCTTTTTATCATCCAAACAAAAACAGATAAACAACATGAATGCATGAAAGAAAAATGCATATGCATGAAAACATGATAGAATATATGCAGATGCATGAAAGCATGATTCCAAAAGCAGATAAAAAATCAAGTAAAGAGAATTCTACTTTAGATAGAAAGAATCAAAGCAGAGGACAAATAGAAAAAACAATTAAGTCTTAGGCTTCTTTCTCACCCACACAGCATGAGTCTTTGGCCGTGAAGATAAAAGACACGTGTCCTAGTATGTCTACTAAAGGACATAGAAGAATTAAAATTCTTCTGAAATTGAGTTAAAAAACTCAAGACTTTTAATAACTCTCCAAACAAAGGTATAGGTCCTTGAGAGGAAACCTGTGACCGTTTGGACAATTACTTTTGAGGATACAACTTAAAGCAATTAGGACGAATGTGTCCAGCAACACCACAATGGTGACAAATATGAGGTCTAACAAAGGATTTAGAATTAGTCAAATCAGTTTTGGATTTCATACCTTTATTATCTTTCTCAGATTGTGGCACAAAGACAGTCCTTGATCCAGAAGCCGTGGAAGAGGAAGGGCTAGAGGAAACAGCATATCCTAAGCCAGTCTTATCAGAACTAAGTTTTTGAGCACTCAAGACCTCATCAAGCTTTGCACTGGACTTTTTTTTTTATTTGAGTTCTAGCTTGACTAAGCTTAACTTTAAGATTCTTGACATTCTCTTCTAATGAGGCGTTCTCCACAGCAAGAGTCTCAACTAACCTTGTAGTCTCATCTAGTTTGACTAACAGATCAGCTTTTTCAATTTTTATCTCATTGAGCTTTTTTCTACAAAGATGAGAAGTCTTTTCAGATTTTATGAATTCAGTGTATAGCTTATCATAGGTTTCTTGAATGGTCATCTTTTTAGGTACTTCATCATCAGAAGAATCCTCACTGTCACTAGTACTCTCCACAATCACCTTATTGGTTGTGGCAACAAAGGCCATAACGTGATGACATTCATCCACAAGCTCATCAGAAGAGTTATCCTCAGTATCACTCCAAGTAGCAACCAACCCTTTATCCTTTGACTTATTGGTCTTTTCCTTCTTGAGGTAGTTTTGACACTCTATCCTCATATGACCAAAACCTTTGTACTCATGGCATTGGACGAGGGGTTTCTCATTCTTGCCATTCCTAGAGGATTTAGGTTTCCTAGGAGGTTTGCCCTTATTCTTTTTCCTAAATTGAAGAAGCTTGATAATCTCGTCAGTTATGAAGGTTAGATCCTCATCCTCATCTTCACTTTGATCTTCATCTTCAGAGTCCTCAGTCTTTTCCTCTATACCCTTAAGAGCCAAGTTTTTGCTCTTTCCACCTTTTCCCATTGAGCCCAATCCCATCTCATAGGTTTGAAGGTTCCCTACAAGCTCAGTTAAAGGAATTTTATCAATGTCCTTTGCCTCTTCAATGGCAATGATCTTGGCATGGAATCTTTCAGGTAAGGACCTATGGATTTTTCTAACAATTTTGGATTCTGCTATAAATTCTCCAAGGTTGAAAGCAGAATTCACAATATCCTTAAGTTTAGCATAGAACTCATCAAAGGTCTCATCCTCCTCCATCCTTATTTCTTCAAAACTACTAGTGAGTTGTTGAAGCTTCATAGTCTTTACTGCCTTGGTACCTTCATAGGTGGTCTCAAGAATGGTCCATGCTTCCTTGGCAACTTCTGTGGATGATATTTTCTTGAATTCCTCATTGGTCATCCCACAAAAAAGAGCATTCAAAGCCTTACTGTTGAAATTTGCCGCTATGATTGTTACATCATCCCAATCCACCAACGCTTCCTTTGGTTTAATCCAGCAAACTTCAACAACTTGCCATACCTGTTCACCTAGGGCCTGCAAGAAAACTTTCATACGAACTTTCCAGTATACATAATTAGTTCCATAAAATAAAGGAAGTATAAATAAAGATTGTCCTCTATCCATGACAACAAGGGTCAATGGATCACACTCAAAAAATTAATTCAATCAGAGTGAACTCGCTCTGATACCACTTGATAGGCCACAAACTGAATGACCCCTTGTGATAAAACCAATTAATTAATTAGCCAAATTATTAATTAATCAATTTAACATGCAAATACGTGGAAGTACAAACATATCACCAAGTACTAAATATGCAGTGGAAATTAAATGACACGGTGATTTGTTTACGAATGGGGAAAACCCTTATGGCAAAAACCCCACCGGATGATTTTCAGGTTACCATTCCCGAAACTCCACTATTATCAAATCAAGCGGTTACAAGTAAAGGAATCCCAAGTACCTTACCAACCTACAGTTGAACCCTTACCCCAATGCCCAATTAGACTTGATCTGTAGTGACAGTTCCCCCTTTTGATGCACGGCTCCCAAGTACGTGACTAACCAATTTGATGTGCGGATCCCAGTATGCGGCTTACTCCTTTGCACAAATCCCAGTACGTGACTAACTCCACAGCAACCCTTAAATTGTTGTAGTTGATTTGCTGCAGTTTCACATAGAAACACCAATAAGATCTTCAATGTTGGTGCAAGAGACTTTACTTGGTCACAAAACCCAAAGGCGTATAAGAAACACAGCAAGAACTCTTTCTTCTGTAAGAGGAGGCTAGGGTTTCAAAAAGAAAACCTTATGAAGCTCTCTAGGATTGTGAGAAAAGAAACCCTACACAAATACAAAAGCCTGGCCCAAAAATCAGATTTGAAAATTTTGATTTTCGTAACCTCGATAGATAGCAGGTGTCGAGATTTAAATTTCGATAGATAGTTAGGTGTCGAGGAGGTGTCGAGATTGCGATAAGAAAACACCTTAAGAGCTTAATAGATAGCCAACTGTCGAGAGGTGTTGAGAAGTTGTCGAGCTATCTGTCCACAAGTGTCGAGCTATCTGTCCAGCATTAATGAACATCTTTTCTTTACTTGTTTCTTAGTTCAATCTTCATGGCTTTAATACTAAACTTGAACAACATGTTTCTTCAAGTATTAAACACAACTTAGATCTACCCAAATACAAGTAAAGTGCTTTTTGTCAAAGGATTAGCCAACTACATTAAATATGTCCTTAACACGAAGGAAAGTATTCTCGACATTTGAAATAATTTCCTACTTTCTAAGTTGTTTGGAATTACTTTCCTAATTAACTTGTAGGGTAAGTTGCTTTGCATGATATACTTTGCTCTAATTTTTCATTGAAGTATAGAGTGTACTTTTCCCTTAACTTAGGAAAAGAATCGACGCGTTGGTAGATTTTACACGTTTTTACAAATATATCAATTCATGAAGACTACGATTTTACACGTTTTTTTTTTTTTCCTGAAACTCAATAGTCTATTCTTTAGCGAATAGCTTCACGGTACAAAATATTTTTAGCAATTTTTTATATATGAAAAAATAAAAAAATAATTAATTTTTTAGCAGTTTTATATTTTTCATAAAAATTATATTAAAACCTTTTTGAAGTTATCAATTAATAAATGCCCTAAGAGTATGAACTAATTTATATGTTAGGACACATTTATAGTGAATTACTCTGTCACAATTTGTTTGTCCTGTTTGAAAAGTCAAATTTTTTAAAGGAACATCATTTATTATCTTGTTTGCTTTATAAAAATGTATAAGTTTACAAAACTGTCCTTAAATAAATTTATTAGTTTTTTTAAAAGAATTATTCTTAATGAGGCAACTAAAAAGGTGCTCCAATTAGATTGATTTTTTTTAAAATATTTGTTAGTTTTCTTTTCAAAAAGTTTTAAAAATAAAGAAGAGGAATAATAGGAACATTAGTAAATTAATGACTTTTACTTTAAGAAATAGGACAATATTTTGGGACATCCAGTGGCGAATCTACGTGTGGGGCTCCCCCCATATTTTGAAAAATCACATACTAGCATGTATATTACACAAAAGTTCATAATTTTGTCCTTGAAATGAATATTTTGGCCCCCCTCCCCCAAAATACTTTTCAAATTGACACGTAAAATCAAAGCAAAAAGCTTACCTGACCATTACTGCATTCCATTTGCCCAAAAAAACAAAAACCTTGAGACAATCCTTTGGACAATTCACAAAACCGGATAAGAAAAGAACCTTTAGACAAATCAACAAAACCATTCACAAATTCAAATAACAAGAAAAACCTTTAGACAAATCAAAAATTCCAACAAACAAATCACAAATCTAGTCTAAAGATGAAAAAAATAAATACTAACAACTCAACAAATCTCAAATCTTGACAAAAAAATCTTTGATCTATTCTTTTCTTCTCTTTGATATCCCTCCTCTCTCTATCTCTTTATGTTGTGGTGTGACTTGTGAGGTTGGGTAGTTGCTCTACCTTTCTTAATTTTTAAGTGATAAAGGTGGAAACTTTTATTTCAAAAACTATTAGTGAGAATGATCATAAGTAGCCATGATATCATCAGATTACTGACAATCCAATAAAAGAGGTGCACCATACCTATAGTCCTTTTTAGTTCGAACAAAGTTATTAGTAATATAGATTAATGTGTTGTGGGCCTGTGGCTACTTCAGGACACACCTAAATTATTAAAATATCTTCTCTAAAAAAAAAAGAGATTATTTAAATATCATTTATGGCTCTTGCTAAATTAATGAAAAACGTCGCTATTATTAGTATTAAAAAAAGGCAAACTACAATCTTTAGTTGTCAACATATATAATGATATTATTATCAGGTATATAATAATGTGAAAATAATAGCTAAATTGATTTTCTTTAAAATTTAATGTGAAAAGATTAAAGAATAAGTCTAACCCCAATCCAACCAACGAACCTTGAAGTTTAGAACCACTCATTTTTTAAGATAGTTACAGCAAAAATGAGTGTGGATTTGAACTTTTATTGGACACACTAGGAAGTTTTAGTTGAACTACAAAACTATTGATTATAAATCCATATAATTAATATGATATTTATTTGATTCATAGATTATCGGAAAGTCAACTACAATGTTTAATATTTTTTAGAGAAAAAAATGAAAATATTACTAATGATGCAACATTGCCAACCTTTAGTGTTGACATACCAATTTTCAAAAATTTTCAAACAAATAATTTTGGCCCCCCCCCCCCCCCCCTAAGTTTGAATCCTGGTTCCGTCCTTGGGGACATCCCAAAATGAAATAGAGGACAAACAAACTGGGATGAAGGGAGTAATTACTAACTTCCTTATTTCTTCTCTATATAGGTAAGTAATATTTATTCTTTACTTGGAAGAGTTCACTAAAGCTATTAATTTACTTTAACCTCATCAAAGCAAACCTTAGATCTCTATGTACAAATGTGAGGAATCTGCAAGTAATATATCCTTTACCTAAACCAGCTCTGATACCATAACTGTAACACCCTAAACCCATACCAAAGGATTTAGATGCGTAACTTTTCTTATAAATAATCAACAATAATATATTAGAACAAAGCGTGATTAAATATCCACAAATAACCTTCCAACCATCAAAATCTTTCCTATGAAATCCATTAAAACAAAACTTTAACAATAAAGTCTCCAAATACAATCTCGAAGGGTTCCACAAATGTCAAACTCAATTTCCTAAGAAAATATACTAAAACCATCCATCAATTAACATAGCTCCAAAAGAAGTTTTAAATCTATTTCTCCAATGATCTACCACCAAAAGATATTCCACAGCTCTAATTTGAAAGGTTGGAGAAAGGGGGGGGGGGGGGGGGGTGAGCTAGAAGCCCAATAAGAGACTACATAACATGAGGACGTCTTTCAAAACAAAACATTAGTATCATTGACAAAATATAGTCTTTACAAAACATTTACAAGTAGTTTTAACAGTAATATAATATATTCTATAAAACTGTCAAGAATAAAACATTTAACTATAATGTCGTAATCATTAAATAAAACAATAACCACTTTAGTTAGCCAAAATACACTAAATAGGTAGAAACAATATATTATAGTAATAAACAATTTTTCCACTTATAAATGTCAATAACAATAAAACAATAGTTCGATATGGAGAACATTAAACATTAGTCAGACAAAGACATAAGCTGCTAAACACTTAGTGGGTGATTCCCTTAGGGAACAATAACACTAACCTCATAGAGGCAACACTGGCTCCAAAGAGCAAACGATAACATTGCACCACACCACAATAACACTTCATCGGCCGAAGACCAACACTTAATCCTGTGTTGGCAAATGTTGCAAACTATTTAGCTGACTGTTTGAAAACATTCTTTCTTTATTACAATATTGTCATTATAACCCATATATCATATAATAAATACTTTCTCAAAAATATAGTTTTGAGTCATTCTTAACTTATACAATTTCAAAGTAATATACAAGAAATAATAAAATTCATGTATGTATATAAAGCATTGATAATGGTATAAGTTTTTGGAAACCTTACTTTTGCAATTATATATATATATATATATATATTTATTTATTTATTTATCTTTACCAAAAATATATATGAATATATACGTCTTGAGAGACGTCATGTTTCTGAAGTCCACTTACCTCTAGTTGCTAATACTTGTAGTTTAGATCCAAAATCAAATGAGCTTTTCCTCCACACCTAAAAGTAAAGGAGTAACATAATTATATAATTAATCCACCTTGACGTATACCATAAGGATGTAAGGGACACTTCCTAATAATTTACTAGTCTTTAAACATCTCTACAATCCTCTATAACATATTACTTCTCCTTGCTGCTAATTGTGTCTTTGAGGCTAATAGAAGTATATAACCCATAGGGATACTATCTAATGAGAATTTGCATGTTGGCTGTTCACCAAGATTTTCATCAAGTCCTAATAGGTTAATACCAATACAACCATTGTCTAGTTAAGTGTCAGATTTATATTTTCTTTAGGATTTCATATAACACTTCCACCATGAAATACTCTATCAAATCCAAATATATGTATAGCATCCATAAAAATCTCTACCCGTATAGCAATCTATAGCATGTACTGACTATTAGAAATTTAATCTAACATTTATATAATATCCAAGGATTTTCCTACACGTAAGCCATAGAAATAATACAATAGATTTACTAATTAATTCCTACCCGTAGGACCTAGTGACCTGTAGCATGTATTGATAAGAGTTTAGAAACTTGACCATGATATAGATTATAAGATTCAAAAGTCCAGCCCCACTACCATGCGCAAACTCTAGCAACTTCACTCAAAAGCTTATCGCCTAATTCAAGAGTTCATATGAGATATTAAAGCAAATCTATTAAACTACTCTAGCAATGTAGGTTATTTCCATAAAGGTTTGAGAGAGAGATATACCTGACCACATGGATGCATAATTTGTTTCTTGTAATTTTGCACTCTCTCTCTCTCTCTCTCTCTCTCTCTCTCTCTATACGTTTCACAAATACACTATTTTACCTTTTAGCTTCACACGTTAAAACTGTTTTCACATGGGCTGAAATTTAAAACCTACTAAAACTTATCTCTTTAGCAATTAAGAAGCCTATAAAACTTAAATAAGCTTCCAAGACTTTAATTCCCACTAAAACTCATATTAAGGTTGTTTGGATAGGCTAAAACTATAAATAATTCCAATAACACTTAAACTCCTAATCCAAATAGGAAATCTCTTATCTTTTTCCTCAACTGATAAGGAGACTAAAAGTTAAATATGAATAATCCAAAAAAATAACTCTCACATTACATCTTCTTTTATTTATTTTCTTTGTAGATATCATAATATAAAATAATATCACCTTCAAAATAAACAAAATAGTTCATCAATTTCACTCTAGAAGCAATTAAATTAAATTTAAGCGAGGCGGGTGTTACACCTGACATTTAGAGTGTGTTTGGATACTGCTTATTTTGTTGAAAACTAAAAACACTATAGCAAAATAATTTTTAAATGTGTGAATAGTGCCGTGAGACCCACTTTTAATGAAAGTTTTGGTGAAAAAAGAGGCTTGTGAGTCTTGTGAATAGTGCACGGACCCACTAAACAATGCAATTTCAGTGTAAATTTTGCGGTCAAAGAGGTGTGGGTCCCATGCACAGTGCATGGGACCCACTGACAGACAAAACCCACGTGAAGGAGCGCTTCTCAATTAAAAAAAAAAAGGGTAAACGCTAGATGTTTGGATGCGCAAAACGCTATCCAAACGTACACTTAATAAACTTTCTAACTTAGGGTTCTTTTGGAATCCGCTTATTTTACTGAAACTGAAAATTTTTTGCTGAAAGAACTGTAGATAAAGGTAAAAGTTAGCTGAAATAATACAGTATTGAACTATACTCTACTATTTCAGCTAACTTTTATCTTTATCTACAGTTCTTTCAACGAAAAGTTTTCAGTTTCAGTAAAATAATTGGATTTCAAACTAACCCTAAGTGCCTACTTGGCAAGATTATTTTTACCAACTTATTTTACTATTTAACTTATTTTTGCTACTATTCATGGGTCCCACTGTACTTTTTGATGCTATTCATGAGCCCCACTGTACTTTTTGATACTATTCATGGGCCTCACTATACTACTTTTTTCTATACTTCTTTTTTATCTTTTTTTTTTTTTTATGTTGGATCCACATGCTTCCATGTCTCATACCATGTGTTTGTGCCTAGATCTATCTTTCCCATGTGTTGTTTGGCTAGATCCACATGTTTCTATGCTTGTTTACATGTCTATTTGTCTTTCCTACATGCTTTAAGCTTTATGCCATGTTTAGATCCTTCTTTCTTATGTGTTGATGTTTGGATCTACATGCCCACATGCTTGATATCATGTCTATAATTACGCCTTGCTTAGATCTACATGTTTGTACGCATGTTCTATGCTTCTATGCCTATGTCTATGCCTTTACATGCTTGTGTGCTTGGATCCATGTTCTCTACATGCTTTATACTATCTTCCATATGCTTGTGCGCTCCATGCCATGTTTGTGTGCTTAGACCTAGGCTATGTTTGTCATATCATGTGCTATTGTAGCCCTTTTGTTCCTTTTGTCGTATTTTCTTGTATTTTGGCCTAATGGTTAGGATCCGATCTAGACCCTGTAGTCTTTGTCATCGTCCATACACCAAGGCCCATATCAAAGGGCTTGGATCATCCTATTTGCATGCCTATGCTTGCTTGCTTCTATGCTTTATGCTCTATGTTAGCCTCTCTAGTTCTAGGCTTTGCCATGTTTGGTGCGTTCTGCGGGCTTGACCTTGTGTGGTTACATCCGACGCCCATAAGACCTCATTTGGACGTTGAATGTTCAAATAGTGTGTAAAACACTATGAACGTTTAGACCCCCAATTAAAAATTATCAATTCAAGTTTATTATCAAACAATAAATGTACGAAACATGAACATAAGCAAATAATAGAATTGATAAACAATCTAAACCAATTAAAATTACATCCACAACAGAAATTAAATGGCAAAGATTAAGGGAAGAGAGATGCAAACACAAGGACAACATAGCAATGTGTTATTGAAGAGGAAACTGAAGCCCTCGGCGTAAAACCTCTCTGCCGCCCTCTAAGCGGTCAATAATCCACTAAAGAACAAAGTTGGGATACATGAACAGCAGAAGGCCCTCAAAGCCTAATCTATCCAGTGTACCTAAGCCCTCCAAGCTTCTTGCTCCAACGAGGTTGCGTCGAACCTTTGTCTTCTTTAGCTTACTAGATTCTGCTATAGCCTATAGCATCAACCAATAACCATTGGTCCCTTCCTAACTGCTTCCCAAGCAACAAATAGCCTTCTCACAGATATGGGTGTGGTGAGAAAAGGATTTGGGTAATGAACCTCTCAAGGATGTAACAATGGAGAGGGTGAGAGTAGAGGAATTTGAAAAGTCTCTATGTGAAGATTGTGGATGAATCAATCTTGTTTTTCTCTCTCAAAATTATCTCTAGAAGCTCTTTACATTTTGTGGGTATAAGGGGTATTTATACTAGGGTGAGAAAGGAATGCGAAGAGTCAATTTTTCCAAAACAGAGCTGGCTGGCGACTTGGCCTCACTACTTGACTAAGTCGCGAGTTTAAGCCGCAAGCTAACTGAGTAGCCAAACTGGACTTTTTGTCCTGTATTGCAACAGCTAGCATGACGGTTCAACTTCTCTACATGCTTCGCTCGTGTGCATCATCTGGCAGCTTGCCAGCTGCGAGCCACCTGTGAGATCCAGTCGCGAGTCCCTGCTTCACTGCACATTCTTGAGCATTTATTCATACTCTCTCACACACTACCCTTACAAGATTCCCACCTAAATATAGGGTTTCTAAATGCTGAATTACAAGCAAATTTGGCACGGAATAAAGCCAACAAGATGGTTGGTTAAATTCAACCTTATAGATGTAACCATTTAGGAGGCATCTTCAGATGCCGGGTTGCTCCGTGCATATCCTTCCCTTTTCCGCTCCGCGCGATGTTATGCTTGCCATGCTTGTTTGTGCCACCTGTTGGCTTTCTATGCATATTTACTCGCTTGCTTACATGTCCATGCATGAGTCGTGCTTGCTAGTGTGTCATCCATACTTCAACACAATGAAGTTATAGACATTCGATCCAAACCTACATTTGTCCCTCATGAACACCACATTTTGTTTGCTTTCTTGCTTGTTTGCCAGCTCGCTTGTTTGCTTGCTTTCTTGTTTCCTTGCTTGTCATGTCTATCATGCTTATATGCTTTATGCCTCTTTCATATGCTCTTTGCATCTTTTCCTTCCATTGCTTGTTTACTGGTTTCTTGTCTTTGCCTTTGCATTTACACATATAGGGAGAAGATGTAAGCATGTAGATATAAGCCAAGTGGCAATGTTCAGTAGTTTTAGGGATCTAGCCTCTCCCATTTGTTTATGTACTCTTTTAAAACTCCTTCCTTCCTCTTTCCTTTCTCTCTTAGAAGGGTTGTATTGGGTATATCATGTCATGTACCATTCATCCTTATCTCTAGAGTATAACAACCCTTCTTTACTTTCATGCACCTATATTTTGGGCCATGCTTTAGGGATGCAGGCATTTACTTTTCTGCTATGTGTGCTTGCATTGTGCATGATGTATGTATATATATATATACTTGCTCACCCCTTCTGGTGTGATTATCACAGTCCATGTCATCTAAGGCGAAGTGATGTCTAATTTCTACCGCGAAAGTAAGGTGACATGTCGCTGGATTTTCGCCGTGGAAATTTGGTACTTTTCTTGAATGCCCTAGGAAAGTATAGATTATGACCACACCCACTCAAAAGCTAAACCTCGAAGCCCCCATGCATTCAAAGCCCTAAAAGCCAAAGCCAAAATCATATTTTTACTGCCAATCTATGAAATTTAGGTTTTATCAAAATAAAGGACTGTCCTTGGATGGGCGTTGTGGGGTGCCTAACACCTTCCCCACACATAACCAAACTTTCGGACTCAAGAATCAAGATTTTTTTGCCATTCACATTAGATTAGGAAAAATGCCTTTTTCATAGCCTAGGATTGGTAATAAAATCAACTAGAAATAGGTGACCAATCGCACCTTAGAAAACCTAATGATTGGTGGCGACTTCACTTACCTTTGGTAATCCCTTAAAGTTTGGCCAAGATTCTTGCCATACCTCCAAAGGTAGATACCTTTCTCCATCGATAGAAAGAGCACTCAAAGCACTACGCAGACCACATGCACAATCACCGAAAGAGGCCTCCAATGGGCCCCGCGTGTGCAGGAGTGTTGCCATGGCGAGTGGTCGAATGAAGGCCCACGAAGGTAGTTTTCAATTTCATTTCGAGGCCGAGCATTGACAAACTGGTGACTCCATTAGGGATATATGAGAGTTTAGCCTTTAGAGCTTTTGATAAAACCATAATCTTTGGACATTGGCTTTCAAAAACACGAAAATTTGCATTGGCCTCCGGGGCTTTCCTTTTCGAAAAGGCTTTTACTATATCCTAGTAGACTATCTTCAAAAGAGCAAAATTTTTTCCAAAAAGGGGTGTGAGGTATTTTCATGGGGCTTTCCTCATATGCTTGTCAACTTTCCTTCACATGCAAACATAGGGTAGCAAATCTTAATTTCTGCTGCACCTTTATCTGCTTTCATATATATATATATATATATATCTGCTATGCTTTGAAAAAGTCTTTCCCCTTCATTAAGGATTGCATGGCATCTACACCCTTTTTGAGCCGAACCTGAGATCCGCACTATTGGTGTAGTCACATCTCTTTGTGGATTTCATCACCCCATCTGCAGATGCCTAGACATAAACATCAGCAGTGTTACCCATAGTTAGATCTAGGGCTAACTCTGTAGGCACTTTTGGGTCCATGGGTGGACAGGAGTAGCTGAAAAGGCCCCCTCAATCCTTCTTGGCCCACAACTTCTATGAAGGGAGGGGTATGACGATTGAGTCACCCTAGGATAGGAACAACCTACAAGTTAAACCTTTGCATACAATTGGCCTAGTTATGTTAAACCCATGAGGACTAGATTAAACCCAGAGCCCATGAGGACTAGGTAAAGTCCAAAGAGTGAACATCCAAGCCTAGGAAAGGATACCCTTATAGGGCTAAAGGCCAGGGGAATGTGTTTTGTAACAGGTTCGCCATTTTTGCTTGCGCTAAAGAAATTGTGCTCTACTCCAGTTTCTTTCTATCTTGCTTGCACAGCATCCATGATTAAATCCCTAGGAAAAGCAACCCCGTTGCTTATATATGCTAGATCATACCTCATCCCTAAGGGTTTACAACCCTACAATGGCATTTATGCATACACTAAATGGTCCTGTCACCTAATTGTGCAAAGATAAAATTTGTGGCAAGTAGCCGAAACTTCGTTTATGAGGAAACGCTACCAAAAAGTTGTCAAGAATTCCAAAGCATCAAGAGTTCAAGAACTTTCCTAGAAAAGATCTAAAAAGATTGCCCAGAAGCTTAAACCATCAAAGAGATCACAAGATGTCAAAATGGCCAAAAGGGTCTAAAATCCAAATGGCCAAGAGATCCAAATTGCCAAGATGTCAAAATTGCCAAAGGTCCTAGATGTCAAGAATCCAAGGGCTCCCCTAAGAGATCCAAAGGTCTAAGAGTTCCATGCTGTCTAAGTTGCCAAGAGATTCAAGTGTCCAAGAGCCTCCTTGAGAAGTCCACATTGTCAGAAGCTGAGCCTTTCCTCATAATCGCATTTACCTGTATTGTAAAAGGCCCACTGCTGGAGCCGATGAACCTAGTGTTGTAGAAGCGAATATTGTATAAGCATGTAATCAAAAGAGGGTCCGTCCCGCATTGCCAAGCTTATGATGAAGGTTTCGGTTACTTGCCAATCTTGTGCATTAATTTTGCATCATAATAGAAACTCACCATGATAAATACCCGATCAAGGGTGCAAAGCCAAATTTTTCTGAAAATGGTAGGTGCATGTTAAATAACAAGGATGTAAACTAACTTGATTTTGGGTGTTGTGTTTCCACAATGTCAAATGCACCCCGTTTCTTTCACCTCCTCCTATTCTTTACAAGGATCAAAAGATTGCTAAAAGGAAATAGTCTAAGCTACCACCATGTCATGATCCCATCATCACTAGGTCTTGTGCAGGAGAGATGTCTACTAGTGGCACTTCTCCCATGAGGAAAATGCTTAGGAAATTGCTCTTCTGAAGGAGTAAATATCAGAATTGATGCACATTGTGCAACAGCTAGTTGTAGGAGGAGGACAAAACTCCTCTGGTTATAGTCAAGTAGGTCCCACAACCGAGAATGAAAATCAGCCCCCAATAGAACAGGATTAAGGCCACAATATACTGCCCCAGGGCAACAACCAAGAGACAGATCCTTCTAAGGATAAGAATCCCGAATCTGGGATTGGCCAAGTCAAGAGCCAAATGGAAATTCTAGCCAAAAAGCTTCGAATCATAGAGGAATCTAGCACCCATGGAAGTGGATCTAGATAGTCTGACCGACTTCCCTTAGGTCATTATGCCTTCCAAGTTCAAGGCACTATAGTTTGTTAAGTACGATGGTACTGGAGATCCTTGCGCTCATTTGTGCAAGTTTTGTACGAAGATAGCTCCCTATGGGGATAATCACCCTTTGCTTTGCAAGATTTTTCCCTGATAGTCTGACTGACCTTATGGCCACATGGTATGTGAGACTAAAAAAAAGACCTCCAACTAAAGGAAGATGGCCAATTCCTTTCTGGAATATTACCGGTTCAACATCAAGATAGCTCCTGACCGCATAGAGATAGCTCCTGACTGCATAGTTCTATGAGAACTAAAAAGAAGAATGGGGAATCTTTCCGAGAGTATGCCCAGAGGTAGCGTGAGCTAGCTGCACAAATGCAACCCCCTATGATGGAAGATGAGATGATTAAGTGGTTCATTAATAACCTTAAGCCTCCTTACTATAAGAAGATGATCAGTGCCCAAGCCACTCATTTTGCTTGCCTAATTCCTATTGGGGAGCATATCGATAAGGTTATTAAGACCAAGAAGATCGTTGACCCGACTATCCTCTATACTTTGATGGAACAATAGCTCAAGGGAAGTGACACCAAGGTCGAAGAAGGAGATGTCCATATGTTTGCTGAAGATAGGGGGTATAATTGGCTAAGTCGTTACCCGTCTGAAATGCTAAAGGAATTCACATCTCATTAGGAGTCTGAGGAAGAAGCCGAGGAAGTCCCACTATTTCCCCATGTTGGTTACCGAGTTGTACTCTTCTCTGTTAAATGAGGGCTTAATCGCTCTAACTGTCCCTAAGCCGATCACCAATCTTCCGAAAGGTTACTACCCTTCAAAGACTTGTAAGTTTCACTATGATGCTCCAGGGCATTCAATAGAAGAATGTCGCCTATTAAGGCATAAGATCCAAAGCTTGATTGATAGCGGTGCCTTAATATTTGAGCGTGCTACATAGTCCAAAGTTGCCACTACCACAACCTTTGATGCTCAGGGTGAGGAAGTGAATGCAATAATAAGAGAGGAGGATGAACGTCCTGATCTAGAAGATTTGCGTTGGTTCCTGGATAACCTTTTTATAGCTTTAGTGGATCTACAATACATACGCCTAAAGGAATTGAAAGAGCAAGGAAGTACGGGTGAGACTTGTAAATACCATTCAGGAGCACGGGGACACTCCTTAGGAGATTGTGATGAGTTCAACAAGGAATTATTCGGTGGAGAAAATCAGAAGAAGTTAACTGTTGTATGGCCTTTAACGAGCAGCTCACACTTGCCGGGTTAAGTGCAAGAATTGAGCATTTGGAAAATCAGCAGGATAGACTTCTTCACCTTGTGCGTCGGCTAATTGACCTTCGCATTGACACCTTAATGAGTGACCTGACTTGTGGAGTCGATGTTATGGATGTCCTAGCACCTATAGGACATGCCAATGGAAGATCATATGTTGAAAATAGTTTGAGGGATCTCGAGGGCAAAAGACTCACATGGCTCCCACAATCCGAACTCCTCAAGGAATAAGCCAACCAAGGCAAAACCAATCCAAGAAAAATGATGTTGCTCCTGCAAGGCAGATGGTACCAGCCTGACAAGTCCAGGAGGCACTGGAAAAGTTTCCTCCCCTTCCTATGCTGATTTTGCAATTATATCATATATTGTTGAAAGAATGCCTAGTGGCCCTAATTTTTCCTAGACATAAAATCGACTCCCTTCCGGGTGAGTCTAGCCTGTTCAAGACATGTGAGCCCTACTTTGGTAGCCAGGGATATAGCCTAGAAAAGTGCAAGTCCCTTAGGGGAACGATCCAAGGCCTGATCGACAATAACATCATTCAATTTGAAAATGCCCTAATTCATCTCCAACGAGCTGTGAGGATCAGGTTAGTGTGTTGATCAAGAACGGAGGTTAAGGGGGCTCATTCATTATAGGCCTCCCTACGGTTCTATATCCTCATGGAGTACCGTATCCTTTTCTGTTACTAAACAAAGGCAATCCAAGGAGCGACATTTCCCAATCAAGTGGCATAACTACCTTGGACCTTTTGTTAGTCCCGTTATCCATGCTATAGCCAATACTGTTAAAGGCAAAGTTGGTAGAATTGATGGCATCTGAGATCCAACCAAAACTTTTATCAGAGACTTACAATTCTGAAAGTCATTGCGACTATCATGGGGCGATGGTTGGCCACTCCACTGACATGTGCAAGCTACTCAAGTAGAAGGTTTAAGGTCTTATCAAAGGTGACTAGTTAGAGCCCGAAGTGCATATGTCCACATCAATTGGACAACTAGATATTCAGATGGTCTTTACAAGGAAATCAAGATCCAGAATTGCTCCTCAAAAGCTCCAGCTTATGCGGTCGAGCAGTTGGACAATCGAGCCATGTTTCTCAAGAGGACGTTCGGCTTGAGGCAGTGCCAAGTTGGCCATATACTGTGGAAGAAGTTCCCAAAACCAAACATCATCTCACTATCTTTATGCTTTTGTTATTCTCACATTTCCTGTATCCTTTATGTCATTATGTTTGAGCATGAGACAATTTAAATTCAGTTTGTAATTAAGCTTTAAGACTCTTCCTAAGCCCTAAGCACACTACTTGAGTGCCATGCACAACGATGATCCCTTTTATTAGTATAATATTTTGTCCTACTAGGGTTTATTTTTCTTGGACGGTTTCTAACCTCCCCTCTTTTGTTTCCATGATTAACTCAATAGGGTAAAATATAGGAAGTCCTAACATATCACAAAATAATGAACGAATGACAGTTTCAAGGTTCCGATCTTGGTGGGAGACATATGGATTTAGCTGTTCTCATTGTGATACTAGGGTAGAATTTTAGTGGTCTTATTCCATCTTGTGCAACCTCTACATTATCCATGAAGGCTAGCTACTGCAAGCCTAGGAGCAGAATTTTGACAAAAATTAGAGTTGATCCTGTGAGAGACCTGGGAAAATTCCCATTTGGTGCTCTCAAAAAAGAGATTTGAGTACTTTTTAGGGCACCTCTCTTTTTGGGTAAATGGTGTGGAGTCGCCACATATTTTTTTATACAAAAAAAAAAAAAAAGAAAAAAAAAAAAACTAAATACAAAATACATGACTGAATTGTTCTATTCTCATTGATTAAATAAAAAAGTACACATTTGATAAATTGAATATTACATGGCTTTAGGTCCTAGTTACAAACTACCAAAGAATTACATGGCTTTTTATCCTAGTTACAATCTACCCAAAAATAAAAATAAATATAAAGCCTAGGTCTACCTATCCAAAGACACTAAATTCAGAGTCTAGGTTATGAAATGGGAAGGTGTTAGGCATCCATTCTGCCCAGATAAAGTTCGGTCTTCTAAAATCTTGTGACCGATGTACCCCTATTATGCATGACGTGAATGATATGTTGCACACATGAAAAATTAAATCACATAAATCTATTTGTGAATGCATCCTCTTCTTTATTAAAAATTCATATCTGTGTTGTGGTAAAAAAAAAAAAAAAATTGATTTGGTTTAGAAAAATCAGATTTGTTTTTGGGAACTAGAAAAATTGGTTTTTTTGGTGAAAGAAAAATCAGATCTTTGTTCATTAAATAAAACAAAGTCTTTTGATTAAAAAAAAAATCAAATCTATTTTTGAGAATTAGAAAAATTGTCTTTTTGTTGAAAGAAAAATTAGATCTGTGTTCATTAAATAAAACAAAGTCTATTGATTTAAAAAAAAAAATCAGATTTGTTTTTGAGAACTAGAAAAATAGGTTTTTGTATGTAAAAAAAAAAAAAAATCAGATCTGTTTTGTAATGAGAAAATTTAGATTTGTAGAGAAAAAAAAAAAGTAGATCTGTTTTTTTATGTGGAATAAAATAAGAAAAAGATTTTTAGAAGAGATATATATTCATAATATAAACTTATGCTACATGCATCAAACAAAACAAGCAAAACTACTCATGGCTCCTTTTTTATTTCAAAATCTGCTATGTTAAAAAATTCAGATCTAAATCTAAAGAAGATGTAGATTAGTTTTTTGGATTTAAAAAAATCCAGATTGATATCTAAGGAAGATACAAACCAGTTTTTTGATTGAGAAAAAATTCAGATCTGCATCTAATGAAGATGCAAATAAGTTTTTGATTGAAAAAAAGTATGATAACAAGCAAATTTTTGAAAAAAAAAAAAAAAAGATCTTGACAATAAAAACATAATAAACATATTCTAATAAAGAAAATTTCGACAACACATGATGTAAGCATTTAAAAATCAAAACTAAACAAATATTTATTCACGCATCACAAAATTAAAAGAGATAGAAGAAGAAGAAGAAGAAGTAAAACTACCTGTTGTGTGGACGTTCTTTTTTTCTTGAGGGGATATTTTAGGGTTCAAAGAAATTTATGCAATTATCTTTGAAACTTAAAAATCCTTGCTTACAAAAAAGAATAATGTCCAAATAAACATGTTACCATTATTTTAGATGATAATAATAAATCAACTTTATTAATCACAACATAATATCATACATAATGTCATACGTAGCATCATACAATAGGATTTAAAGAGCACATATGCTAACAATCTCCCAAGGTGAACACACAACCTAAAGTGGACTTTCTGAAATCAAGACCTAATTGAAAATCTGAATCTATATAACCAATGGGAATCAAATCTTTACTATGGTAAACAAGCAAATAATCTCTTGTTCTTCTTAGATACTTGAGAATATGCTTTACAGCTTGCCAATGTGTAAGTTCTGGATTTTATTGATATTGGCTGACTATGCCAACTGAATAACAGATGTCTGGTCTAGTACAAAGCATGGCATACATGAGACTTCCCATTGTAGAAGCATAAGGAATTTGTCTCATCATATTTTCTTCCTCAACTGTCTTAGGCCTTTGATTATCAGACAAAGGAAGTCCATGTCTGAAAGGGAGTAATCCTCTTTTGGAATTTTGTAAGCTAAACCGTTCTAGAACCTTATCTATATACCCTGCTTGTGACAAGCCTAAAATTCTATTCTTGCGATCTTGCGAAAGCTTGATCCGTAGAATATAGTTAGCTTCACCTAAGTCCTTCATATCAAATTGGCTTGACAACCAAAACTTTACTGATGACATTACCCCTACATCATTTCCAATGAGTAGAATATTATCAACGTAAAGCACTAGGAACATTACTACTTTATCTTGATGTCTTTTCTACACACATGGTTCATCTAGATTTTGTCCAAAACCAAATGATTTGATTGCTTGATCAAATCTAATGTTTCGTGACCTAGATGCTTGCTTTAGTCCATAAATGGACCTTTTTAACTTGCATACCATATGCTTTTGGTTCTGTGCTACAAAACCTTCCGATTGCATCATATAGATTTCTTCTTCAAGATTTCCATTAAGACATGCAGTCTTGACATCTATTTGCCAAATCTGATAATCATAATGAGCAACAATGGATAAGAGAATTTTGATAGATTTAAGCATTGCTACTGGTGAAAAGGTTTCTTCATAATTAATACATTCTATTTGTGTATACCCTTTCGCCACTAGCCTTACTTTAAAGGTTTAAACCTTTCCATCTATCCATCTCTTTCTCTTATAAACCCAGTTGTAACCAATAGGTTTAATGCCATTGGGCGTCTTTACAAGATCCCAAACTTGATTGGAATACATTGAATCCAATTCAGATTTCATAGCTTTGAGCCAATAATGTGCATCTATATCTTTCATTGCCTCTTCATAAGTGTAAGGATCAGATTCAACCACTTCTGAGATAGCTTCATAAGTTTTTCCCAGACTTATAAATCTTACAGGTGGCCAAGCAATTCTCCCACTACGACGAGGCACTTATGTACCAGTCATCTTGTGAGTAATATCTTGTGGTGTATCTAATACAGCCACATCATCCCTAGTTTCATACATTGGTTGTTCAATTATAGATTCATTTATTTCACCCAAGATAACTTTACTTCTGAGATTAAAATTATTCACATAATCATTTTCCAAAAATTTGGCACTGGTGCTAACAAACACTGAACGGTTTTAGACCCCTTAAACCAACCAGATTAACCTAGTTAATTAGCCAAGTGATTAACTTAGTCAATTTATGCAATTCTAGGTTATCACAATCACACAATCATATCAAGAATATAAAGCAGCGGAATAATAAATAACACAATGATATGATTACCTAGGAAACCACACGATAAACACCTGGGGAGGATTTGACCTAGCTATCCTCAAGGTAAACCTGAATCCACTATGCGAAAGAATCGAAGTTCATATAAAAGGACTTACAAGCTCTCCACTTGACTTCCTAATGCTACTTACCAGTAGAACTTACTGATACGACCACGTGCAAGCTCCGAATCCATGGACTCCTTCTTTCTTGGATTCTCCAATCAGCTACAAGCACCCATGCTTGTTATTCTTTAAGCTCCAATGGCAGCAACCGAGTTGATCATCAAGATGTTGAAATAATCTCTACCTTGAAAACCCTGAGCTTTGTGTAAAGGAAAACTCGTCTAGATCTCACAAGAGATTTACACAAAATAGAAAAGTATTAGCAACAATACAACAGGAGCAACTCTAAAAACACGGCTAGGGTTTTTCTTTATATACCTAGGGTAAAAACAGAAAACTCAAAACGTTTAATGAGTTAGGGCTGAGTTGGAAAAGTTTGCAGAAAAGTATTCTGTTTGAGATTCGATCGATCGAGTCTTTCTTTCGATTGATTGAGCCAGGCCGAAATGCACCAATGCATTTGCAGTCTCTCGATTCCAACTTTACATGAAAGACACAACTTTGAGCAAGTCTAAACAAGACTAAACTACCTGTTTTGATCATGGTTTGCCAATAATACAAATTAGAGTTCTAAATACACAAATTCCTAAATCTTTAGAACCTAACAAACACTTTGTTATCTTTATGATTATAGAATAAATAATCCTTAGTTTCCTTTGAATAACCTAAAAACATGCATACTTCTATTTTTTTTCTTCCAATTTATCAGACTTGCCTTTCAACACATATGCTGGATATCCCTAAATATGGAGGTATTTCATATTGGGCTTACACCCACTCCACAATTCCTTAAGTGTGTTAGGAACTGATTTTGATGGAACTAAATTTAAAATATGCATTGCAATTTTTAGTGCATATCCCCAAAAGGAAATTGGTAAAGTTGAATAACTCATCATGGACCTAACCATTTCTAAAAGAGTCATGTTCCTTCTCTCTGCTACATTATTTTGTTGAGGAGTTCCAAGTGCAATAAATTAGGATACAATCCCATTTTGATTCACAAAATAGAAATCCATCAAAGTCCAATGGCTCTAAGAGTCCATCTTTGATCAGTCTTTGAATTTTGTTTGAATTAATATGACCCAAATGCAAGTGCCAAAGATATACATCATTAGTAGAAGGAAACTTTCTTTTTAATGATTTTACATAAGAATTATTATCTAATTTAGAATTGTATAATTCATGCTTATCAGGAGTTAAAAAATAAAGACCACCAACAATATTGCCAAAACAGATAAACACTTTATCCTTCTTTATAACAACATTGTCTTTCAAGATAACATAATATCCATGTCTACCTAAATAAGTTGCAGAAATTAAATTCCTATGAACATTAGGTACATACAAACAGTCTTTCAATATTAAAACTCTAGAACCAAAACACAAATTAAACACTCCAACAACTACAACTGGAATTCTGCTCCCATCAGCCAAAGTAAGAAACAGTTCCCCTTCATTCAACTTTTTGGTCTCCTGAAACCCCACAAAATATTACAGATATGATTAGTATAACCTGAATCCACACACCAGGAATTCGTGGGATTTTGTACTAAACATATTTCAAGAAGGAATGAGCTTTTCATTTCCATATTCTTAGTAGCTTTGAATTTTGGACAATTCCTCTTCCAATGACCTTTCTCACCACAATGGAAACACTTTCCTTTGGCGTAGTCCTTTTTCTTTCCCTTGTTGGCAATTCCTAAGGCAATTTGTTTACCATCTTGCTTAGTGAAGTCCTTCTTCTTCTTCTTTTTACCCTTGCCTTTCGACTTAGGTTGAGAAGAAGAAGCTTCAACCATATTAGTATCAACACTGGATGTATCAAGAATGCCTTCCGCTGCCACCAATTCATTCATTAATTCAGACAATGTATAAATTTTTTTGTTCATGTTATAATTAAGGTTGAATTCCTTGAATGATTCTGGTAGTAATTGGAGTATCATATCCGCTTGGGATTCTCCATAAATATTGGCACCTAAAACCTCCAGTGTATTCAGATGAGAGATCATCCTAAGACAATGCTCCCTTACTGAAGTACCTTCAGCCATTTTGGTATAATAAATCTACCTCATAGTTTCTTGCCTAGGAGAACAGCCTTGCTCACCAAACATCTCCTTCAGACTTAGCATTATGTCTGAAGCTAGTTCTACATCTTGCATTTGATGCTATGGAACATTTGAGATAGATGCTAGGATACAGTACTTGGTCATCTCATTAGATTTCTGCCAATGATCATATTGTTGTTTTTCCTCAGGAGGAGCATTTAATGATGGGAAGTTAGGACAAGGTTCATAAGCACGAATTTGTGCTCTTCAACAATGAGAACAATGTCCAAGTTTCTTTTACAGTCAACATAGTTGGATCCAGTTAGTTTGCTTTGATTAAGAATAGCAACAAGTGGGCTAAAAGATGCCATGATTTAAATATGAAAATAACAAACATGAATATAATAAGTAAACCGGACATTATCAAATTAGTATATAAACATATAGTATGGAATCTTAATAAAATTATAATATAAAATATGCAACGACAACCTAATCCATGTCTATAATTCCTTGGTAGCAAGTATATTATAAACATCATGATTGATTGAGAACTATTCTCATTATTAGTGCTATCATGATAACTCTTATCAAACATTAATAATATGTCGTATTAACTTTAGCCTCTATGTAAATAATGACATAGCTTCTTTGGGAGGTTAACATTACACTTAGTCTAGTGTATACCATTATCTTGAATCATGTGTAGCCACATTTTATCTCCCTTATAGTGTTTAAACTTGTAGTACCATGAAACAAAACACCCTTCATTGGGATCGCAATGCATATACGCCAAGACGAGGTGCTTGTTCACACTACTTTAAATGGGTAAGTTCAATCTTGTAGTACTATGAAGTAAACACCCTCCTTTGGGATCACGAGGTATATACGCCAAGACGAGGTGCTTACTCACACTACTATGAACCGATAATGGAGACCAAGAGATCCAACCCTTCTATCTCTCTCCCACTAGATATTTTAAAAGAAATGTTTTTAATTAGAAATCATGTGTAGTCTCATCACACATAGCTTTTCACTTTATTTATGTCTTAACACTTAGTGAAATTTCAAAAACAATTCATTTGATTGGTCGAAGGTATTTCTTGATCGATCGAAATGTTCAAAAAATCCATTTCAAAGTTTCTGGATGACTCGATTGACTCTCGATTCCTATTCAATTGATCGAAAGGCAATTCCGATTGATTGAAAGAAATTCTAGATCGGTCCAAAAATTGAAGAAATTCATCACAAAGTCTCGAGATGACTCGATCGATTATCGATTCCTATTCAATCGATCAAAAGGAACATTCGATTGATTGAAGGGAATTCTTCATCGGTCGAACTTGTGAAACTGAAATTTTTTCAAATTTTTCTGATAACCGTTTTTTGACGTTTCACTTGAACAAAACATAATTTCTTGATCACATCAGAATGAGATTAAGATCAAAACTGAATTTCATTGATGCTATAGTCTTAAATTTCAATATAACATACTTAATATTTGATAGGTCACAATCTGAATGACCCCCTGTGATTAACCCTAATTAATTAATTTAGCCAAGTAATTAATTAATCAATTAATCATGCAATTTTATGGAAGCACAAACAAATCACCAACAACTAAATATGCAGCGGAAAATAAATAACATGGTGATTTGTTTACGAATGGGGAAAACCCTAACGGCAAAAACCCCACCGAGTGATTTTCAGGTCACCACTCCCGAAACTCCACTATTATCAAATCAAGCGGTTACAAGTAAAGGAATCCCAAGTACCTTACCAACCTACAGTTAAACCCTTACCCCAATACCCAATTGGACTTGATCTGTAGTGATAGTCTCCACCTTTGATGCATGGCTCCCAAGTACGTGACTAACCAATGCGCGGATCTAAGTACGCGATTTCAGGACACTAACTGAGGAAGAATGGTTGGCTGTAAAGTTCTTCAGTTCATCCTTTATGATGAATAACAGGAAGATGCTTGGTTACAAAACCCTATGGTGCAAATACATAGTAACTTCTTGATGGAAGATGAACTAGGTCAAGAACTTCGTCTTTTGATCACAATTTGCTTGAACAGAGATTGCTCAATGATAATGCAACTTGTGTCACCCTTTACGGCTCTTAAAATAATCCTTTTATATGTTTAGGGTTAGAGGAAAAGAAAGTCCAAAAACATATTCACGGATCCCAAGAAAATCAGATTGGAAATCTGAATTTTTAAATCTCGACAGATAGCAGGTGTCGAGGTAGCTATCGAGAAGGTGTTGAGCTTTAAAAACTTTGCACTTCAGCTTGCTTTCTCTTGGAAAGACTTGATGACTTCAACACTTGACCTTGAAACATTGTTTTTTGAAGTATTTAAAACACCTAGAACTATCCAATTACAAGTAGAGTGCGTTTTGTCAAAGGATTAGCCAATTTACATAAATAAGTGACATATGTTCTTAAACAAGTTAAAACATATATGTCCTAACAATCTCCCCTTTTGGCAATCCGTAACAAACCACAACAAACAAATGAGCATATGAGAGAAGTCATAAATTACTCAACTCATATTCACTTGTTGAATACAATAAAATATATCCTAACATAAACTCTTGAAAAACTTTGCAAGAAGAGAGCTTATGATAAGTAGACTTTGACAACCTGTATTTTTGAAACACTTTAAACAAAACTCATCAAGGCATCTTGTGTGAAACAGAAATAAATAGATTACATACAAGTATAAAGAACATGTGTATAAAGATAGAAAAGAAACAACACATGAAGAGAAAGGTGAAAGAAACATACATCAACATATATAAGAGATAAGATAAGTACAATGTATGTAGAAATGGTCAAAGGACCTCATATACAAGACCAATATATCTAAGAGATAAGAAAAGAAAAAAATACATATAGCCTCACTACATCCCTCAAAAATGACAACACTCCCCCTATCAAAAATGTCCTATACTAACTCTCCCCCTAAGATGACTACTCTCATAGCCCAAAACTACTCCCCCTTTTTGTCACGAGTGACAAAGGGTAGAGTGTCATGTAGACATCTCATCAGCAGAGCTAGCATCCCCATCATCATCATCATCATCATCCTCATCATCCTCAGAATCTGACGTTGCTGGAGTAGATGGTGAAAGAGTAGCCTCTGGAGCAAATCCACCCATGATTGCCTGCTGTCGTGCAATACGACCCACACGAACATTCACCTGATACAACTTAGCAGAGAGTGTATCAAGACGAGTGTCCATGCATTGCAGCTGCGCCATAATATCACCAAGGGATACATCGCTCGAAGAGGAAGAAGGAGCATATGTAGATGGAGTTAATCTGGATGGAGCCGAACGGGAGGGAGGAGTGGCACTTGGCTGTCTCGACCTGAACTGTGCCTCACTACGTTTTACGGTAGCGGCATCTATGGCAGATATGTGTGTGAAGTGGTCGGACACAGGAAAGGGAACGGAAAAATGGCGTAGAATCCGCGTGATAGCAGAAGGAAAGATGAGCTTATCACGGGACGCCGAATCAAGGTATACCTTTATGATAGACCGGATGAAGTGAGAAGGGAAGTATATGGTAAGATGCTCAAGCAAAGACAGCAAAAATTAAGCACGAGGCTCTATGATAGAGTTATAGTGAGAAAGAGGATGGAAAACAAAAGTCATCACCATGTTAATGAATCTAGGACCTTTAGCAAAAGGCTTACATGATGTGAACTGATGCTCACCCTAATCAGCAGGGCGCTCACAAAAAGCGGAAATGAGCTCATCTTTGGACACAGTCCTCAGATGCTCACAAGAGGGGTAATCAGGAAACTCTATCCTAGGTACCCGAAGCACATTCGCAACAAGCTACGGTGTGACAGGAATGCACGTACCTCGAACGCGAGTGACAAAGTGAGGTATTGAAAGATCAATCCTGTGCATGTTGGAGTAGAACTCCTGTATCAGCACGAGAGGGCAAGTGACTGGAATGTCACACAGTGACCCTCATCCCCTACTGTGAATGACAGAGGGAAGATCAGTATCGACGAAGTCCACCAGAATAACTTGGCGTTCCAAATGAACACCTCGTTTAGAAAAGTTCTCCGAAAATGCCTTATGGGCATCTCCATCACGGAACCGAATGTTAAAGGGAGCAGTATCTAAAGAAGTAGAAGTTCCAGAATGCAGAGGGTTCCAAGCAGGAGTGGATTTACGTTTGGGTGCCATAGACACTACTAATGTAAAAGAATGAGAGAATGAGAGAGAGAGACTCAGAAAATTTCCCAAAACAGTTCATAAATGACAAATATCTTGAATAACAAGTACGTATGCATGGGAATGCATGATCATATGATATGCAAAACACAAATATCATCATGGGCTCAGCCCAATCCAATCCTACCAGCACACAGCATATAGCACACATCTAAATGCATATAAATATCATTATAATGCACATGAAATGCAATGTATGACATTTTAACAACATTTAAGTGTAAACCCAACCCAAAATTTCAAGAAAAACTCAACAATTTTGAAAAACCCCAAATTTTTATGAAAAATCCCAAAAACTAGGTTTTCAAACATGCAATGCATGAAAAAGGAAGAGAATAGAGATCTTACCAAGTGTTTTGAGCAAGAAATGATCAAGATCCAAGAGGGTTGGAGGATTAGAGTGAAAGGAGAGTGAAAGGGAGATGAACAGACACGGAGAGATCGAGTGAAAATGAAGAAAAATCGCGACAGAACCTTAAATAGGCATCTCAGTAAATCTCGACAGCTGAGGTGTCGAGAGGTATCGAGGAAACTGTCGAGGAAGGTATCGAGAAAATTGCCTTCGATAGCTGAAGGTGTCGAGAGGTATCGAGATGCATGAAGAAATTCAGATACGTGAAGCTCGATCGATCGTGAAGGTGTCGAGAAGGTATCGAGGAGACAGAAGATATCTCGATCGATCCACAAGGTGTCGAGACAGGTGTCGAGAAAGAAGACTTAAACAGCATAAGTGAATCTCGATCGATCTATCAGGTGTCGAGAATCTATCGAGGGGACAGAGACTTTCTCGATCGATCCATCAGGTGTTGAAGATGTGTCGAGATTGTGATAAGAAACAACTTAAGAAACTCGACAGATGACCAGGTATCGAGGAGGTGTTGAGGGAGGTGTCGAGCTAGCAGTAAAAAGCAATTTTTCGAGAAGGGAAAAATACAAACATGAATGCAATTCAACACACATCTCAACCAAAGATCCACTCAACATATAAACCTCTCAAAAACATCTCTCAACAAAAATATAAGCACAAGGATTATCCAAAACATACACACACACACACACAACAAGTCTAACCAATTTTATATTTCAAAAACAAGTTATGACAGTTTAGTGAGCATACATTAGCACATGTAAAACCTTTGTGATGGTCAAATCACATTGTACCTACACATGTATCAAAAGTAGCAAAGAATATTGCGTGTTGTGTGTGAAAAACATCGCAAGATTACATATGTATATAGATGTTATGACGATTTGAGATATGAGAAAATAACTTTTAACTCACACACAATCATAACTGTTTGATGGGGACTATCACCTTCGAGGTACATCCTATAACTCTCACGTCTCCTAGAATACATGCTTGCAACCATATTTAAAACATTTTTAATCTTTTTGCTTTTTATTTTCTTTGCATGTTTTCTTTTATTTTAGCATATCATACATGGGTATATAAAAGAGAGAAAAAAAATACCCAAGATGTTAAGCGTTTGACATTGTACTTTTGCTATGTCGAAGCATACGAATGTCTTTGACATTGCACTTTTGCTATGCTGAAGCATACAGGTGTCATATTATGATTGGCGGGCAACAGTGGTGAGATGGTTATTTATACCTTTCTCTTAGGATTTTCTAGTCCTACCTGTCAAAAAGAGTGATGTGAGTGTTAAGTTTTAAGAGATAACCTAATCTTACTTATCACAAACAAGAGCTACAAAACTCACTTGCTTAGTTGTGCATATAGATACTCATCTAAGCTACAAGTGATACAAAGTTTAGAAAACTTTGCTTCATTGACCATCCAAGGTACACAAGTACCAAAGTATACAAAATACACACTGTTTTT
Organism: Quercus variabilis; assembly: GCA_030445155.1. Classification (NCBI taxonomy): domain Eukaryota; kingdom Viridiplantae; phylum Streptophyta; class Magnoliopsida; order Fagales; family Fagaceae; genus Quercus; species Quercus variabilis. The sequence goes on from CP129456.1 coordinate 8,792,556, forward strand.
GTATTTTTCTGATTTTTCAATTTTTTTGTTTTGTTTTTATATCAAAAACAAAATAAACAAAACTGAAAGTAAACACACAAAACATGTTAAACAAAATAAAGCAAAAACTAGACTGACTCAGCAGAAAAACAAAACATACAAGCAATGCAATACTCAGAAAAACAATAAGGGAAAAGAAAGTGATGAAATCACTTAAAGTCCTTTTTCTTCCACACCTTGGAAGAGCCTTTCCTTTGATTGAATCCTTGAACCGGCGGTGAGGGGGAAGAATTTAAACCGTTCGAGTTTGAAAGGAATATGAGGGCTTTCAGAAGATCTCCAAGAGGAGCAAGAGAGGATTGAAGCTGATTTTGGCTTTCAGATGCTATCATGCCATTACTCTGTTGAATGGCTAACCACTTATAGCAATTTGGTCTAGTATGACCAGCAGCTCCACAATGATGATAGAGATGCTGCTTCTTTTGTTTAGCCTTTTGAGAGTTAGCCTTTTTAGCCCTAGGATTTTCATCATCTTTCTTATCATGCTTACGGGGTGCTCCTAAGATAGATTTACCCATATCTAAGTTCTCACTAGCTAATTCAATTTTGACATCAATATTCTCAATTTCAGTATTATTAGCAAGAAGAACAAAAACTGTATTGCTAGTTGAAGCAGTATTATAGAAAGAAATACCATACCCTAATCCAGTTCGATCCGAAGCAGATTTCTGATTGCTAAGCATCTCATCAAGCTTTGCACTTGAAGTCCTTTCTAGTTGAGCTTTGACTTGAAACAGCTATGCTTCAAGCTTCTTGGTCTTCTCAGCCAAGAAATTATTTTCAAATCTCAGTGCTTCAATAGTTTGATTTGCCTTATCAAACTTTGTGGACAACTCTTCACGATCAAGTTCCACATCACTGAGCTTCTTGGTGGCTAGCTTGTATAATTTCTCATGTTTTACAGAGAGCTTGTAAAGCTTCTCATAGGCTGAATAGATATCATCTTGATCATCAATTTTCTCAAATTTTGACTCCACCAGTTCCTCTTCTTCATCCACTTCTTCAACAATCACTTCAGTAGGATTAACGGTGGTAGTGAAGGCATTTAAGATTCCGTCATCCTCATTGTCGAAATCATCTTCAGGCTCAGTATCACTTAGAGTTACAGCAAGTGCCTTGCTTTTCCCAATGCTCTAGAGATATGTAGGACACTCATGTTTCATGTGTCCGAACCTATGACATCCAAAGCACTTTGGTCCTGCAGGAACAGTGTACTAACCACCATCCTTAGCATCCTTCTTCCCTTTGTCTTGGCTTTTAAACTGAGAAGAACTGAACTGCCTACGGTCCTTGTTGAAGCTTTTTCCATTTGCATTCTTCATAAACTTCTTGAACTGCCGAGTGATGTAGGACTTCATCTTAGAATCTTCATCATTGGAAGACTCATCTGTATCACTGCTCTTTGCCTTCAAGGCCATGCTTTAACCTTTGCTTGACTTGCCAATCCTAGATAATCCTATCTCATAGGTTTGAAAGTTTCCTACCAGCTCAGTCAAAGGAATCTTGTCAATGTCCTTTGATTCTTCTATCACCGTAATCTTGGCATGGAATCTTTCAGGTAGAGATCTGAGCACCTTTCTTACAATCTTGGGTTCAGGGATGGTTTCCCCAAGATTGAAGGCTGAGTTCACCATGTCCTTAAGCTTGGCATAGAACTCATCAAATGACTCATCCTCCTCCATCTTAATTTCTTCAAAGCTTGTAGTGAGCCTCTGAAGTTTTGAGTCTTTGACAGCCTTTGTGCCTTTATAGGTAGTCTGGAGGATGGTCCAAGCCTCCTTAGCAGTTTTAGTTGAGGATATATTTTTGAACTCCTCATTTGTGACTGCGCTAAATAAGGCATTTAACGCTTTGCTGTTGAAGTTAGCTGCCTTGATCTTAGTATCATCCCAATCGGCCGAATCTTCTGTTGGCTTAGCCCAGCCAATCTCTACAACTTACCACACATTTTCATCTAAAGACTGCAAGAAAGCTCTCATGCGTACTTTCCAGTATGCATAGTTAGTGCCATCAAATAAAGGAGGTATAATTAAAGATTTTCCTCTATCCATGACAACAGGGGTCAATGGATCAACACAGCAAAGATTAAACCCTATCTGAGTGTGCCTGCTCTGAAACCATTTGATAGGTCACAATCTGAATGACCCCTTGTGATTAACCCTAATTAATTAATTTAGCCAAGTAATTAATTAATCAATTAATCATGCAATTTTATGGAAGCACAAACAAATCACCAACAACTAAATATGTAGTGGAAAATAAATAATACGGTGATTTGTTTACGAATGGGGAAAACCCTAACGGCAAAAACTCCACCGGGTAATTTTCAGGTCACCACTCCCGAAACTCCACTATTATCAAATCAAGCGGTTACAAGTAAAAGAATCCCAAGTACCTTACCAACCTATAGTTGAACCCTTACCCCAATACCCAATTGGACTTGATTTGTAGTGACAGTCTCCACCTTTGATGCATGGCTCCCAAGTACGTGACTAACCAATGCACGGATCCAAGTATGCGACTTCAGAACACCAACTGAGAAAGAATGGTTGGCTACAAAATTCTTCAGTTCATCCTTTATGATGAATAGCAGGAAGATGTTTGGTTACAAAACCCTATGGTGCAAATACACAGCAACTTCTTGATGGAAGATGAACTAGTTCAAGAACTTCGTCTTTTGATCACAATTTGCTTGAACAGAGATTGCTCAATGATAATGCAACTTGTGTCACCCTTTACGGCTCTTAAAATAATCCTTTTATATGTTTAGGGTTAGAGGAAAAGAAAGCCCAAAAACATATTCACAGATCCCAAGAAAATCAGATTGGAAATCTGAATTTTTAAATCTCGACAGATAGCAGGTGTCGAGGTAGCTATCGAGAAGGTGTCGAGCTTTAAAAACTTTGCACTTCAGCTTGCTTTCTCTTGGACAGACTTGATGACTTCAACACTTGACCTTGAAACATTATTTCTTGAAGTATTTAAAACACCTAGAATTACCCAATTACAAGTAGAGTGCATTTTGTCAAAGGATTAACCAATTTACATAAATAAGTGACATATGTTCTTAAACAAGTTAAAATATATATGTCCTAACAATATCAAACTTAAACAACATCATAATATCAATATCAGTTTTTATCAAAAAATAATTTCAACAACCATGCAGAAAATTGATTGTCGAATCTTCTAACATCATGATATTACTATCTTTGATTCCAAAACTCACAAAACAAGTTATACAAATTCGAAATTGAAGACCGCTCTAATACCAATTGTTAGAAAAACATAGTTTGTATCGCATATAAAACATACACAGCGGAAAATTAACGGATCTACTTCATTCGCAATTAATAACATGTACTATGTAAATTCTAAAATTTAAGAACAAGAGAGCATACCTTAGTATGTGGCTTACTAAGAGGTTACACGTCTGTGTTCAAGTGAGAATAAGAGAGTGACTTACACTCACATACATACCATTTTTCATACATTTTTATGTATTACAAAATTTTGTATGTTTCTCTCCTTATATATAACTGATTATTTGATTGGGCTAGTCTTTTGGGTCATTCCAATTAGGCATTAGTATGTGGCTTGGAGTGGGACCAAAAGGGATAAATAAGACACTATTTCCAATGTGTTTTGGGCCTTTCTGTCAACTTTTAACAAGCCCAAAATTACCATTAATTATATTTAATATCACTATATAAATATAATTGCACTCTAGGCCTTATTAATAAATTATATCCCAAGACTTTATTATACATTCAACCCCTTCATTAAAATATTCGTAGTAATTAAAAGTCATGAATGTTGACTATCACTTTGAAGATTACTACATCTTAATCCTTTAGTACTTGGTTTAATCCTTTAAATTATTCATCATATATTTATGAAATCCAATTTCATACATATATACTTTAGTTTTTTCTTACTAAAGTGGTTAGGTCTAACACTCTGAATAACTAAAACCAATAAACTTATCTCAAAGGATTTTATATTTTCATTAAGAGATTATGAATTCCATCTTGAGAATATATGTTCCTTCAACATTAAATGTGGCTGCCCAACATACTGAGGTTTTGATCATGACTTTAGATATCACTCCTGATATATCAAAGTAACCTACATTTCATGATCAGATTCATTATTCTCTTAAGATTGAGAGTTCATGTAAATAGAAGTCGTGAGATTTATTATTCATTTGACAGTCGTTAGTATAATAATAAATCTCACAGCGGTCTAGTTCAATATGTCTTAACACTTAAAACATATCAACATTTCAACTAGAAGTCTCCATTTCCATGATTAAGAAAAATTATCTTAGTTGATATGTTATAATCTTCGTAGATGAAATGCCCAATTTCATCACCGACTATGAGCTAAAATTATGAGTTTACAAAGAACTTGTGATTTATATCTTCTATAATTAAATCACATACTATGCATCTCATGGACTATATGATAATGTCCAAATATTCAAATTACCATTATTTTAGATAATAATGATAAAACAACTTTATTAATCACAACATAATATCATACATAATGTCATATATAACATCATACAATAGGATTTAAAGGGCACATATCTTAACAACTACCACTCTCTCGCTTGATTTATGGCATGCTCGTCTTGGTTATACATCTTTATCTCATCTTTAGTTGTTAGCTTCTCAAGGTCATTTAGGTTCAATTCAATTTTCAAAATTTGATTGTACTTCCTGTTATTTTGTCAAACGAACGAAATTGCCCTTTAATAAAAGTGACTTTTTTTCTTCTGCACCTTTTGATCTTATACATTCTAATATTTGGGGTCCAGCACTAGTTCCCATTGAGGATGGATCTCGATATTTTGTCATATTTGTGGATGATTTTTCTCGATATACCTGGATTTATGTACTTCACCATAGGTCTAAACTTGTGTCCATTTACCAAACTTTTCATAGAATGATTGAAACATAGTTCAATTGCACTGTTGAGATATTTTGGTCAGATAATGCTCAAGAATATAATGATAAATCTTTCTTTTCCATTTTAGATAGCAAAGGTACTCTCCCCCACTAGTCATGTCCTTACACCTCTCAACAAAATGGTTGTGTAGAACAAAAACATCGTCACATTCTTGATGTTGTCCTCACCCTTCTCGGTTTTGCCTCTATTCCTGAGTGCTTTTGGGCTGAGGCAGCACTCATTGCTATTTACACCATTAATCGTGTTCCATCACCGACCACACATAATAAATCACCTTTTGAGCTCCTTTATGGTCAAACCCTTGACTAGTCATCTCTTCAAGTTTTTGGTTATGCTTGTTTTGTCTCTCTTCCTCCTTATGAACGAACAAAGCTCCAGCCTCGTGCTCGTCTTCGTTGCTTCCTTGGATATGGTGTCTCCCAAAAGGGTTTTTGCTGCTATGACCCCATCACTCATTGCCTTCGTGTCTCTTATCATGTTGAGTTTTGGGAACATTATCCTTTCATGAGTCTTCAACAGTTTCCTGTGTCCTCTTCCTCAAAGTCTCCTATCTTTATCCTAAATTTGTGGAGGATTCTTCAACATCGACTACCTCTCCAAACGACTCATCTCCGGTTTTGTCCTCAGCACATGACCCGCTTGCCTTGGATCCTGTGGCACCACCGTCCCCTAAGCCTCTTGTTGGTCTTGACCTTAGTCACTTTACTCGAGTAAGCGTTCCTCCTTCTTATCTCACTGATTATCATTGTTCTTTTTCTCTTGCCACCCTCTATGAGCCTCAAACCTATCGTGAGGCCCACACTGACCCTCTTTGGCAACAAGCTATGTTTGAAGAATTAGATGCCCCACACTTGGGATATGGTTGATTTGCCTCTTGATAAGTCTGTAGTAGGTTGTAGGTGGGTTTACAAGATCAAGACCAAGCCTAATGGATCTGTTGAATGATACAAGGCTCGCATCGTTATGAAAGGCTTTACTCAGGAATATGGCATTGACTATGAGGAAACTTTTGCTGCTGTTACTTATCTTATATTTGTTAGATGTCTCATTGCTGTGGCTGCTGTTTGCCGTTGGCCTCTTTATCAGATGAATGTAAAGAATGCTTTTCTCAATGGAGATCTCTAAGAAGAAGTGTACATACAATCGCCTCTTGGCTATACTCACTTAGGCCGTCAAATTTTTTGCCTTCGTCGTGCTCTTTATGGCCTCAAGCAGGTTCCTTGAGCTTGGTTTGAAAAGTTTAGTTCAGTTGTTGCTCAGTAGGGTTTCACTTCGAGTCCTCATGACATAAATCTCTTCGTTCGAAGATCCTCTGCTGTCATCACTCTTATTCTTCTTTATATTGATGACATGATTATTACTAGAGATGATTCTGCAGGTATCTACTCTTTTCAGCACTTCCTTAGTCAGCATTTTGAGATGAAAGATTTGGGCACTCTCAGTTATTTTCTTAGGCTTGAGGTTACCTCATCCTCTAATGGATACCATCTTTCCCAAGCTAAATATGCTTCTGATCTTCTCTCTAAGGCCAGTATCACAGACAACAAAACTATTTCTACTCCCTTGGAATACAATGCCAAGCTCACACCCTTGGACGGTGAACCTATATCAGATGCTACTCATTATCGTCAGTTGGTTGGTAGTCTGATCTATCTCACTATCATTCACCTGGATATTTCACATGCCGTGAGAATGGTTAGCAAGTTCATGGATGCCCCTCGTTCTGTCCATTATGCTGCTGTTCTTCAGATTCTCCGCTACGTCAAGGACACACTTTATCATGGTCTTCACTACTCCTCTCAGTCTTTTCTTGAGCTTCCTGCTTATTCAGATGCAGATTAAGTTGGTGATCTGACTGATTGATGCTTCATCACAGGTTTTTGTTTTTTGTTGGGTATTTCTCTTGTCTCATGGCGTAGCAAGAAGTAGGACATGGTTTCTCGTTCCAGTACTGAGGCTGAATATCGTGCTCTTACTAACAACACCTATGAACTTGTCTAGCTTCGCTGGCTCTTGGCTGACATGGATGCTCCATAACCTATTGACACCCCTCTTTATTGTGATAATTGTAGTGCTATCTACATTGTTTATAATGATGTCTTTCATGAACGCACCAAGCACATTGAGATTGATTGCCACATCACTCACTAGCATCTCAAGAAAGGTAATCTCCAGTTATTCTCCATCTCCTCTGCCGACCAACCTACTGATATTTTCACCAAAACTCACCCGCTTGGTCGTCTTCGAGATCTGATATCCAAACTCCAGTTGGCTTCCTCCTTGCCACCTCGAGTTTGAGGGGGGATGTTAATATATAGCTTAGTTTACTCTAGCCTATCGGGCATAGCCCAGTATACTGTACTTGCAGTACACTCATATTACTTGTATTTCACATATACTTAGCCTATATAAGGCTCTCTATTGTACAATGTTATACACATAGAATATAAAGACTATTCAGTCTTTCTCTCTCTCACTTTATATTTTTAACAATGTTTATGAATTTTGACTTGGTGGATTTATTTGATGAGTAAGTTTATGGTTTGCACTTTTGGTGGCTATCTAAGATTTATTAGAATGAAAATTTAGGGGTTTTGGGTTCTATCAAGTGATAGTTAATAAATCTAATTTTCCTTTGCAATTTGGTTTATTTGGAGCTAATTAAAGATTTAAATTGTTTATCTTAGAGGATATTGTGATTTTGATTTGGCAAAACTATATTGTTGGTCCTTAAAGTTTGCCTACTAAGCGTTTTTAGTTCCTGAAGTTTTAAGTGAGCGCTATTGGTCCCTAAAGTTAAAAAAAAAAAAAAAAAAAAAAAAGCACTATTAGTCCCACCATTAACTTCTATTACTTTTTTTTGCTTATGTGTTTAACGAAAAATTGACGTGGCATATTTTAAATGATGTGACAACCTATTTATTATTAAAAAAATTACACATCAGAATCTAGTAAACCCAAATAACAAGGGTCTTAAATACATCAAACCATTAAAACCAAGTCCTCCGAATGCAAAGTTCCTGGATTGTTTTTCCTTCTCCATTTCCTCGTAATCCAAACAGGGTCTAGAAATAGATTTGGAGAAAACGTATACCTAGGTGTGCTTATTCTACGTAGAATCCTGAAAGAACAGACCGCCGAGTTTGAGTTCGAAACCATCACCTTCCTTGAGAGGCTCATCTCCATCTATGGACTCGATCGATTCCCTTTCACTGGCTTGATTTGTTTTGACACCAAATCTAATATAGTTTTGAAATTGAAGTTAAGGACGTCAGTTTCTCATATCTAATACAGTTTCCATAGGCATACCTTGTACTCAAGGAGATATCAAATACAGGCCAGCATGAGTTTGGGACTTTCATCGTAGAACACGGATTTGTCCTTTTCTTTGAATATAACAGATTTGTCTATTATTTGATTTTATAACTGGATTTAGTCTATAACAATTTGCGATAAACATTGTTTTTATATGTTTGCAATAAACATTGTTCGTTCATCCAAATTTATTTCAACGCCCTATATGAATTTTGAGAAAGCACGGAAGAAACAAAAAAACAATTTAGGAATTTTGAAGTTAGAGAAGAAACCAATTTTAATGAGTTTGATGGGTTGATGACCCACATTATTTGGGTTTACCCAGTTAATATGATGCGTAATTTTCTTTAATAATAAATAGGTTGTCACATCATTTAAAATATGCCACATCAATTTTTGGAAAGTAACAGAATTTAATGGTGGGACCAATAGTTCTCTTTTTTTTAAACATTAGGTACCAATAGCGCTCACTTGAAACTTTGGGAACCAAAAGAGATTAATAGGCAAACTTTAGGAACAAATAATGTAGTTTCACCTCTTGGTTTCATGGGTCTCTTGATGATGTTATATAAATCTTGTGGGAACTACTTATTAAGAGTTGAGATTTTAATGTTAGGGAGAATACCTTGAATGACTTATGAGTATAAATTGGAGTCTATGCCTTGTAAATAAAATTCTTGAGAAACTTTGGAGGTTGAAGATGCAATATCATGATAGGATTTCTTGGTATTGTTTAGGTTCTGGCTAATCTCCTTCGGAGGTTGAAGAATTACGCTTTTTGTGGGTTGCAACTTGCAAGGTAACTCTTTAATGGGATTTTTGAAAAATAGCCATGTTGTAGAAAACATTGTTTTTGGGTTAGACATGTTTTGGGAACTATTTATGGAAACTATATTTTTCCTTAAAACTATTGTATTGTAACCTTAATGTATATGGCTATTTATGAGAAGTGCATCATATCTGGTATTGCATATGGGGAAATGAATGAATTGTTGACATGGAAAATATGAGCATTTTTTTTTATTTAATCCTTTGATAATGACTTTCATGGATTTATGGTATATTAGAAAATTTAAAGATGCTTATCCTATCTTGTTACTTGGGAAATTGATGCAAAATACTTTGACAAGAAATGGTTTTGAAGACTTGAAGAATATCGTGAATATTGGGTATTGTGATGATTTTGTGAAACTACTTGGATATGAACAATGTATTTCAAAGTATCTGTAACCTGTGAGCTTTATGTTGTTTTAACCTTATGCCATGTGTAATTTCCTGGTGATCACCTGATTTGGTTTTCGTAGTTTTTGTGACAATAGTATCAGATCTAGATCAATGTCCTTTTACTTTAGATGACATGTTCTTTCCTGCTGCCCATGAGTGGAAGAGGTATCATTGATTGTGTGTGGGTGAGGCTGTTGCCCATGGGGGGACAGAAAAAACCTTGAGGGTATGAGTGACACTGTTGCCCATAGAGCCAAGAGACTACATACAAGAGAGGACAATATCATGTCAATTGTGAATGAGTGGATCCCCTAACTTGTCTATGTGGTAGTGTGGTATTTTTGTGATAATTTGCCTTATGTTAGATTTTATGGTTTTGGAATTATATGGTTAGTGCTCATAGATTATAGTATACAATTTCATGGTATTTATTTTGAGAAATTTTGTGTTTCATTATTTAATCATTCTTATCATATTATAATTGAAAATGAACTTGCAGTATTCAGTTATAAATTCCCAAACTAAAACATGTTTTGTAAACTATTTATCATCATGGAACTTGTATTTCTCCCACCCCCATTAATTATGCTATTTACTGAGCTTTGTCTCATCCCATTCTTTCACAAACGTTTTTAGAGTAGGCAACAATCCTTTTGAGATAGGTTTTTATGGCTAGCAGTAGTTAGACAAACAACTGATGGAGGTTGAAATTTTGTGATGGCGATCCTTAGGTATTGTACATCCTAAAGGAGGCTTGACTCAAATTTTTTTTTTTTTTGGTATCTGATAGTGGTGATGATATTTATTCCCACTAATGGGATAAGTTAATGATGTGTAATTATATTTATTCAGACCTCCATTCTTTTGTGACCAATGATCCTTGTAATTATTGCATAGAGATTTAACTTATTTTGGGCATATCTTTAATGAAATTATTATGAAAATTCTTGATATTAGTACTTGGTATGAATTATTTGAATTGAATTGTAAAAAAGGAAAAATCTACAAGTATCCTTGGGTTGTACTTTTCATGCTTTGGACCCTTTCAAGTTTGGGGCGTGACAGCTACTCTGCTAGGCTCTCTCCCACACTTTGAAAATCTTGTCTCTCCACTCATAAAGCATGAGCAATACCAACAGATATTTGATCTTTAGAGCATTCACATCCCTCAAAAATACCCACATCAAATTATTTATTCTAAACTCTATTTCGTTAAAATATCAATTTGTTTTAATTTTTTAAATTATTTCTATTTCTTTGCATACAACAACTAGTCAACTATCATCTACACTCTTCTTTCATTCTTAGGATATATAAAGAAAGAATAAAAAACTAAATGCAAAATGAAGTGTAAATTTACACTGTTAGCAATGTTGAAATTAAATTTACACACCAACTCGACTAATGAGGATAATTTTGGAGCTTAAATGTGTAAAATTGAACCATTTTTGTATTTTGCATTGTGTGATGCAATTATGCAAATAATGCATGGGGTTACAAATTAATAAATATGAAAAGGTCATATGAAATAATGGCTTTGATGGAACATGCGAGTATTAATTTATATAATTGTCACTTATTTAGTGAAAATCCATTAATGAAGTACATAATTCAGATAAGAATTAGATATTGACTTGGAAAAAAAAAAGAAAAAAAAAAAGCAATAAATAAACATACCACAATAGTATTTAATAATGTGAGGCGACTAGAGAACAACGACCAATCCCTCTCACAGCTGCTTTTGGTTCGATTTGATCAAATGTTATTCATCCAAACTCCATGCTCGTCGCAAGGGCAGAGTGTAATCCCAGGGCATTTGACTTTCTCCAAGTATTCCAATTTTGGAAAAGATTCGCCCAGTTCTAGCCAAGTCATCTTCACTTCACGCAAGTACTTCAAACGTAAAATCTTAACTTTCGACCACTTTCTTTTGTCCAGAGTTGCAAGGCTTCCACCTCTTATGTAGAGTTTCTCTAAGTCTGGCAAAGAATCAGGTGTCAGCCATTTCGCTGCAGGATTGGGGAAACACTGAAGATCCAGCTTCTTAAGTTTCAATATTGGAGGTTTCGGAGGATTGTTCATTGTTACTGATTTGAAAGTTACTTCTTGCTGTCTAGCTGGTGCATTTTCTATCGGATCTGTGTGTTCTTCCTGGCTTTCCACACACCTCATTAATTTTTTTGATCCGAGTATTCTTTCTAGCTTTTCAACTAGTTTGGGTGCCTTTCCTTGGTGATCTACTTGTTTGGCTGCTTTGCCATTCTTAGAATCTTTTGTTTTAGACCCTTTATTTGGATCTGCTCCCCATGCTATTGTTAGATTTTGAAGATTTCCAAGCTTTTGGAGAGCACAAAGATCTTCGTCTGTCGGGAAGTCCTTACTACTTGAATTGATGGTCAGTTTCCTCAGCTTCGTCAATTCTTTCAAATCATCTAAAGAACCGACAGAGCTTCTACTTTGCGAATTACTAATTACAAACCCCTTAAAGACTCGAAGTTTTGAGAGTGCCGATAGCCCCTTGGGCATGGCAGGTAGTAGATAACAGTCAGAAAGATCCAAGTACACGAGGTTCGTTAGTTTGGCTATCTCCCCTGAAAGCACCTCCAGATTGTGACACTCCTTGAGATCCAAGATCATCAAATTGCTGTGGCTGCCTATGGATTCTGGGAGCTTATTAATTCTAGAGACTCCTTGAAGGCTAAGAAACCTTAAATCTTTGCTATTCGCCAACCCTTCTAAGAATTCAATGCTCTCGACTTCAATATGAGATTTAGTTGATCCCGGCCAGCTTCCCAGACAAATAACTCGGGCATCTTTCATCTTCGATAACCAGTCTACCGCGCGTGGCTCTTTCATCTCCAACGCATTTTGACTTGGCTTATTCACTAAATCTTTCATCTTCACTAAACATGCCAATTCGAGATCAGGAAAAGGCTCACTAACATTGAATATTGTAACGAGTCTTTCTAGATCTGCTTCTAAAATTGGACTAGGCGAATTTTTTATTCTGTTTAATAACAGATCCTGCTCATTGACTTTTTGCAAACACAACCTCTTAGAACGTCGGAATGCGACATCCACCACGATATTCTTATTAGAATCCAAACCAGAAGTCCAATCTCTCTGGGAAAGCACATTACCGTTAGAATCATAATCAAACAAAATTCTAGCATTCTGGGCGCCACCTCTCTGGGAATCAATTTTCTGGTTGCGAGTTTTTGGGGAACCATCTTTCGAGGAACCATCTTCCTGGGAAACCTCTTCCTGGGAAAGCACAGCCACAGCTGAACGCACAAGAGGATGCATTTTATACCTTTTAACTTGCGGCTTTCTCTTTTGTATAGCAGGCTCGATTAACCCCTTCTCTTGAAATTCTTCAAGAATTTTGTCAACCATTTTCTCAGGCGTGTTTTCTTCTAATTTGTCCAAGGCCAAGATTTCCTCTCCCACACCCCAATATACAAAGATCCTCCTGTTCACCACTGCATTTTCTGGGAAAACAGTAAAGCATGACAAAATGAACCGCTCTATTTTATCAAGCCCTTTAAAAATTTTCTCAATTTCATTGTAAAATGAGCTATTGCGGAAGCTTTGATTCTGTTGTATGTTAACCAACTCATGCTCTTTACTGTGACCAGTAGAAGCCTTGCTTTGCTGTAAATCAGCAGCACTCAGACTTAATTTCTTGGACAGTCTGTCTGGCGCTGAAATATGCTGCTTAAACTTCATAATTTCCTTGTTGATATCATCAAGTGTTCCTCTTGCATTATGGAGATCGTCCTTGTTTTGTTCTTCCTCCAGTTTCTTACTGAGTTTCTCTAGTTCACTATCACGCTCATCTTGTAGTTCTTTTAATTTCTGTCTAACTTGTTTGAGCTTTTCTTGTAACTTCTGAACGCGTGCAGAATGCGTCATTTTGTTGTAGGTTACACTATTGTCGTTGCCCTCTGCCACCGTGGTCGGTTTGTCATTCGTCTTGGGTATCTCCCTTTTTCTTTGAAATACCCATCCCCAAATTCCAGAGCACGTGCCCTGGCCTTCACTTTTATCTGTTGTAGGATGTGCATCAGGGCCTGCACTCTTATCACCATGATGGGGTGTCTCGACCTCTTTGTTGGTGGTGATGGTGGCAGCGTTGTGGTGATCGATCTCTTCCTTGGTGGTGATGGTGGTAGTGTTGCTGTTGTTATTAGTGGTGTTGTTGGTGTTTGTGGTAGTTTCAAGTGTGGTTTGTGAAGCAGGGGGCTCCGATTGTGGAAGGGTCATGGCGGTTTCATTAGAGGAAGACATGGTTGCATTAATGGAGATGAAACACAAGGTTTTTTTTTGAAGGATATTGATGCGGAGGAAAAAGTGTGGCCAAGCAACTCGTTTTTTTTATACCAACTTTTATTTGACCAACTGTGTGCTTTAGTTAGGTGCCAATGTCACGAGCGTGTGACACAAATCATGATAGCAAATGTAAGAATTATTAACCTAGGAAGTTGGCCAAGTTGGTTGGGCTCAATCTCAAGGTGCTTGTATTGGGTTTGATTTGGTGTGCTCCCTAATTCAAGTCCTGCTACCTGCACTTTGAAAAAAATTTCCTAGGCTAGTGCTTTACCCTTTCGTGGGCCCACCCGGCACGAACAGTGATTAGTCTTTGGTTGAAAATTTTAAGAAAACATTGTGGGAAACCAAAAAAAAAAGAAAAAAATGTAAGAATTATTCTGTTTACCAAAAAAAAAAAAAGTGTAAGAATTATTGTTTAACGTACTACAAATTGTTTCTAAAAAAAAAAAAAAAACGTACTACAAATTAAAGTCAACTTCTTTCTAAAAAAAAATTAAAGTCAGCTTTGATTCTTTAAAAAAAAAAATCAACTTAGTGTAAATAAAAATTAAAAAGAAATCAATTTTTATTTTTGTTTTATTAAACTTATTTTTATTTCATATTCATATCAATGGTTAAAATTAAATTAGTGGACACTATTAATCTTTTTTGAAATCCAGATACTTATAAAACTGAGAAAAATTAAAAACTAATTTAAAAATATATAAAAACATATTCATGATATTTATATATTAACATATTCAATAAAATATGTATTTATTGAACTCCCGCTGGTGCAAAATAACTATATATATAGAGTTTAGTTCAAAAATATTATTTATTTATTTTTAATAAAAACAATACTTGTTAAATCCTTATATTACAATATTGAAAGGTATGGATTCAATGTTCGAATAAAACATGATTAATTATAAAAATGAGTAGATTCAACTTATGAAGAAAATAGATAAAAAATAAAATCATAAAAGAAATATTAGGCATGTATCAAAAAAATCAATTAACCAAGGACACAAAAAGTTAAAAAAAAAAATTTTAATCAATTTAAAATTTTTATGACTTTTTCTTCAAATATAATAATTTTATACAAATTAAGTGATACAGTTTTATAAAATTAAAAATAAATGATGAAAAAGATTTTATTCCTCGTTTTTTTTTTCTTTTTTTGGGTCCAAAATTAAAATTCCAAACCATTTATAGTAAAAGATCTAAGAAATTAGGAAAATATATTAATTTGGAGTACATGAAAACACGTCGATAGTTTTAGCCAGTTCAGTTTGAAGTATGGGTCACAAAGAATCCATCAAGTTTAACCAAGCTTGATCGAATCATTCGTTTAAGCAGTCTAATAAAGATTTGAACAGTCAAAGATTTGAACAGTCGAGTTATTCAATTGGTTCACTAGCTAGTCCAACTGAGTGACTCAATCAGAGTTTAATAATAAAGATTTTAGCAAAGACTAGTAAGGGTTGCATGGGCAAGGCACGTGCTGCCCTTTAGTGAAAAAATTTAAGATATAATTTTTTTTTTTTTGAAATAGTATCAAATCATGTATTTAAATTTAGAATATAGTTATTTAACATATGACTATCTATTTAGTATGATAATTTCTTAGAAGAATGTATTTGGTATCAAATGATATTATGTCAGCAATATCAAAATTTAATAAGTATGAAATATGTCAGTAAAAAATAACTAACCTAGTAACAATTGAACGACATGTGTTAGTGAGTAGTTATTTTTGCACACATGTCTCTCGTTTATTGAATTTTGATATGGATGACGTGGTATCATTTGATACAATATACTTTTTCATTTCTTAGAACCTATTTACTAAAGACACTTTTTCATTTCTTAGAACTTATTTACTAAAGACAATATCTACTCACCAAAAAAAAAAAATCTACTAAGAATGATAACAAATGTCATTATCTTTCAACAATTAACAACTAAGTTTTGATAAAGTATTGTCACAATATTTAAATTTTCGCAATAAATGATGACATATGCTACAATTGAAATTTTTCATCAAATTAAATACCTACTACTGTTTGCATTGAATATTTTGTTATTCATACTTCTTTTTTTATCATTTTATTTTATGAATCTAACTACAATGCTTAGCTTACTTAATTTTTAATGAACACCTTTTTAAGAAAGAAAATAAATAAATAAATAACAAAATAACAAAAGACATATGTCATTAAAGTATTTATTAGATAAAATTATAAATCTAGAAGATTTAAACTATTAATGAATTATTGCTCTCTAGGTAACAAATAGAATACCATATATCATCATTTTTACTTTCTAAGTATGACTAACACATAAAACTCAAAATACATGAAGAAAATTTTTGGGACATTAAAATTTAATGAGGCATTTTAGTTATTGCACAATGAAATATTCTAGGAATCATTAGATTTTTTTAGGGTTTAACTAAGAGAGGAATAGTAGGAATTATATACTTGTCTACTAAGTATATAGGAGGAAATTATTCAACTTTAAAATTGGAGGGGATGAAACTACCCCAAGCATAAAGGAGGATAATACTTTTTTCCATAATTCTTTTTGTGTGTGTGTTAAAACTATGTGTTTTTTTACTTTAAACAATGTGTTTTAAAAAAAAAAAAAAATCAACCCAAGAAAACTATCCATAAAACTATGAATTTTGGCTCAACAAATGGCTAAAAAAAAAAAAAAAAAGGTTAGGAACACAATAAATGTCATGATATTTTCTCAATACCTTTATTTTAGCTATGGTGGGCCCTGGTATGATATTTTATAATTTCATTTTTGAGTAATGCTACATCCACAACATTTTAGCAACAAATTCTTAGTGGTAAATTGTTATTGGTTTTAATTGGGACAACCACTTTAAACTTGCATTAAAAAAAAAAAAAAAAAACAAATTCAGCAAAAGAAAATTGTGCATGAAACAGTGAATTTTCACACCAAATTTGACTAAACCAAAAAAAAAAAAAAAGTCTAAGAACACAACAAATTGTCACAATATTTTTACAATACCTTTATTTTTAGCCGTTATAAGTTTCAATATGATATATTATTATTCATTTTATAGAAATGATATCTCTATAATATTTTCATAACAAATTCTAGTTGATAAGTTGTTACTGATTTTAAAATAGACCCACGACTGATACCACTTTTTTATCCATCAATAGTACCTTACCTATGATTTGTTGTGAAA
The DNA here is from genome assembly GCA_030445155.1 of Quercus variabilis. Classification (NCBI taxonomy): domain Eukaryota; kingdom Viridiplantae; phylum Streptophyta; class Magnoliopsida; order Fagales; family Fagaceae; genus Quercus; species Quercus variabilis. The sequence goes on from CP129456.1 coordinate 8,809,651, forward strand.
TTAATGTGAAAATGTTGTGGACTTAGAAATTTTTTTTTTTATTTGATCTATAAGAAACTGAGATCTCAAAAATTGTAAAAATATTGTGATAACAACAAGTGTTACAACATTTTCACAAAACATTTATTTTTATTTGTGGTTGGTCATAGTCTCATATTTTATTATTTTATTTTGACCTATAAGAAATTGACATCTCAATAATTATGAAAATATTGTGAAATTTGTTGTGATAGTGTAACAATATATATGTCAGTTGATATAAATATTTAAAAGAAAAAAAGTACAAACTGAAAAAAAAAAAAAAAAAAAAAAAAAAAAAAAAAAAAAAAAAAAAAAAAAAAACACTGTAGTTACTATAGCTACAGTGCCACTTGAACAAACCAAAGTGTCAGTGTTTGCGCATTCACGCTTTTTATATATAGAGATATTCATGTCATTAGATTGTTCTTCTCCTTAGGTAGGTATAAACAAAAGTACTTAATTTCGAAATGCAAATTCTAAGGAAGGAAAAGAAATGAACTAGAAATGCAAATTTCAATTATATTACAACCAAGGTATAAGAAGTGAGAGTGAGAGTACACAAGCAGCTTGGACTTTTTATTTATTTATTTATTTATTTATTGGAGATATTAGAAATAGGTTAAAGTGCAAATTACAACCCTAAAATTTAGGAGTCTATAGGTTTACACCTTAATATTTTAGAATTTGAATTTTACCCCCTGAACCTATATTTCATTTGTATCAATAACCTCTCTATCCATATTTTCTATTAAGTACCACATATACTTGTCACATGTGTTTAGTTTGTCTAATAAAATGTGTTAGGTTCTATATATTTATAATAATTGGCAAACACATGAACACAAACATTTCTAGGTATAGATCATAGTGTCTATAAGTTAGATTAGACAATGCTCAAGATGCTGCAAGTTAGAATACAAGGACAAGGAAGATGCGGGTACAAGAATTCAAAATATGGCAGTTTTGATCGATCGAGACTGTGGTTCAACCAATCAAAGTTTGAATTTGTAGAATTTAAATTAAACCTATCAAGTGATTAGGGTTTCAGTTCAGATTCACTAAGTATATAAAGACAACCTTAATGTACATTTTTCAAGTCTTGGAGAGCTACTCTTTTGAGATCTGAGAGGCTTTGTGTTTTCTACTCTTTCAAGCATCTACCGGAGATCACACTCATACTATTAGTACTAAAGGAATCAAGTTGCAACCCAAGCTTCAGATATCAAGTGTACTGGAGATCTAAAGTGTGAACTTAAGGTTCATGTTGGAACAGATCCATATTAGAGAAGTTTATGGGATTCAGAGCTAAGTTTGTTAACTCTAGTTAGGTTTAATATGAATTAAATATTTTGACTGTAAACTTTTATCTGATAGTGGATTACTCTTCTTGGGATTGGTCCTCCAGGTTTTTTCTGTGAAACAGTTTGCTTCATTGGTTTTCCTGAGTCATCATATAATTATGTTATTTAATTTTTCGTTGTGCATGATATGTTTGATTATTGTTTAACCTAAGACTTCCATAATTAATCTAACTAACAACTTGGCCTTAAAATTGGTTAAACTTTGGTTGTTCGGAGGTATAAAAACTAACAAAATGAGATGCCATGCACATACACAATGACAGTGATGTGACATCATTTTATTGGATGAATTAAACACACGTGACAAGTTTATATGGCACTCAATGAAAAATATGGATGGAGGAATTGCTAATGCAAAAATAATATAACTTCAAAGAGTAAAATTTAAATTCTAAAATTTTAAGATATAAACTCTAAAGACCCCAAATTTTAGAGACATTTTTTGCACTTTAACCTTACATGTATTAGATCTTCACAATGAAATAAGGGGTACATAATGAGAGAAAAGTGTTGGGGTTCAAACAAAAAATATATAATTATTTCTTTTTATTTCAATTTCTCTTTGGTATATTTTATTGATTGACAAATAAAAGCACAAAAATATATATATTTGGATTAGTTGGTAAGGAAGAGGCTAAGGGAGCAGGGATGTACCCCACCGAAATAAGGTGTTGCCTAAGCCTGGCAAAAAAGGTTGGGTCAGATTGGTTCATGTTTGACTTGATTAGGTATGGATGAAACCCTTCCTCCCTCCCTCCCTCCCTCCCTCCTTCACCCCCCCCCACCCCCCCCCCCCCCCCCGCCCTTTTTGTTGAGAAAAAAACGGGTAGGGAGGTGACCAACTTGGCAAATCTACCTGGGCATAACCATAATAGCACCCTATCCATTGGGTTCGAGGCCCTAGGGTGCAAAGGGACCACAGTGAGACATAGCTTCCAGCTCCACGAGAGACACTACGATCCTAGACTACTGAGGGAGGTACCTCCAAGCTCGCCCATATTTGGACTCAAACCTAGGACTCTGCTCTCAACGCATCTTTGTGCCTCACCCAACACCACTAGACCATACTACCTCGGTGGTGGATGAAACCCATTTAGGTTTGAAATTTGTTGGATTAAAAGGAGTATAAAACCTACGACTCTTACCCAATTTTTGATAGGTTGGGTTAATCTTACCCAATTTTTGATTGCTCGGGTCAACTTGGTCTAACCTATATTTTTTAATACAAGAAAAATAAATAAATAAACATAATCTTGAACATATTCTTTTTGTCCCCCATTTAATAAGAGAATAAAGAAAAGAAAATACTGAATTCTTAAAAAAAATTCAATTTAAAGTTTACAAATATAAGAATAAAAGAAAAAATGGATACCATTGACCAAATATCAACCTCAAGTGTACTTATTGTAGTATATAAAACGTGAAATAAAGTTAACAAAATAATAACTAACATTTCAAATTTTACCCAAAAGGACATAATTATGATACGATTTTGCATGAACTGTATAGTGCAGTCTTTGTTCAGCCCAAGTATTTGCAAAAGTTTAAAAAAAGTTTTATAAATGACAATAATATTTCATAGAAATAATTTATACTAAAAACACATTACACGATTTTATAAAATAACAGTTATATTTTAGATTTTTGTCATATAAATAGTGAATTCAAATAAAAAGTTTATAAATAGTATTATGAAATATAAATGACTAATAAAATGTCCTAAATAAATTCAAAACAATTAAAATAAATGAGTAATTGAAGTTTTTATTTTTTATTTTTTATTTTTATTTTTTTATATTGGTTTATTTTAAATAAAATTTCTTTCTTTTATTACCAATGTTAGAAAATAAATTAAGAAGGAAATGATCAGTAAGGATCGGTAGGAACAAACTCAATATTTTGTGTGTGTGTGTGTGTGTGTAATTTCTTTCTTTTATTACCAATGTTAGAAAATAAATTTAAAAGGAAATGATCAGTAAGGATCGGTAGGAACAAACTCAATATTTTTTGTGTGTGTGTGTGACATGTTGGGTTTGGGTTGCCCCCTCTAGCCAAAATTGGCAATTAAGCCCAATTGCCCAACTATATAGTTAGTAGGCATTGTTTTGAAACAATATTTTTTTACTAACATTTTGAGTTTCTAAAACTCGATTTAGGGCTTATAAATCGAGACTCAAAGACTCGATTTCCATGTATGATTTGGCATGGAAATCCACATGGTGTCCACCTAGAAATTGAGTCTTAGAGACTCAATTTATATCTCCATAATTAGAACCTATCAGTCTCACCCTCACATTATCAGGGTGTATTACAAGCAATATTTTGCCTTAAAGGCTACCTTCATTTGCTTAAATTGTGTCTCTCCCAGCCTCCTCTCCTTGCTTTTTGACAAAAGCACGAAATGGGTTTGCTTTGTATATGGGACTGTCTCTAAATTCCCAAAATACATAGTGATGAAAACCCCAGAACCCACAAGAACCACTACCAGCACAGGTCTTGGGTTTTGAAACCACTACTGAGGCCCTCGTGGCCTGAAATGCTGAACCTGGTACCAATCAACGTAGTAATATCTCCTAGCACCTCCTAGAAAAGGGTTGGAATGAATCTGATTGAACCAAATTCTATTGAGTGAAAGTTGTAAACCAAGTCTTTGAGAAATACAAGAATATGAAGAAAACCCAGAAAGCTTATTAGATTTATTGTAAGTGAAAATCGAAGACCCATTTTGGGAAATTCTAGAAATGGGTTCTTGAATTGGAGCTTTGGGGGTTACAATCTTGGAAGTGTAACTTTGAAAAGTATCGAGTGTGAGCTTTGCTCTTCGTTGGGATCCCATGACTTGGGAAGAAGAAGAACAAGAACTCAACTCGTTTTATTTTATTATTTTTTTTTTTTATCAAAGTCTGTTTGTGGCTTGTATTGGATGCAGGTGTGAACATAAATCGAATTTCTAATTGTCGAGATATAAACAGGTGGACACCACGTGGAAAAGCGCCAAATCAGACCTGATCAGAACATGAAAACCGCGTCTTTGAAGCTCGATTTATAAGCCCTAAATCAAGTTTTAGAAACTCGAGATGTTAGTAAAAAATATAGTTTCAAAACAATTCCTACTAACTATATAGTTGGGCAATTGGGGTTAATTGCCAATTTTGGCCTGCCCCTTCTCCCTTTCTCACAGATTCAAAAGAATATTACACATACCTATTGGGTTAAGATAGCTTGACCCCGGTTAGTTAATTCAATTACTCAAGTTGATTAATTAAGTTAAATTACATGCAAATCGTAGAAGCACTAATAAATCACCAATTAAACTAATATGCAGTGGAAAATAAATAGACACATTGATTTGTTGACAAATGAGGAAAACCACTCACAAGGTAAAAACTCCACTAGGTGAATTTAAGGTCACTACTCCCAAAAATCTACTAATCAATAATCAAGTGGTTATAAGTATAAAGAATTTTACCGCTAGTCTGGCTTATCCTAAAATATCAACTTACATTTGAACCTTTGCTTTAATACCCAATTGAACTTGATCTTGTAGTAGTCTTGTTTCTTTTGATGCACAAATCTCCAATTTGTGACTAATTCATTTGCACAAATCTCAGTACGTAACTAATACCTTTGTATGGATCTCAGTACGTTACTAACTACAACAACTTGAATGATTGTTGTTGGCTGCAAAGTTTTTCACTTCATCAAAAATGAAGATCAGGAAGCACTTGATTACAAAACCCTATGACGTACAAACATAATATCTTCTAACAGAGAAAATTAAACTCTTGGTCTCTGTATCCATGTGTGACGGCTCTTAAAATAAGCCTTATATATATCTAGGATTGTGAGAAAAAAAATCCTAAACAAATATATTAGCATGAGCTGAATTTCAGATCTAGAAATTCTAGAATCGTAATTCTCAATAGATTGAGCTTGTGTCAAACTTATGTCAAGCTTCCCATTTAGTCTCGATAGTAGCTATCTATCGAGCTTTAATGAAACAACTTTTCTTCACTTATTTATTGGATCAATTTTTATGTCTTTAATACACTTGATATGTTTGAACAATATATTTCTTGATGTATTAAACCCAACTTAGATTTACCTAATTACAAGTAAAATACGTTTTGTTAAAGGATTAGCTAATTACATAAAAAAATATGACCCTAAAAATACCAATTTTCATCCTTTGTGTTAGAACCGATATATGCATATGGTCCAATTTTGTTAAGTCTAACTAAACCTCGTCCACCCCATTCGTCCATTAATAATATATATTGCATTATTTTTATTTTTTTTAATTTTTTTAGAGAGTTTCAACCTATGGCGTCTACTCTTGATAATAGCTCTTTATTATCAGATTAAGACACCAGTCAGTTTTTGGTGTGAGTAGGGATTGAACCCCAGATCCCTTATACAACTATCAGAGACTTTATCAGCTGAGCTAACTGGAACCCACATATATTGCATTATTTTATTGAACTAAAATTAATATATTGTCTATTTTATACACTTTCCAGAAGCTAGAACAAGCTAAATTTTGGAATATTGGGAATTTGTTTCGTATTTTTGAAGTACAATAATGTATTTTCTCATCTCACATAAACTGTGAATTTTACCATAAATTAAAGCAGTGAGAGTGACTCTCACTGTGAGACTCACTATTATTAGAAAGGATGGATATTGTGCCGTACTCTTTAAATAATTACTTTGGAATTTTGGCTCATCTAATGATTGGAATATTATTCAATATTCTCATAGTACACTAACATGATTTTTACTCGTTTCAAATAAATAATAGATTCCATAATAAAAATGAAAGGAGTATATAAGACAACCATATTCAAAGATGGAATACTGTCGATGGTTCGAAGCGTTGGCAGCTCGTAATAATCTGAAAACATGGTATTGTAAAGGAAACAAAGTTTGGTACAAACTTAATTATTGTTTAAGGCTACAACTCCCACTAAAATAATTAAAATGGCTACATATTTCGAAAATTTAATTGTGGAATTACATATTATTTATGTTTTTAACACACATATTAAATTTTCTGCCAATTAAATGTTATTTAATATTCAGTCCATAAACTTTTTTTATGTATAATTTTAGATTATAAAAATTCAAAATTTAAACATTTGATTAATGACATAGTTATTGATCTTTGAACTTCTTGAAATTTGTAGGCACGAATGATAAAAAGAAAATGTAATCCAACGGTGGATTTTTCAAATTTCATAATAATAAAAATATATTAAGTAAAGTTTTAACCTTAAACTATAACCAAATTTTTTGCTAAACTTTGTCCTTGTGAAGTGATTGCACTGTCTCTCTTCTTTCTTTTTCTTTTTTCGTTCTTTTTCATATTCTTCTCGCTTTATCTTTACTTAACTTATTGCTTTCCTACTATCAAACATGGTGTTGTAAAGGGATTGCACCGTCTTTTTTTTTTTTTTTTTAAGTTCTGTTTCATATTCTTCTCGCTTTATCTTTTACTTAACTAATTGCTTTCCTACCATATAAGCCATCTTGCTTTACTTTTCTTCACTTTGCAAGCAATCAAGTCTTTTTTGTACAAAGATTTGCTGTCTTGTAATCTTTGAAACAGAATATGAAAAAGAATTTCTTCAATTTGCAAGGAAAAAAAAAGCTTCTTTGCGTGAAGGTGAGTTAGAGTATCCGTTTCTTGGCTTTCGGAGTTCTTTTCTCGCTTTATCTTCTGGATGGATTACATTCCCGTTCGTGATTTCTCGCTTTTACTTTATTCTTCAATTTGCAAGGCAAGTCTCTTTCTTCTGTTAGAAACTAGTCTTTACTTGGCAATTGGAGTTTCGTGGCTTTATCTTAGTTGATTTACTTTCCTATATGAAAGCTTAAAGTGACTCTCTGGCTTTTTCTTCTCTCTTCAACTCCCAAGGCATATCTCTTTTGTGCAAGGGGGAGATGCCTGCTGGTATTCCTTTACTTGGCAGTTGAGGTTTGGAATCATGCATTCTACTTGTATCGTGATTTCTATGATTTTGAGTTTGAGTTCTCAATTATACATGTATGTTTGAATATTTCCTGCTGATTAGTATACTGTATACTGCTTATTCCTTCATGGTGATTAATCTACTGCTTATTAGTTATTACTACAACTGAATTCCTTGTAGTATTCAATACGTACAATGCATAACAAATAATGAACCTGCATCAAAGAAGTTATACTTTGGATCTTTCTTTCGTCAAATTTGGAAAGATTTTTGGCCAACAAGTGAGGATTGTATCATGAAGAATCCATGGAGGAATTGCGTGTTTCTTTGTAAAGACACATTTGTTGCCTTTTTTGCTTTAATTTGTTGCTCAAAGGTGTAAACTGTGAGATGAATCAAACATTTAACAGTGTACCCCGCTGCTATGGCATCTGCATTTCTAGCTTGATAGTTGGGCCCATTTCGGATAAAATAGACCAGAGTCAAGGAATGAAAAGAGGGTTGCAGTATTGTAATTTGTAAAAAGAATTTTAAAAAATAAATAGAATAACAAAAGAGCAAAGAAAAAATATACGTACTTTTTTTTTTAAAGGGCAGCTTATCCAAGCTGTGCACCACCATTTTGAAAAAAATTTAATTGAATGGACGTCCCTATAAATGGGAGAAAAAAAAAATGTAATCTCTAAAATTGTAATAGAGAACTGGAGGTGCAAAATGATTTTTTTTTTTTTTTTTAAATTTTAAACATAAGTTTTAAGCTAAAATATATAAAAATGTAGAATGTTTTGTTGGACTTGATTGGGACTTGGGAGAGAGGACTTGGAGGAGTAATTAGATCTTATTAAATGTAAAAGTTGAAAGATCTTTATTCTTTAATTGGATGGACGTTTTCTTTTTTCTCTTTTCCTTCATTTTTTAGGAGGTTAAATAATAAGGGGAGGGGCAATTATTTTTTTTTTTTTTAAGGAGCCGGGAGCATTCGTACCCGTCTTTATTCTTACTACAAACCATGTCAATAACTATAAAAAAATGGTTTATCCCTAATATTACTCGTTGCATATATATTAGGATTTTATTTCAAATAACATGCATCGTCTCTCTCTTACTACAAACCATGTCAATAGTTATTAAAAAAATGGTTTATCTCTAATATTACTTGTTATATATATATATATATATATATATATTAGGATTTTATTTCAAATAACATTTTCTCTCTCCCTCTTTAAGGTGTGCATGGGTCGGGTTGAGGGGATTTTTTTACCCAACCCACCGTGGTGGGTCAAAAAAATTCAACCCAACCCAACCCAACCCACATGGATTGGGTTGGGTCGGGTTGAACTCATGGGTTCAACAAATTTTTATTATTATTATTATTAAATTGAGTAAAAAAAAAATATAAATATTAATATATTAAAAAACCTAAAGATTAGTATCAATATAACTCCTTAAAGGCAAATAACACTAATGACTAAAAAATAATAGTAATTTATTAGGGTTTGTGTGAACTAATTGGTTTTTATATAGGATAGGAAGAACTGGTTATTTAAAAAAAATTATTAATTATATATATATATATATATATATATATATTAAATTAGTATTAGTAGGAGGAACCGAGGAAGTGCTGCTCTACAACTGGGTTTTAAAAAAAAGTATTAAATATATAATATATATTTAAATATATATAAGTGCTCTACAGCTGATTTTTTTTTTTTAAAAATATTAAATATATAAAATATTTTAAATATATATTAAATATGGGTGGGTCGGGTCAGGTTTGGCGGGTTTGTAATTTTATGACACAAACCCAACCCGACCCGCTATAAAAAAAATTTTTGTAACCCAACCCAACCCACCAAGTCTTAAAAACCGACCTAACCTGGTGGGTCGGGTCGGTGGGTTTTCTGCACACCCCTACTCCCTCTCTCTGAGCGTGCGCAAATTTCATGCTTCTACAAGATATGAGAGGTGTATGATAGATAACCTTTTATAGTACTACGTACTGTGCGTGTATTATAGAAAAAGTACTATGTCTTTCATTCATAATTAACATATATCAACTTTTTCAAATAGGAAAAAAAAAACTACATCAAGTTTTTTATAGTCCTTTCTTAAAAAAAAAAAAAAAAAAAAGTTTTTTGTAGTCCTTAACCCATAGTCTTATCTTATATTGATGTAGAATAGACCGCCATGGCCTTTTTGGACTCTTACGCGCGCCTAAAATCATCACGCAAGGCAAAAAAACTGTTTGTTTTTAGACCTCTTAACACAACCAAATTAACCTAGTTAATTAGCCAAGTGATTACTTAATCAAATTAAACAAATCTAGGTTAATACAGATAAATCATATCATTGTAAAGTGCGGAAAATAAAGAACACAACGATATGATAACCCAAGAAAATCAAACCGGTAAAAAACCTACAGAGGATTTAACTTAGCTATCCTCAAGGTAAAACAAATCCACTATGAAAGAATTGAAGTTTACGCAATAGCAACTTAGACCATAACATCCTATTGCTACCTCAAATAGGAAACTTACTACCATGACCACATGACAGCTCCGAGTTTACAGACTACTTCTTTCTTGGATTCACAGCAAGCACAAGCACTCCTTTTATACTTAAGACAAAACATAAAACCCTACATATCAAACGAGCTTGGGCTGAGTTGGAAAATTCTACAGTAAAATAATCTGCATGACTTTCAATCGATCAAGCCTAATTTTCAATTGATTGAGCCAGGCAGATTTACACAGTAAATCCTGCAGAACACTCGATTCCAACTTTACACTTAAACATACTTTGAGCAAGTCTAAACAAGATTAAAACGTTTTGATCATGGTTTGCCAACATTAAAAAATGAAGTTCTAATACATTAGTTTCTAATTCCTTAGAACCTAACAAACTCACCATTTGGCAATCCGTGACAAAACACAAACTTAACAAAATGCTCAAAGTTTACATAAAAACAGCCCATTACAAAAACATAGCCCAACATACCAAATTCAACCTAACTACTATCTATCAGTTGCAAGTGTAGACAGTAGTACGACTGAATCAACCTGTACATTTCCTGAAACACTTAACAAATGCATAAACGTATGTGTGGAAAATACAAGTAAAACAAAATAATTTCTTGATTTCACATAACACAAAATAAAGACATATATAATGAATAACCTCATAAATATAAATCAATAAGTAATGTGAAACAAGAAACATATACAATCAATGTATCTCCTCTATCATAACAATATATATCATGATCCAAAAAGATAAATATAGAATGAAGCACATAGATACAATCTAAAGCTCTACAGCTCCAAAACACAAAAAAAAAAAAAAAAAAAAAAAAAAAAACTCCCCCTAACAACAAAATCTCCTTTACATATGTACTCCCCCTTTTTGTGACGAATTGCCAAATGACACTCACTCATCATTAAAAGGAGGTGGCGGAGGCAACCGTCTAATATGCTCCAAATCCATTCGCAAAGCACAAAGCTCATCAAGCATGTCCACCAAAATCTGACCACGAGCCGCCTGAATGGTCATGACAGTCTCCAACATACGACGAATGTCTGAATCATCCGAAGTAGATGGTGGAGGAACAGCAACAGCAGCAATAGTCGAATCTATAGATGCCTCAGCTAAAGTATCACCTGTAGAAGAGGGAGGAGGAGGTGCGACATCGGAAGGCTCAACCCTAGGACGTTTAGAGCTTGCTCTAATTTGAGCAGCCCTCTGCCTAAGAAAGGTGGCACCTATGGGAGCTATAATATGAACGAGCTCAGATGTAGGAAACTGCTTTAATCCTAAATGCAAAAGAATCTGATGAATAAAAACTAGAAAGAAAAGAGCATGAGCAGTAGAACTACTCCTATGAACCTCAATCAAAGAACAAATGAAAAGATGAGGAAAACTCATAGGAGTGTCTGTGACAAGGGCATACAAAAACGCACAACGCTCGATAGGGATGGTGTGCAAATGAGAGATAGGCCACAAAGAATGACAAGAATTCTAAAAGAAAAGATAATAAATCTCAGTCAACTCAGCAGATGTGATCCGAGGATCAGAACCCTACTGGATAGAAGTACCAGTGATGTATGACATGATATCATCAAGGGGTGAAGACTCATCATACAAATAGACAGGATGTAGGACTAGTGGCACCCCAAGAGTATCAACCACTACTGAAGGAGTAATGATATACTCATCACCCCGTATCCAACTCTTCACTTGAGTGTTGGAATCATAGGAGTGGATAGAGAGGTTCGAGTAGAACTCTTTGATCAAGGTAGCCGGAGAAGGATGATCAACATCCAACAAAGGCAACCAGCCCCTACGGTCAAAGTTTCTCCTAATCTCACCATTTAACTCATCCAACAAAACTTTCTTCTCAATCCAAACATTCCTATGAATATTCAACTTCTCATAAGCTTCCTAGTTTTTCTCACTTAGGAACCTCTCACTATCAAAGGTGGGGACAGAAGAAGAGGACGGGGTCTTATGAGCTCTGGTCTTCCTAACCATGATACTAAGGTTTAGAAGGACAGACAAAAAAAAAAAAAAAAAAAAAACCAAGGGCGGACTACAAGATAGCATAGAAATATATAGAAATAACAATTCTATATGATGCATGAACAATATCAACATATGATGCATGCTATAATGCAGTGAGAATAAGTTCAATTTTACTTAAAAAAAAACGCAAAATTGGCTTGAGCATAGAGTTTATACCAAAAATCCTAAAATTTTGAAAACCCACTTTCAAAAAACCAACAAATTGACCAAATTGATCATCACATAGGATAGATAACACAAAATAATGATCAAATTAATCAATCTAACAAGCCAATTTCATCAATTTAAGCACAATTGAACAAAATCCCCAATTCGGGTAGTTACAAGCCCTATAATTTCAAATTTTTTCCAAATCATCAAATTGAGACACAAAGATCAGTTTTATAGTGTCCCACAACAAAAACTCATTGATCAATTTCCAGAGAAAAGGCTTAAATAAACAGAAATCCCAAATTCCCTTAGGTTTGAAATTTATCCAACAATGCATGAAACATGAAAATAAATGAAAAAGGAAGGGCAAAAAGGTCTTACCGGCCTTAGATGAGAAAAACTTTGCAAAAAATTGGAGGGAAAACGACAAAAAACTTGATTGGAAGCCTTGACTGATCGAAGAGAGAGAGAAAAGTGTTTTGAAAAAGTTTGAAAGTGACTAAACATGTGAAAACTCAAAGTTTTAAAAAAACACCCTATGCAATTTTCGATTAATCGAAAATTAGATTCAATCGATTGAAAATGCCTTCAATTGATCCAATAGCGATTGAGCACCAATCGAAACAGACAGAACCAAACCAAATTTTTAATCGCAATTTCGATCGGTCAAGAAACAAGTTTGATCAATCGAAATTCTGGAAAAATCAATTTTTTGAAAAACAAAGCAATTTTATGCAGAAACTCCTCAAAGCATAGCATTTTATGAATAAAATGCATGAGTATGAGATGAAATGCTTTTCAAAAACACTCGTTTTGAACTTAGTTTTCCCAAAAATAAGATTTTGAATCAATTTTCCTTTAATTCTCAAATTTCAAACACATTTTGCATTTAAATCAAGGAATTTTCAACCTTGGTTGGCTAAACCAAAATCACACACAATAACATGTACAAAGATAAGCAAAAAGTAACTTGTGTAATGTGTGCAACTAGCAAAAACTTGAGATATATGTGAGGTGATATATGAATAGAAATCAAACACAATTTCTACAAAATTCATCACATAGAATTTGAAAGAGACTAACACTTAAAGAGTTACATCATATAACTCTCACATCTCCTAGAAAACAAGCTTGCAATCATGTAAGTTTCTTAATTTGCCTCATAATGTACACACCAATTTTATTTGATTTAAAGTTATTATAGCCCAATAATATACACACCAGTTTTAGTATTTAAACCGAGGCTACACCTTATGTTTTTTTTGTGCATGTGTTACACTTTCTCGAGTACAAAATCTTACGATACACACTAAGGTGTTCATGATTGGCTAGTAAATAGTGGTGAGATGGTTATTCATGTCTTTCTCAATAAGTTCAAGTTCGACAATCAAAGGCATGTGACTTCAAGATAATGATCATATGATCAAAAACTATAAACATCTTCCCACACAACATGCATTACAAAGTTTCAACTAGTAAAGTGCAATAAGTAAGCTCATCCAAGCTAAACAAGGTACATAAACATGTTATGTAAAAATAAATTGGCCAACCTTGATTTCAAATCCAAGAAAAATAATGCAAAAACACATTTTTCTTCCCTTTTTTTTTTTTTTTTTGAAAAGAAATAACAAAAACATCCTAGAATGAAATGCATGAATGTTATACAATGCAAATCCTAGAAAAGAAAAGAAAACAAAAACAACAAAGAACAAAGGTCACAAAGAGTAGAGCGATGAAGCACAAGGACCATGACAGAAAGACTCAATTAGATTAAGCCTTTTGCATCCAAAAATTTTTAGACGCAACTCTAGCATTGGAGTTATTCTTTAAATTAGAATTCTGAGTAACTCTAGAATTGGAATAAAGGTTTAAAACCTTTACCAACTTACCAATAAGTACTATAGGATCTTGTGCTTGAGGCACATGTACTTTTTGGCTTATTTGCTTGCGTAGCAGCTTGTAACTTGAAACAGTTTGGACAAATGTGCGTAGACTTTCCACAGAAATGACAAACCCAGGCAGGCTTATCATGCAACTTGTCTTTAGGAGGGTTAAGAGCCTTAGGTTTAGACTCTTGAAAATCAACCCTAATCTTCCTAGGAGGTGTGACTTCTACAGGTTTAACAACCTCACTCACAGGGGGCTCAGAAGAAGGAACAAAGTTTGTGGAACAAGGGTCAGGCATAGAGATGCTTTCTACAAAACCTAAACCAGTTTTGTCAGAAGGAGACTTTTGAACACTCAACATGTGATCAAGTTTGGAACTTGCAAACCTATTAGTTTGTTCTTTAGCAATAGATAATTCAAGTTCCAAATTCTTAACTTTATCAAGCAAAAGTATGTTCTCAGTCTTCACATTATTTAACAGATCATTAGCATCAAACAGTTTCACAAGCAAGTTTTTCTTATCAAGTTCAAGAGATGCAATTTTCTTTAAGCTTAAATTAACACTCGTAGTATCCTTTGCAGCAACTTTGCAAAGTTTATTATAAGCTTCTTGTAAATTTGCATCCTCAGAGAGTTCCCCATCAGAAGGGTTCTCTTCAACAGCAACACTTTCATCAACTACAATAGTAGTAGTGAAAGCAATGAAGTTTCCATCCTTATCACTACTAGACTCATTATTAGAAATTTCATAATTACTAAGGGTTACAGCTGTTAGGACATATGTGATTCACATGTTAGGAACATATGTCACTATTTTATGTAGTTGGCTAATCTTTTGACAAAACGCACTTTACTTGTATTTGCGTAGATCTAAGTTGTGTTTAATACTTGAAGAAACATGTTGTTTAAGCCTAGTATTAAAGCCATGAAGATTGGACCAAAAAATAAGTGAAGAAAAGGTGTTTATTAAAGTTGGACAAATAGCTCGATAGCTTCTCGACACCTTCTCAACACCTGGCTATCTGTCGAGATCTTCAGCTGATGCTTATCGCAATCTCGATAGCTTCTCAATAGCTGATCGATCGATCGAGAAAGTTTCTGTCCCCTCGACACCTTCTTGATAGCCACTATCTGTCAAGATTCATTAAATCTTGACACCTTCTCGACACCTCCTTGATAGCTGCTATCTGTCGAGATTACGGGAATTTAGATTTCTATTTTTGGGCCAGGCTTTTGTATTTGTATAGGGTTTCCTTTCTTACAACCCTAGACCTATATAAGGCTTATTTTAGAGGTCGTCACATAAGAAAATACAAGGAGAACATATGCAAAAAGGTGATTGATGCCTTATTCTCTTTGAAAGAAGTTACTGTGTCTTTGCACCTTAGGGTTTTGTAACCAAGTGCTTCTTGATCTTCATTGTTGATGAAGTGAAGAACTTTGCAGCCAACATTCTTCTTCCTCAAGTTGGTGAGTGAGTCATGTACTGGGATTCGTGCAAAGGAGTTAGTCACGTATTGGGATGGAGTTAGTCACGTACTGGGATTTGTGCAACAAAAAGGGTGGCGTTCATATATTGAAGAGTTCAGAGGTTCTAAAGTGGTAAAAAGTTTCTGCTATGAGTTCTTCTGCGGGGATTGTAAAGTCTAGGGACAAAGGTTTTGTACTAGATCTGAAACTTCTCTTTACTATAGTAGATTGCTTTTCAGGAAGGTTTTCCCCCAGATTTTTTATTGTGAAACTGGTTGGTTTCGTTGGTTTTCCTAGGTCATCATATCTTATCTTATTTATTTTTCCACTGCATTCATTATTGACATGATATTGATGTTTGTTTGTTTAAACAAGTTTATTCACAATAAATCTAATTAACAACTTGGGTTTAAAACTTGTTAATTTTATCAACCAGGGTCTAAATTTCTCAACTAGTGGTATCAGAGCGGGTTCACTCTGTTTGGATTAATTTCCTGAGTGTGATCCATTGACCCATGTTGTCATGGATAGAGGACAATCTTTATTTATATCTCCTTTATTTGATGGAACTAATTATGCGTACTGAAAAGTTCGTATAAAAGTGTTTTTGCAGGCTCTAGGTGAACAGGTATGGCAAGCTATTGAAGTTGGCTGGATTAAGCCAAAGGAAGCACATGTGGATTAGGATGATGCAACAATCATTGCGGAAAATTTCAACAGTAGGGCCTTGAATGCTCTATTTTGTGGGGTGACCAATGAAGAATTTAAAAAGATATCATCCATGAAAATTGCCAAGGAAGCATGGACCATTCTTGAGACCACCTATGAAGGTACCAAGGTAGTAAAGACTGTGAAGTTTCAATAACTCACTAGTAGTTTTGAAAAAATAAGGATAGAGGAGGATGAGACCTTTAATGAGTTCTATGCAAAACTCAAGGATATTGTGAATTCTGCTTTTAATCTTGGAGAATGTATCACAGAATCCAAAATTGTTAGAAAAATCCTTAGGTCCTTACCTAAAAGATTCCATGCCAAGATCACTGCCATTGAAGAAGTCAAGGACATTGATCAAATTCTTTTGATTGAACTTGTAGGGAACCTTCAAACCTATGAGATGTAATTAGGTTGAATGGGAAAAGGTAGAAAGAGTAGAAACTTAGCTCTTAAGGGTATAGAGGAAGAGATTGAGGACTCTGAAGATGAAGATGAAAGTGAAGATGAAGATGAAAGTGAGGATGAGGATTTGATTTTCATAACTGATGAGATTATCAAGTTCTCCAGTTTAGGAAAAATGATAAGGGCAAACCTCCTAGGAAACCTAAATCCTCTAAGAAGGGTAAGAATGAAAAACCCCTTATTCAATGCCATGAGAGCAAAGGTTTTGGTCATATGAGGATAGAATTTCCAAACTACTTCATGAAGGAAAAGACTAATGAGTCAAAAGATAAAGGGTTGGTTGCTACTTGGAGTGATACTGAGGATAACTCTTCTGATGAGTTTGTGGATGAATGTCATCATGTTATGGCCTTTGCTGCCTTAACTGATAAGGTGATTGTGGAGTGTGCTAGTGACAGTGAGGATTCTTCTGATGATGAAGTACCCAAGAAGATGACCCTTCAGGAAGCCTATGGTAAGTTATGCACTGAATTCATAAAATCTGAAAAGACCTCTCATCTTTGTAGAAAAGAGCTTAATGAGGTAAAAACTAAAAAAACTGGTCTGTTAGTCAAGCTAGATGAGACTACAAGATTAGTTGAGACTCTTGTTGTGGAGAACACCTCATTAGAAGAGAAGGTCAAGAATCTTGAAGTTGAGCTTAGTCAAGCTAGAACTCAAATAGAGAGGATGTCTAATGCAAAGCTTGATGAGGTCTTGAGTGCTCAAAAGCCTAGTTCTGATAAAACTAGCTTAGGATATGCTGTTTCCTCCAACCCCTTCTCGTCCATAGCTTCTGAATCAAGGACTGTCTTTGTGCCCCAATCTGAGAAAGGTAATAAAGGTATGAAATATAAATCCTTTGTTAGACCTCATGTTTGTCACCACTGTGGTGCTTCTGGACACATTCGTCCTAATTGTTTTAAGTTGTATCCTCATAAGCAATTGTCTAAATGGTCACAGGTTTCCTCCTAAGGACCTACACCTTTGTTTGGAGAGTTATTAAAAGTTTTGATCTTTTTAACTCAATTTCAAGAGAATTTTAATTCTTTTATGTCCTTTAGTAGACATACTAGGACACGTGCCTTTTCATCTTCACGGCCAAAGACTCGTGCTGTGTAGGTGAGAAAGGAGCCTAAGACTTAATTGTCTTTTCTGTTTGTCCTCTGCTTTAGTTCTTTCTATCTAAAGTAGGACTTTATTTGCTTGATCTCTTATCTGCTTTTGGAAAAATGCTTTCATGCATCTGCATCTTTATATCATGTCTTCATGCATATGCATTTTTCTTTCATGTATTCATGTTGTTTATTTGTTTTTGTTTGGTTGTTTAGTTTTTATTTTGTTTTGTTTTTAAAATAAAAATGAAAAGGAAAAATCAGAAAAATACAAAAACAGTGTCTATTTGTATACTTTGGTATTTGTGTACCTTGAGTGGCCATTGAAACAAAGTTTTCTAAACTTTGTATCTTTTGTAGCTTAGATGAGAATCTCTATGCATAACTAAGTAAGTGAGCTTTGTGGCTCTTGTTTGTGATGAGTAAGATTAAATTATCTCTTAAAACTTAACACTCATATCACTCTTTTTGATGGGTAGGACTAGAAAATCCTAAGAGAAATGCATAAATAACCATCTCACCACTGTTGCCTGCCAATCATGTATGACACCTGTATGCTTCGGCATAGCAAAAGTGCAATGTCATAGACACCTGTATGCTTCAGCATAGCAAAAGTGCAGTATCAAAGACATCCGTATGCTTCGGCATAGCAAAAGTGCAATATCTATGCTTAACATGTTGGGTATTTCTTTTCTCTCTTTTATGCCCATGCATGATATGCTTAAAAGAAAATATGCAAAGAAAATAAAAAGCAAAAAGATCAAAAATGCTTTAAATATGATTGCAAGCATGTTTTCTAGGAGATGTGGGAGTTATAAGATGTACCTCAAAGGTGATAGTCTCCATTAAATAGTTATGATTATGTGTGAGTTAAAGTGATTTTCTCATATCTCAAATCGTCATAACATGTATACACATGCAATCTTGCAATGTTTTTCACACACAACACGCAATATTCTTTGCTAATTTTGATACATGTGCAGGTACAATGTGATTTGGCCATTACTAGGTTTATATGTGCTATGTATGTTCACTAAATTGTCTTGACTTATTTTTAAAATATAAAATTGGTTAGACTTGTTTAGTGTGTGTGTGTGTGTTTTAGGATCTATGTGCTTAACATTTTTTCTTGTTGAAAGATTTGTTTTTCACATGTTTTGCATCCTTCTTTTATCTTGTCATCCATAGCATATTGTTTCATTACATTCATGCATTTATATGGATTCTTTGTACCCCCTTGATCATCTTTATGTTTCTCGGGTCAAGCTTTCTAGCTTCTTGTACCCTTTGTCAATCATGACAAAAATGGGGAGAATTTGTGAAGAATATGTGGTTTCTTTTTAAGATTCTACATGTTAGGGGGAGAAATACATTCCTTTGTAAAGGAGAGATGTGTTTCATCTTGTTAGGGGGAGTGTTTACCTCCTTGTTGTTGTAGGAGCTTCTTTTAGCTTCTTTTTCTTGTACCTTGGGTCTTGTGACCGTGTTTACATACATTGAACTTATCTTCTTTATATGTTGATGTATGTCTTCTTTACCTATCTTTACATGTGTTGTTTCCTTTCTTTCTTTATACACATGTTTTTTATACTTGTATGCAATCTATTATTTCTGTTTCACACTAAGATGCCTTGATGAGTTTTGTTTAAAGTGTTTCAGAAATACAAGTTGTCAAAGTCTACTTGTCATAAACTTTCTTCTTGCAAAGTTTTTCAAGAGTTTGTGTTAGGATAAATTTTATTGTATTCAACAAGTGAATATGAGTTGAGTGATTTATGACTTCTCTCATATATTCATTTATTTGTTGTGATTTTGTCACGGATTGCCAAAGTGGGAGATTGTTAGGACATATGTGATTCACATGTTAGGAACATATGTCACTATTTTATGTAGTTGACTAATCCTTTGACAAAATGCACTTTACTTGTATTTGGGTAGATCTAAGTTGTGTTTAATACTTGAAGAAACATGTTGTTCAAGCCTAGTATTAAAGCCATGAAGATTGGACCAAGAAACAAGTGAAGAAAGGTGTTCATTAAAGCTGGACAGATAGCTCGACAACTTCTCGATAGCTTCTTGACACTTGGCTATCTGTCGAGATCTTCAGCTGATGCTTATCGCAATCTTGATAGCTTCTCAATAGCTAGTCAATCGATCGAGAAAGTTTCTGTCCCCTCAACACCTACTCGACACCTTCTCGACATCTCCTCAATAGCTGCTATCTGTCGAAGTTACAGAAATTCAAATTTCTGTTTTTGGGCTAGGCTTTTGTATTTGTGTAGGATTTCTTTTCTCACAACCCTAGACCTATATAAGGCTTATTTTAGAGGCTGTCACATAAGTAAATACAAGAACAACATATGCAAAAAGGTGATTGATGCCTTATTCTCTCTGAAAGAAGCTACTGCGTCTTTGCGCCTTAGGGTTTTGTAACCAAGTGCTTCTTGATCTTCATTGTTGATAAAGTGAAGAACTTTGCAACCAACATTTTTCTTCCTCAAGTTGGTGAGTGAGTCACGTACTAGAATTCGTGCAAAGGAGTTAGTCACGTACTAGGATCCGTGCAACAAAAAGGGTGGCATTCATATATTGAAGAGTTCAGAGGTTCTAAAGCGGTAGAAGGTTTCTACTGTGAGTTCATCTACAGGGATTGTAGAGTCTAGGGACAAAGGTTTTGTACTAGATCTGAAACTTCTCTTTACTATAGTGGATTGCTTTTCGAGAAGGTTTCCCCCTAGGTTTTTTACTGTGAAACTGGTTGGTTTCATTGGTTTTCCTGGGTCATCATATCTTGTCTTATTTATTTTTCCGCTGCATTCATTATTGACATGATATTGATGTTTATTTGTTTTAACAAGTTTATCCACAATAAATATAATTAACAACTTGGGTTTAAAACTTGTTAATTTTATTAACCGAGGTCTAAATTTCCTAACAACAGCCATAGTCTTACCCTTAGACCTCAAGAATGTAGGACATTTTGATTTCACATTACCATACCCTTGACAACCAAAACATTGCTGACCCATAGAATTATTAGAAGGTTGACCTACTTTTTTCTTTAGGTTTCTCAGTGTTATTCACTTTAGTTGGATCATTCCTCCTAAAATTTCTAGGTTCGACATTGTTTTTACCTCTTGCCCTTCTGTTATTATTCCTAAGAAAGTTTCTAAAGTTCTTGGCAAGATAGACAATCTCTGTAGTAGAGAGCTCATCATCAAATCCACTTACATCAACATCATCAACAGACTTAAGAGCTATTGATTTGGATTTGCTAGTCTTAGGTAGGTCTAACTCATAAGACTGAAGAGATCCTACAAGTTCATCAACAGGGATGAAGTCCACATCCTTACTTTCAGTGATGGCAGTTACTTTGGGTCTAAAATCCTCAATCAAAGATCTAAGAATCTTTCTAACTATTTTAGGTTGATCATAGATTTCACCTAAATTATAAGCAGAATTAACAATATCATTAAGCTTAGCATAGAATTCATCAAAAGATTCATCATCAGACATCCTGATACTTTCAAATCTAGTAGTTAATTGCTGCAATTTATTGATTTTAATTGCCTTTGTGCCTTCATGCACAGTTTGGAGGATATTCCAAGTAGTATGACAATCTCAACTTTAGAGATTCTCTTAAATTCCTCCATAGAAGCAGCATTAAAGATAGTGATGGTGTAAAGAAAACGCGTTTAGTTTCATCTCGTCCATATGGGACGTCCATGACAAAGTGTAAAGTAGGGGATGTGGGGCTCTTACACTCGTCCATCCTATGCTGGTCCCAGAAGAGAATCTCTTCCATCCTTAATAATGGATAGATGAGGTTTATAAACCTTAGGCTTTGATGACTTAAATTCTTTCAAAAGCTAAGAGTTGCATCGTTGCGAACCAAGCCTTCCATTAACCGTTAAGCACAAGTCCCAATAAGGTAACTTCCACAGCAGTTATGAAAGTTATCTTATAATTTTCTGAATTCCTTAAAAACAAGAACGGTTATTAAATGAGTAACCGTTCCATAGATACTATATAAGCATTCGTGAATGAAGAACAGAGGTATGAAAAACATTCTCCACAAATAAAAAAACTTCAGAAATATTTCCTTTTGGTTTGGGTCTTTTCACTAACTTTACCATCTGAGGATTTTGGGCCGGCCTCTACCGGTCTCCTCTGATTTTGTTTGATTTTCTAGGACTCAACCTTCAAGATCGACACCCAGAGATTTTCAGCCCACTGATTTCCTTAGAATTATCAGTTGGTGCCGTCTGTGGGAAAGAAATTTGTCACCCTTGAACTTAATTTGTTGAGTTTTGCGATTTCTTTCTTCGACAAAGGGTTGAAATGGTTCGGACAAGATCAAGGGCTACTAGTCCAAGCCCTCAACAGAACAGGGACTCCTCTAGTAACCCTCATCGCGACTGTCAATCGGCGCCCACCATGCAACCATCTTCTGTCCAACACGTGCAATCCATGGCCGTTACTATGGCGGAGTTAATCCGCCAGAACTAAGAGTTGGTCAGACAACTTAATTTAAGGAGGCAGTGTCACGAATGGAACACTGAAGGACAGGCCCAGAGTCAAGAAAATGGAAGGAATGTTGAACCTGAAAGCCAGTTAAAGGGTACCGCTTCACGAAGGGTGCCTCATTTGGAAAGGAAAATGGACCAAATGAGAAGAGTTATGGATGAGATGAGGGAGAATATGAGGAAAACAAACCCTGTAGAAGATTTGGTTCACAGGATTGATTCCCCCTTCGTGGCTTCCATCAATGCTTTGCCACCCAAGTTCAAGATGTCTTCGTTAAATTCGTATGATGGGACGCGGGATCCTTTTGATCATATTGCCACCTTCAAAATTACCATGCACCTTCAAGGGGTTCCGGATGAAATAATGTGCTGAGCTTTCCCTACTACCCTCAAAGGACCTGCACGAGTGTGGTTTAGCAAAATACCTCCTAACACAGTGACATCCTTCGAGGAGTTAAGCAGGTTGTTCGTTGATAATTTTATCGGAGGGCAGAGGCACAAACGTTCTTCGTCTAGCTTGCTAACCATAGAGTAAGGAGAGAATGAAAGTTTGCGGTCTTTCATTATGCGGTTCAACATGGATGCCTTGGCAGTGGACGAGGTAGATGATAAACTCCTTTTGGCGGCATTCCATAATGGGGTTCATTTTGACTTGTTCATCCACAAGTTATATGAACAAAAGCCTCAGACTATGGCTGTACTAGTCCATTCAGCCCAGAACTTTATAAATGCAGAGGATGCTATCATAGCCAAGAAAAGGAAGAGAGTTGAGAAAATGGAAGCCAACCCAATGTGTCATTTGAAACAAGGTCCTTATCCTAAGAAAGGACGAACAGAAGATAGGAAAGACCGAGACAAGAAGGCAGGTCCTTCAGCGCGGAATCAATAGTACACACCATTAAACATGCCGCTTGAACAAGTCCTCATGCAAATCAAGGACGACCTTACTTTGAAGTGGCCAGAGAATCTGAAGGGAGATCCCAACAAGCGAACAGGAACAAGTATTGTCGCTTCCATAAAGACCATGGGCAAGACACAGATGAATGCTTTGATTTAAAGCAGTAGATTGAGAATCTCATAAGGCAAGGGAAGCTGAGAAATTTTCTTGGACGAGACCACAAGGACGAGAAATTGAAAAGGAAGGTAGAGGAATCATCATGACCACCACTAGGCGAGATAAGAGTTATCATAGGGGGAAGTTTGGTAGGACAGTCATCCAAGTCAAAGAAGGCGTACTTGAAAGTAGTGCAGAGCGTCCAACTTTCTGGAAAATCACCAAAAGCAAGGACCACGGACGAGCAAGCAATCACTTTCATGGACGAAGAAAGGAATTCACCACCCTCACGATGATGCTATTGTCATCACCTTAGTTATTGCTGACTACACAACTAGAAGAGTATTGATAGATAATGGGATCTCGGCGAACATCCTGTACTATCCAGCTTTTCAGCAAATGAGGGTTGGACGAGACTAGCTCCGTCCAGTACATTCGCCTCTAGTGGGCTTCGGAGGAATGAAGGTACAGCCTGTTGGCACTGTTACGCTGCTAGTAGTAGTGGGGGCATATCCACAGTGGGTAACCAAAAATGTAAACTTCCTTGTGGTAGATTGCTTGTCCTCTTACAATGCCATAATTGGAAAACCAACTCTAAATAGTTGGAAGGCAGTTACATCCACTTACCACTTGTCAGTTAAGTTCCCTACGGAGCATAGGGTAGGACAAGTGCAAGGAGGTCAACTTGCAGCAAGAGAGTGTTATTTGGCCATGCTCGCCATGGCCTAGCAGCAACAGATGATGAGTATAGAAGAAAGTAGAATTGTGGCTGAACCCACCGAAGTGTTAGAAGATGTTTCCTTAGATGAGAGCAACCCTGAAAGATGTACTAGGGTTGGGGCAGATCTGGAAGAAGAAATTAAGAAGGATCTCGTTTAGTTTTTGAAAAAAAAAAACACTGATATATTTGCTTGGAGTCATAAGGATATGCAGGGCATAGATCCTAGTGTCATTACCCACCGACTAAACGTATGTCTTTCGTCCAAACCAGTGTGACAAAAGAAAAGGGTATTTGCACCTGAGAGAGATAATGCTATTAAAGATGAAGTTCAGAAGTTGATGGCAGTGAAGTTTATATGAGAAGTGTACTATCCAGATTGGTTGGCTAATGTAGTAATGGTCAAAAAGGCAAACGGCAAGTGGAAGATGTGTGTGGATTTTACTGATCTAAACAAAGCTTGCCCCAAGGACAGCTATCCATTGCTGCGCATTGATCAACTAGTGGATTCTACTGCGGGCCACAAATTACTTAGTTTCATGGATGCTTTCTTAGGATACAACCAAATAAGGATGGATGAGGCCGACCAGGAGAAGACGTCCTTTGTTACTAGTCAAGGCTTATTCTGTTACGAAGTAATGCCCTTTGGATTGAAAAACTCTGGAGCAACATACCAACGACTGGTCAACCACATGTTCCATCCTCAGATTGGACGAAACGTAGAAGTCTATGTGGACGACATGTTGGTGAAAAGCCTGGACGAGAGAAAACATATGGAAGACCTGCAAGAGACCTTTAATACACTTAGGCAGTACAATATGAATTTGAATCCCAGCAAGTGCGCTTTCGGAGTAGCGTCAGGAAAATTTCTTGGATTCATGGTTTCACATAGAGGGATCGAGGCAAACTCGAAAAAGATCAAAGAAATTCTAGATATGAAGCCTCTGCAGAATATCAAAAAAGTCCAATCTCTTACCAGGCGAGTTACTGCCCTCAACAGGTTTGTTTCTAAAGCTACTGACAAGTGTTTACCATTTTTCAAGGTTCTAAAGAAAGCGTTTAAGTGGACGGACGAGTACCAAAGAGCCTTTCAGGATTAGAAGATGTACCTCGTTATGGCCCCGTTGCTGAGTCCGTCTGTGATAGGAGAAGAGTTATTCCTATACCTGGCAGTGACTTCGCATGCCGTGAGCTCTGTATTAATAAGAAAAGAAGGAAAAATACAAAATCCAGTATATTATACAAGTAAAGCACTGAGGGGAGCGAAAGGATGATATCCACTAATAGAAAAGCTGGCTTTCGCACTAGTAACGGCCTCCAGGAAACTAAGGCATTACTTCCAAGCTCATGTCATCAACGTTATGACGGATCATCCGCTTAAGAAGGAAATGAACAAGTTGGAGGCTGCAGGACGATTGATTCAATGGGTTGTCGAGCTCAGTGAGTTCGACATAAAGTACCAACCAAGGCATGCCATAAAAGCTCAAGCACTGGCAGACTTCATTGCAAAGTTTACCCCAACCCATGACGATATAGGAGAGATGGAAGACAAGAAATGGATCGTCCATGTGGATGGTTCATCTACACAGTATGCAAGGGGGATAGGTGTGGTTCTACAATCTCCAGAAGGGGATAAACTAAAACACAGGGTTCGCTTGCAGTACCAAACTACTAATAATAAAGTCGAATATAAAGCTCTCCTCAAAGGTCTGGAATTGGCTAAGTCTGTGGAAACGAAGTCCGTAGTCGTCTCGGGAGATTCTCAGTTAGTCATAGGCTAAGTGAGAGAGATGTATGAGGCTAAGGAAGAACGAATGAAGAAATACCTTAGTAGGGTGATGCGCCTTATAAGAAAATTTGAGGAAGCTAACTTCGTTCAAATCCCAAAGGAGGAGAACATGGAAGTTGATGCCTAAGCGAAGGAAGCCTCAGCGAATGAAGCCGTGGACAAGTTTGATGAGATTCAGTATATGCCAAGTATATACATCCCAGAAGTACAACAAGTGGAGAACAGAGGAAATTGGATGACTCCAATTATATCATACTTAAAAGACGGACAACTTCCAGAAGAGAAAGACGAAGCTAAAAAGTTAAGGGTAAGGTCGGCCAAGTACGTTCTTATGGACGAGGTGTTGTATAAAAGAGGCTTTTAACAGCCTTATCTTAGGTGTTTGGCTCCCGACGAAGCAAACTACATATTGAGAGAAATCTATGAAGGGGCGTGTAGTAATAATTCGGGAGCCAGATCACTTGTTCATAAAGTCGTCCGTGCATGATATTACTGGCCAAATATGCAAGCAGATGCAAAAGCTTATGTAACGTTCTGCGATCAATGCCAACGATTTAGCAATATCTCCAGCCAACCATTGGAGTATCTAACCCCAATGACGGCCCCATGGCCCTTTGCACAATAGGGACTAGACATCCTGGGTCCTTTTCCACTAAGTGTAAGGCAAATGAAGTTCCTCATGGTTGGTATTGATTATTTGACCAAGTGGGTAGAAGCAGAACCCTTAGCTAATATCACACAACAAAATGTCAAGAACTTCATATGGAAGAACATTATGTGTAGGTTTGGAGTGCCCAGAGTGCTGATACCCGACAATGGACGACAATTTGACAATGCACTCTTCAAAGATTTTTGCATGCACTTTGGGATTTAGAATCACTACTCCTCCCCAACCCACCCACAAGCAAATGGCCAGGCTGAAGTAGCAAACCGATCCTTGTTAAAAATAATCAAGACTCAACTTGAAGGGGCAAAAGGAGTATGGCCAGACGAGTTACCAAGTGTTTTGTGGGCATATAGGACGACAGTAAAAACTCCGATAGGAGAAACTCCTTTCAAGCTAGCCTATGGAGTTGAAGCAGTCATACCCGTAGAAGTGCACATGGCCAATCATAGGGTGACAACCTATCAGGACAAAGATAATGAAGAGCAACTCCGTTTAAACCTCGATCTAATAGACAAGGTGAGGATGGATGCTGAACAAAGGATGGTAAGGTACAAAAACCTTATGGCTAGGCAATATAATGCAATGGTGAAGCTAAGGTAATTCAACATAGGAGACCTCGTCCTGAAAAAGGTATCTTTAGCAACAAAGAACCTAGCTCATAGGAAACTGGGTCTTAATTGGGAAGGTCCCTACAAAGTTGTTAATTGTAAAAGGCAAGGATCCTACTACTTTGAGACCTTAGACGGGAGGAAATTGGAGCATCCTTGGAATGTTGAGTACCTGAGAAGGTACTACCAATAAAAATGCCAGCCTGGATGAGCCAGCCTGGATGAGCCTAGAAACCATTTATCTACTTATCTATATACATAAATTTGTTTACTTACGTATTTTTAGTGTTGCTTTGTTATTGTATTAAAGTTATGGACGAAGTTGTGGTTTGTTTTGTATTTATTTTCTCTAAAGGCGTGAACTTCTAAGTGCATGCCTCGTCTGTGAACAATATTTATGCTATGTACATATTGTTGTGTGAATCACTGGCATATTACTTTTGTTCGAATCAACCCATGAGAAGGCAAAAAAGCTTAAGATGAAAAAATTCTCTAGACACGGAGAATGTAACGTCAATAAGCTTTCCTAAGGGAAAAGTAAAATCAAGGCATGCTCGTCCAAAGTAAAGGACGAGTAAAATCCTATACCTTGAGAAAAACCACAAAGCCCAAGGCATATTTGTCCATATTATGGACAAAGTAAGACGTGAGCATATCCAGACCATGAATGAGGAAATGTATAGACGAGTGTTTAAAAACTTGTTTAGGCACCAAAAACATTCCAGTCCATGGACGAGCAAAATGCAGGGTCTTACCATCATTAAACTCGAGAATCAGCCAAGTCTAAGGACGGGTAACGCTAATAATTACCATTTCACATGGATGAATTACACTTTGTAAAATTCCAATAAAAATGGTTAAAGTATATATATGAAATGTAGACGAGCTAAACAAGAAATCTTGTATATGAAAATAAAAACTCTCGTCCATGCATATATAAGAGAAACAGTATTCATTCAATTGTTTCAAGGGCGGACGACTAACGTCCAAACACCCTTACAAAATTAAAACTAGTTTTATAAAAACTCGTCCTTAAACATGGACGAGCCTAATGTGCTGGGATTACATAAAAAAAAAAAAAAAAAAACCGAAATAAGACCATGAACATTGAAATGTTTCCTAAACTGAAGGTGCATCGACATTAGGATCATCCTGAGGCAAGGTCGTAGCATCGTCCTCTGTATTGGTGTCCTCAGAACTGGTGCGAAGGAGAGAACTAGTGGCAATAGCATTCAACTTAAGTATAATGGAGCTAAAGTCCACACCAAGGAACTTTTCTATAGCTTTCATTTTGAAATCCTCAAAGCCCGCTGCATAATTAGTGTCCAGAACATCAGTATATTGTTTGGACACTTTGAATTCAGCCACTGCGTCTTCCTTCACCTTGGAGAGAAGAATACTTTGCTCGTCATTCTTTTTCTGCAAGTCCTCAAGACGAATATGTTTCTCCGCAGCACTGACCTTCAACTCCTCAACCGAAGTTTGTATCTTCTTCGCCTTGTCCTCAGCTTTGGCAGCCACTTCAACCCATTTCTTTGCCTCGTCCTTCAAGTCCTAAATCCTCTTTTTTAACAAGACCCTCATCTTGTCCAACCCTGTGGCCTGCCTAGACGCTGCTATAAACTTTGACATGGCCTATAAAAACAAACAAAACAAGCAAACGACAAATGAAAGTTAAAAAAAGAGAGAGGAGAAAAGAAGGAGAAGAAAGAAATCTTTTAGTCAAGACGAGCTAAAGACATTACCTTAAAAAGATCATGAACACCAGAGTGTTCAAAATCTTTAAGGGACATGTCATAGCAAGCATTTATATCTTCATCAGAAACAGCATTCATGAAACGTTCCTAAGCTAGATCTTCATTTTCAATAATATGTGAAGAAGCCTTTTGGGATGGTTGGGACGAGGTAGACATAGC
Source organism: Quercus variabilis (assembly GCA_030445155.1). Taxonomy (NCBI): domain Eukaryota; kingdom Viridiplantae; phylum Streptophyta; class Magnoliopsida; order Fagales; family Fagaceae; genus Quercus; species Quercus variabilis. The sequence continues at coordinate 8,838,644 of CP129456.1, forward strand.
TACTTTGGACAGAGGAGTCTTGGACGGAGTGATTTCAACAGGAGTGGACGAGTCAATGTCAAACACTTTGGTAGGCTGATGGGATGAGGGAGGATTAGGCTTGACTACTTGGGACCAGCCATGCCTAGTTTTCTTGCCTCGTTGGCTGGGGAGATTTTCCAAATCTAAGTTCTTGGACAAAGTCTTCCTTTTATCCCCAGTTGACGGACAAGCCTGAGACTCAACCTCAAGACAAGCCCCCTCACCAGTTGCTTCTTTTCCCTTGTTTCCTTTCATGGTTGCCATTCTTGACCAAAAAAAAAATAAAATAAAATAGTGCAAGGAATGTTGGGAGTTTAAAACTTACTTTTTCTCATAGTAACTTCGTGTGCAAGTGCCTCTTCGGACAGGTTAGGACCTAATCCCCACTTGGCAAGTCGTCTAAGATTAACCAAGGAGTGAAAATCCCTGTTTGAGTGTAGGCGAGCCCTGTGGACGTGGTCGCGATGCAACTTGCTCAGAGAAGGTTGTTCAACAGTTGTAAGAAAACAAGTGGAGGTTAAAAAATAATAATAAATAAATAAATTATGATAATAAATAAAAAAGGGAGAAGGGGAAAGCTAAGGGACTTACCCTCAGGACGAAGGTTCCCTAGGTCCCCAGCATAACGACCAAAAGTATCCCGGCCAACGACCATAGGATTCCTAGCCTAGAAGCCGGAGGCGAAGAAAAACTTCGTCTTCCACTTTCTGTTAGATGAGGCCAAGGATTTCACCAGTCTACAATCTTTACCTCTGGCTATGAATTGATAAAAGCCAGGGGATTGGTGAATCTCTGAGGGTTTATAACAATAGAGGAACTCGTCCACGGTAAGAGAATGATCCCCTCCAAACACTTCCCTCCACAAGATTTGCATAGAGATAATCAATCTCCATGCATTTGGGTTAAATTGGCATACTCCTAAGCCTAACCTAACTAATAATTCTCTAGTAAAAGCATTTAAAGGAAACCTAAGACCCCCCAAAAGATAAGCCTTATAAACACCTATCCCAAAATGAGGGTTACAACACCACTCTCCACGGACGGGCAATCTAGGGTTAAATTCGTCTAGGATCTGATACCACTCCCTAAGATTGTTTAGTCTTTGCTCGTCCGTCTTAGAAAGGATATCTACGGCACAGCTATACACAGTTATCTCCGCCTCATTTAAGGAACTAGACAAAGGGACGAAGGACGAGGGGCCTGCCTGGGACCCTGAAGCTTTCCTAAGCTGTTCTTGAACTACTTCTACAGGAAACCTAGGGACGCCTAAGACATACTCCTCGTCCGTGGTGTTTCCCCCACTACTATTACTAGTGTCACTAGAGCTATCACTACTTTTGTCATAATATTCGTCTATGACTTTCTCTATACTGTTGCTAGATGAGGAAATAGCTATTTTTGTCATTTTTTGAAAAAAAATTGAAGAAACCTAAAAGACGAGAAAAGAGGGAATACCTGGCTCTAGGATGAACAGAGACTATGGACGCAAGGAAACTTCTAGACGAAGCTCTAGACGATGAATGTCAAGGAAGGAAAATCTCTAAAGTGTGAAGGGTAGTGGAGGCATTCCACTATTTATAGATAGCTGACCTGGGCATACGAAGCGACACAATTAATCAGATGATGACACGTGGTCTTTGTCTCGAAAAAATGAATCGACGAGATAGGCCACCATTTAGATTATAACATGTGGCACATCTAATTATGGAAAGGAGCTCGTCCGTCCAGAGAATTATGTTACTATATTTTCTTGGACGACCCATGGACAAGGGGGCAACTGATGGTGTAAAGAAAACGCGTTTAGTTTCATCTCGTCCATATGGGCCGTCCATGACAAAGTGTAAAGTAGGGGATGAGGGGCTCTTACACTCATCCCCCTTTTACTCGTCCATCCTATGCTGGTCCCAAAAGCGAATCTCATCCATACTTAATAATGGACGGACGAGGTTTATAAACCTTAGGCTCTGATGACTTAAATTCTTTCAAAAGCTAAGAGTTGCGTCGTTGTGAACCAAGCCTTCCATTAACCGTTGAGCACAAGTCCCAATAAGGTAACTTCCACGGCAGTTATGGAAGTTATCTTATAATTTTTTGAATTCCTCAAAAATAGGAACGGTTATTAAATGAGTAACCGTTCCACGGATACTATATAAGCATTCGTGAATGAAGAACAGAGGTATGAAAAACATTCTCCACAAATAAAAAACTTGAGAAATATTTCCTTTTGGTTTGGGTCTTTTCAGTGACTTTACCATCGAAGGATTCTGGGCCGGCCTCCACCGGTCTCCTCTGATTTTGTTTGATTTTCCTGGACTCAGCCTTCAAGATCGACACCTGGAGATTTTCAGCCCACTGATTTCCTTAGAATCATCAGATAGCATTCATAGCTTTGCTATTAAAAGCTGCTGCTTCTTTCTGAGAAGTTTGCCACTTACTAATAGGAGTAGTGGGCTTCTCCTATTCATATTCAATAAAGTTCTAGACTCTCTCATCAATAAATTTCAGGAATGCTTTCATCCTTACTTTCCAAGAAGCATAATTATTCCCATCAAAGTGAGGTGGAATAACAAGAGAGTGTCTGTGTTCCATGACAACCGAGGTCAAGGATCAACTCTTAGATTAAAGGATCTACAACAAAAGAGCTACCCGCTCTGATACCACTTGTTTATTTTTAGACCCCTTAAAACACAATCAGATTAATTAGCCAAGTGATTACTTAATCAAATTAAACAGATCTAGGTTAACACAGATAAATCATATCATTGTAAAGTGTGAAAAATAAAGAACACAATGATATGATAACCTAGGAAAACTAAACTGGTAAAAAACCTGGGGAGGATTTAACCTAGCTATCCTCAAGGTAAAACAAATCCAGTATGAAAGAATTGAAGTTTACACAATAGTGACTTAGGCTACTAACATCCTATTGCTACCTCGAGTAGGAAACTTAATACCATGACCACGTGATAGCTCCGAGTCCACGGATTACTTCTTTCTTGGATTCACAGCAAGCACAAGCATTCCTGCTTGTATATTTTTAAGCTCTTGAATTTGCAACTGAATTGATCACCAAACTCTCGACATCAATCTTGAGATTGGAAACCCTAAGTATGTGTAAAGGCAAACACCTCTAGATCTCACAAGAGATTCACATACATAGCATAAAGAGCAACCTCAAAATGTGGCTAGGGTTTTCCCTTTTATACTTAAGACAAAACATAAAACCCTAAACATCAAACGGGTTTGGGCTGAGTTGGAAAATTCTGCAGAAAAACAATCTACACAACTTTTGATCGATCGAGCCATGTAGATTTACACAGTAAATCCTGCAGAATACTCGATTCCAACTTTACAATTAAACATACTTTGAGTAAGCCTAAACAGGACTAAAACTTTTTGATCATAGTTTGCCAACATTACAAAATGAAGTTCTAATACATTAGTTCCTATGTTGACGAAAATTGTTAATCGATGTTTAACAATAATTGTCAACTTATGTTTAACAAACGTTGTCAACTTATGTTTAACAAACATCGTCAAATTATGTTTAACAATTATTGTCAAATTATGTTTAACAAACATTGTCAAACTAGTCAAATTCATCAAACATAATTTCACTCATAGGCCTTTTTAGTGTATGAGTTTTATTGATGTGAGTAGTGCCCATTCAAGATAATGTATCTCTTAATTACAATCCCTTGTTTCAAGGGAAGATCCTTTGATTCCAACTATGTCGTCTTTGTACATGAGTTTATTTATTTTTATGTTTAAGGGGATATGTGTTTTTTATTTATTTGTAGCTGCACCTAATAATTTGTTTAGGTTGTCTACGTACCCTTGGCGGGGATCAAGCCACTTTGTAGTTCTTAATTTTGAGGTTTTAGATTTAAAATCCTCAAATTGATTTTGCCCAATTTAAATGATGGACATTTAAGTCAAATACTTTGTATTTAATTAAGCATCGACTTAATTTTACTTTTGAGTGAGACAATTGGTTTTAATCTCAAGGATAAGTCAAAGACCATATTTTCATGGAAATTGAATCAAGGATTCTCTTTTTGAGAAGTTAAAGTTCCAAGTAATTTTCCCTTTCTTTCATTTGCTTCTTAGTAGGAATTTAAAAATATTTTGATTAAGGGAAAGAAAACTCCTTTGAAGCAATTTTTATTTATTGTGAACATATTTGAAATTGGAAAATTTCCCCAACCCAATTTTATGGTCGTTTTATTTTAAGAATTATTAACTCTAATTAATAATCCCAAAGAATTAGTCACAATTAATTTGGTAGAGTTAATACTTCCATTAATTTAATGGTGGACTGAAGGACTCCATTAATGGGGTAGAGTCAAGGACTCCAATTATGGGGTAGAGTCAAGGACTCCATTGATGGGGTAGAGTCAAGGACTTCAATTAAAAGAAACATTCACTACAAAATAATTGGCCTATGGCCGGAGTTTAAAAACGCGGCTACATGTCACAAAAACGCGGCCATAAGCCCATTTGGCCTATAGCCGCGTTTCTTTAGGCTGCCTTTTTTTAATGCAACCTAAAACACGTGACTATAGCCCTCAGAGGCTGTATGGCCGCGTTTTATGACCGCGGCCTGAGTATATGTGCTATGGCCGCGCTTTAAGTGCGGCTTAAGCACTAGTCCTACAGCTGCGTTTTAAACGCGGCCTAAGGATAACTCTTAGGCCGCGTTTAAAATGCGGCCGTAGGGCCATATGTATGGCCGCGTTTAAACTGTGGCCACAAGTCGTCCCCTTAGGCCGCGGTTTGAACGCGGCCTAAGGCCTAGCCCAAAATACCCAATAAAGTTCTATAGCCGCATTTTTAAATGCGGCTATAGGATTTTTTTTTTTTTTTTCATTTTCATTTTTTCTAGGCCAGCTGACGCATGCAAATACAAAACGCAATTATAAGTTTGTCAAATGCTACCAAAAAAACCTGTCACACACACAATTCAAAAATTTACTCCTGTCACACACACACTTCAAAAATTTACTCCTGTCACACAATTCATAAATTTTCTCAAACCTGTCACAATTGTAATTATCAATCTCATAGGCATGAAGTTCAATACAACAACAACAAAAATAGGCATACATGACTATCATCATCAAGTTCAATACAACAACAACATTGACTATCATCATCAAGTTCAATACAACACATGACTATTTCTAACTTCCCATAGCTATCTCGAATGCTTCTAGGGTGCCTTGTCTACATGTGGGGCATTGCAAAAATGTAAAACATAATAGTCAATTACAAAAAAGCAAGTAGCATCCACAGTAGCGTGGCTTCTTTTGCAGTACTATAAAAAGCACTCTAACAATGGATAAATTTGGTTCAGAATGATGATAGTCTCACCCTTGGCAATTAACACTGTGAACTCAACAAAAGCAATACGAGGATGATAGTCTCCCGGGAGCCTCGGCATTGAACCTATGCAAGGAAATAATGTCCAAAAGACATATATAAGAGTTCAAGAAGAAAGTGCGTGAAACAAAGAAATAAATAAGAAACCGGTGCATACACTGCAAACAAAAACGTGTATCCTACTTGGTTCCTAAGAAAAAAATATTAAATTTCTTATAGCTCTATGTGTTACACTAACACAGCACAACACCCTCAAAATTCCACTACCAAATAATTTTTTCCACATTTCAAAAACCAAAACGTATGAAAATAAAAGAAACATAATTTTGGTACAACAATAGTCAAAACGTTATTATCACTACTTATAATCCATTTTCTGAGCATCCACACAGCCTCTAAAAAGACAATAAAAACAAAAATACATACCCTTCTACTCATGAGTCCGTTGTCATTGCCAAAATTAGTCAGTACAACATTGTAGCATATCCAACCCCACCAGCACCGAAGTATCCACAAAATCATTCCTGGGTTTTGATTTTACAAGATAATTCTCTGCATTTGCCAAAATCATTCCGATGATACTACATTAGTAGTATTCTCAAAATTTTGACTAGCTTTCTCAGCAACCGCCATGATCATCCACCACACTTTGTATCAAAATCAGTAAATTTTCTGATTTATCTATAATAATTATGTATATAACTGATCAGAGGAAATAACCCACAAAAAAATAAAAAAAAAAAACAAAAAAAAAACCACATCAAAGCTACAATTTTTTTTTTTTTTATCAAAAACCATCAAAATATATAGCTCATGAAATAAGACCATACTTGGCTTATCTACAACATTTCCATTGAAATAAGCCCAAACCCACACCTCAGGATTGTTTACCTCAACTTTTCTCCTTTAATATCTTCTCCATATATATTATATATACATATAAATCTTTCCTTTACTGAGGATGTTTCTACAGAGAGAGATGAAATGGGTTTAGTTAACATGATTGCCATAAAACTACCTCAGCAATGTTAACATCATATAAAATTTGAGAATTGAGTAAGTGAGCTTTGTAGAGCCAGTTTAGCAATTGGGTACCAACAAATACACTATAAGCTCATGGGAATTGATTTTGTCACATTTAATTAGTTGGTACATAGGGAGGCAAAACATGTTCTCATAGACATACCTGTCAATACATATGTGGAAGAGTCATCTAACGAAGACATTGTGACGGATCGCTGCCCTAAATATATTAAACACGTCGTATTAGTAGTACATAATAATGAGGAGCAATTAACACGCAATTTTCAGTAAATCAATTACAACATTGAAAGTACCTGAGATACTGAAAGAGTATTTAGAAATGGCTGCAATTGGGCTAAGATGTTTCTCTGAGCGGCAGCTATTGCTTTAGTGACTTCCTCCTTATTCCGCGCATGTAATTCGACGATTTCCTCCTTATGCTTTGCATGCATGCCGGCTATTTGCTCCTGATGCCTCTGCTCTGCCTGGGCAAGTTGGTCCCTCAACGAATTTTCCAAGTCAATCATCTGCTGGGTCGTTGCACTAGACGATGGTGGAGTCGATGTATAACATGGCAAGTTGGACCCACTTCTTCCTGATGGGGTTGGTCCAAAACTGACCCCTCGTACACGTCCACAACGTTCTTTCCCCATCACTTGTGCAAATGCATCATTTTTTGACCATAAAATTCCTTGGTGACGCTCTCCTTGTAGTGAGCCCCCATTGTTTAAAATTTCCTTCATTTTGCTCTGTTTTCATACAAGAACCAAAATAACATATTACTCGTTACAAACAATTCATGCCCAAAATATGAAAGAAATAAGGTACGATAAGGCTTACAATCTTATTTCCCACGTCAGTACTAACAGGAGTCCCATCTTTCTTGGAGTATACTTTCTGGAAAAGAACTGCACACTCCACTGTTTGCCCACTTTCTTTTGCCTACATCATACTCAACAGTGTCATTATAATAACGAAAATTTATGTTCGTGATATGAAGCGGCATGCAATATAATGTATAACCAATTTAAAGCCATACATGATTACATTCAAAAAGACACGTGAGTTGTTTTCCTTATGTGAATGCTTAGTATCAACTAGTTTTCGGTCCCAAAGTTCTATATATTGGCTAGCTACCTACAAACATTTCCTTCACACAACTTACAAACATTTCCTCTCTCTTACTTGTCTTTGCTGTCACAACGTCAAAACTACGAATAAAAACATGAAGAAAAATGAAATGTTCTTATCAATTTATGGCTCTTCAACTTTTTTTTTTTTTTTTTTTTTTGGTTTTTTGTCCCTATAAAGGTAAAGCATACTGTACACAAAACTAGCTATCACCACAAAACAGTCATTTCTTCACATAACTGCCCCTACCCTATGTGTATATGCATGCCAACTGTATTTGAGCTGTCTGCTTTCAACTTATTTAGTTTTCCACATATAAGGTAACACAAAAAAAGAAAATCACAAAACAAGCAGTTGCTATATACCAAACCAACGTCGTCCTAACAAAGTGGCAAACATAATATTAATGAAATAACTAATCGAGAACAAGAAACATCACAATAAATGTTTTTTAACAGTCATGAACATGGATATGATTGTGGTCTTCCTTATCCCAACACTATGCTCTCCTCTGCAGCAACATGTAACCTTACATGCTCCTCTGACATTAGTTTTTATAATGAATTTATACTGATGACGCAAGCAATAGTAAACATTACATACTAACTTTGTACAGTATCCTCAGATTCATCAATAAATTAATTTTATAAAACTATTTACCTTTATTACATTTGAATCTAAAATAGTAGAATATTAAAACCCTGGCTACTTGTTGTATAATGCATTTCTTACCATATTGTCTACAATTTGGGCAAAACTTATAGGCCCTGACCTCGCTATGTCTTTCTGAAACGTACGACTTCTTTTGTTCTTATTAACTAATGTCTACAAACACATTCCCACCAACAAATTAAAACGAAACAATTAGTTACATAAACTGTACTCGGTAAATTCAAATACCCTATGATATGAATATTTTAAATAAAAGATAATAGAGCAAGAAAATGGTTGAACCTCCGTATTTGGATCAAACCAATAGTCAACTAGATCCGCATACTGCTGCTCCTCAGCCCATTCTGGTATTTTTGTAAGTACTTCTTCTTTGGACGCATCTTTTGGGTACAATTTCTTTTTCAACTTGGTACGTCGATTCCTCCTCAGTTCCCCTAGTAGGTGCATTGCCCACGACATTTGATTAGGTGGGTGGAGAACTTCTAGGTTAATGTTCCACTTTTTCTGAATTGCAAAAACTGAGGTAGCATAGTGCAATAGTCCACCCTACTGAACATGCTATTTAGCACACATTCAGTTGTATATAACCATTAAAAGTAGCGTAATATAGCTATAGATTGAACAAGTCTTAATTTCTAAGAAAAATGAAATAGATGGTTAACTCTCATTTAATTAAACAAAAACCTAAAGACTTGTCCTACTTCCTATTTCCTAATGATATCCACTAGAAGGTGCTCTGTGACATAAATCTCATTGCTATGACCACCGTGTTTTGTAGTGATGTGACCGCCACACATCCATTGGGTTGAAATAGTATATTTTGTGTACTTATTTTAAGGAGTGTGCCTCTAATAAGCATGTGAATTATATGTTGTAGAGAGCCAATCTCCATAAGTTGAGTACATAAAATTGTGACTGACAATATTGCTATTGTTGCTACCATTTTTTCAATTTTTTTTTATAAGTACCATTTTCTCAATTGGGTCATGCATTGCAGGGTTTACAAATTACAACAAAATGAATTAGTTCTATCAAATTTAGAATTCTATACATCAAGGGGCCAATTTTAGTAACTCATAAACAAGTTGTGTGTGGTAGACATTGCTATAACCACCAAATTGTTTAAACAATGATGTAAGACATTGTTTCTTATGAATGATACCAACACAATAGATTAAACACAACAATAATGAATTCTACTAATAGACTTGAAAACAGTCTTAGGTTATCCGTTTGGGGACTAATTTAGCCACCTTGGGCAAATTTAAAAAAAAAAAAAAAAAAAAAAAAAAACAACAACAACAACAACAGCAACTAGATAGCTTGATAGACACATACAACTTAGTTGAACTGCATTTAAAATCAAAACAACTTGTCTTGACTTGTCTTGAATCTAAATATTGTTTATGGTTAAGACCATTTTGCATCTACTTGGACTTCTCCAAGGGAAAAATTCCTCCAGAATTCTGGGATTTGTTTATCTAAGGTTCTTTGTTAAAATAAGCACATGATGTAGATTAAGGAAATGCCTAACTCTCTTCCTTATAAGACCAAGTCCCACATGCATATAAATACTGTTTTTTTTATTTATATTGTGTTTAAGTTAGATTCCTTGGTTCACTTTCAATGGGTTTATGTCTACCATGCCACTGTTTCTACATGTGGAAGCTGACTTTGCAGACAGCCCCGTCCCAAGTGGTAGGTTTATTGCCTCGAAATGTAGCAAAAGTGAAGCCCCTTCCGTTTTTGTTTTTTAGTTATTTTTCTTGGAAGTAAAAAGGACATAATGTCCTTGCATCCTTCATGTGAGGCACATTATTAGGAAAAATACAATCTAGAGTAACAGACATCCACGAAAAAGATCAAAAAGTTTATGGAAATTCCACATAGAGCTTAAAAATATAAAGGCCGACTTAATTGATTATGTTCCTCTAAATCCAATACCTTTTATTTATTTATTTATTTATTTTTATTTTATAAAAATCTAAATTGAATCTTTCTTAATCTTATCCCACATATTGTAAGAAAGATTTTTTTTTTTTTTTTTAGTATTTATTTTTGGAGTTGCAAGTGAACAATTCAAACATCTCTTCTCAAGTTAAGTGGCAAAGATTAGAAAGAGGAATATATTTGGTTGATATGGAGAGATTAATTGGCTATAACCCATGTGGCATGAGAAGTTGTGCAACTAGAGCTTAGAGAGGGCTGATAGTGTAGTAAGCAAAATAAAAATTTAATGTTTTTGTCATATCATGTGCAGGTGTTCCCCAACTATGTGTGGCTTTGGGTTAGATGTAATGTGGGTGTTTATGTAGCCGTCCGAGTGTCTCACTTTATTAGCAAAGCCAAAGCACATTTAGTTTTTCTTATTGATTGACCAAGACCACCTCTCTCCAGACTCATTTCATGGGTACTTCCATTTGTGTATTTTAAAATTGGATGGAATTCCTAGCTATATATGCCCTAGTTTAATGTAGACATTCTAGATGTAATCTAAGCTTAGCTCTCTCTCTATCTCTATGTTAGAATATTGTTTGATGCTATATAATTAAATTTACTTACAAGGGTGAGAGATAGAGAGAGAGAGAGTCACTTCACAATTCACATGACTTAAAGCTAACTCCACCCAACCTCCACCTTTTTATTTAAAAAGAAGTAGGTAGTGTCACTTGGAATACATGGAGGGGCTAATTGATTCAGACCCACATTTTTTGGGATTGTTTATAAATGCTTTGAAAACCTTGACCCCTATCTATCATCTATCATCTATCATCTATGTTCATCCACTCCCAAACAAATTGATAACATGCTGCTCCCACTCTATTCTTCTTCTACCCCGCATGTTTGAACTTCTAACTTACTCAGCTGTACTGCTTTAAAACCTATGGACTTTTCAAACTAGAAAAAAAAAAAAAAAATTTAAGTTTAAACTCTAATTTAAGTTTGACCCCTCACTTTTTCTGATCCCTTTGAATCAAAGAAAATTCACATTTGAGGTATAATTAATTAGATAAAAAGTAATGAGATTTATATATAGTGAAGAATTTCTTGAGATTAGCCTTTTATTTTTATTTTTTTACATTAAAAGGCTTGGATGAAATACAATTCATATATATATATATATATATATAATGAAGCGAAAAATTAGAACTAGACTTAATTGGCCACCTCTGTTCCCAACAACCCCTATAGCAACTCTTTAACCTTTACGAGTATGACACTATGACTACACACATTAATTTTGAGAAGGTCACTTCAATGCGTAGTTTTAATTTCTTTCTGAGCTGAGACCAACTACTTGATCCCCCCCATGTGGCGTGAGAATGGCCCCAACACTAGATTTGTTTCCTAACCTTCTCATCTCAGGAGTGAGAAAGACCCAAATTAAGAGCTAGCAAAATCATTGGATCCACAACAAAAAGCAAAAAGGTGGTTAGGTTTTGTAGTAAACATTTCTCAATACTAATTAATGGAGATCCTAATCTAAGTCCAAAATCTATGTGCATTATTATGATTTCAGACCACCAATAATCCCATGTTAGGGACTTAAAAATATGGCTCCCACATTAATTATAGATGAATGGGTCATCGCAACCATCACATTTCTTACCTGCTTAAACAAATTTTGATGATTTGAAAATTTTAGTGAAATATACAAAAAAAGTATAATATCTATAAGCTTTCATCACCCGCTGGCTGCCATGATCCGCGAGTTGACATCTGGTTTTACCAATTATATAGCTTAATATATTGATAAACTATATTCTTCTCAAAAAAAAAAAAAAATGATAAATTAGATGTGAGTTCTAGTTAGTTATTGTGCAGCAAGTTTTAAATCCTATTATAGCTATACACAATTAAAAATGCAACTGAAGTCTAGACTTAATAGTAATGAGTAACTATCATGAAATAGACACCAAAAGTTTTAAATCCTATTGAATCTATAAAAGATATATATATATATATATATATATATATATATATTAAGATTGAGGGCATTTAATGTGGAGGTGACAGTTCGTCTGGGACTTGCTCCTCCACCATGCTTCCATGTCCGGTGCCTGGCACCTACTATATGCTCCTTGGATACTCTGGGAGATTCTCCTTGAGGGACTGCTGCTCGCCTATTTCCTGACTTCAGAGTTCCGAGGATGCGATCATCCTCGGCATGGCCTCTTGGACCACTAGGCCTTCACGCTTTGTCCTCGGATCTTAGACACGTCCTCAGATCCCAGGTGGTCCTCGGCATGGGCCTTTGGGCCTGATTCAAAGTGGGCCGGGGCCGCCAACTCTTTGTGGCCCCACAGTAATAATTGAGTAAAATTTCCTTACTAAAAATTCAAAATTTCTGTAGACACACATAATTTATTTTAATATTTATTGCTTTTTCATGTTATTTCTAAATTAGCCTAAGACTTCACACATAGACATCTTTTTCAGTTCTTTTATGGCTACAAGTACTCAAAACAATGTTATGAAAATATGGTTCTAAATTTGTCATACCATACAAATTAAATGCATTACATGCTATCCTTAGCCCAAATACTACTACACTTTCCACAAATGAAACTCTATTAAAGTTTCAAGTACCTCACACAAATCTAGAATTTAAAGCTTACTTTCATTACATCATCTAAGTTTGTCATTCAATTCAGTCTTCTAATTTCTACGATCTTTTTAAGTTAATACGATAAATTGTACGTGTATTCTATGTAATTCTTTAATTTAGTTTGTCAAAATTACATGGTATCATTAGGTGTCCTTCAAGAGTATAATTTTGAAAATGCAAAAGTGCTAAATTTATATCATTTTCGGACACTTGATGCCTAATTCTATGAAGATAAGTGGACGAAATGACCAAACGTCACATTTCGAAACACATACTACCTTGAGAAGGGGGTTGGGTCTCATCATCATCACTTGCATCCCCTATTGCTTGGTCAGCTGCAAGGGTAGCCATTAGCTCCTCCTTCACGCGGTCTCGTGAACGCGAGGATCCCCCACCAACCTCAACAACCGTCAATGGAAAGTCCCTTTGCATTCCTGCAGCCAACAGCAGAAAAATTATGCATCCAGTAGTAAATATCAAATGTTACATTAACAATCAACGTGTAAACTACCTGGGGATGTTGTACCAGCATCAGGAGCATCCGCTCGTGCGTGCGGTGTAGTATAGGCGGCTTCCAAGTTCTCCTCCCCCCTTTGTTGTGAACGCGAGGGTCCTACGCCAACGTCTACAAGTGGCAATCGACGTTTCTTCCCCATTCCTGCGTCCAAAAACTTTACCACACGGAGAAAATGTTAATTATAGAATACAAAAACTTGCATACAATGTAATTGAAAAAGATAAAGTAAAATAACTCATTCTCACATCTAACACTATATACAAGCATACATCCAACTTTAAGAGCTTCTGTTAGCCAAACACCACAACAACGACAAACTGAAATCCTAACACATGACGAACTTATATCTAAGTTGATAAGAAATGAAATCAAAGATACAATAGGTAGCAAAGTTTATAAGGAATTCAATGCATTATAAGTACAAATTATAGGATATAACAATATTAAAAGGAATTAACATATTCATCAAATACTAGACAGAGGCATTTCAACTAATTCATAAATGGATACACCACTAAACTATTACACTACTCATCGTCGGTGTACTCGTCCTCGTTGTCATCTTCATTGTCGAACTCATCGTCAATAAACTCACACTCGTCTAAGTTGTTTACTTCATGATGATCTCTTTCAGCAATGATAGAGGTATCAATTGTCATTCCCTCTATATCATCTCGAGCCCAACTAAGGTTCTGACTCACAACCTTATTAGTGCTTATATTGTACGGAACATTCTCAGAAAAACTATATGTGTCATCCTCATCATGTTGGGGACCAATACCAGTATCGAACACATCCCTAGCTTTAGTTTTAACAACAACATACTAATCCTTCTGCCTTTTATCTTCCACAAAAAGAAAACTTGTGTAGCTTGAGATGCCAACACATATGGTTCATCGATTATGTTACCTCCACCATTTATGAAGTGTGTAAAGTTCACCATAGGAAACCCAAATTCATCAGTCCTATATCCTCTTCTATTTTGGTCACCAACCCATTTACACTTGAATAACACATGTTTCATAGTGTTAGAATAGTTCAACTCGATTATATCATGTAAAACACCATAGAACGTACTGCCACCCTCAGTAATGACACTAACTCCACTATTCTGCGTTTTCTTGTTTGACTCATCATTTACACTCCTAAACTTTAAGCCATTAATGACATGATGCTTCAGCCGCTTTACATAAATAGATGGCCATTTGGACAATGCAACAAGGGTATCACTAACTCCTTCCCTTTTCCTATCAGCAGTAGTCAACGACATCACCTAACATATCCAAACATAATTATTCACATCAGTACAAGTAATCATAGTTAGGATAGTGTTACAAATTTAAGAAGTTGAAAATTTCATACGTATGTGACCCCTAAACCAACTACAAAACTTCTCCATGTGGTGCTTATATATAACGGCCTCGGGAACACTACGATTGTGGCCTTTTCGGAGTTCGTCCTTTATGAATCTTTTGTGCATCCTGTGCATGCAATTGTATTAAGGTTAATAGACCTAACGTACATTGAATTGACATGCAATCATAGTTGTATACGTAGTACTTACTCACGAAAGTGGTTGATGTTTTTGGAATTGAATAAAATGTAGCGATGGGCTTGGGTCCACTCTTTATTGTTTAGTGTCACAATCGACACCACCCCTGTTGACTTCTCAATCGTCCTGCGAGGTCGATTGAATATAGTTTCCACTCCTTCCATATACTGTGAACAAAATGTTAAGCACTCTTCTACTATGTATCCTTCAGCAATAGACCCTTCCGGAGTAGCTCTATTTCGTACGTACGACTTAAGGCGTGACAGGTACCTATAGAGGAATGATAAGATTAATGATTAGCAAGGGTAATTTGAACATGCACATGGAACTCATAGTTGACCTAAAAAATTACACAAGGCTTACCTCTCAACGGGATACATCCAACGGTAGTGCACTGGACCACCAATCTTGGCTTCAGCAGCTAAGTGCATGACCAAATGAACCATCACCGTAAAGAAGGATGGCGGAAATATTTTTTCCAATTCACACAATGTAACTGCAATGTCTACCTTAATAGTCGCAATATCTGAGACCGTAAGGGTTTTGGAACAAATTTCTCTAAAGAAGCAAGCTAACTTTATCAAAGGCCTAGTAACATGAGCGGGTAAAGACCCACGTAAGGCTATGGGAAAAAGTTGCTGCATCAAGATGTGACTATCATGACTCTTCAAACTAGAAATCTTGCGTTCTTTCATGTTCACACAACGTGAGATATTGGATGCGTACCCATCAGGCACTGTTACGTCCTTCAAAACTTGCAACAAACCTTCTTTCTCCGATGAAGTCATGTGAAAACAAGCGGGCGGTATGGTATACTTATCAGCACTTTTTCGTTGCAAGTGCAGTTCACTCCTTATCCCCATGTCCGCCAAGTCAAGGCGCACCTTGTAATTATCCTTTGTTTGGTCCTTCAAGTTCAGCACTATTCCGAGTATATTATCCATCACATTCTTCTCTATATGCATCACATCAAGATTATGTCGCAACTTGTGATCCTCCTAATAAGGCAAGCTGAAAAAGATGCTCGTCTTCTTCCAACCACTCTCGTCTACCTCCCCTCTCTTTCTTTTATTGTAAGCAAGTTGACATTTCCTTCCCAGACAACGTCCAAGTAAATGTTCAGTTTCCAGAATAATGTTTGACGCAACCGGTGGTTCAGGAGCCGATCGCGTATCATTAGATCCATCAAATAACATACCTTCTTTCCGAAAATCGTGGTCAACATCCAACCATCGTCTATGTCCCATGTAACAAAATTTGTGGCCATTTCTCAAATATCGAGAATCGGTCTCCACAGCACAAGAAGGACAAGCTAACCCACCTTTGGTACTCCAACCCAACAAATCTGCGTATGCAGGAAAATCATTTACGGTCCACATCAATGCTGCACGCAATTGGAATATTTCTTTTGAAGATGCATCGTACGCTTGTACTCCAATATCCCATAACTCCCTTAGTTCTTCCACTAACGGTTGCAAGTACACATCTATAGCAATCCCTGGTGAGGTAGGACCAGGTATAAGTAATGATAGAATTAAAGATGACCGTTTCATGCACAACCAAGGAGAGAGATTGTAGGGGACCAACATGACAGGCCATGTACTGTGACTAGTACTCATAATTCCGAAGGGGTTAAACCCATCCGCAGCTAATCCAAGTCTGACATTATGGGGGTTAGACGAGAACTGTAAATGCTTACTGTCAAACATTTTCCATGCATCTGAGTCAGCAGGATGCCGCATAACCCCATCATCAGTACGACCATTAACATGCCATTTCATAGAAGTAGCCAGATCGGGTGAAAGAAATAATCGCTGCAATCTTGGCTTTAAAGGGAACCACCGTAGGATCTTTGCAACTTTCTTTTTCCCCTTACTGGATGAAGCATTTTTACTAGCAATTGATGCCTGATTTGTTTTCCACCTTGATTCTTTACAACAAGGACACGTGTCGAGGTTAACATTTTCCTTCCAAAACAACATACAATCATTGGAACAAGCATGGATCTTCTCATAACCCAAACCCAAATCCCGAACTATCTTCTTAGCCTCATAATGGTCCTTTGGCAACTTAGCATATGAACGAAGCATATCCATCAGAACTTCAAGCAACATTGTAAATGACTTGTTCGTCCAACTACACAAAGTCTTCAATTGGAACAACACAACAATGGCTAAAAAAATGCTAAATTTCGTACAACCTTCGTATAAAGGTTTGTCTACATCATCTAGTAGCTTGTAAAACTTCTTCGCCTCATCATTCGGACCTTCAACCAGATGTTCCGTAGTTGGACCTTCTTCCATTGGTTTAGGTGGCATTTCACGCGGAGGGCACAAGTCGTGCAACATCCCACGAAAATCACCATATACATTTTCAGATTCTTGCACTTGAGAGCTCCCACATTCGGTAGCCATTGTAGCAACCGTCGATTCCCCATGAAATTTCCAAACTTTGTAATTGTTAAGCATCCCTGAAGCCCAACAATGATCATGTACCACATTTACTGGTTGTAAAATCAAATTCACACATTTCGTACAAGGACATAACATCTTCCCATTGCATGCGGATGGGGAGGCAAATGCCACGAATTGGTTTACACCTTCAAAATATTCCCTTGAACCCCTCTTCTAGTCCATCCAACTTTTATCCATGGTGATATAATATTTACAGAATCTGACCTACACCAAGATTTGTTAATACGAAGGTAATAATTATTATAATTACATTCATTTGTCATTTGTTAAGAACAGACATACCCAAGTATGGTTAAATTTTCTTTGAACATATAACTCTTGTCCTAGACTAACTCAATGTCATAAGTTGTAAAAGTAGTTAATCATAAGTGTTTTTAAAAATATGAAAACAAATACCCAATGCATGTAATTGTAATAATTGTAATAATTAACAAATACCCAATGTATCTTAATTATTTTCTTTGTTTATGTAATAAGTTTTAGCTGTGGCATATATAATGAGAATTTAACCAAAGTCAAACACATACAACAATTTACTCAAGTGAGTAGTGAATAAGACCAAACCTCTAAGATAGTGGGGGAAATTGACCAAAAACTAACTGCTTCTCGGATTTCCTCGGTGGTGCAACAATTGTATCTGCAAAATAATATTTATAAATTCAGACCATAAACTAACTATGTAGCCTAAAGAATGAAAAAACTAAAGACTTATGTATATCCTACTAACCAAGTTAAAGTCATACTTTGAAACTTTTATGAAGTAAAGATCGTTAATATTATGACATTATATCTATCTCATTTTAATGACGTATATGACATTAGGCTTAAAAAAAAAAAAAAATTAATAATATTAAAAAAAAAAGAAAAAAAAAAGGGAGAGAGAGATCTTCATGGGGCTAGTATTACACAATGATAATAATAACACACAAATCTATTCAAAAGTAAGTCATTTCCATCTTCTTCTTCTTCTTTTATTTTTTTATTTTTTTTAATACATTAGAATTACTTATACACACTAATAATATTGGAATATTTAAAAAAAAAAAATTTTTTTGGTAATCTAAACAACCCCTAATAGATTATGGGATGTGATGAATGTCCTCAACCATGTCCGAGACGTATATGCTGTTTGGTCTTTGATGTTTTAGACCCACAATATTACACACAATCTATAGCATTTCATAAAGTGAAGAGTTAGGAGCGTGATTTTATAGCTCAAAACAACACTAAGTTATGAACCAATATAAAAATTTCTTCTAACCAAAAGGTCACTGTATATTAACTTCTTCCCACACAATTTTCCTTCTAAGATTTTTTTTGGTTTTTTTGAAATGTAATTTGAAGAGAGCTTCAACGTACTAATGTGAATAAGCTCTGTTCATATCTTTGGTTTTTTTATTTTTATTTTATTTTTATTTTTATTTTATTTATAATAGCAAAGTTTTGCCAAATATCTCAAAGTCTCCTTTTTTAGAATTGATTTGGTCCATCTAGTTGCCTACAGTCCTAGCTAGTCATAGTTGAGACTCAACCTGATTCAAGTCGAAGACTATTTCTGATGTAAAAGCCTAACCTTTAAATTTATTATAACCAAGGTGCACTCAATAATAATCAATATATTATCATCAACCAAGCCATAAAAATAATCCTTAGCATTCAAATTTGTACGCATCTACCGTACATCTCTTTTGTCTAAAACATGAAGAGAAATGTGACCTAGGTATAAGTTAACAATACTCAAATTGCATGCCTAGCTATGTAAACATTCTAAACAAGTATAGCCATCAAGTCAGCTATATATATATATAGATCTACACCCTAAAAATTGTTTAATCAAGTGGCTCTGCAGTTCACCATAATTTTTTTTTTAAAAAAAAAGTGGCTCTACAAGTTTTTTTATTTTATTTTATTTTTTTTTAAGGTGGGTTTTACATGCTTAATTAGTATCAATGCATCACTGACAAAAGGAATGGCTTACCACTATAGGCTATTATGCCATTTCCTAATTGGCCTCTTAATTAAATTTTTGGTCTCGTTAATGGGTGATCTTATAGCATTTGTAAATATACAATTTTTGAAAATTTTTTGATATTACTTTTATAGGAAATGTAAAAAATTGTTACAAAAATTAATTACTTTTTCCTTTTTCCATAAAAGTTATTTAAAATTATTTCTTAAACCAATACTCTAAATATATCAATTAACTTTTCTCTTAAATGTTTGTAATGGGTTTCAATTAATTCAACTAGTAAAATATCATTTGTTTAAAAATCATATAATAGATTTTAGTTCAAATCCAATTGATTATTTAAAAAAATAAAAATAAATTGATGCTTTAAAAAAAAAAAAAATATATATATATATATATATACACATATATACATATATTTTAGAAGAATACAATAAAAGAAAAAAACTGATATACAATACCTCAAATGTTGTTCCTTAAATTTCCTTCTTAAAATGCAATCATATGAATACTTAATTAAAAAAATACATTTTTATCTCATCGTGAGATAAAAGCCGCATGACAAAATTGTAAAAGAGGAATCTAAGAGAAAGCACATAACTACTTTACCTAAGTCTTGCCGAAAATAAAATATATTAATATCTTCATCCGATGATAAATAGCATTTTTTTTTTTTTTAAGAATATACCATGTATGTTTTAAAATCCCATCATACTTTAGGGGGAAAAAAGGATTTGGAGCTCTTTATATATTTGGGAATCAAAAAGAAAGTGCAACTTAAATTAAGATTAAGATGTAACTAATGCGGTACTCATCAACTATCAACTACTTGGTTCTAATTGCTAGCATAGTTGCTTTCTCTCTCAAATAAAAAAATCAACAAAAATGCTAGTGTTAGCATTAACCATTACAAGCTAAACTTCTAAAAAAGGTTGTACCTATGGTTAATTTTACTTAAGCTTATATTGGCCCGGCTAATACTATGACTATACGGTAATTTTTTTAGCGATTTAGTTCAATTGATCAATCCTTTTCTTGTGAAAAAAGAAAATATTAATCTCTTATCCTTATGAATAAAAAAAAAATATATTTCATACTTAAATCAAATACTTTATAACATTCAAATTCTATTATACTTACTAAAAATATATAAGCAAATTTTATTTTTCCATGCAAGGATGAAGATTGAAGACAAGCTTGTTTAAT
Source organism: Quercus variabilis (assembly GCA_030445155.1). Classification (NCBI taxonomy): domain Eukaryota; kingdom Viridiplantae; phylum Streptophyta; class Magnoliopsida; order Fagales; family Fagaceae; genus Quercus; species Quercus variabilis. Next base: position 8,859,200 of record CP129456.1, read on the forward strand.
TTTAGTCTTATTCCTTTTGGAGGACTGAGATTATGTTTAACTTTTTAAGAAACAGAGTATATATATACATATATATATATATATATATATATATATTTAACTTTGGTTAGCTTGCTTGGTAGAAGGTTAATCAAAGTGTATTATATGCACATAGCCACATTATTGAAAATTCATTGGATAAAAAAGGGCCACGTAACTCCAAAAAATAGTGATTCAAGCACATACGCCACCTAGGCTGAGTTAGTTGAGGTTTTGGTAAAAGTCCTTGTACACGTCCCCTTGTATCTTTCACTGTACTACACAATGTTATATAAGCAATAAACATGCATGAATCATTGAATATAGGATTTTTTTTATGTGTTATTTTTATATTACATATTTTTAAATATGCTAGAATTTTTAATTTATGACGTTTACTTCATGATGACGTTCTTAATCATTACGCCATAACACCAATTAATTTTTAGTAAAATGACAAAATTTTATCAATTAGATTAATTAGAACCAAGAAGAATATTTACAGCAGACATTAAATCATAGAAGAATTTATATCGTTGACACGTTTTCTAATTGATAATATATATAATGGTGATAGGTCCCACTTTTCATTACATGTGAGGCTCATCAATTACCAAACTTAACCCCTCTCCACCACATTCTAAAAGAAAAAAAAAAAAATATATATATATATATATATATATATAGAGAGAGAGAGAGAGAGAGAGAGAGAGAGAGAGAGGAATAAACCCATGCTAATGACTGATTCAAACTTTTTTTCCCTAATACAAACAATAATGTTTATATTCATAATATACAGTTTATGATATCTGTTCGTTATTATTAGGTTAAGAGTCTTAAGATGTCAATTGGTTTTTTGTGTAGATGAAAGTAGGATTCGAATCTAAATCTCTTATTTGAGAAACAAATATTTTATCAGTTAAGTTTGAACGGTTTTAGACCCCTTAAAACACAACCAAATTGGTTAGCCTAGATTAATTAGCCAAGTTGTTACTTAGTCAAATTATGCAATTCTAGGTTAAAACAATCAAATAATCATATCAAGATATAAAGCAAGGGAAAATAAATGAACAAAAGATATGATGACCCAAGAAACCACAAGGTAAAAACCTGGGGAGGATTTGACCTAGCTATCCTCAAGGTAAACCTGAATCCACTATGCGAAAGAATCGAAGTTCATACAGAAGGACTACAAGCTCCCTGCTCGACTTCCTAATGCTATCCACCAGTAGAACTTACTGACACGACCACGTGCAAGCTCCGAATCCACGGACTCCTTCTTTCTTGGATTCTCCAATCAGCTACAAGCACCCCCGCTTGATATTCTTTAAGCTTCAATGACAGCAACCAAGTTGATCATCAAGCTATTAATACTATCTCTAACTTGAAAACCCTAAGTTTTGTGTAAAGGAAAGCTCCTCTAGATCTCACAAGAGATTTACACAAAACAGCAATGTATGAGCAACAATACAATTGGAGCAACCTTAAAAAACGTGGCTAGGGTTTAGTTTATATACCTAGGGTAAAAACATAAAACCCTAAACGTTTAATGAAGTAGGGCTGAGTTGGAAATTCTGCAGAAAAATCAACCTGTACGATGTTCGATCAATCGAGTCTATTCTTCGATCGATCGAGCCAGGCCGAAATTCCCAAGTACTTCTGCAGCCACTCGATTCCAACTTTGCAATAATAAACCAACTTTGAGCAAGCCTAAACAAGACTAAATACATTGTTTTGATCATGGTTTGCCAACATTACAAATTAGAGTTCTAAATACATAAAATCCTAAGACCTTAGAACCTAACAAAGTTAATTGAAACTACTACTTATTCAAACATTAAACATTTATAAGTCTAGAGATACAAAAAAATAAAAAGTAAAAAAAATAAAAAATTCACATTTCATTTCATAACTTTTAAGATGACATGTTATGATTGGTGTTACTAAAAAAAAATGTCAAGAACGAGTTCAAGTAAAAGTGATCCTGATCAAATCACAAGTTATCACATCAACCATCATAAAATAAATAAATAATAATAATAGTTAAAAATTCATTTTAGGAGGGTGGACCATTAGACTAAAATCTAAAGTACACATTCATTTTAGGCCACACAGGTGACAAAGCCCCGTCAACAATTACTTCAAGTATTTTGATTGAGAAACATCGGAAGCTAAAGTTATAAATTAGGTCATAAAGACCCCCACATCCTTTTCATTTAAAGATTGATCCTAGATTGTATCAAAATGGCAAAATACCTCGTGACTAAAATATCATGTTCATGAAAAAAAAAATTGTTAATTAGATAACAACCACTTCATTCATGTGAAATTGAATCATATAATAATTCTAATAAATTATCTCACCCGAATTTATCTACTATTCCAATCCAATGCCTCCTCAATGCTAATGTTCCATTCGAATGCCTCTTTAATGAAATCCAATAAATTTGTGCATATGTCAACCTAAGGAAAACAAAAAAAATTTAATGTTAAACCAAGTATTAAAAAAGAAGGAAACTTTAACCAACAAACTATAAAGTTACTCACCCAAAAAAAAAAAAAAAACCTATAAATTTACTATAAATTCACTCTTTTTTCTATCAACTTAATGTGCATGTCCTGTAAGAAAAAAAAAACTTAATGTGCATGTCATTAATGTGCATTTAAGTATGTAATGACATTTGAGTATTCCATGTATTGGGTATGCCATTTAAAATTGAAAACACCACTCAAAGGCAAAACAGATACAATGTGTCTATAATTCAATTGATTTCGCTTTTTGGAAGAATTGACCAGAACAAGTAGTACACAGACAGCAATGCAAATCTTTGACCGTTGACCTTTTATCCCATATACTTGTTCTTTTTTTTTTTTTTTTTTTTTACATCTGTATTTAACATCTCGAGGGAAATGGAACCAATGTGTATATTAATAATCAAATATAGTACTAAACTTAAAAAAAAAAAAAAAAAAAAGGACATGTGCATGTTAAACACTACCTATAGTTTGCATACCACGCACGAACAACCACAGTATGAACAGTCCAGTAATTTCTAATTCCAATGTAAAAACAAGCAAGCTATGTTCTTATTAATATTACTTTTTAAATTATCAATGATTCACTATCAATTTGCCACGTTGATAATTGATTTGTTTGATCTTTCAATGTTCTGGAATTAAATATTATCTTCGTATTTGTGCCAGAAAGAATCGATAAATATTTTATTGTGTTCACAAAATTATCCATATATATAAAGGTAATAACTAATAAGTAGTAACTTTTGTAGTTTGGGTTCCTCATTGTGAACCTCCTAAAATTTTCATAATTAGGACTTAAATTGTCGTGAACAGAATTCATTTTTGGTTTTGCTGAATCTCTGAGAATCACATGATGTCAACTGTGGTGTGGTAATTGGCAATGTGTCGTAACAATAGGCTTGGCTACTACTGTATAAAATACGGCTGCATTGTGGGGGCCATAACTTCGGCGTTACTTCGGCCATGGTTTTGGAGACTTATGGGCTCCATTGATGCAAGATAGTAAGTTGGGTCTAGCCACCAAAAAATGGGCAAAGCTGAAGTCCAGTGAATTGGACTAGTGGTTAAACGTTACGTATTACCATCACAATGAATGCAGTGCATTGAACTCAAGCCAACTCTTGTAAATACCGCATTTGAAAATGCTTCAAAAATTGTTAATGACTGTTTGGTGGACCTAAAAAGTAGAAGTGTTGTTTCAATTAACTCAATTAGGAATTTGTTAAGAGTCATCTAGAAAGATAAGTTTGAATAATAAACAATGCTTTCATGCGTTGATAGGAGGATAAAGAGATGAATCTCACCTACCTCAAAATTGTCCTCTCTCTCAAGAAAAGAATTTAATAACAAGATTACAAATATGCAATCAAACAAAATTTACTTATACATATATATATATATATATATATATATAAGTAACTCAAAATTCAAGATTTACTACAAAGAAACTTAATAATCTTCAAAATTCCAAGACCAAACCTCGCACACGCCTCTAATTTAATACCCATTGGCACAAGACAACAACTCTGGAAGTCCAAATTAAATGACCATGCCAACGTAAACCCACAAGGCATTGGCTGGGTTAGCCTTTATAGCTGACAAAATGACCATGCCAACTTAGGCAGCCAGAAGTCTACATCATTACCAACTTGGCCAGCACTTTAGCATGCCAGCTAGGGACCTATCATACCATGCGCCATGCCACTTTGAACTAGGCACTCATGTTTGGGGTGGTGGGTTCACTACTGAAAACTGCATTAACGGCTATCTACAACTATTCTAGAAGATCGCTTAGTTAAACTAATCTAACAGTGAAAATTTTAAAATATTAATTTAATAAAAAGTTATAAAGCGGTGTAATGTTAAGTCGAATTTAACAATAAAGCTAAGTTTTTTAGCTTAGTTAAAGTTCATTTTACATGTTTTATCTTCAAATAATAACAGTGTCACTTAGTTAGAGATCAGTTTTTGATATTTAGAACAGAAATACAGAAAATTCTAGACTACATTTCTATCATTTCAGCAACATTCTAAGCAACCAAACAGGGGATTGCGGAAAATTGAAGCAAAAGTTCCATTTAACTGCTTCAAAAAATGTTGGAAATTTAAATTTAATCAAAAATTTCAATACTTCACAAATTATATTCAGTACAGAACCTGAAAAATTTTTATTCTTTCTTCATTTAGTACGAAACATATTGTAGAAACTAAGTAATTCGTACACAAAAAGCGCTTAAGCTACAAGGTTGAAGTAAAAAGTTCAAATTTTCAAATTTTATTAAACTTCAGTTTCCTTCATTTTTTCTCACGAAACAAACATAGCTTAACTAGGAATTAAAATAAAAATAAAAAATAAAAACAAAAACTAACGACATTTACCAAGATAAAAAGCGCTTAAGTAAAAAAGTTAAACTTTTCAAACTTTAATAAACTTCAATTTCCTTCATTTTCCCACGAAACAAACAGACCTTAATCAGGGAGAAAAAAAAAAGCATATTTTCTAAAAAAAAAAAAAAAACAACTTATACAAAACGCTCAAAGCACTAACATGAATGCAATGATCAAGCACAATCTCCAACAAACTTGCATCAAAAGGCATTAAAAATATTTATAATAATGACCGATCACGAAGCCAATATATTCTCACATGCAAAAAACAATAAATCCTTAGCAGAGCAAACCAAAACGGAGTGAGAAAAAAAAATTAAAAATTAATAGTTTATATTAATAATTTATTGCAATAAATATTTAATTCACTCACCAAATTGTATAGCACAAGGAAAAGTAAAGGAAAAAGAGTTGAAGAGAAAAGAGGAAAAAACAAAGAATTTAAAATGGACGAAAGTACAAAATTTGAAAACACAAATTCAAACTATACCTTGTCTGCTCATCTTACTATTTGTTCTCAAACTTGGGTTGCTTCAAAAGGTTCCTTTACACCTACAAACTCACAAAAGAAAAGAAAAAGAAAATGAAAACCAAATAATTTATGGAGCTTGAACAGAAAACTAAGAATTTAACTTGAATCTGAATGATCAGGTACTCTCTCCTTGGTAATTGAGTCTATATATTAATTGTCATATGTGTGTTTAATGTAGTTAGTCATCAATGATACATCTATATGACCTAATCTTGTTGTATTCTCATAAATTCACTAAGGTATTTACAAACCAAGCTAAAATAAGGAACATATTTGTATAAGCTCATATTAAATGGGCAGTTGGTTTGAAAAATATTTTTAGTTGTTGACAATCCTCACGTATATTTCAATATTGTTATATTTGGTTCTGCAAAACTTCGCCAAGAATTGGATATTCCCCAAGTCTAACCTTGTAAGCAAAAGAATTAAAAATCCATTCAACTGCATGACAGCAAGAACCCTAAAGAAAGATCAACATAGCAGAAAAATCCATTCAATGCAGTGAGCCTTTATATTCAACGCATAGGGTATAGGGACATCTTTTCTATTTTGTAAGATAAAACCTTCTAATAAAACCCTATAAACCTTAACTATATGCAGTGACGTATTGTCTGAGTTGCAGTCATCTCAAGATGGAAAGGACAAAGGCAGAAAGGTGGTGTTTGGTTCACAGTAATAGGGCAAACATTATGGAAATGTGAAATTATGATGTTTGGTTTGTTTAGTTGTACACAATTTTATAGTAATGTAGATTACTAAAAGATTCACATTACTATTAATTATTGTAATGTGATTACCTTATTAGATGGTGGAAAACCTATATTCCGTACACATGAGAATGACTAAAATGGACATATATTTCCCGAACTCTTAATTTTTCGAGTGAAAAATAGCAATCATGACATCCTTCTTGTCTGTATTGTTTCTTTGTAGTGGGTTTCCTAAGGACTTGTTTTAGTTGTTACCCCTATAGAGCAATGTGTTCACTTTAGCTGTTAGCAAATCCTAATCAAATTGAGCATGGAATCACTCAGGCTTGGCTTGTTAGAAATTAACTCAAAACTCAAGCTCAGGCTTCATTTGGTCGATGTATAAGCCTTGATAAGCTTGTACTTGTCAAATAAAGAAGCGTAGAGGAGCTTAATAGTTAAAGTCAGCCAATATATTAAGCATTAGGTTGCGCTAATTTAGAATGTCTACGTAGTAATTTCCATTGAACTTACAAATAGTCACTATTCACTTACTACTAAAAAGGGCAGAGATTGGATTTTAGATTATATCGGTCGAGTAGGCTGGACTGGGATTATGGGAAAATCTCTACAAATTCTTCTCTCCCCTCATCCATTTCTTGTTTTTACTTTCTCCCCTTTCCCCCATCTCTCACGGATATCACAGAAAAAACGAAATGGGAAAAAAAAGGTTCCCAATCAAGCTGAATAAAAAACTTGCTCTTGTCTTGGTTAATCCTATAGGAATGAACTAAGAATTATCTGGCTAACTCAAGTTGCAGTCTCTAATCCATAGAAAATATGCAATGTGGAAAAGTATGGTGAATGTGTGAGGTTTTCTTTGAAAAAAAATTATAAGAACAAAAAATTCTTTTTCAGAGTTTCATTATGTGTACAATGGCATTTTGTACTACACGCAGTTCAGTTTCCCCTTCCCTGTACAACTTCATATATGGACATAAGGTAAATTCCCCGATGGCACTTTATTGCTCACAAGTTTCATCATTTTAATTAAGAAGATGAAAAAAATATATAAATTAAAAAATTAAAAAATAAAAATAAAAAGAAGAAGAAGAAGTAAATGGTTACACGAGGTGGGACTAATTTTATTTGTAAATGCACAAGCATAGAATGGGCAAGAAACAGAAATTTTCTAGAACATTCTTAACTATATCCCTATTTTGGAGCGAGGTAAATATATATATATATATATATATATTTTAAAAAGCTTAGAATTTCCTTTTTTTTTTTTTTTTTTTTTAATTATCAATTTAATCAGTAAAGGGAAACTACATTTACTAATGTGTTGCACATAGAAAACACCATAATGCAACAAATAAATTAGACACATTGGCAATTTAAGAAAGCATTAATTTTCTCTGTTCTTGTGGTCAAGCCCCGTTAAGGCTTTATCATCTCTGTTCTTGATCAAATTAAGGGCCATTTGATCAAGAACAAGTAAAAATGCAAGCCTGCAGCTCGCAGTTGAAATATGTGTTTGAGTAACTAATATAGAGAAGAGGCATAAACCAGTTACCAGGGAATTAAGTTCAGCATTATGTCAATTCACCAGTATTGTCACCAATTACTAGACTTTGAAAAACAGAGGCTGGCTCATGAAGCTTCGAAACTGAGGGGAAAAAAATCAAGAATTGGGTAGCGTGGAAACGCAGTGAATGAATCTCTTCTTAGTTGACAAGTTGGGTTTACTGTCTCTCTCTTCCATAATTTTTGAATACTTATATAAAAAAAAAAAAAAAAAAAAAAATTGCCTTTGTTTTTAAACTGATTTTGTCATATTTCTTGGGTTACAGTCAACAACCTACCCTCAATTTTGAGTTTAGTAAGGAAGAATTATCCTGGTATATCATGTATGTTATCACTAATTTGTTTCATGAGATTAGGACACCAAATTTGATTGCCAAATATCATTTGGACTTAAGATTGCTTAGTTTTGATTTTTTGGATATGGGTTGGCTGGTTTAGTTGATTTGGTCCTAAACTGATGGGTTTGTGCCTTCTTATTGGGCTTAGCTTTGAGTTTGTTTGAAGCTGTATGGTCTTGTGAGAGTTGAGTTTAATTGATGAAGGTGTTGACTATTGGGGTTAGTATTCTTAATAAATAATGTTCTGGGTATAATTTTCACAAGTAATCCGTAGGCAAGAGTATATTCAGCAAAAAAAAAAATCCATAGGTAAGAGTATGGTGAGGTGGTACTCATGTTTTCTCCTCTCACATTCGTGTTAAGTCTCAATAATTAAATTTAGGCTTTTTTCAGGCAGAAAAACCACCAGTTGTGCTTTGACGTGGTGGCCCGGTGGCAGAGATAATTAGACCGTGCTGTGGGGATGAGATGCTAAATCGAGAAGGAATTAATTCTCCTAATTCTCAGGAAACAAATCAGTGGGAATCAATGCCTTTCTATAAGCATACACATGTGGAACCTGAGGTCAATGAGGAAGTTACAGACTAGATTAGAGGGGGAATATCTGTTGAGCTGTTTGAGGAGAAATTAGAGGAGATAAACAGGGATTTAAGGAAATTTGACACGGCAGCAAAGATTCAGCCTATTTCAAACTCTCCTACGGGTAAGGAAAATTTCCTGGAGTCAATGACACGTAATGAAATCTTCTTGAGAGCCTCCCAAGCACTTGCAACCTCATTAGGCAGTAACTGTGTCCCACTTTCTGCTATACCCGATACCACAAACACTCACACAGTAACTTCAGCTACTTGGAAACGACAAGTGAGACATAATTCAGGTAGTGATGTTATCATGGAAGATGCAGTGGGTTCGAAGAGGAGTGTTCATCCTACTAGGGGTCATTCGAAGTTACAGAAAAAAAAAAAAAAAAAAGTTGTTTCTCGGGTTGGCAAAGGTGACAAAGAGATATTGGTGGAGGGTGGTCATATTAACAGATGTTCTTAGAGCAATTATTAATAAACTATTTAAAAAAAGTTTTAAAATCATTTATATGGGAAATATAAAAAGCCATCAACACAATTAATTTTTTTTTCTTCTTTTTTAAAAAGTTTTAAAATATATCTCCTGAATTAGTGCCATTAGGACATCCATTAACTTTTCCCTTTTTTATATAGATCTTCTCTATGAACAATAACCCTTAAACACTGTTTGTCACATAGAATTAGCTAACATCTAAAACCTAACGCTACTATAGTAACAAAATTTCATAATGAAAATGGGTTTCAACCATTTGCTCATTGTATATTTTTTATATGAATTATGTGTATAAATTTATTTGATGATTCATATAGATATTTATGAGCGTATACTAGTTTGCGATTGTGTTTGAAAGTCACGAACTGTTTGGAAAAATATTTATGGGAAAGACAGTGAAATTGAAGACAGACTTAATAAAGAAGAAGGAAATCGATACTATAAGTTTAATTTGGTTCAAATATAAAGCCTCCAGTAAAACATAGATATAAATTTCAATTAAAAAGGAAGTTCAAACCCTTGATACTAATTACATTTCTTATCTGTCAAGGGCTTTGTAGCTCAATTGTCATTTCTCCATGCACAAAGTGCTTAGGTTTTAATAGAGAAAAGAATTCACATTATGGGGTTAACAACATATTGTAACTATCTTAAAAAAAAAAAAATTGTTACATTTCTTGTCTCTTTCATAGTTGTATATTGATTGAGGTCGAGTATACTTGTAAATTTTTTTTCTCCAACTTCCATTTTATTTTACTTAACTAGTGCATAATGGGGTCAACTAACTTTTAAGATATATATATATATATATATATGTTCAATTTGATGATATTATAAAGTTTTATTATATATAATTTTTAGGTAATCTGTGCTTCACATGGTCATATAACTATCTCTTGACCATCAAGTCTTACCACCCCTTTAACTCTATTTCTACTCACTCAAAAGCCTACAAATTCTCTTTTAGTTTTTCTTAATTAAAAGCCTAAAAAGAAAGTCTTTCTAAGGGCTGCACACACCATAACAACAACAACGAAAAATAAAAATAAAAAAACCTGGTGGACCAAATGATCTGCCCAACCCAGACTGGTTTGGCCAATTTTTACTCCAATCAGTTTTGTTGAAAACAAAACTGATCTCTTCAATGTGGTTGCAGATTGAAAGATAGAAAGAGTCTTAGAAGGAATTCGAATCCAAAAAGAAAAAAAAAATGATACTGAGTTAGAAAATACGTAACTAAAATTATGAATCTTACGGCATTGTGATTGATCACCGGACCACGGCACCACAGGCTTCACTGTACACAGAAAAACACACAATACACGACATCAGACGTGTGCGATAAGGAGCGTGCTTTTAACGTAACCCTTTACAGATAACTTCTTATTACTATATCAGCAGAACATATAATAGAAATAAAAACAGCTCTATAACTTGGCATTCGGGGAATCAATAATGCCAGCTAAACGACAAAACTCACTATTTTTGCCACAATTTACATACTTTGCGAGTCGTGAATAGAGAGTAAAAATAGTGGTAAGTTACTAATATTATTGGAAAAACAATTTACTCACAATTTTTGTCATAATTTATTCACATGACGAGGTGTAAGTAATGGAGTAAAAGTGATTGGTTCATATAAGCTTATTCACAAATGCAAAAGCAAACAAATTTTGACACGTGTTTGAATCACAACACAGTTATAATGCACCGGACAATAGGCATGTCCTTGATGTGATACCAGCATTATTCGTTAATTTCAATAATCTGGTTGCTTTACACGAAAAGCACCCGATCATACTTCCCACTTTATTCCCTCCCAATTTGCTCTCTTTTTCACTTCTCACGTACGGTTTGTTTATTCAATTCCTTCCCTTTTTCGTCTCCAAAAAAAAAAAAAAAAAAAAAAAAATCCTCTCCCTTCCCTTTCTCTCAAGTAAGGTTTAAGTAAAAGCTAGACCTAACCACACCAAAACCAACCGAGTCACAACTGTATTTTATATTTTATTTTAAATATTATATATAAAGACACACACACAAAGAGGATATACCTTCAGAAGCACCAAATCCTATCAAAGAAGTAAAATCTGAAACAATTTATGCAAGTTGTTTTGGTGTGTGCAATCTACACAAACCATAGTTAGCAAAACATTGTAATTTAAAATTATAATTACGCATTTAAGAAGGAAATACTTGCAGACCTTGTATGTAGTCCTCCTATTCAGCTCAAAAATACCTCGGATTACTGAAGTAGGGGTGAGATTCAAAACCCTAGAAATCGAAGCATAAACAAGAGAAGTTAAAAGTTGCAACCCAAAGACCCAGATCGTGAAATTGAAAATTGCATACAATAGAAATTTGAAGGAAAGAGAGAAAAAGGGGGGAAACTTGCCTGAGTCGACTGGGTGCTTGAGAAGTTGCCAGAGTTTTTTGAAGATCGATCTTAGAAAGTGGTACGGTGATGGTGCGTGAGATGTAGTGGCAGGAGTGAGCTTTAGTGGGTCGGCGATGGCGAGTGAGGTTAAGGATGAACGGAATCAAGTTTTTGAGAGCTGAGAGCTGAGTGATTTCGAAAGAGGGTTTTTTGAGTCGGAGTGATTTCGAAATAGGCTAGGTGATTTCGAAGGATGAGGGCTGACTGATTTTTGTGTTTGGTATTTATACAAACCCTAGAGCCGCGGTTTTAACATGCAGCTATAGGGTTGGGCCTGAAGCCTCGTTTAGAAAACGCGGCCTGATCCTTACTTGAAGTCGCGGTTTCAACACACGGCTTTACACTAGAGTTTGGGCTGTGGTTTTAAAACGGGGCCATAGCTGGTCGCATTTAAAATGCGGCCCAAGCCCAATAAACCGAGGCTGTAGAATTAGTCTATAGCCTCATTTCTAAAACGAGGCTTCAGGTTCGGTCTTTAAGCCCTCTTTAAGCCCCGTTTTACAAAAACGGGGCTGTAGCACATCTATGGCCGCATTTTTTAAAACGCGGCCCAAAGCCCCCGCGTTTTGTAGTGATTACACCACAACTTGAGAGAATTTTTATTTGGTAATGTACAAATAGGAGTTACGAGTCAAGGACTTGTATTTAAAGCTTCATGAATGGAGTTAAGAACCCTCATGAAACCCGATCCTACTTGCATTACCAAGAAAAAATTCATATTTGAGAATGAGGGAGAGAGATTTTGAGAAGAAAGGGACTAATGAAATCCCATGTACAAACCTACGCTCTTTGCTTGATGTTACTCTCTGTCCGTGCTTTTTTCTCTTCTCTCTATGTTTTTGCTGTGTGTGTAATTGCTCTGCCATTTTGTGTTTCCGTCTTTTTTTCTTCTCCTCTTCTCTCTACTTGTGCGTGCCTTCCTCTATTTATAAAGAGATTCCAAAGAAGCTGTTCCCTTATTTTCCTCTCAACTGATCAGATCATGGAGCAGTTTTCATCAGTTTTTTCTTCACAACTCCTAATTTCATGTTGAGCCTTCCTCTCAACTGATCAGATCATGGAGCAGTTTTCGTTAGTTTTTCCTTCACAACTCCTAATTTCATGTTGAGTCGTGACCCACTATTCAGCTTTTTGCTCTTTTTATTTGTTTCGTTGCTTTTTTAAACTGCCTCTTTTTGGTTTGTGACATCCCCACTTTTCCACTTTTCAGGCCCACTTTCATGAAACCTTGCTCCTTACTTTCTTGTGTTGCCACTTTCCCATTTACTTTTACATTTTTTTTTTTTTTTTGTTTCACTTGATTAGTTTCTATCTCTTGCTTTTCACAGGTACTAGGCAGCAGGTTATGAACGTGGCTCATATTATATAAATATATATATATATATATATATTTTTTGTAGTATTGGCTAGATGCGGACCATACATGACCACATATTTTTTTTGAACCTATGCTACTGTTTAATCCTAGCTGCCGTGTAGATGCAACAATTTTTATAAAGTAATTTTTTTAGTTTCAATATCCTAATTCCTTAGAACCTAACAAAAACACTGGTAGAAATTATGGGCCTCAAAGTCAGAATTGCATAAAATTTGGTAGGCTGAAGTGAAACAGCCTTCTAAGCAATAGTCGTCGCTTTGCCACAAGGTACCCTCTAAAAATGGCAAATTCCTTCATTTAGGCCTCAAAAACTATGATCTTACCGTTTATAGTAATTTTTGTTTTCTTAATAACTTTTTACTCAAAAGTCAAAATAAAGTCCTGCTTGTTTTAAGATGGCCCTTAAGATCAATAGTTTATGATTCTGCATTTAACTTAATTTTTCCATTTTTGGTAAATTTTGGTATTTCATCACCTAATCGCATAATTAGTGCAAATTAGGGTTTTAGACATTTTTCTTAGTATTTATTTTTGTAGCTGTTAGAGGCAAATTAGGCTATTATCAATAAACATAGACTTTTGTCAAATTTTCTTCTCTGGTGGATTCTAGTTTATCTCATTGTGGATTCAGGGAAACTCCTCATGAATTCGAGGCATTGTAAACACCTCATTTTGTACCTGGTTAATAAACTTTAGTCCCCAATCCCAATGATAAACTTGACATGTCTACAAAAGGTAATTGAAGTTATTTTGATAATTTGTGTTAGGACATATATGATTCAATGTTAGGAACATATGTCACTATTTTATGTAATTGGCTAATCCTTTAACAAAACGCACTTTACTTGTAATTAGGTAGATCTAGGATGTGTTTAATGCTTCAAGAAACAAAGTTTCAAGTTCAAGTGTTAAAGCCATGCAAGTCTATTTAAGAATCAAGTGAGAAAGTGCTGGATTTTAAAGCTCAACAGCTAGCATCTATTGAGATTTAAAAGCTGCTGAAGCTCATGGCTTGATAGCTAGCTCGATAGATGGCTATCTATCAAGGTTTATGAAATTGAGTTTTCCAGAGCTGATTTCAATCCAATCCGTGGGTATATGTTTAGGCTTTCTTTTCTCACAACCCTAAACATATATAAGGATTATTTTGAGGGCCGTCAAAGGTCACGCGTAGTTGCAGAAGTGTGAAGCAAAGTCTTGTTCATGCAAATTGTGATCGGAGACAAAATTTCCCCGAGTTCATCTTTCTATTGAAGAAGTTGCTATGTTTGTACACCATAGGGTTTTTGACCAAGCAACTTCATGATCTTTGTTAGATTTTTAGACCCCTTAAAACAACAATTGGATTAACCTAGTTTATTTAGCCAAGTGATTAACTTAGTCAAATTATGCAAATTTAGGTTAACACAATCAAATAATCATATCAAGATATAAAGAAGTGGAAATATAAAGAACACAAAGATATGATCACACAAGAAAACCAAATCGGTAAAAAACCTGGGGAAGATTTAACCTAGCTATCCTCATGGTAAACTTAAATCCATTATATGAAACAATCGAAGTTCATACAAAAGGACTTACAAACACCCAGGCTCGACTTCCTAATGCTACCCACCAGTAGAACTTACTGACACGATCACGTGCAAACTTCGAATCCACAGACTCCTTCTTTCTTGGATTCTCCAATCAAGTACGAGCACTCCCGCTTGTGTTTCTTTAGGCTCCAATGGCAACAACTGAGTTGATCATTAAGGTGTTGATAATATCTCTACCTTGAAAACCCTAAGTTTATATGAAAGAAAGCTCCTCAAGGATCTCACAAGAGATTCATACAAACTGCAAATTATGAGCAACAATACAACCAGAGCAACTCAAGAACATGGCTAGGATTTTGCCTTATATACCTAAGGCAAAAACATAAAACCCTAAATGTTTAATGAGATAGGACTGAGTTGGAAATTCTACAGAAAAAATATTCTGGCCGACTTTCGATCGATCAAGTCTATCCTTCGATCGATCGAGCCAGGCCGAAATGTACTAATACATCTGTAGCCTCTCGATTCCAACTTTACATGAATTACACAACTTTGAGCAAGCCTAAACAAGATTAAACATACTTTTTTAATCATGATTTGCCAACATTACACATTAGAGTTTTAAATACATCAAATCCTAAGTCTTTAGAACCTAACAAACTCTCCCTTTGGCAATCCGTGACAAAACACAAATTAAAAACTCAAAGTTTACAAATAAAAGCCCTTTACACAAATAATGCTCATAAACACAAATTCAATCCTACTGCTATCCATCAATTGCAAGTGTAGACAGCAGCTCAATTGAATCAACCTGTATATTCCTGACACACTCAACAAATGCATAAACGCATGTGTGACAGAAAAACAGTAAATCAACAGATATGTAAACTAACTATCCCCTTAAGTTAGATACAACAAAAAAAAACATTCTTGTATGTTTCACACAACACAAAATAAAGACATATATCAATGAATGACTCATAAATATAAATCAATAAGCAGTTAACACAAGAAACAAGAATCATATATCTCAAAAAAAATGTGTCTCCCCCTAACATGAATAGCCCCAAAAATGATATACAAAGTGAAGCACCTAGATACAATCTACTATCTCCACTAGCTCCGCAAAACAAAAGAAATACTCCCCCTAACTACAAAAACTCATCTACAAGTGTCAAAACACTACTCCCCCTTTTTGTGATAGAATGCCAAAGGACAATCACATGACATCATCAAAATGAGGTGGTGAGAGTGAACGAAGATGTGCTAAGTCGGCTCGCAAAGCACGTATCTCATCAAGCAAGTCCACCAAAATTTGGCCATGAGCTGCGTGAATGGTCATGACAGTCTCTAAGGTACGACGTATATCAAAGTCATACGAAGGAGGTGGAGGAACATCAGCAGCAGCAGCATCACCAACAGGATCAGCAACATCCTCACCAGCAGGACCTGTAGAAGAAGAAGGAGGAGGTGCGATACCAGAAGGCTCAGACCTAAGGTGTTTAGAGCCAGCTCGAGATGAGCAGCTCTTTGTCTAAGAAAAGACGCACCTATGGGAGCAATAACATGTACGGGCTCAGAAGAAGGGAAATCATCTAGATCAAGATATAACAAAATCCTATGAATAAAAATAGGATGGACAAGAGCATGAGAGGAAGATGAACTCCTATAAACTTCATTCAAAGAACGAAGAAACAAGTGAGGAAAACTAATAGGAGCATCAGTAACAAGAGCGTACAAAAAGACACACCGCTTGAGAGGAATGGTGTGAAGATGAGAAATGGGCCATAAAGAATGACATGCTATCATAAAGAAGAGATAGTGCAACTCAAGTAGCTCAGCAGTGGTGATCCTAGGATTAGAACCCCACTGAATAGATGACCCAGTAATGTATGACATGACATCATTCAAAAGAGGAGACTTATCATAAGGGTAGACAAGGTGCTGGACCAAAGGTACCCCTAGAGCATCAGCCACTACAGTAGGAGTAATGGTGTACTTTACACCTCGTATCCAACTCTTTACCAAAGTGTTGGAATCATAGATGCGGATAGAGATGTTCGAAAAGAATTCTCTAATTAGGGTAGCTGGAGGAGGAGGATCAGAAATATCCAACAGAGGTAACCAGCCCCGACGCTCAAAATTTTCCCTAATGGCAGGATCAAGCTCATTTAACACAACAGAACGCTCAACCCATATCTTTCTCCTAAGATTTAGTGTCTTAAAAATCTCTTGATTTTTCTCACTAGGAAACTTCTCACGGTCAAAAGAAGATGGGGGAGGAGAAGGTGGGGGGAACAGACCTACGAGCTCTAGTCTTCCTAGGTATGATGCTAAGGAAAGGACAAAGACACAAAGAACCAAAAGGACAAAACAAAGCACAAACCAAGGGCAGACTGCAAGTTAGCAAAAAAAAAAAAAAAAAATAGAACAAAACTCTCTATTATGCATGAACAATTACAATGTCATGATGCATGCTCTAAAGCAATAAAACTAAGTTCAATTTCACAAAATTGGCTTGAGCATAGAGTTTCTAATAAAAACTCCAAAATTGAAAACCACTTGTTAAGATTTTGGAAAAATTTGACTAATTGATCATCACACAAGCTAGAATACATAATATAATGATCAATTACATCAATTCAACAAGCCAATTGCATCAATTGAACTCAATTTGAACAAATCCCTAATTCAGATCAATTATAAGCCCTAGAATTTTCAATTTTTCACAAATCACAAAATTGGCCAAATTAAACCAACAAAATCAAGTTTATGTCATGTCCCAACAAAAACCCAATGATCAATTTCACTTAAAAAGGCTTGAATCAACAAAAATCCCAAAAAGAAGGAAGTCCAAAAATTTCAATGAATAATGCATGAAAAATGCATGAAACATGTAAATAAAAGAAAAAGGAGGGGTATAATGGACATACCAGCCTTAAATGTCAAAAACTTTGCAAAATATTTGGAGGAAAATGACAAAAAAGTGATGATCTAGCCTTGCCGAGTCGGAGAGGGAGTGAAAAAGGTTTGAAACTTTTTGAAAAGTGACTTGAACAAGTCAAAGTTTGATATTTGAAAAACCTGATTCGCGATATTCGATTGATCAAAAATTACATTCGATCAATCGAATCAACCCGAGACTCTTAAAAGAATTTTAAGCACATCTTCAATCGATCGAAAAACAGAATGGATCGATTGAAACAGGCAGAGGCTCACCAATTTTTTTGAGAAAAAACACAGTTTTTGAAAAATATATATTTTGGCCATAAACTCCTCAAAGCATTAAAATTGATGAACAAAATGCATGAGCATGAGATGAAATGCTTTCTCAAGAACCCAAGTTTTAAGCCCAGTTATTAAAAAAAATTCCACCATTCTCCCCTTAAATTCTCAAGCAAAAAAAAAAAAAAAATGTTTTTCATAATACTCAAGGTATTTTCAAACTTGGTTGGTCAGACCAAAAACACACACAATAACATGTACAGTGTTTAGCAAAGAGTAACTTGTGTAGCATGTGCAACTAGCAAAAACTTGAGATACATGTGAGGTGATATGTGAATAGAAATCAAACACAAAGTCTACAAAACTCATCACATAGAATTTGAAAGAGACTATCACCAAAAGAGTTACATCATATACAAAATTCATCCTAGATCATAAGCTTGCAATCATGTAAGTTTCTTAAATTTTGCCTCATAATATACACACCAATTTTAATTATATGATTTGGCATCAAGCCTAATAGTACACACCAATTTTAAGCATTAAGCATTTAAACTGAGGCTTCACCTTATGTTCTTTTTGTGCATGTGCTACACTTTCTCGAGCACAGAATCTTAAGATATGCGCTAAGGTGTTCATAATTGACTAGTGAACAGTGGTGAAATGGTTATTTATGCCTTTCTCAAAAGGGTCAAATCTGACAGTCAAATAACATGTGACTTCAAGATTAAGACAAAGTGATAAACACCATAAACATCTTTTCCACACAACATGCACTACAAGGTTTCAACTAGTCAAGTGCAATAACTAAGCTCATCAAAGCTAAACAAGGTACAAAGACATATGTAAATAACTTGACCAACTTTGTTTTCAAAAACCAAGAAAAATAAAGCCAAACACTATTTGCTTTCCTTTTTTTTTTCTTTTTTAATTTAAAAGAGAAAACAAAAATAAATCCTAGAATGAAATGCATGAATGTTATGCAATGCAAATCTTAGAAACAAAACAACACAAAAACCAAAGAATAATAGTCACAAAAGAGTAGAGCAATGAAGCATAAAGACCAAGAAAACCAAGAATGATCAGGGAACCAAAATCACGCCAATTACTTGACGAAGTGTCTCAAACTTACTTTCATCAAGAGGTTTGGTGAAAATGTCAGCATTCAGACGTTCAGTAGGGATGTACTTAAGAGAGACAATCTTTCTTTCAATAAGATCCCTAATAAAGTGATATCTAATCTCTATATATTTAGTCTTAGTGTGTTGAACAGAGTTTTTATAGATATCAATAGCATTAGAGTTATCACAGTAGACAACCATGGTTTAAAGCTTTTTCATCCAAAGAAGCTATGAGCAACAACTTCCAGCAACAATATATTCTGCCTTTGCAGTAGACAAAGACACAGAATTTTGTTTTTTGCTCATCCAAGCAACAAGATTGGCTCCTACATAAAAACACCCACCCATGGTACTTTTTCTATCATCAGCATTACTAGCCTAATCAGAATTAGAAAATCCAGCAAGAGACAGATTAGACTCTTTGCTGTAAAATAACCCATATTCACAAGTTCCACCTACATATTTTATGATTCTTTTAACAGCATTCAAGTGGGAAACCTTAGGATTAGATTGAAATCTAGAACAAACACCAACACTAAAAGCAATATCAGTCCTACTAGCAATCAAATACAAAAGGCATCCAATCATGCTTCTATATAGTGTAACATCAATAGACTCACCTGATGGATCACTTGTTAATTTTGTATTTACAGCCATTGGTGTTCTGGCATGAGCAGCCTTGTCTAGTCCAAATCTCCTAACTAGATTTCTAGCATACTTGGCTTGATTAATGTAGATTCCAAAGTCCATTTGCTTCACCTGTAATCCCAAGAAGTAAGTTAGTTCACCAACCATACTCATTTCAAACATCGCCTTCATTTCATCTGCAAAAGAATGAGCAAAAGAGTCATTAGTAGTACCAAAAACAATATCATCAACATAAATTTGAGCTACAACAAAACCATTATCCTTTCTTATGAAAAGAGTAGTGTCTGCAGATCCTCTTTTGAAACCATGCTCAGTAATCTATCGTACCAAGCCCTAGGAGCTTGTTTCAAACCATAGAGGGCTCTCTTCAACTTGTAAACATCATCCGGTCTGTGAGGATCAACAAAACCCTTTGGTTGTTCAACATATACTTCTTCTTGCAGCATCCTATTCAAGAAAGCACTCTTGACATCCATTTGATACAACTTGAAGTTCAGATGGCTTGCTATGGCCAACAGTATTCTAATGGATTCCAATCTTGCTACTGGTGAAAAAGTCTCATCAAAATCAACTCCTTCCACTTGTGTGTATCCTTGAGCAACAAGTCTTGATTTATTTCTAATGGCAGTGTCATGTTCATCTGACTTGTTCTTAAAGATCCATTTAGTTCCAATTACATTTACTTCCTTTGGTCTAGAAACTAATTCCCACATATCATTCCGAACAAATTGATGAAGTTCTTCATGCATGGAATTTATCCAATCAGCATCTTGAAGTTCTTCATCCACTTTCTTTAGTTCAAATTGAGATAGATAGCATGAGTGAGTAATCACATTTAAGGCTTTTGATCTCAATTTCATGTTATCATTCAGACTACCCAATATATTAGTGGTGATGATTCAATTTGACTCTAGAGGATAGACCTTTTACCAAAGATGTAGAGGTAGCTTTCTATTCTGAAGGAGGACTAAGCTCACTGTGTGCTTGTTGAGTTTCATGAACTGGAGTGGATGGTTTTGAACTTGATGGTACTGAAACTGCATCATTCAATAGCAACAGCTCTTCCTTAATATGTTTCCCCACATAATCAGCAGGAAGTGAATCATCAACTTCTAAAGGCTTATCTTGAACCAGAGCAGTGTTTTCTAAATGTGCCTCTGAACATACTTCATCATTGTGTTAGGATTAGTGCTCTTAAATCCTATTGTATGATTCTATGTATAATATTAAGTTTGACATTGTATATGACATTATGTATGACTTAATATTATGTTTAATAAATTTGTTTTATTATTATCTAAAATAATAGTAACATGAATATTCGGACATTATCACATAGTCCATGAGATGCATAGTATGTGATTTATGTGAAGAGTCACAGAAGATATAAATTACAAGTTCTTTGTAAACTCAGAATTATAGTTTGTAGTCGGTGATGAAATTGGGTATTTCATCTGCGAAGACTATAACATATCAATCATGATGATTTGTTTTGATCATGGAAGTGGTGACTTTTGGTTGATGTGTTAATATGTTTTAAGAGTTAAGACATATTGAACTGGACCGCTGTGAGATTTATTATTCTCCTAAAGACTGTCAAAGGAATAATAAATCTCACGACTTGTATTTGCATGAACTCTTAATCCTGAAAGAATAATGGACCTAATCATGAGGTGTAGGTTGCTTTGATATATCAGAAGTGAGATCTAAAGTTATGGTCAAAACCTCAGTATGTTGGGCAGCCACATTTAGTGTTGATGGAACATGTATTCTCAAGATGGAATTCATAGTCTCTTAACGGAGATATAAAGTATTCCCTTGAGATAAGTTTAATGAGTTTGTTATTCAGGGAGTTAGGCCTAACCACTTTAGTAAGACTAAAGTATATATTTATGGAATTGGATTTCATAAATATATAATGAATAACATTAAAGGATTAAACCGGGTACTCAAGGATTAAGATGTAGTAATTTACAAAGTGGCAGTCTACATTAATGACTTTGTATTATTACGAATATTTTATGAAGGGGTTGCATGTATAATAAAGTCTTGGGATATAATTTATAGATAAGACCTAGAGTACAACTATATTTATATAGTGGTATTAAATATAGTTAATGGTAACTTTGGACTTGTCAAGAGTTGATAGAAAAGCCCAAGGCTCATTGGAGCTAGTGTCTTATTGGTCCCTTTTGATCCCACTCCAAGCCACACACTTAAGCCCAATTGGTAAGGCCCAAAAGGCCAACCCAATTAGATAAATTGGTTAGATACAAAGGGAAAAACGTTCAAATTTTTCTATGTGTAAGAAACAACATTGAGAAGTGGTGTGTATGTGAGTTTTTGTCACTTACTACTCATCCCTTTTGTTACCAATTGAGAGACCACACATCTTGGGCATTAGTGGAATTAGAGTGAAGATTAAAAGTAGTCCTAAGTGCTTCAATCTTTGGTTTTGAAATTCACCGCTTCAAGATACGATCTCTTGTTCTCAAAATTCTGAAATTTACTTAGTACGTGTTATCAATATCGAATGAAGTAGATCCGTTTAAAATTTATTTTCCGCTGCACTCATCTCTAATTTCCTTCAAATTGATCACAACATTTGAAGATTCTATGACTGTTTTGGTTCTTAGATTGTACACTCTATAAGCTCTACTAGTGGAAGAGTATCCTAGAAAGTATCCTTTATCACTTTTTGCATCAAACTTTTCTAGATTCTCTCTGTCACACAGAATATAACAGTCACTGTCAAATACCCTAAAATGTTTGACAACAGGCTTCTTCCCTCTCCAAAGTTCATAAGGAGTCTTCTTGGAATCAGGTCTGAAATACACCCGATTGAGTATGTGGCAGGCAGTGTTAACAGCCTCCCCTAGAAGGATTTAGGCAACTTCTTATTGTGTAGCATGACTTGTGCCATCTCTTGAACAACCCTATTCTTCCTTTCCACTATTCCATTTTGTTGAGGTGTCTTGGGTGAAGAGAACTCTTGATGTGTGCCTTGATCATTGTAGAAAGTAGCCAGCTTGGTATTCTCAAATTCTCTTCCATGATCACTTTTAATTCTGGCTATCACAGTATCTTTCTCAACCTGTAGTTTCTTGCACAGATGTATCATCTTCTCAGGAGCTTCAGCTTTATCTTTCAAAAGCGCAACCCAAGTATATCTGGTAAAGTCATCCACAACAACTAGAATATACTTCTTTCCACCTAAACTCTGAACTCTAGCAGGACTCATAAGATCAATGTGTAATAACTCTAGAGGTCTTGAAGTTTGAACATCAGCTACAGACAGATGTTTGGATTTCACTTGTTTACCTATCTGACATGGTCCACAAATGCTCTTTTCTATCTTCTCAAACTTAGGTAAACCAATAACTGCATCACACTTGGAAATCTTCTCCAATTGCTTATGAATTGCATACCGTAACCGTTGATGCCACAATTCAACTTGATCAATCTTAGCACTAAAACACTTGTTATTTACACTGGGTGTTATACCATAACAGTTGTCAACTATCCTTACACCAACACACATACAGTCACCTCTTCCACCAAGTATCTGAAATTCATACTTAGTGAAGAGAACATTCAGCCCATTATTGCAGCCAACATCTTTCTCAAGTTGGTGATTAAGTCACGTATTGGGATCCGCACAATTGGTTAGTCACGTACTAGGAGCCGTGCATTGAAAATGAGAGATTATCACTATAGAATAAGTCCAATTGGGTATTGGGGTAAAGGTTTAACTGTAGGTTGGTATAAAGTACTGGGATTCCTTTACTTGTAAATGCTTGTTTTGATAATAGTGGATTCTCGAGAGTGGTGACCTTAAAATCACCAAATGGGGATTTTGCCATGTAGGTTTTCCCCATTCGTAAACAAATCACCGTGTCAATTTAATTTCTGCTGCATTTAGTTTAATTGATGATTTTTTTGTACTGCCACGCATATTGTATGTTAATCTGATTAATTAATCAACTTGGCTAATTAATTGGTTAATCTATCACAAGGGGTCAATATATTCTTGGCCTATCAAGTGGTATCAGAGCAGACACACTCTAATTAGGGTTTATCTTTGATGTGTGATCCATTGACCCCTACTTGTCATGGATAGAGGATAGTCTCTTATTATACCTCCTTTATTTGATGGCACTAACTATGCATACTGGAAAGTACGCATGAGAGATTTCTTGCAGTCTTTAGATGAGAAAGCGTGGCAAGATGTGGAGATAGGCTGGACCAAGCCTATGGAAGCGTCGCCCGACTGGGATGATGCTAAGATCAAGGCACTAACTTCAACAGCAGGGCATTAAATGCTTTATTTAGTGTAGTCATAAATGAAGAGTTGAAGAAAATATCCTCTATTGAAACTGCTAAGGAAGCATGGACTATCCTCCAAACAACCTATAAGGGAATCAAGGCTATTAAGGATTCAAAGTTTTAGAGGCTCACTACAAGCTTTAAAAAGATTAAGATGAAGGAGGATGAGTCGTTCGATGAGTTCTATACCAAGCTCAAGGACATAGTAACTCAGCCTTTAATCTTGGGGAAACCATTCCTGAACCCAAGATTGTGAGAAAGGTGCTCAGATCTCTACCTGAGAGATTCCATGCCAAGATCACTACCATTGAAGAATCAAAGGACATTGAAAAAATTCCTTTGACAGAGTTGGTTGAAAATCTACAGACTTATGAGTTGGGTTTGATGAGGATAGGGAAATCAAGCAAGAGCATGGCCTTGAAAGCCAAGAGCATTGACATTGATGAGTCTTCAGACGATGAAGATTCTAAGATGAAATCCTATATCACGAGGCAGTTCAAGAAGTTTATGAAGAATGCCAACGCAAAAGGATTTGACAAGGACCGAAAGCAATCTAATTCTTCACAATTCAAGAGTCAAGACAAAGGGAAAAAGGATACTAGGGATGGCGATCAGTACACTATACCATCAGGACCAAAATGCTTTGAGTGTCAAGGTTTTGGTCACATGAAACAAGAGTACCCTATATATCTTAAGACTATTAGGAAGAGCAAGGCACTTGCAGCTACATTGAGCGACAATGAGCCTGAGGATGATTCTGATAATGAGGATGATGGAATCCTAAATGCCTTCACTACCACTGTAAATCCTACTAAGGGGATGTTGAAGATGTGGATGAAGAAGAAAAATTGGTGAAGTCTAAGTTTAAGAAGATTAATGAACAAGATGACATCCACACAGCCTATGCAAAGTTATACAAGGTCTCCGAAAAGCATGAGAAGTTGTATAGGTTGGTCACCAAGAAGCTTAGTGATGTGGAGCTTGAGCGAGAAGAAATCTCTAAAAAGTTTGATGAAGCCAATCAGACTATTAAAGCACTGAGATTTGAGAATAATTTCTTGGCTAAGAAGACCAAAAAGCTTGAGACAGAACTATTCCAAGTCAGAGCTCAGCTGGAAAGGACTTCAAGTGCTAAGCTCGATAAGATGCTTAGTCTTCAAAGATTTGCTTCCGATCGAACCAGTTTAAGGTATGATTTTTCTTCTCCTAGTATTGCTTCTACTAGTACTATTGTTTTTGTTCCTCCTGCTAATAATGTTGAAACTAAGAACAATGATGTTAAGAATGAATTAGCTAGTGAGAACGTAGACAAGGTTAATCTATCTTAAGAGCATCCCCTAAGCAGGATAAGAAAGAAGTTAAAAACCTTAGGGCTAAGAAGGGAAACTCTCAAAAGCCTAAGCAGAAAAGGCAACATTTTTGTCATCACTGTGGTGTAGCTAGACATACTCGACCAAATTGCTACAAGTGGTTAGCCACTAAAAAAAGCAACAGCATGATCGCATCGAGAAACCAAAATCAGCTTCCATACTCTTTTTCTCCTCTTGGAGATATTCTTAAAGCCCTTATGTTCCTTTCGAACTTGAATAGTTTTATCTCTTCCCCCTTACCCCTGGATCAAGGGTTTGCTAAACAGAAAGGTTCTTCCAAGGTGTGGAAGGAAAAGGGCTCCAAGTGATTTTGTCACTTTTTCTCTATCTCCCATTCGTATTTTTGTTTTTGCATTACTTGTGTGTGTTTGCTTTCATGTTTTGAGTCAGTCTAGTTTTATGCATTACCTTGTTTAACATGTTTTTATTTGTTTATTTTTTAGTTTTGCTTTATTTTGTTTTTCATATAAAATAAAAAAAAAATTGAAAAAAAAAAAAAACAAAAACAGTGTGTGTTTGTGTAGATTGGTACTTGTGTACCTTGGATAGCCATTAAAACAAAGTTTTCTAAACTTTGTATCTTTTGTAGTTTAGATGAGCATTTCCATGCACAACTAAGCAAGTGAGTTTTGTGGCTCATGTTTGTGATGAGTAAGGTTAAGTGATCAGTGATCTCTTGTACTTAACACTCATATCACTCTTTTTGACAGGAAGGACTAGAAATTCCCAAGAGAAATGCATAAATAACCATCTCACCACTGTTGTCTGCCAATCATGAAATGACATTTGTATGCTTCGGCATAGCAAAAGTGAAATGTCAAATGCTTAACATCATTAGGTATTTCTTTTCTATCTTATATATGCCCATGCATGGTTCGCTTAAAAGATATATATGCAAAGAAAAATAAAAGCAAAAGATCAAAATGCTTTATATATGATTACAAGCGTGTATTCTAGGAAATGTGGGAGTTATAGGATGTACCTTGAAGGTGATAGTCCCCATCAAACAGCTATGATTGTGTGTGAGTTAAAGTGATTTTCTCATATCTCAAATCATCATAACATGTAGACACTTATGCAATTTTGCGAAGTTTTTCACACACAACACACAATATTCTTTGCTACTTTTGATACATGTGCAGGTACAATGTGATTTGGCTATCACAAGGAATACATGTGTTAATGTATGCTTACTAAACTGTCTTAACTTGTTTCTGAAATATAAAATTGGTTATACTTATTTAGTGTGTGTGTGTGTGTGTGTGTGTGTGTGTGTGTGTGTGTGTGTGTGTGTGTGTGTGTGTGTGTGTGTGTTTTGGTTCTATGTGCTTAACATTTTTCTTGTTGAGAGATGATTTTGAAAGCTTTAAGTGTTGATTGGATCATTGGTTGAGTAGCATGCTTAATTGCATTCATATTTGTGTTTTCTCTCCTTTGAAAAACTATTTTTAAGAAATCTCGATAGCTTCTCGGTAGCTCTCAACAAATAAGCTATCTATCAAGACCCTTCAACTTTTTCTTATTGCATTCTCGATAGCCCTCGATAGCTAGTTCGATCAATCGAGAAACTTTCTGTCTCCTTGATAGCTACCTCGATCCATCAAGCTTCTTTGTTGAGAAAACCTCTCATTAGATTCTTGATAGCTAAAACACGCCTTTTTAAAGCTCGACAGCTCTCGATCGATCGAGCTTTATGAGATTTCTATATATCCGTGCCTCGCGATTTCAGATCTACTCTCCTCGATCTCTCTCAACGTATTTCAATCTTTTCACCTCCCAAACACACTTTTCTCTCTCTAAACCTTCTCTCCACGTGACTTTCGGCCCGATCTTGTCTCTAATCACTTGGTATGATCTCTTTATCTCTCATTCTTCATGCATTTCATGCATTTAGATCTAGGTTTTGGGTTTTTGAAAAATTTTGGGGTTTTTCAACATTGATAAAGGTTTTGTGCAATTTTTGGGATGGGTGTTGCTTAAATAAGTTTAAAACCTCATGCATTGCATCACACTCACATTATAACAATGTTTCATGCAGTTAGATGTATGTTTACTTTGTTGCTATGATGTGTGTTGGTAGGTTTGGATTGGGCTAAGCCCATGATGAATTTATATTTGCATGTCACATGTTCATGCATTCTCAGTAATATGTACCTTCAATTCTATATATTTTGATATATTTTTTGTTTGGTACTTTTCTAATTGTCTCCCTCTTACGTTAGTTGCATCATGGCACCAAAACATAAATTCGTTCCGTCCCAGAACCCTTATCATTCTAGGGCATCTTCATCTTCTTCTCCTTCTGACTCCACTCCTTTTCATGTACAATTTCATGATGAGAAGGCCAAATCGGACTTCTCGGAGAACTTTTCATGACACGGCATTCATTTAGAATGCCAAGTCATTCTGTTAGATTTTTCTAACACTAACCTGCCCACTGTCATCTACAGTAGAGGTTGGGAGTCACTATGTAGAGCCCCAGTCACATGCCCTTCTGTGATCATATAGAAGTTCTACTCTAATATGCATAGATTTGATTACTCTATACCCTAGTTTTCTACTCGCGTTCAGGATATACGCATGGTAGTTACCCTGAGTATTGTATCCGAGGTACTACACATCCCTAGGGTAGTGCATCCTGACTACCCTAGTTCTGAGCATGTGAGGATAGTGTCTAAAGAAGAGCTCGTGTCTCCATTCTATTAGACACCATCTTCATGGGGTGACCGTCAAAAGACCTCATGCGCTCGTTTTTTGTTATCCCTCATTGAGGGACAATTGACTTCCCTTCTCACTTTATCCTCTCCCTTATAAATGTCTACAAGGATACGATGACTCGTGATAAGCTTATTTTTCCTTCCGCTATCACGAGGCTCTTTCGCCATTTTTCTGTCTCCTATCCCGAGTCTACCTACTTCACTTTCATGTGTGCCATTGACGCTGCTACCATTAAATAGAGTATTGCACAACTTCAAATGAGGCACCCCTAGACTGAGATGGCAGCACCTCCAGCTTCTACTGCTCCATCCACCTCAGCTCCTTCGTCTTCTACGGGTAGAGTAACACTTGAGGCCATTATGGCACAGCTTGTGCGCATTGATGCTCACCTTAACACTCTTAGTAATGAGTTGTGTCAGGTGAACACCTGTGTTGGTCATATCGCACAATAACAGGCTGTCATGGGTGGTTTCATTGTTGCTTCCTTTCCATCTTTGCCAGCCTCTGAGGATGAGAGTGACAATGGCTTCGACAGTGATGATGCTGATGAGGATGATGATGATGGCTCACCTAGTGATGATGAGATGTCTACTTTATTTACTTGCCCTTTGTCACTTGTGACAAAAAAGGGGAGTAGTTTTGAGATGAGAGTAGTCATACTCATAGGAGGAGGGTTGGTTTAGGAGATAGGGGGAGTGTTTATGTTAAGGGATGTAGTGAGGATTCTTATATCTTTTCTTTTCTTTCTATTTTAGATACATTATCTCTTATACATTAGTCTCATGACCATTTGACATACATTGTACTTATATTTGGTTTATATATATATATATATATTGATGTATGTTATTTCACCTATCTCTCCATGCATTGTTTTTTTTTTTTTTTTTCTTTATACACATGTTTCTTATTTATTGTATGCAATCTATTATTTCTATTTCACACTAAGATGCCGTGATGAGTTTTATTTAAAGTGTTTTAGAAATACAGGTTGTCAAAGTCTACTTTCCATAAACTCTATTCTCGCAAAGTTTTTCGAGAGCTTGTGTTAGGATAGATTTTATTGTATTCAATAAGTGAATATGAGTTGAGTGATTTTTTACTTCTCTCATATCTCATTTGTTTGTTGTAGTTTTGTCACGAATTGCCAAAGGGGGAGATTGTTAGGACATATGTGATTCAATGTTAGGAACATATGTCACTATTTTATGTAATTGGCTAATCCTTTAACAAAACTCACTTTACTTGTAATTGGGTAAATCTAGGATATGTTTAATACTTCAAGAAATAAGGTTTCAAGTTCAAGTGTTAAAGTCATGCAAGTCTGTCCAAGAATCAAGTGAGAAAGTTTTGGATTTTAAAGCTCAACAGCTAGCTCGATAGTTAGCATCTATCAAGATTTAAAAGCTACTGAAGCCTGTGGCTCAACAGCTAGCCCGATAGATAGCTTTCTATCGAGATTTATGAAATTTAGTTTTTCAGAGCTGATTTCAATCCAATCGGTAGGTATATGTTGCGCTTTCTTTTCTCTCAACCCTAAACATATATAAGGATTATTTTGAGGGCTGTCAAAGGTCACGCACAGTTGCACAAGTGTGAAGGAAAGTCTTGTTCATGCAAATTGTGACCAGAGACAGAATTTGCCTGAGTTCATCTTTCTATTGAAGAAGCTACTGTGTTTGTACACCGTAGGATTTTGTGACTAAACAACTTCATGATCATCATCGTATGATAAACAGAAGAACTTTGTAGCCAACATCATTCTCAAGTTGGTCATTAAATCGCGTATTGGGATCTGCGCAATTGGTTAGTTGCGTACTAGGAGCCGTGCATTGAAAAGGAGAGATTATCACTACAGAACAAGTCCAATTGGGTATTGGGGTAAGGGATTAATTGTAGGTTGGTATAAGGTACTGGGATTCCTTTACTTGTAATCGCTTGTTTTGATAATAGTGGATTCTCAAGAGTGATGACCTTAAGATCACCCGGTGGGGTTTTTGCCATGTAAGTTTTCCCCATTCGTAAACAACTCACTGTGTCATTTTAATTTCTACTGCATTTAGTTTAATGGGTGATTTGTTTATGCTGCCACACATATTGTATGTTAATCTGACTAATTAATCAACTTGGCTAATTAATTGGTTATTCTATCACAATGAGTCAATATATTCTTGGCCTCTCAGTTTGGAAGTAATCACAACTCAAAAGTGCTTAAATCGCTTTGAAAACGATGCTGAAAAATGACCTTTGCTCACTGTTTTGGCCTTAAGTTTTGATCCACAAAGACATTTTGAGTGAAGTTTGTTTCATTAGAAAGTATACGTCTTGGGCTTTAATTTGAACATACATTTTGCCTAACGTGGATTTATATTGAATGAGTTATGACCATTTTAATTTGGGCCATCAAAGTTGTTGGAAAATTTAGACCCCGGTTGATAGAATTAACAAGTTTTAAACCCAAGTTGTTAATTAGATTTATTATGAATAAAACTTGTTAAAACAAACAAACATCAATATCATATCAAAATCATGCAGCGGAAAAAATAAATAAGACAAGATATGATGACCCAGGAAAACCAATGAAACCAACCAGTTTCACAGTAAAAAACCTGAGGGGAAACCTTTCCGAAAAGAAATTCACTATAGTAAAGAGAAGTTTCAGATCTAGTACAAAACCTTTGTCCCTAGACTCTACAATCCCCATAGATGAACTCATAGCAGAAACCTTCTACCGCTTCAGAACCTCTGAACTCTTCAATATATGAACACCACCCTTTTGTTGCACGGATCCTAGTACGTGACTAACTCCTTTGCACGAATCCCAATACATGACTCACTCACCAACTTAAGGAAGAAGAATGTTGGCTACAAAGTTCTTCACATCATCAACAATGAAGATCAAGAAGCACTTGGTTACAAAAGCCTAAGGCGCAAAGACACAGTAACTTCTTTTTGAGAGAATAAGGTATTGATCACCTTTTGCATATGTTCTCCTTGTATTCTCTCATGTGACGGCCTCTAAAATAAGCTTTATATAAGTCTAGGTTGTGAGAAAAGAAACCCTACTTAAATACATAAGCCTGGCCCAAAAATAGAAATCTGAATTTTCGTAACCTCGACAGATAGCAGCTATCAAGGAGGTGTCGAGAAGGTGTTGAGGTTTAATGAATCTCAATAGATACAGCTATCGAGGAGGTATCAAGAAGGTGTCGAGGGGACAGAAACTTTCTCGATCAATCGACTAGCTATTGAGAAGCTATCGAGATTGCGATGAGAATCAACTGAAGAGCTCGACAAATAGCAGCTATTGAGGAGGTGTCAAGAAGCTATCGAGATATTTGTCCGCAGGTGTCGAGATATCTATCCAGCTTTATTGAACACCTTTTCTTCACTTGTTTCTTGGTTCAATCTTCATGGCTTTAATACTAAACTTGAACAACATGTTTCTTGAAGTATTAAATACATCCTAGATCTACCCAATTATAAGTAAAGTGTGTTTTGTCAAAGGATTAGCCAACTGCATAAAATATATTGACATATGTTCTTAACAAGTGAAAACACATATGTCCTAACAAAAGCTGTCAAATTTAGGGTTCCTGGGGACGCATGAGGACTCGGGGAGCATGCATGCATATGGAGGCCGCTTTCTAGAGGCCTAAAACTTCATGTTTTAGGGCCCAAAGCCTCCCTTTTTGATGGGCCCCAGCCCCTATACCCTTTAGAACGTCCAAAACCCTAAAAATAAGCTTGAAAACCCTAGTTTAAACCTATAAATACATCCTTATGTCTCCAAACTCAAACCCTAGCAAGATAGAGTTGATTTTTCACCTAAACTTCTCCAAAACACTTTTCTAACTCTTATTTTCTGCACACACAGCCACCATGAACGTTTTTTTGTTCTTCAAAACCTCTCTCTAGTAGTCTTAAGGTAGAAACTACTTTCTAAATCCTTTCAAAACAATCTTTTTCAATAATGTCTTTTTATTTTGAGTTATGATCACGTATGAACTATTGAAATAATTTGATTCTTTTGATTATCATTTGATCTTGTTGTGAAGGCATTGAGGGGCCGATTAAATATCAATCAAGTTTGTGTTCCATACAAGGCTAGTCTCTCTTCATGGCTTTTCCTTGATTTGGATTTTTTATAATATCTGTTTTTGTTGTTCTTAGTCAATTTAAATGTTATTCATACTTAGAAATATGTCTTATTTTGTTTTATTTTATTTTATTTTTGTCTCATCATGTTTTGATTGGAAAGTTGATATGATTGGATATACTAATGAGCATATTTTGATGTGCTAAATGTTGCTCCTATTTGTTGTTAGATCCAATGCATGTTTAGGAATAGATTTTGTTTTGTTTATCTTTATTTTTCTTGATCTTTGATATCTTTGTTGTTAGTTTACGTTGTTTGGTTATATATTAGAAGCATGCCAGGTTTTGTTTGATTGTTGTTTGTTGTCTACTTTAAAACTATATTTCTAGGCAGTATGCGTGCGCATATTCATGTATACGTACGCATACTAGTGTGGACACAACAGAAAGTGTCAGAATCACCACTTAGTTATATGGTCTAGGAACCATGAATATAGCGTCCTTTCAAGGAAGAACCTTTTGGTCTTACTACCAGAATATGGGTTCAAAGTTTAGGTATGATTTTGGGAAGGTCTTAGGCACCCAAAGCCGCCCAACCCTAAGGTTGACCTCCTCTCATTCTATCTTAAATCTTAACCTTATTAAAAGCATGTTCAATACTAATATTTTAACTTATACACACACTAGCATATATCTAAGCATACAACAGGGCATCATTCATCCCAAACCATAACCATACACCTAATCATGCTCATCAAGCAAACCTAACATACATCTATCATGGCAATCATCTCATCACAAACCCTAGCATACATCTATTATGGCATCGCATCACAAACCCTAGCGTACATCTGTCATGGCATTTCATCAACCTAGCATATATCTATCATGGCATCTCATCAACCTAGCATTCATCATGTCATCATATCACATCCATGGCTTGTAAGCATTCATACATCATGTTTAGGAAGCAACATAAACACGACAACATTAAAATATTATATTGGAGCATCAAGAACATCAAGAACATATTATCCAACCAAATATATTCATTCAAACCATGTTATCAAACAATGTGCATGTACATATGAATGCATGACTTACCTTCACTTACCTCTTTGCATCACAGCCCCTAGCATACATCTATCATGGCATCTCATCAACCTAGCATTCATCATGTCATCGTATCACAGCCATGGCTTGTAAGCATTCATACATCATGTTTAGGAAGCAACATAAACATGGCAACATTAAAATATTATATTGGAGCATCAAGAACATATTATCCAACCAAACATATTCATTCAAACCATGTTATCAAATAATGTGCATGTAAATATGAATGCATGACTTACCTTCACTTACCTCCTTGCATCACAACACCTATGGCATAAATGAATGGGCATGTGAATGAATGTACATGGCATTAAGACAAGAAAGGAAGAGAAAACCCTAATTTAGACATGTAAACAAACAACCAACATGTGAAAGGTAAACAAACAACAAACATGTGAAACAGAGACTCAAGACCATAAACATGTGAAAAAGAATCTAAAACAAAAGAACATTATATGAGATAAGGAACAAAACAAACAAGCTAGGGTTTCTAGGCAGGATCATTCGTACGCATGAACAAACCTATGTACGCATAATCAAGCATGCGTATGTGGAAACCAGCCCAGAAACTTTAACAACACATCAAAACATAGCAAAACACAAAATGATAAATATAACATCCTAACATGCTAAAAATACATAAAGAAAGCCTAAAACTAATCTAAACAAACATATATAAACATAAACTAAACAAAGAAACAGATTAAAGAAAAGACTAAAGGCAGAAATGGAAAAAGAAAAATTTAAAAGAATATCTTTGAAAAAGAAAGCTTTCAAGCTTGATTTTGACCATTCCCTTTAGTCAATCTATTCACAAATCAATAGAAACGTAATTAGTAATCTTAAACTCAAAGGATTAAGGCCAAAAAAGGCCCAATCAAATAAAATTAACTTTAGAATGTTTTGTGAAAAACTCCTTCTTTGATTCACTATTTCTAGTGAATCTTAGGTTTTCCTTTAGGATATTTTGTATCTTTTGAAAATGTATTATATAAGGCTTTATATAGTTGAAAAATAGGGGTTTGGAACGGCTCCTAGACAATGTGGGATTCATTCCAAACCTCAGTTTTTAATGCAAAAAACTTGCCTTTTTTTATCTCTGAAGCCCTAGTTGCGTATGCAAACTTGTGCCTGCATACACAGGTGTATGGCCTACGTACACAGATTTATGCTTACGTACGTAAACCGTGGGTTTTCTTTGGCCTTTATTTTTCAAAAATTGAATTATACTCATTAAAAGTTATATTTTCCATTTTAACACCTCTCAAGTCAATTTAACATCTGATTGGGACCTAAACCAACCTTGGGCCTTGAAATTTAGGCATCATTGGGGAATGGGGGCCTGAGTCATAAGGGGCACAAAATGCAGTGTCTACAACTAGAGGCATGCGTACACATACATACGCATCCTCGTGCCTAAAAATCCAGATTTAGGGTTCTTGCTATTTTGTTTGTTTTGATTAGTTTTAATCACATGTTTAGATCTTGTTGAGTCTAGTTTTCACATGTTTAGATCTAGGGTTAGTAGAATAACATGTTTCACATACTTTGATTGTTGAATTGATAATTAGGGTTTGTGTCTTGGTTGAATTACATGAACATGCATATGAACATGAACATGTATTGATACATAGGTGTTGTGGTGCTATGAGGTAAGTGAGGTAAGTCATGCATAATTACCTGAACATGCATTTGATTTGGTTGATGAGCATGATGAGATTTCTTGATTGATGAACATGATGAATATGCTTGATCAATTCCCTTGTCTTGACACCTAATTTTGTAATCCGCATTTAACCTCTTATGGAAGGTAAAAGGGTAATTTCACCTTGTAAATAGGCATCTTAATTGTGGCCACTAGATCCTTCATTTCATTTCATCAAAATGATCTTGATGTTGTAACGATCAAATTGACTAGTCATAAGCCTTAATCAAAGCATCAGATTGAAAGTTATTAAATCAAGTTTAAATGGCTGAGATGCAAAATCACAAATTGAGTCTGGCAATATGTGATTATGAACAATTGATTCCAATTGGTTATAATTATAATCAATTTGAGATTAATGATGTGTCATAATTTGATTGGCTAGGACTATATTTTATAGTAAGATTGCACACACTTAATTAATTAAATAGTCAAACATTAATTATTCAATGAGTAATTTTTGCAATTATCTTTTTAATTAGGGTAAATTGGGAACTAATTAAGTCTGAAATTGGAGTGATTAGAGCCTATTAGTGTTAATTGGAAACTAATCTGGGACCTATTAATGTTAATTGTGCTGAAATTATTTACTAGCAAATGACCTCTTCTTAGTGTTTCATTGATATCTCTCAGAATATTTTGAATCTATGAATAAGGTTAATTTTTCTAGAAACTAGACATCCAGGGGTTCAATTTGAGCACAAGAACGAAATAGTTTCGATTAGAATTAAGTAAGATATGATTTTTTGAATTTGGCTCTGCAGGCTGTTACAATAGTTACAAGAAAACAGAATTTTGCTTGCTCATCACTCCCCCCTAATCTCTATATTACCAGCTTTCCCTAAAGTCTGAAATAGAGTCTAGGTTTATGTTTCTTTTTTATCCTTTGTCAAACCCCATTAAATGATCAACCATTCATATTTTTTCCACTACTACTATATTAACCCCCCTCTCCTCCATTCCAAAAGACACGAAAACCCCATCTCTTCTCCTCTCTTGAGTTTTAGTGAAGTAGAGTAATCTTGTCATATCTTGGTCTTCCTAAGACTCAAGATCTTGAGTAAGACTCACTCTCCCTTTCCTAAATCTTCTTTTCTACTCCCTTAGGACCCCCACCAAGAGTCTCCCCCTCTACCTTGTGGATCTTGCATGAAGGTATAATCTATTTGCCTAACTTGTTTTTTTATGTTGCTATGATGAGAATTTAAGATTAAAGCATGATAGTAATTATTTAAATTCATTGAATATGTTTGAATGTTCTTAAATTTTCATATGCTTTTTTCACATGTTCTTGGTTGTTCATTACATGTTTGTGTATGACAATAGTTTTGATCTTAAATCTACATCCAAAATATGAAAAACATGTTTGTTTCATAATTCTCTTAAATCCTTGAATTAGGATATCCATCCACACATCACTAGAATTTATTTTTCAATCCAAATGCAATGATTAATAAAGGGAATTAGGGTTTATCACATGCACGCACATTAAACTTAACATGCAAATTGATTAATAACATATTGGATGATATGATATGAATGCTGGCCACCATAGTCTAGAAGACCAGTTTCACCGAGCAAGGTTGGTGCCTAACACCTTCCCACCTTTTAACATAGCCTCCGAGTTTAGATCAAGGATTGATAGATCAATGCTTATCCACGTAATTTTCAATTTCTAGATTCTAACTAGGAAACAAAGTCATTTAATTTATCTTAGATTATATCTAGGACCAAAAGCATGTAATTTCCTATGATCAATGTACATTCATTCTCAAATCAATAAAATGAGGAATTTTTTCAATTTTTGTTTTCTTATTTATTCCAATAATTAAATAAGTGGCGACTCTATTGTAAAACCCTTAATCTAAAGGGGAAAATATAAACAATCGAACCTCCATTTTGAGAGGTAATAACACGACTCCACTCTAAGGTTAAGCGATTTTGGGTGCCTAACACCTTTCCATGACCGTACCTTAACTCTGAACCCATATCTCTAGTAGTAAGATCAAAAAAGGTCCTCCCTCAAAAGGACTTTATATATATGGTTCCTAGACCATTGCAAAAACTAGGTGGCGACTCCCCGTTGTGTCCACAGGTTCACTACCAGAAGCTAACAAGTTAGTTTCCGTTTCATCAAAGAAAGAATCGTGTGTAATTTCTTCAGGCTTCTGTGACATTAGTTGGTAATTAAGCCTTAACATACCCCAGTCTAATGGCTAACCGGTGTGATGGTAACCACCACAACAATGATCACAATGACAATGTCAACAACCCGATTCTCATTAGGGTTGAGTTTTACGAGTTTCGTGAAGAGACTTAACAGTTTCTTGAAAACAATGAGCAATTTTGTGAATAGACCCAACAAGAATTGCGTGGGATTTGAGAGGCACTCGCTACCTTGCTTAATCGAAACCCTAATCATGATGATGAAGAGCGACATGATAACCAAGCATGTGGCCCTCCCCATCGCGGTCTAAATCAAAACAGGTAGTAAAACTATAATGAAGAGAACAGTAAGGACAAATAGTATGTAGAAGGGGTCCTTAGGAATCATTGTGGTCTTGTAAGGGATAATGGCCGAAATTATCAAGAGCAGAGGCACTATCATATGAAATTAGAGTTACCATCCTTTAATAGTAATGTCTCCATTGAAAAGTATCTACAATGGGTCAGTGAGGTGGAGAAATGTTTCAATTATATGGGTACTCCAAATGACAAACCAATGTGTTTAGTGGCGTACAAATTGAAAGGAGGAGCATCTGCCTAGTGGGATCGTGTTCAATTAAACCATATTCAAGAGAGAAAGTTTCCAATAGGATCATGAAGGAGGATGAAGAGATTAATGGCAGATTGGCTCTTACCACCAGATTACCAGCAGAAGTTATTCTAGACAGTACCAGGATTGTAGGTAGGGTACTAGAAAAGTTAATGAGTGCATGAAGGAGTTTGACAGGTTGGCAAATCGTAATGATTTGGAGGAAAATGAAGATCAACGGATATCCAAATTTGTACACGGGCTGCGAGTTTCCATCCGAGATCAGGTATCCTTACAAACCCTACATACTTTAATTGAGGCTGTAACCCTATCCATGAAAATAGAATATTAGCATCTCAAGGTAGGTTTGAAATTTTCCAACCGCAGTTCGAAGTCATCCAATTCCACTACCAACAAAGGTAAACAACCCATGTTTACACCATGATCACAACTAGTAGTTAGGGAGAATAGTGGTGTTAACTAGTCCACGGTAGCAGTATCAAATTCTGCGGTCTAGCTAACGATGAACAACAACCCCTATGCTAGACCAACTGGGAATAAGTGCTACAGATGTAGAGAGCCAGGGCATCGATCTAGTACTTACCCTAAGTGAGCTATAGTGATTCTAGTGGTGGCAAAAGAGGGCAAGGCAAAAAGTTAACACAAGGGTGAAGAGGTGTATAATGATGCTGATTCATATGCCTATGATCCTAATGAGCTTCAAGAAGATGAGGAGGGCGTGCCATCAAGGAGTTTTTTAGTGATTTAGAGGTTGTTTTTCACACTAAGGGTGGATTACAGTGATCAAAGGAATGAGATCTTTCAAGCACGTTGCACAATTAGTAAGAGGGTCTGTGATTTGACCATTGACAGTGGTAGTGTAGAGAACATCGCATCGAAGAGTCTGGTTACCAAGCTGGGACTAAAGACAGAAAAGCATCCCTCTCCAAACAAAATAGGTTGGATCAAGAAAGATACGAAAACTCTTGTTACTTTTTCTATGGGTAAATGCTATGTAGATGAAGTAATTTGTGATGTTGTTGGGTAGACCTTGGTAGTATGATGTACATGCTACTTATGGGTGTAAGCATAATGTATATATGTTCTTTAAGAATTGTAGAAAAATTGTCCTTAGTCCTATTAAAGATAGCAATGTACCCAAAGCTTCTAAAGTGGAGGGGAAGCCATCTCTTCTCATAGTCAATAGTGAGGATGAGTTTGACAGAGAATGTAAGGAGATGAAATAGGTTTATGCAATAGTAGTGATGGATAGAGAGCCAAAAAAGGTTGCTGAGATACTTGAGGAAATTCAACCATTGATCAAGAAGTTTGAGGAGCTTTTTCCAGAGGAGCTGCCTGCTGGTTTACCACTAATGCATAACATCCAGCATTGCATTGATCTAGTTCCTAGAGCTAGCCTACCAAATCTGCCACACTACAAGATGAATCCTCAATAGGGTCAGATTCTATAGGGGCAGGTAGATGAGCTTCTGAGCAAAGGGCAAATTAGGGAGAGTATGATTCCTTGTGCAATCACGGCATTATTAACACCGAAGAAGGATAAGGGCGAGCGTCTATGTGTGGATAGTTGGGCCATCAACAAGATCACAGTCTAATATTGATTTCCTATTCCTTGACTAGATTACATGTTTGATATGCTGAGTGGGTCCAAGTGTTACACCAAGCTAGATCTCAAGAGTGGGTATCACCAAATTCGGATGCGACCTGGAGATGAGTGGAAGACAACTTTCAAGACAAATGAAGGGTTGTATGAGTGGATGGTGATGCCTTTCAAACTGTCCAATGCTCACAGCACTTTCATAAGGCTTATGAAACAGGTATTGAAACCATTTATTAAGAAGGTTGTGGTAGTTTATTTTGACAATATCCTAATTTACAGTAAGATAGAAGCAGTCCACTATAATGATTTGCGAGAAGTATTGATAGTGTTGCAGGCCAATGAGTTGTATATCATCTTGAAGAAGTGCAACTTCTTAACTAATAAGTTGCTATTCTTAGGGTATGTGGTTAGTGTGGATGGTATTCATGTTGATGAGGACAAGGTCTATGTAGTCAGAGAATGGCCAAACCCAAAGACAGTGGGTGATATGCAAAGCTTCTATGGCCTGGCCACTTTCTATCGAAGGTTTTTTCGGGATTTCAGTAGCATAGTAGCTCCTATTACTGAGTGTCTGAAAAAGGGGAGGTTCTCATAGGGACAAGAAGCAAAATAAAGTTTTACCTTGATCAAGGATGTTAGGATATATGTGGATCATGTTAGGAACATATGTCAATATTTTATGTAATTGGCTAATCCTTTGACAAAACGCACTTTACTTGTAATTGGGTAGATCTAAGATGTGTTAGTACTTCAAAAAACATGTTATTCAAGTCTAATATTAAAGACATGAATATTGGACCAAGAAACAAGTGAAGAAAAGCTATTCATTAAAGCTAGACAGATAACTCGATAGCTTCTCGACACCTCCCGACAACTAGGCTATCTATCGAGCTATTCAGTTGATTGTTATTGCAATCTCGACTACTTCTTGACAGCTGGTGGATTGATCGAGAAAGATCCTATCTTCTTGATAGCTCCTCGATAGCTGTATCTGTCGAAGTTTAAAACTTGACACCTCCTTGACACCTTCTGATCAATTGAGGTTACGAAAATCAGAATTTTCAGATCTGATTTTTGGGCCAAGTTTATGTATTTGTGTAGGGTTTCTTTTCTCACAACCCTAGACCTATATAAGACTTATTTTAAAGGCCGTCACATAAGAGAATACAAGGAGAACATATGCAAAAGGTGACCGATGTCTTATTCTCTCTAAAAGAAGCTACTGCGTCTTTTGTGCCTTAGGGTTTTGTAATGAAGTGCTTCTTGATCTTCCTTGTTAATGAAGTGAAGAACTTTGCAGCCAACATCTTCTTCTAGTTGGTGATTGAAGTCGCGTACTGGGATCCACGCCATTGGTTAGTCACGTAATGGGATTTGTGAATCATCAAAGGGTGGCGTTCATATATTGAAGAGTTTAGAGGTTCTGAAGCGGTAGAAGGTTTCTGCTATGAGTTTATCTACGGGGATTGTAGAGTTTAGGGACAAAGGTTTTGTACTAGATTTGAAACTTCTCTTTACTATAGTGGATTGCTTTTCGAGAAGGTTTCCCCCTAGGTTTTTTACAGTGAAACTAGTTTGTTTCATTGATTTTCCTGGGTCATCATATCTTGTCTTATTTATTTCTTCGCTGCATGATTTTGACATGATATTGATGTTTGTTTGTTTTAACAAGTTTTATTCATAATAAATCTAATTAACAACTTGGGTTTAAAATTTGTTAATTCTATCAACTGGAGTCTATATTTCCCAACAAGTGGTATCAGAGTGGGTACACTCTGATTGGATTAATTTCCTGAGTGTGATCCTTGACCCCCATTGTCATGGAAACTCTTGATTGTTTTGATTT
Source organism: Quercus variabilis (assembly GCA_030445155.1). NCBI lineage: Eukaryota > Viridiplantae > Streptophyta > Magnoliopsida > Fagales > Fagaceae > Quercus > Quercus variabilis. The sequence goes on from CP129456.1 coordinate 8,900,260, forward strand.
GCATGATCTTATATTGAATGATGATGATGATATTCAAGATGCCTATTGTAAGCTTTATAATTTTTGTATGAAATCTCTTGAATGTTTTACAAAATTAAATGCTAAATTTAAAAAGGTCAAACTTGAAAAAGACTATTTGATTGCAAAATTGGATGAAGTCAATAGTTTGAATAAGAATTTTAAAAATAAAATTTCATCTCCAGTGGACAAAATTAAGAGTTTGGAAGAACAACTAGCTAAATTTAAAACTGAAGTTGAAAATTTAACTAGTGCCAAACTTATTGTTGAGTCTAACTCAAAAGAAAAAGATTTTTATATTCCTCCATTTAAAAGGAATAAGGAAGAGTTGAAGGCTAATATTGCTAGGATAGACAAAGGTAAAAATTTTGATGTTAACACTGAAGTTTCTAAACCTATGTCTAAAACTCCTCCTAGGTTGAATGAAAAATCTGAATTTGTCCCCATTTGTCGTCATTGTCATATTGTTGGTCATATTAGGCCAAATTGTCCTAAGTTGAGGTCTCTGTCAACCTCTAAGGTTAGGCCTCCTTCTAGGAAACCGAGTAGCTCCAAAACTGCTCATGTTTGTCACCATTGTGGTGTTTTTAGACACATTTGTCCTAATTGCTTTAAGTTGTATCTCCAAAAGCAAGTGTCCAAACGGTCATAGGTTTCCTCTCAAGGACCTATACCTTTGTTTGGAGAGTTATTAAAAGTTTTGAACTTTTTAACTCAATTTCAGAAGAATTTTAATTCTTCTATGTCCTTTAGTAGACATACTAGGACACGTGCATTTTCATCTTCACGGCCAAAGACTCGTGCTGTGTGGGTGAGAAATGAGCCCAAGACTTAATTGTATTTTCTGGTTATCCTCTACTTTAATTCTTTCTATCTAAAGTAGGATTTTCTTGCTTGATTTCTTATCTATTTTTGGAATCATGTTTACATGCATCTACATTTTTCTATTATGCCTTCATGCATATGCATCTTTCTTTCTGCTTTCATGTTGTTTGTCTATTTTTGCTTGGTTGTTTAGTTTTTATTTTGTTTTGTTTTCAAAATAAAAAATAAAAAGAAAAAATTAGAAATATACAAAAACAGTGTGTGTTTGTGTATATTGGTACTTGTGTACCTTGGATGGCCATTGAAACAAAGTTTTCTAAACTTTGTATCTTTTGTAACTTAGATGAGCATCTCTATGCACAACTAAGCAAGTGAGCTTTGTGGCTCTTGTTTGTGATAAGTAAGATTAAGTTATCTCTTGTACTTAACACTCATATCACTCTTTTTGATGAGAAGGACTAGAAAATCCTAAGAGAAAGGCATAAATAACCATCTCACCACTGTTGCCCGCCAATCATGAAAGACATATGTATGCTTCGGCATAGCAAAATTGGAATGTCAAATATCATTGGGTATTTCTTTTCTCTCTCTTATATGCCCATGCATGATATGCTTAAAAAGAAAAATATTCAAAGAAAATAAAAAGCAAAAAGATCAAAAATGCTTTTAAATATGACATGTATTCTAGGAGATATGAAAGTTATAAGATATACCTCGAAGGTGATAGTCCCCATCAAAGAGTTATGATTGTGTGTGAGTTAAAGTAATTTTCTTATATCTCAAATCATCATAACATGAAGACGCTTATGCAATCTTGCGATGTTTTTCACACACAACACACAATATTCTTTGCTACTTTTGATACATGTGCAAGTACAACGTGATTTGATCATCACAAGGTTTTACATATGTTAATGTATGCTCACTAGATTGTCTTGATTTATTTTTGAAATATAAAATTGGTTAGACTTGTTGTGTGTGTGTGTGTGTGTGTTTTGGGATCTATGTGCTTAACATTTTTCTTGTTGAGAGATCTGTTTTTCACATGTTTTGCATCTTTCTATTATCTTGTCTTTCATAACATCTTGTTACATCACATTCATGCATTTATATAGATTCTTTGTACCCTCTTAATCATCTTTATATTTTCTCGAGTAAAGCTTTCTTGCTTCTTGTACCCTTTGTCAATCATGACAAAAAGGGGGAGAAATTGTGATGTGGTTTTTTTTTTTTAAGACTTTACTTGTTAGGGGGAGAAATACATGTCTCTGTAAAGGGGAGTTATGTTTCATCTTGTTAGGGGGAGTGTTTACCTCCTTCTTCTTGTACCTTCAGTCTTGTGACCATATTTACATACATTGTGCTTATCTTTGATATATGATAATGTATGTCTTCTTCACCTACTTCTACATGTGTTTTTTCTTTTCTATCTTTATACACATGTTTCTTATTACTTGTATGTAATCTATTATTTTTGTTTCACACAAAGATGTCTTGATGAGTTTTGTTTAAAGTGTTTTTGAAATACAGGTTATCAAAGTCTACTTGTCATAAACTCTCTTCTTGCAAAGTTTTTCAAGAGTTTGTGTTAGGATAGATTTTATTGTATTCAACAAGTGAATATGAGTTGAGTGATTTATGACTTCTCTTAAATGTTCATTTGTTTGTTGTGGTTTTGTCACAATTTTCAAATGGGGAGATTGTTAGGACATTTGTGGATCATGTTAGGAACATATGTCAATATTTTATGTAATTGGTTAATCTTTTGACAAAACGTACTTTACTTGTAATTGGGTAGATTTAGGATGTGTTTAATACTTTAAGAAACATGTTGTTCAAGTCTAGTATTAAAGCCATGAAGATTGGACCAAGAAACAAGTGAAGAAAAGCTGCTCATTAAAGCTGGACAGATAGCTCAATAGCTTCTCGACACCTCCTGATAGCTAGGCTATCTATCGAGCTATTTAGTTGATTGTTATCGCAATCTTGACACCTTCTCGACAGCTGGTGGATCGATCGAGAAAGCTCCTATCTCCTCGATAGCTCCTTGATAGCTTCTCGATAACTATATCTGTCGAAGTTTAAAGCTCGACACCTCCTAATCGATCGAGGTTACGAAAATCAAAACTGATTTTTGAGCCAAGCTTATGTATTTGTGTAGGGTTTCTTTTCTCACAACCCTAGACCTATATAAGGCTTATTTTAGAGGCCGTCATATAAGAGAATACAAGGAGAACATATGCAAAAGGTGACCGATGCCTTATTCTCTCTGAAAGAAGCTACTACGTCTTTTGCTCTTTAGGGTTTTGTAACCAAGTGCTTCTTGATCTTCATTGTTGGTGAAGTGAAGAACTTTGTAGCCAACATTTTTTCTAGCTGGTGATTGAAGTCACGTACTAGGATCCATGCAATTGTTTAGTCACGTATTGGGATTCGTGCATCATCAAAAGGTGGCATTCATATATTGAAGAGTTCAGAGGTTCTGAAGCAATAGAAGATTTCTACTGAGAGTTCATCTACGAGGATTGTAAAGTATAGGGATAAAGGTTTTGTACTAGATCTGAAACTTCTCTTTACTATAATGGATTGTTTTTTAGGAAGGTTTCCTCCTAGGTTTTTTACTATGAAACTAGTTTGTTTCATTGGTTTCCCTAGGTGATCATATCTTGTCTTATTTATTTTCCGCTGCATGATTTTGACATGATATCGATGGTTGTTTGTTTTAAAAAGTTTTATTCATAATAAATCTAATTAACAACTTGGATTTAAAACTTGTTAATTCTATCAACTGGGGTCTATATTTCCGAACAAATGAGAAATTGAGCACTGCTCTAGTTTTGGCATTGCCCAACTTTAATAAGGTGTTTCAGGTGGAGTGTGGTGCATCTGTGGTCGGGATAGATGCTTTTCTTTCACAAGACAGCAGACAAATAGCATTCTTCAGTGAGAAAGTTTGTGAAGCTCGAAGTAAATGGTCGGCCTATGAACTAGAGTTCTTTGCTGTAGTACGAACTCTTAATCATTAGGAGCACTATTGATTCAGGGGTAGTTTATATTATATATAGATCATTAGGCATTGAAGCACATCAGCGGTTAAGCTAGCATTAACCAGATGCATGCTCGATGGGTACCTTATATACAACGCTTCCATTTCACATTGAAGCACAAGTCTGATGTCACTAATAAGGTGTCAGATGCGCTCAGCAGGCAAGCATCTTTGTTGACCATACTATGTACTGAAGTTGTAGGGTTTGATTGCCTCAAGGAGCTGTACGAAAATGATGAGGATTTTGGAAATATTTGGAGCAAGTGTCGACAAATTCATACTACTCTTGTTAGGACATATGTGTTTTCACTTGTTAAGAACATATGTCACTTATTTATGTAAATTGGCTAATCCTTTGACAAAACGCACTATACTTGTAATTGGATAGTTCTAGGTGTTTTTAATACTTCAAGAAACAAGGTTTTAAGATTAAGTGTTGAAGTCATCAAGTCTGTCCAAGAAAAACAAGCTGAAGTGCAAAATCATTAAATCTCGACACCTGCTCGATAGCTCCTCGACACCTACTATCTGTCGAGATTTATAAAATTAGATTTTATGATATAATTTTCTGGGATCCGTGAATGTGTCTTTGGGCCTTCTTTTCTCCTAACCCTAGACATATAAAATGATTATTTTAAGAGCCGTCAAATAGTACACAAGTTGCACAAGCATTGAAAAAAAACTATGTTCAAGCAATTTGTGATCAAAGACGAAGTTCTTGACCTAGTTCATCTTCTCTGAAGAAATTGCTGTGTATTTGCACCAAAGGGTTTTGTGACCAAGTATCTTCCTGATCTTCATCGTGCAGAATGAACTGAAGAACTTTGCAACCAACCTTTCCTTCTAAGTTGGTGTTTGAAGTCACGTACTAGGATCCGTGCATTGGTTAGTCACGTACTTGGGAGCCGTACATCAAAGGTGGGAACTGTCACTACAGATTAAGTCCAATTGGATATTGGGGTAAGGGTTCAACTGTAGGTTGGTAAGGTATTTGGGATTCCTTTACTTGTAACCGCTTGATTTGATAATAGTGGAGTTTCGGGAGTGGTGACCTGAAAATTACCCGATGGGGTTTTTGCCGTAAGGATTTTCCCCATTCGTAAACAAATCATCGTGTCATTTAATTTTCGCTACATATTTAGTTATTTGGTAATTTGTTTGTGCTTCCACGTATTTGCATGTTAAATTGGTTTAATCACAGGGGGTCATTCAGTTTATGACATATCAAGTGGTATCAGAGCAGACACACTCTGATTAGGGTTTAATCTTTGCTATGTTTGATCCATTGACCCCTGTTTGTCATGGATAGAGGAAAAGTCGTTAATTGTACCTCCTTTATTTGATGGGACTAACTACGCATACTGAAAAGTACGCATGAGAGCTTTTTTGCAGTCCTTAGATGAAAAGGTGTGGCAAGCTATAGAGATTGGCTGGACTAAGCCAAAGGAAGCGTCAGCCAATTGGGATGAAGCCAAGATCAAGGTGGCAAACTTCAATAGCAGGGTATTAAATGCATTGTTCAGTGTAGTCACCAATGAAGAATTCAAGAAGATATCCTCAACTGAAATTGCTAAGGAGGCATGGACCATCCTCCAGACAACCTATGAAGGAACCAAGGCTGTCAAAGATTCAAAACTTCAGAGGCTCACTACAAGCTTTGAAGAGATTAAGATGGAGGAGGATGAGTTGTTTGATGAGTTCTATGCCAAGCTCAAGGACATAGTAAACTCAGTCTTCAATCATAGGGAAACCATCCCTGAACCCAAGATTGTGAGGCTAGTGCTCAGATCTCTACCCGAGAGATTCCATGCCAAGATTACAGCTATAGAGGAATCAAAGGATATTGACAAGATTCCTTTGATTGAGCTGGTTGGAAACTTGCAAATCTATGAGATAGGGTTATCTAGGATTGGCAAGTCAAATAAAGGTAAAAGCATGGCCTTGAAGGCAAAGAACAGTGATACAGATGAGTCTTTCGATGATGAAGATTCCAAGATGAAGTCCTACATTACAAGGCAGTTCAAGAAGTTTATGAAGAATGCCAATGGGAGGAGCTTCAATAAGGACCGCAGACAATCCAGTTTTTTCCAGTCTAAGGTGCAAGACAGAGGGAAAAAGGATGCTAAGGAAGGCGGTCAGTACACTGTTCCTACAAGACCAAAGTGTTTTGGATGTCATGGATTCGATCACATGAAGCATGAATGCCCGACATATCTCAAGAGCATTGGGAAGAGTAAGGCACTTGCTACAACCTTGAGTGACACTGAGCCTGAAGATAATTCCAACAATGAGGATAACGGAATCTTAAATGCCTTCACTGCCACAGTCAATCCTATTGAAGGGATTGTTAAAGAAGTGGACTAAGAAGAAGAACTGGTGGAGTCAAAATTCGAGAAGATGGATGATCAAGATGATATCCATTCAGCTTATGATAAGCTTTACAAGCTCTCTGAGAAGCATGAGAAATTGTTTAGGCTGGTCACCAAGAAGCTCAGTGATGTAGAACTTGATCGTGAAGAGTTGTCCACAAAGTTTGATAAGGCGAATCAAACTATTGGATCACTGAGGTTTGAGAACAATTTCTTGGCTGAGAAGACCAAGAAGCTTGAAGCAAAGCTATTTCAAGTTAGAGCTTAACTAGAAAGGACTTCAAGTGCAAAGCTTGATGAGATGCTCAGCAATCAGAAATCTGCGTTGGATCGAACAGGTTTGGGGTATGGTCTTTCTTCCTCTCATATTGCTTCTACTAGTACAACTGTTTTTGTTACTCCTGCTAATAATACTGATATTGAGAACACTGATGATAAAACTGAATTAGCTAGTGAGAACTTAGACAAGGATAAATCTATCTTAGAAGCACCCCTAAACTAGATAAGAAAGATGTTAAAAACCCTAGGGCTAAGAAGGCTAACTCTCAAAAACCTAAACAGAAGAAGCAGCATCTCTATCATTATTGTGGAGTTGTCGATCATACTCGACCAAATTGCTATAAGTGGCTAGCCACTCAATAGAGCAATGACATGATAGCATCTGGAAGCCAAAATCAGCTTCAATCCTATCTCGCTCCTCTTAGAGATCTTTTGAAAGCCCTCATGTTCCTTTCGAACTTGAACGGTTTAAATTCTTCCCCCTCACAGCCAGTTCAAGGGTTAAATCAAAGGAAAGGTTCTTCCAAGGTGTGGAAGAAAAATGACTCTAAGTGATTTCATCACTTTCTTCTCTCTTAGTGTTTTTCTTGTTTGTTGCATTGCTTGTGTGTTTTGCATTTATCTTTGAGTCAGTCTAGTTTTATGCTTTGCTTTGTTTAACATGTTTTTGTGTGTTTACTTTCAGTTTTGTTTTTTTTTTTTTTTTTGATATAAAAATAAAAAACAAAAAAAATTGAAAAATCAGAAAAATACAAAAACAGTGTGTGTTTTGTGTACTTTGGTACTTGTGTACCTTGGATGGCCATTGAAACAAAGTGTCTAAACTTTGTATCTTTTATAGCCTAGATCAGCATCTCCATGCACAACTAAGCAAGTAAGCTTTGTGGCTCTTGTTTGTGATGAGTAAGATTAAGTTATCTCTTAAAACTTAACACTTATATCACTCTTTTTAACGGATAGGACTAGAAAATCCTAAAAGAAAGACATAAATAACCATCTCACCACTGTTACCCGCCAATCATGTATGACACCTGTATGCTTCGACATAGCAAAAGTGCAGTGTCATAGACACCTGTGAACACAAACTTGTGTAGATATATATCTTAGAGTCTATAGGTTTTATTAGACAATGCTCAAGGTAATTTAAGTCAAGATTCAAGAACATACAAGTTGCAGGAAGAAGACTTCATATTCTGCTTGGTTCGATTGATCGAAGAACAGGCTCGATCGATTGAAAATCATATTTACAGAATTTTAAGTCGGCCCAAACAACAGCTTAAGCCCATTAAGGATTAGAGTTTCAGATCTACTTCTCCCACTATATAAAGGAAACCCTAAGCCACGTTTTTGAAGGTTTTTGGGAGAGAGAGAAGAGAGTGCCTCTTTTGTATCTAGGGTTTTGTACCCAAACCTCTCTAAGCCTTTGTTGCTCATATTGCTGTTTTGTGTAAATCTCTTGTGAGATCTTTGAGGAGCTTTCCTTTACACAAAACTTAGGGTTTTCAAGGTGGAGATATTATCAAAACCTTAATGATCATTCAGTTGCAAATTCAAGAACTTAAAGATTATCAAGCGAGGGTGCTTGTACTTGATTGAAGAATTCAGGAAAGAAAGAGTCCGTGGATTCGGAGCTTGCACGTGGTCGTGTCAGTAAGTTCTACTGGTGGGTAGCATTAGGAAGTCAAGTGGGGAGCTTGTAGTCCTTTTGTATGAACTTCGATTCTTTCATAATGGATTCAGGTTTGCCTTGAGGATCGGTGGGTCAAATCCTCCCCAAGTTTTTACCGTGTGGTTTCCTGGGTAATCATATCTTTGTGTCTTTTATTATTCTGATGCTTTATTATTTTGATATGATTATTTGATTGTTTTAACCTAGAATTGCATAATTTGACTAAGTAACAACTTGGCTAATTAATCTAGGCTAACCAATCTGGTTGTTCTAAGGGGTCTAAAACCGTTCAACCTGTATGCTTCGGCATAGCAAAAGTACAGTGTCAAAGACATCCGTATGCTTCGGCATAGCAAAAGTGCAATGTCTATGCTTAATATGTTGGGTATTTCTTTTCTCTGTTCTATATGACCATGCATGATATGCTAAATAAAAGAAAATATGCAAAGAAAACATAAAGCAAAATGATAAAAATGCTTTAAATATGATTGCAAGCGTGTTTTCTAGGAGATGTGGGAGTTATAGGATGTATCTCAAAGGTGATAGTCTCCATCAAACAGTTATGATTATGTATGAGTTAAAGTTATTTTCTCATATCTTAGATCATCATAACATGTATACACATATGCAATCTTGCGATGTTTTTCACACACAACACGCAATATACTTTGCTACTATTGATACATGTGCAGGTACAATGTGATTTGACCATCACAAGTGTTTACATGTGTTAATGTATGCTCACTAAACTGTCTTGACTTGTTTTTGAAAAATAAAATTGGTTAGACTTGTTTAATGTGTGTGTGTGTGTGTGTGTTTCTAAGGATCCATGTGCTTAAATTGTTTGATGAAAGATGTTTTTGAGAGCTTAATATGTCGATTGGATCATTGGTTGAGGTGTATATTGGATTGCATTCATGTCTATGTTTTTCACTTCTCGAAAAACTGCTTTTAACTACTGGCTCGACACCTCCTCGATACCTTGTTATCAGTCAAGCTTCTCAAGCCTTTTTCTTATCGCAATCTCGACACCTCTTCGAAACATGTTGGATCGATCGAGAAAGTTCCTGTCTCCTCGATACCTTATCGATCGATTGAGCTTCTGTTCTTGGTTTTGGTGTTTATTCCTCGATACCTTCTTGACACCTGTAGCTATCAACATTCATTTTCTCGACACCTACCTCGACAACTATCTCAACACCTCTAGACACTTTAGCTGTCGAGAATTACTGAAGCTCCTATATAAGCTTTTGTCGATCTGGTTCTCATTTTCTCAATCTCTCTCAATCTATCCGCGGCTGTTCATCTCCCAAACTCCTTTTTCTCACTCAAAATCTTCAACCCACGTGATTTTCGGCCCTTCCTTACTTCAAATCACTTGGTAAGATCTCTTTTTCCCTCATTATTCATGCATTTCATGTTTTGAATCTTAGGTTTTGGGGTTTTTGAAAATTTTTGGGGTTTTTCAAAATTAATGAGTTTTTCTTGAAATTTTGGGTTAAGTTTTCACTTAAATGTGTTCAAAATGTCATACATTGCATTTCATGTGCATTAGAATGGTATTTACATGCATTTAGATGTGTGTTCTATGCTTGTGTGCTGATAGGATTGGATTGGGCTGAGCCCATGATGCTTTTTACTTTGCATGTCGCATGTTCATGCATTCCCCATGTATACGTACTCATTTTTCAATATATTTGATATATGTGAACTGTTTTGGGACTTTTCTGATTGTCTCATTCTCTATCTCTTTCTCATTCTGTTTATATTAGTAGTGTCTATGGCACCTAAGCGTAAATCCACTCTGACTCGGAACCCTCTGCGCTCTAGAGCTTCTTCATCTTCTGATTCTACTCCTCTCAATCTTCGGTTCCGTGATGGTGATGCCCACAAGGCATTTTCGGAGAACTTTTCTAGACAAGGTCTTCATTCGGAATGCCAAGTCATTTTGGCAGACTTCGCCGACACTGACCTTCCCTCTATCATTCACAGTAGGGGATGAGAGTCATTGTGTGACATCCCGGTCACATGTCCTCTTATGCTTATTCATAAGTTTTACTCAAACATGCACGGGATCGATCATTCAGTACCTCTCTTTTTCACTCGCGTTCGAGATACGTGCATCCCTATCACACCGCAGCTAGTTGTAGATGTGCTTAGAGTTCCTAGGATAGAGTTTCCTAACTATCCTTCTTGTGAGCGTCTGAGGACTGTGTCCAAAGATGAGCTCATCTCTGCTTTTTGTAAGCGTCCCGCTGATTGGGGTGAACATCAGTATACATCATGTAGACCTTTTGCTAAAAGTCCTGGATTCCTAAACATGGTGATGACTTTTATACTCCATCCACTCTCTCACTACAACTCCATCACAGAGCCTCGTGCTCGATTTTTGTTATCTCTTCTTAAGCATTTGACTATAGATTTTCCTTCTCATTGCATTCTTTCTATTATAGATGTTCATTTAGATTCGGCGTCCTGTGATAAGCTCATCTTTCCTTCTGCTATCACGAGGATCTTACGCCATTTTTCTATCCCTTTTTCTGTGTCCAACCACTTCACACACATTTGTGCCATAGATGCCGCTACCATAAAACATAGTGAGGCTTAGTTTAGGTCAAGACAGACGGATTCCACTCCTCCCTCCCATTCAGCTCCATCCAAATCTGCTCCATCTACATCTGTTCCTTCTTCCTCTATGGGCGATGTATCTCTTGGAGACATCATGGTGTAGCTGCAGAGCATGGATGCTTGCTTCGATACACTCTCCATTGAGTTGTATCAAGTGAATGTTCGTGTTGGTCGTATTGCACGACAGTAAGCGACCATGGGTGGGTTTGCTTCTAAGGTTACTCCTTCACTACCTCCTCTAGCGGCTTTTGAATCTGAGGATGATGATGATGATGCTTCGGATGATGATGAGATGCTAGCTTTACTGATGAGATGTCTACATGACACTCTACCCTTTGTCACTCATGACAAAAAGATGGAGTAGTTTTGGGTTATGAGAGTAGTCATCTTAGGGGGAGAGTTAGTATAGGACATTTTTGTTAGGGGGAGTGTTGATTTTTGAAGGATGTAGTGAGGTTTTGATGTATCTTTTCTTTTCTATTCTTTTTAGATACATTGATCTTGTATATGAGGTCTTTTGACCAATTTTTACATACATTGTATTTATTTTCTCTATAGATGTGGATGTATGTTTCTTTCACCTATCTCTTCATGTGTTGTTTCTTCTCTATCTTTATACACATATTCATTATACTTGTATGCAATCTATTATTTCTGTTTCACATAAGATACCTTGATGAATTTTGTTTAAAGTGTTTCAGAAATACAGGTTGTCAAAGCCTACTTGCCATAAACTCTTTTCTTGCAAAGTTTTTCAAGGGTTTGTGATAGGATAGATTTTATTGTATTCATCAAGTCTGTCCAAGAAAAACAAGCTGAAATGTAAAATCATTGAAGCTCGACACCTGCTCGATAGCTCCTCGACACCTACTATTTGTCGAGATTTATAAAACCAGATTTTTTGATCTAATTTCTTGGGATCCGTGAATGTGTCTTTGGGCCTTCTTTTCTCCTAACCCTAGACATATAAAAAGATTATTTTAAGAGCCGTCAAATAGTATACAAGTTGCACAAGCATTGAAAAAAAACTCTGTTCAAGCAATTTGTGATCAAAGACGAAGTTCTTGACCTAGTTCATCTTCTCTGAAGAAGTTGCTGTGTATATGCACCAAAGGGTTTTGTGACCAAGCATCTTTCTGATCTTCATCGTGTAGGATGAACTAAAGAACTTTACAGCCAACCTCTCCTACTAAGTTGGTGTTTGAAGTCGCGTACTGGGATCTGCGTATTGGTTAGTCATGTACTTGGGAGCCATGCATCAAAGGTGGGAACTGTCACTACGGATCAAGTCCAATTGGGTATTGGGGTAAGGGTTAAACTGTAGGTTGGTAAGGTACTTAGGATTCTTTTACTTGTAACTGCTTGATTTGATAATAGTGGAGTTTCGGGAGTGGTGACCTGAAAATCACCCTGTGAGGTTTTTGCCATAAGGGTTTTCCTTATTCATAAATAAATCACCGTGTCATTTAATTTTCGCTGCATATTTAGTTATTTGGTGATTTGTTTGTGCTTCCACGTATTTTCATGTTAAATTGATTAATTAATAACTTGACTAATTAATTAATGGGTTTAATCACAAGAGGTCATTCAGTTTGTGGCCTATCAGCTCTCAATAGTATGTATATCTAGGATGGTTTCCTCTTTCGAGGTAATCAATTATATATCCCTAAAAGTTTATTGAGGGACCAGATTATTAGGGATGTTAGGACATATGTAGTTCACTTATTAAGAACATATGTCACTCTTTTATGTAATTGGCTAATCCTTTACAAAACAAACTTTACTTGTATTTGAGTAGATCTAGGATGTGTTGAAATACTTCAAGAAACTATGTTTCAAGATCAAGTGTGGAAGCCTTCAAGTCTGTCCAAGAAAACAAGCTGAAAGTGCAAAGTTACTAAACCTCGACAGCTAGTATGTGTCGAGGTTTAGAAAACTGTTTCAGCCTGTAAGCTCGACAGCTTCTCGATAGCTTCTATCTGTCGAGGTTTATAAAAATCAGAATTTCTAATCTGATTTCTTGTGATTCGTGAATGTGTCTTTGGGCCTTCTTTTCTCCTAACCCTAGACATATAAAAGGATTGTTTTAAGGGCCGTCAATAAGTTCACAAGTTGCACAAGCATTGAAAAAAAACTCTGTTGAAACAAATTGTGACCGGAGACAAAGTTCTGCCCTTGTTCATTTCTTCTGAAGAAGTTGCTGTGTATGTGCACCTTTGTGTTTTGTGACCAAGCATCTTCTTGATCTTCATCGTGTAAGATGAACTGAAGAATTTTGCAGCCAACCTCTCTTTCTAGATGGTGTTGAAGTCACGTACTAGGATCCGCACAAATTGGTTAGTCACGTACTTGGGAGTCATGCATCAAAAAGGGAAACTGTCACTACAAAATAAGTCCAATTGGGTATTGGGGTAAGGGCTCAACTGTAGGTTGGTAAAGTACATGAGATTCCTTTACTTGTAACTACTTGTTGTGATAATAGTGGAGTTTTAGGAGTAGTGACCTGAAAATCACTCGATGGGGTTTTTACCGTCAGGTTTTCCCCATTCGTAAACAAATCACGTGTCATTTAATTTCCACTACATATTTAGTTATTTGGTGATTTGTTTGTGCTATCATGCGTTCGCATGTTAATTAACTTAATTAATATACTTGGCTAAATTAATTGGTTAATTAATCACAATGGGTCAATTAGCGTTTGGCCTATTAAGGGAGCTGAATGGTGGAGGTTTGGGTGGACACATGGGCAGAGACAAAACTATAGCACTAGTGGAGGAAAGGTATTATTGGCCACAACTCAAGAGGGATGTTGGCAATCATGTGAGGAAGTGCCCAATCTGCCAAACTGTCAAAGGTCAATCTCAGAATACTGGTTTATACATGCCTTTACCAGTTCCACAAGCACTATGGGAGGATTTGTCTATGGACTTTGTACTGGGTCTTCCTTGAACCCAGTGAGGTATGGATTTTGTTTTTGTTGTGATTGACAAGTACTCAAAGATGTCCCATTTTATAGCATGCAAAAAGACTCCAAATGTTACTCAAGTGGCCAATTTGTTCTTTAAAGAAGTTGTGCATTTTCATGGAGTGCCAAAGTCCATCACCTTTGACCGAGATACCAAGTTCATCAGTCACTTCTGGCAGACCTTGTGGAAGTGTTTTGACACTTCCTTGAATTACAACAGCACCAGTCATCCTCAGATCGATAGCCAAATAGAAATGGTTAACCACACTTTGGGGAATTTGATTTGGTGTACCTTAGCAGTGAAGCCCAATTAGTGGGATCTTACATTGTCCCAGGCAAAGTTTCTTACAACAGCTCAGTCAGTAGAAGCACTGGTAAGTCTCCATTTGCCATCGTCTACTATGTGCCCCCAAAACACGATTTGGACTTGGTACCCTTACCCAAGCTTCTAGGAGTGAATTAAGCTGTAGAGGATATGGTTGACCATATTCAAGCAATGCAAGAGGAAGTGAGGAAAAAAGTTGAAGCTACAAACGCCAAGTACAAGGCAGCAGCTAATAAGAAAAGACGTAAGAAGATCTTCAGTGTTGGGGATTGTTGACACCCCATTTTGCAACCCGCATTTAACCTCATATGGAGGGTAAAATGGTACTTTCACTTTAAAAATATGCATCTTGATTCTAGTCATTAGATCATTGTACTCATTTCACCAAAATGATCTTGATGTTGTAACGATCAAATCGACTGGTCATAAGCCCTAATCGGACCATTAGATTGAAAGTTATCATCAAATCAAGTTTTAATGGCTAAGATGTACTATCACAAATTGAGTCAAACTATATGTGATTATGAACAATTGATTTCAATTGGTTATAAGTGTAATCAATTTAAGAACAATGATGTGTCATAATTTAATTGGTTAGGACTACATTTTATGGTGAGGTTGCATACACCTAATTAATTAGATAGTTAAATATTAATTATTCAATGAGTAATTTGTGTAATTATCTTTTAATTAGAGTAAATTGGGAACTAATTAATTCTGAAATTGGAGTGATTGGAGCCATTTAATGTTAATTGGAAGCTAATTTGGGACCTATTAATGTTAATTGTGCTGAAACCATTTTCTAACAAATGACCTCTGCTCACTATTTCATCAATATCTCTTAAAATATTTTGAATCTGTGAATGAGATTAATTTTCCCAGAAACTAGACATCCGGGGCTTCAATTTGAACACAAAAACGAGACAATTCCGATCAGAATTGGGTCAGATATGATTTTTCGAAGTTAGCTCTACAAGCTGTTACAGCAGCTACGGGAAAACCGAATTTTGGCTTGCTCCCCACTCCCACCAATCTCTCCATTTAACGCACCAGATTTTTTCCAAGGCTAAAATGAGGTCTAGGTTCATAATCCTTGTCAACTCTTATTAAATGGCCTTCCATTCATATTCCCTCCACTACCACTATATAAACCCTCCCCCTCCTTCATTCTGAGCAAAAAAAAACCCCTCTCTTCTCCTCTCTTGAGTTCTAGTGAAGTTGAATAGTCTTGTCATATCTTGGTCTTTCTGAGACTCAAGTTATTGAGTGAGACTCACTCTCCCTCTCCTAACTCTTCTTTTCCTCCACCCTTAGGATCTCCCTCAAAAGTCTCCTCCTCCACCATATGAATCTTGCATGAAGGTATAACCTCTTTCCCTAATTGTTTTTTTGTGTTACCATGATAAAGGTTTAAGATTAAAGTATGATAGTCATCATTTAAATATTTTTGAATATTCTTAATTGTTCTTATATGTTCTTCACATGTTCTTGGTTGTTCATCACATGTTCATGCATAAACGCTAATTTTAATCTTAAATCTACATCAAAAATATGAAAAACATGTTTCTTTCATAATTCTTTCAAGTCCTTGAATCTAGGATATCACCATACACACACATTCACTAGAATCT
Source organism: Quercus variabilis (assembly GCA_030445155.1). Classification (NCBI taxonomy): domain Eukaryota; kingdom Viridiplantae; phylum Streptophyta; class Magnoliopsida; order Fagales; family Fagaceae; genus Quercus; species Quercus variabilis. The sequence goes on from CP129456.1 coordinate 8,916,015, forward strand.
ATTTGTCAATCCAAATGAAGTGCTTAATAAATTGAATTAGGGTTTATCACATGCACACACTTTAAATTCAACATGCAAATTGATTGATAACATATTGGATGATGTGATATGAATGTTGGCCACCATAGTCTAGAAGACCGGTTTCACCAGGCAAGGTGGGTGCCTAACACCTTCCCACCTTGTAACATAGCCTCCGAACTTAGATCAAGGGTTAGTAGATCAAATGCTTATCTTTGTAATTTTCAATTTCTAGATTGTAACTAGGAAACAAAGCCATGTACTTTATCTTAGATTGTATCTAGGACCAAAACCATGTAATTTTCCTATAATCAATGTAAATTCAAATTTTAAATTAATAAAATGAGGAATTTTTCAACTATGGTTTTCTTATTTTTCCAACAATTAAATAAGTGGCGACTCCTTTGTAAAACCCTTAATCTAAAAGGGAAAATATAACTAGTCGAACCTCCATTTTGAGAGGCAATAACACGACTCTACCCATTCACGTGGGTTTGGCCCAACACTACATTCCTATAAAAACGGGCCGGGGGCACGGTCTCTCACAATGGCGACTCCGCTGGGGATATCGAGGGTTAAGCTTTAATTAGGTTATGGTGGCCAACCATGTCATTGTTTGTTTATTACTTTTTTGTATATAACATGTCTAATATGTCATTATTTTGCATGTCATGCATCATTTGCTTGAATGAAATTTATTTTATTTGTGTGCTAGCCTAAAAGCCCGGTAGTATTAACCGTGGATTGTGGTCTTCCTGAGTCTCACATATCCAGCAGTGAACCTACCACCCACCGCGACAAGGATCATTATGGTTATACCATGGTGGTTCATAAGGATAAACTGTACCATTCGGACCAACGCGATGCTCTTGGCGTCACAAGTTGGGAGGTACGACGTCCTAGCTTGTAGGAACCTTTAACCTACCTTCTACCCATGTTGTAATGACCCATAGAACCTACCTTTAGGTCGGTCCATGTAAATTTCATTTCATCATGCATTTTTTTGGCCGTTGTTTGAACTATGATGACTCAAGTCCAATGTTTGATCCCATCATAATTGTTTGAAACTTGTATGCTATGAATGAGCTCAAGCCCAAAGGCTTGTGATTAAACTCTACTTGGTATGAAAAATGAAAATTGTTTCTTGAATCATTCTAAGCCCAATACTTGAGCCCATCAAAGTTGTATATGCATGATCAATATCAAAAGCCAAAAACTCACAAGATGCATGCATTTCAAGTGCAAGCCCAAGCCATTTCAAGCAAATATCAAAAGATCATAATCAAGGTTCAAGCCTTCCAAGTGCAAGCCCAAGCCATTTCATCATAATCAAGGTTCAAGTACACTAAACCTCAAGCATCCTGAATGGACCAAGAAGAAGCAAGTGGCCCAACTTTGCCTCACTCCACATTTGGTTTGCAACATCATGGTTAAGATTAAAATTTGTTTGTTTATTCCATGTTTCTATGTTTCTTTGAGTTCAAAATTTTCATGTAGCATTTAATGAGCTTTGTTCATTTATATATATTTAAAAAAAAAAAAACAAAAAACAAAAAACAAAAAAAAAAAATTCAAGATTTCCAAATCTTTCCCAAAAAAAGAGAAAAATTTTCAAATGAAAACAGTCCTTGGACTAGGGGCATTGAGCCCTTAAGTCATTTAAAAAAAAAAAAACAAAAAATCGTTGAACTAGGGGCATTGGACTTTCTAGTGATTTTTTTTCAAAAAGACCCTTTTTTTTTTCTTTCAAAGATTTCAAGATTCTTTAAAGTCTTTTTTTTCAAAATGGTACATGAAGATCTCTTGGACAAAACTTTTTCTAAATCTTGATGTTTAAAGGCTTGAGCAATCAACTTGTATTAAGGAATGATTAATTTCATTTGATTCATGTAAAGACTTTTGCTACTTGACTTCGAATATGAGAAGAAATGGTCTTAAAAGGCAATAAAAAAGAATCCATCCATCAGAAAATTCCAAGAATCCATGCACTTGATCCAATTTTCAAAAGTATTTTGTTTCACATTATTTGAGCATTCATAACTTTTTCTTTTAAGAGGAATTTATTAAAAGAGCTCAAGTCACTGTGCCTACAAGCAAGCATTACTAGGGATAGGAGGCCATCTTTGGTTAAACCAAATTATTTCCTATTACCTATAATGTTCATCATCCATTGCTAGCCTATTTGAGCCTTTAAACACTTAGCCTCTTTTTCGCATGAACTCATTAAAATCTAAATCTAGGGTGGGAAAATTCAAAGTGTGCATGCTTAAATCTCATGTTAAGGAGGAGTTGACCTTAAACTTTGAAGTTAATTGATAAAGCTCTCCTAGAGGACATGAAAGACAAGTAGAGAATTTATTAAGCTAAAGATAAGAGATCATCAAAGCAAAATGAGCTTTCACTCAATTAAGGAAAGAGAAATGAAATTCCATCAATGTGAGAGAAACAAAAGTGTGCATCAAGTTTGAAGAGCCTAAAATTTATCACACCAAGAGGAATACAAGATTCATCCAAAAGAGATTTCATCAAAAAAGGAAAGATTCATCAAGCACAGAAAGGTGCAAGTGCATCGAGGCAAGAAAGGAGTCTAGAATGTGCATCAAAATGATCAAAAATCATTAATATGAGAAAAACAAGAAGGGCAAAATGTCCCCAAAAGTTCATTCAATCAAGAGATGAAAGACCAAAAAAAAAAAAAAAAAAAGAAGAAGCCGGCTAGGCTAAAAACCCAAAAGGGTAGTCTAGGCAAAAGCTAAGGCCAAAAAAAATTAAAAAATAAATAAAAAATAAAAAAACCCCACTAGGCTGAAAACCCAAAAGGGCGGTCTAGGCAAAAGTTAGGGCCAAAGAAAAGAAGAAGAAAAGAAAAAATTGGAAAATCCTACCAAGTTGGAAAGTTGAAGATGCAACCTAAAAAGAGAAGAATTTTACAAGATAAAAGTCTAGAGATATGATTCAAGAGGAATGAGCATAAAAACGATTGTTGATACAAGTGACCAATGAAGGCTAATGGGAAGATAACAATGAAGAAATGGGAAAACTCTTCCAATACTTGATTTTTGAGTAATGCATACCTGGGGGAAACATCATGGGGAATTTTGAGCCTTTTATATCTTTCATTTCATAATCCAAACCTGGCCTACATTATAACCCATGAATAAGACCTCCTTAAAATCTTGCTAATTGTAGGCGCATCTTAAACTCTAATATTATTTTCTCTTGAATTAAAAAGGAAAAATGCTTAAAATTGTCAAACTCCACAGGATGATATGTTTGAGGACAAAATTTCTCAAATTCTCAAATCCTCAAAATGACTCAAAAGAACTTCCAAATCTGGAGCACTCTCCTTGTTTGCACCCAACAATGTGGTTCATAAATATTATCACATTTCATTTCTTGATTGCCTTTGGAGACTTAATCTAATGATGTTCAAAAGGATGAACTAAATTTGATTACATGAGTTTAATGATCTTGATTCTTTCTAATCAAAGAGATTTGTTTGATTTTTAAACACTTTGATTTGTTAAAATGGTTGTTCAAAGGACCACCTCTTGTTCATAAAAAAAATCATTCTTTTTCAAAATCTAGTTCTCTTGAACTATGTTTTGACCTGATCCTTTATGAGAGAGGTACGTAGGCAGCCTTGCAGAGGCCCGGTCCCGTTCACCTAAACAACCTTGTGAAGCAAAATCAAAACAATATGACAAAATTGTTTGGGTGCATGTTAGGTTATGCCTATTTGTTTGCATTAAGCATGCTTAAACTTGGAGTATTGGCCTATTTATATTGTGTGCAAGTTTTCACAATAATTGGTTTCTAACAAGCTAGAGAAATGAAGCCTTTTTGTAGGAACTAAGGATGGCGAACCATGATCTTCTTTCATGTTCCCCAATGGTCACAACATCAAATGAGTTCAGCTTCAATCTAAGCATGGAATATGCCCCAAACTGGGGGCATTGGGTAAGCACTTCCAATTCATGTCAATGAATAAATCCATTGCTAATTAAAATTATCTTTTTGCAGGAATTAAGCAAGGACTTATCCAGCAATCCACATCAACTTCCAGTCAAAGTTGTTCTTATTCAAAGGATAGGCTTTTCAAAAAAAAAAAAAAAAAATCATCATGAATAAATCTTCATCATTTCTAGTCCATCTTCATCTTCTTCACTTTTTTATCATAAACAAATCTTCCTCCATGAACAAATCTTCAAAAGAAAAAATCTCCAAAACCATATTCCAAATGAAAAATCTCCATGAACAAATCTTCTTGAAAAGTTTCAAAAATTCAATGGAAAAATCTCAAGAATAAATCTTCAAGAAAAAATCTCCACTTTTCAAAGGAAAAATCTCCAAAACCATATTCCAAAGAAAAAATCTCCATGAACAAATCTTCTTAAAAAATTTCAAAAATTCAATAGAAAAATCTCCAGAATAAATCTTCAAGGAAAAATCTCCACGAACAAATCTTCAAAAGGAAAAATCTCCATTTTTCAAAGGAAAAATCTCCATGAACAAATCTTCTTAAAAATTTTTAAAAAATCCAATGGAAAAATCTCCAGAATAAATCTTCAAGGAAAAATCTCCATGAACAAATCTTCAAAAGGAAAAATCTCCAATGAATAAATCTTCATTAAAAATTTTCAAATCATCAAAGGAAAAATCTCCAAAACTGTTTTTCAAGGAAAAATCTCCTGTGAACAAATCTTCATTAGAGTTTTTCAAAATTACAATGGAAAAATCTATAGAATGAATCTTCAAGAAAAAATCTCCATATTTCAAAGGAAAAATCTCCATGAATAAATCTTTTTTTTTTTAAAAAAAATTCAAATGTTTAAAGGATAAATCTTCAAGATAACTCTTCAGGAAAAAAATCTCAATTTTTCAAGAAAAAATCTCCAATGAACAAATCTTCATTAAAAATTTTGAAAACTTCAATGGAAAAATCTCCAAAGTCAAAGTTTCAAAGGATAAATCTCTTGAGCATAGCTTCAAATGAAAGATCTCCAAAACAAATGGCAAATTGCGATCTCCTTCCATATTCTACGCTGGTCACAACAGCAAGTTAGCTATCCACCTTCAACATTCATCGAAGCATGAAATATGTCCTAAACTAGGGGCATTCGCCAGGTATGCCAAAGTCTTTTCAATGAATAACTCTGTTATTAATTGAAAATATTTATTTTGCAGGTACTAGGGTAAAAGGCCCGCACACATCGGCATGAGCTAAGATCAAGAAATCTTAGGTCTCTGAAAACATGAGCCAGGATCTAGAACCTTTAGTCCTTTGAAAACATGAGCCAAAGCCTCCAAAGAATCTTAGGTCCTTTGAAAACATGAGCCAAAGTCTCCAAAGAATCTTAGGTCCTCTGAAAACATGAGCCAAGATCCAAAAATCCTAGGTCTCTGAAAACATGAGCCAGGATCTAGAACCTTTGGTCCTCTGAAAACATAAGCCAAAGCCTCTAAAGAATCTTAGGTCCTCTGAAAACATAAGCCAAGATCCAAAAATCCTAGGTCTCTGAAAACATGAGCCAGGATCCAGAACCTTTGGTCCTCTGAAAACATGAGCCAAAGCCCCCAAAAACCCTTGGTCCTCTGAAAACATGAGCCAAGATCCAAAAATCCTAGGTCTCTGAAAACATGAGACAGGATTCAGAACCTTTGGTCCTTTGAAAACATGAGCCAAAGCCCAAAGAATTTTAGGTCCTTTGAAAACATGAGCCAAGATCCAAAAATCCTAAGTCTCTGAAAACATGAGCCAGGATCCAAAACCTTTGGTCCTCTGAAAACATGAGCCAAAGCTTCCAAAAACCCTTAGTCCTGTGAAAACATGAGCCAAGATCCAAAAATCCTAGGTCTCTGAAAACATGAGCCAGGATCCAGAACCTTTGGTCCTCTGAAAACATAAGCAAAAAAAAAAAAAAAAACCCCTTCGTCCTCTGAAATCACAAGTCAAGATCCAAAAATCCTAGGTCCTCTGAAAACATGAGTCAGGATCCTTGGTCTTCCATTTTTTTGACCTCAGGTAAGCATGTCTTGTACTTATTCAAAAAAAAAAAAAAAAATTTGCATGCATGAACTACGTTTGGACCTGATCCTCCCACCAAGAGGTACGTAGACAATCTCCCTCGAGATTCGGTCCATATTTTGATCCATAACTTGACCATCTACATTTTTATCTACATGCATCATACATTCACCGTAGTTAAATGCTGATTGCAAACTTAGGTGTCTCTTTCATACATTGACATTCGCTTTTCAAGCTCTGGCAATAAGGGGCATTCTGTTGACACCTCATTTTGCAACCTGCATTTAACCTCACATGGAGGGTAAAATGGTACTTTCATTTTAAAAATATGCATCTTGATTCTAACCATCAGATCATTGGACTCATTTCACCAAAATGATCTTGATGTTGTAACGATCAAATCAACTGGTCATAAGCCCTAATCGGACCATTAGATTGAAAGTTATCATCAAATCAAGTTTTAATGGCTAAGATATACTATCACAAATTAAGTCCGATTATATGTGATTATGAACAATTGATTTCAATTGGTTATAGGTGTAATCAATTTGAGAACAATGATGTGTCATAATTTAATTGGTTAAGACTACATTTTATGGTGAGGTTGCATACACCTAATTAATTAGATAGTTAAATATTAATTATTCAATGAGTAATTTGTGTAATTATCTTTTAATTAGAGTAAATTGAGAACCAATTAATTCTGAAATGGGAGTGATTGGAGCCATTTAATGTTAATTGGGAGCTAATTTGGGACCTATTAATGTTAATTGTGCTGAAACCATTTTCTAACAAATGACCTCTGCTCACTATTTCATCAATATCTCTTAGAATATTTTGAATCTGTGAATGACGTTAATTTTCCCAGAAATTAGACATCCGGGGCTTCAATTTGAGCACAAGAACAAGACAATTCCGATCAGAATTGGGTCAGATATGATTTTTCTAAATTAGCTCTATAAGCTATTACAGCAGCTACGGGAAAACCGAATTTTGGCTTGCTCCCCACTCCCACCAATCTCTCCATTTAATGCACCAAATTTTTCCCAAGGCTAAAATGAGGTCTAGGTTCATAATCCTTGTCAACCCTCATTAAATGGCCTTCCATTCATATTCCCTCCACTACCACTATATAAACCCTCTCCCTCCTTCATTCTGAGCAAAAAAAACCCCCTCTCTTCTCCTCTCTTGAGTTCTAGTGAAGTTGAGTAGTCTTGTCATATTTTGGTCTTCTTGAGACTCAAGGTATTGAGTGAGACTCACTCTCCCTCTCTTAGCTCTTCTTTTCCTCCACCCTTAGGATCTCCCTCAAAAGTCTCCTCCTCCACCATATGGATCTTGCATGAAGGTATAACCTCTTTCCCTAATTGTTTTTTTTGTGTTACCATGATAAGGGTTTAAGATTAAAGTATGATAATCATCATTTGAATATGTTTGAATGTTCTTAATTGTTCTTATATGTTCTTCACATGTTCTTGGTTGTTCATCACATGTTCATGCATAAACGCTAGTTTTAATCTTAAATCTACATCAAAAATATGAAAAACATGTTTCTTTCATAATTCTTTCAAGTCCTTGAATCTAGGATATCACCATACATACACATTCACTAGAATTTATTTGTCAATCCAAATGAAGTGCTTAATAAATTGAATTAGGGTTTATCACATGCACACACTTTAAATTCAACATGCAAATTGATTGATAACATATTGGATGATGTGATATGAATGTTGGCCACCATAGTCTAGAAGACCGGTTTCACTGGGTAAGGTGGGTGCCTAACACCTTCCCACCTTGTAACATAGCCTCCGAACTTAGATCAAGGGTTAGTAGATCAAATGCTTATCCTTGTAATTTTCAATTTCTAGATTGTAACTAGGAAACAAAGCCATGTACTTTATCTTAGATTGTATCTAGGCCCAAAGCCATGTAATTTTCCTATAATCAATGTAAATTCAAATTTTAAATTAATAAAATGAGGAATTTTTCAACTATGGTTTTCTTATTTTTCCAACAATTAAATAAGTGGCGACTCCTTTGTAAAACCCTTAATCTAAAGGGGAAAATATAACTAGTCGAACCTCCATTTTGAAAGGCAATAATACGACTCCACCCATTCACGTGGGTTTGGCCCAACACCACATTCCTATAAAAACGGGCCGGGGGTGCGGTCTCTCACAGGGATTTAGCACTGGTCTACCTTAGAAATGAGAGATTTCCTGTTGGTACCTACAACAAGTTAAAGGACAAGAAATATGGGTCTTTCCAGATTACAAAGAAGATCAACAATAATGCTTATGTGGTTGCTCTTCCACTAGAAATGAATATTTCTTCCACCTTCAATGTTGCTGACCTGTATGAGTACCATCATCCTGATGTGCTAGATAGTGGGAACTCGAGGTCGAGTTCTTTTCAAGTAGGGGACACTAATGTAGAACAAACCACCATGACCTTCCTGGATTCTCACGCATGCCTGAAATTATCGCATAAGGCAAAAAGACACTAGTAGAAATCATGGGCCTTAGAGTCAGAATTGCATGAAATTTAGCAAGCTAAAGCGAAACAGCCTTCTAAGCAATAGTTGTCACTTTGCCACTAGGTACTCCCTAAAAATGGCGAATTCCTTCATTTAGGCCCCTAAAATTGTGATTTTTCCGTTTATAGTAATTTGTGTTTCCTTAATAACTTTTTACTCAAAAGTCAGAATAAGGTCTCGCTTGTTTTGGGACGACCTTTAAGATCAGTAGTTTATGATTCTGCATTTAACTCAATGATACCATTTTTAGTAAATTTTGGTATTTTGTCACCTAATCGCGTAATTAGTGCAAATTAGGATTTTAGACATTTTTCTCAATCTTTATATGTTTTGTAGCCATCAGAGGCAAATTAGACTATTATCAATAAACACAAACTTTTGTCAAGTTTTCTTCTCTAGTGGATTCCAATTTATCTCCTTATGGATTCAGGGAAACTTCTCATGGATTCGAGGTTTACTACCAGAAGCTAACAGTTTAGTTTTTGTTTCATCAAAGAGAGTATCGTGTGTACTTTTTTCAAGCTTTCGTGACATCATATATATTACATGGGATGTGCTATTAAAGCTCAAATTACATAAAATAGTTTTATTGTCTTTAACTCACAGCCTTATCTTATATATTACATGGGATGTGCCATCAAAGCTTGAGCTTCATCACAAAAATTAGGTCAAGTTAGTTGTTACATAAGTCAAGACATATATAAATAGTGAAAATACTAGTTTTTGACCCTGAGCAAACAAAGAATTGGAGAAAAACAGAGTGATTTTTTTATTTTATGTTCAAATTAGGGTTGATTGTGGTCCACTAATGATATCTTAAATACTTTAATTGATAATTATTTAATAATATAACAAATAGAATAAATTTATTAATATGTCTGATTTTATTAACAATTTTCACTTAGTTTTCAGGTTTTATATTACAAAATAAGTAACAGTAGCGCAAAAATAAATAAGTGAAAATAGGAAACAATAAAGCAGAAATAAATAAATAAAATTACAATAATAGTAATTTTCAATTATATACCAGTCCCAATATGAACCTAACCCATTTCTCCTTCACTTCTCTTGTAAGGAAAAGACAAAATAAGATTTATATGAATTCATACACCAAAATGAATACTGTTATTCAAATCTATATCTATATAATAACTAATAATTGAAACCTTTGACTTTTTGTTGACCTCTTCTCATTGCCCCACGTGGCTACATAAATTAATACCACATCTATGATTAAAAACACAACAATTGTATCTTTTCAGTTAAACGTTCACCTTTAAAAATAAAATGCCTATCATTATAAACTAGAGACACAACTCTTGGGGCAGTAGTTATAAATAAAACATCACTTCTTTTTTATATTTTTCTCACTAAACGTTCTTCTTTCCCTTCTCTCTCCCTCTATCCGAAATTTAGTATTTGCAATAGGACTTCTCTTTTTGATAACACCAGCTAGCAAAGTTCCAAAACAAGTTTAAAGGTCAGAGACCTCTCCTCAAATGTATGGTAAATAAAAAGTGGGTTAACGTAGCACAGTATTTGTATCATAAACTCAAAGGATTCGCCTGAGTTCTAAATATATGTTATTGTGCGATTTATATTCATGTTTGTGTTAATATTACTTTCAGTGGTGATATTGATTTTGATGTTGGATTACATAGTAACGTAACAGGTTTATTCTTTTCTAATATTATTCCTTTTCCAAACAACAACTTTAGACAACCTTACAATGCAACAATAAAATGAATACAGTAAATAGAGTTTGTATGAAGGACAAATTGTCGAAAGTTGTTATATATTGTTGCTATTAGTCTTTGATATAGAGAAGTATATATGAAACTATCAAATTGGTTTTGAGTTACTATTTGGTGGATTCTTTGGGCGACTTATATGTATTTATTTATTGCGTGAAACCCCCTTATTGATTTATTGGCTATATTTATTTTATGCAGGGGCGGCTGCACATACATTTCAGGGGGTTCAAATGAACCCCCTGACTTGAAATATATATATATATATATATATATAATATTGCTTTACTAATTTAATACTTTAAAAAATATTTTTGTACACTTTGTTTTAAATCTTGCACACTCTAATCACATATAATTAGCTTATCTCACAATCAAACAACAACTTATTGTATTATTTATGAATGGATGAGTGTGGTTGTGTGAGTTAATAATTATACAGTGCAAGTGGAGTTGAGTTTTTTCATTTAGTTTAAAATATTTTTATAAAAAAATGACAAATATATAACCACAATTGCATAAAAACAAAAATATTATACAAACTTAACAAAATAAAATGGTCATACTTATATTGACAACAGATAATGAAAACTGATAATAAACTATCATGAGACGATTTGAAAATATGAAAACTCATAGAAGGAAATTGTAAAATTTCATATATTTGTGTGTGTGTGTGTGTTTTTTTTTTTTTGATAACTCGATATATTCCATTTTTTTTTTAAATTAAATTTTTGTTTAATTTAAGTTTCTTAATGACCACCCTAGAAAAAATCCCTAGAGCCGCCACTGATTTTATGAGAATACATGTCTAACAATCTAAGTTGGAAGCCATTAATTCTTTTATTTCGTGAAACCACAAATGGTTTGATGATCCAAGCCTTGTACCGGTTCGTGTTAATGGTGGAAAAGGAAGAAACAGGATTCATTATAAACTGTGGTAGCCCCAAGATTTTTTTCTAGGGGGGGTCAATAATGGCAGAGCCAGAAATTTATTGAAGGGGGTCGGCACAAGAAAAAATATAAGATGATTTTCTCTTTCTTTTTTTTTTTTGGTTTTTCTGTATATACAACTTCCACATTATATACAATACAACTATATTATATAATAGTCTGAAAAATTATTAACAGTTTAAAGTTTGTTAAGACAACAATCATTGAATGCATAAACAAATAGAATTAAATAACTAAGAATTGAATAAAAAAATAGAATAAATAAGAATAGTAACACAATTAGGAGTAGGGCTAGGAGTAAGTGTGAAACTAAGAAAAATAATACTCCACTAATAAATTTTTTCTTTTGAAGTGTATGGTTTTATAAATATACACACGGTCACTCTCTTGAAATTGGAGTAAGCAGTAAAAGGTTTTTTGGACTTGGAAATGTGTATAGCACTTATCAAACTACTTGATTGGACATAGAGAAAAACTAAGAATCATGTTCAAGCTTATTTCAATTGAGCTTAACAAAAAATTTAAAGTTTGGGTGTTCAAATTTTTATTGTAGGGGTTAAATTTTTTTTTTTAAATTATATATAAATTTTTTCTTTTTTTTTTGGAACAAGTTAGGGGGTTCATTTGGACCCTCTCGGCTGGTCTTGGAGCCACCCTTATTTATGAAATGTATGATTCTTGACATATGTGCAAGATTGTAATGCCAGGAGTTAACGGCATGCAAACTATGAGTAATATATATATGGTTGATATCATCTCATGCATGTAAATGACAGTTAAACATGTCATTAATGCTAATACCATTGCTTTGGCCTTTTATGTGCAAAGGTGTATGGGTTTGATGAATAAAGAAAATTTGGTCAATATAATAGAGTCAAATATGTTGTATCTATTTTATTAGACTCAATTTTGGCATGGCTGCCACTTTTGTTATTGGTTAGCCTTTTTACCAATTCATGAAGGGACTCATTATTAATTGATAATTAAAATAGCATTATGAGAGCTATTGTTAATAATTTCAAAAAATTGGAGCATAAGCCCAATATTTGGATGTATCGAATTTGAAAAAAAAATATTAAAAAAAAAGGCAAATTGCACACTGATGGGACTTGTATAATATAAAAGTGAAACGTTAGACTTTTTGTTGACTACTTCTTATTGTACCATATGGCTATATAAATTTATGTCATGTATAGATTGAAAAACACCATACAGTTGTGCCTTTTCATTTTTTAATACGCACATTTTCGGTCAACAAACATATTTTTATTCAATATGCACATTTTAGGTCAATAGGCACATTTTCATTCAATAAGAACATTTTCGGACAATAGGCACATTTTGGTATATCAAATACAAAGGGTTATGACTTTTTAATAGGCAACTTTTGGTATATCTAATTTGAATGGTTATGACTTTTCAATAGGCACCTTTTGGCATATATATTACAATGTATCTTATATATACCTATATATACAACACAAATTAAACTAGAGATGCAATATTCTATCTCTTATTTATTTCCACAAAAAACTAATAAATAAAACAACATTTCTTTCTTCTGTCTAATTAATAATACTTTGTGCTATTTCTTTTAATATCATTTAAAAAAAAAAATTCATGCATTTTTGCTTATGACTCAAACTCAAAAATGATGGTTTTTTCTTTTTTCCTAAAACTCATCTAGTAGCTATTCCCGTGCATCACACGGGTTAGCAACTAGTATACACTATAATTGATGATAAATTGCTATTGACACCCTAGTAAGTATTTAGACCTCGAAATCAAATTTTACAACTTAATTACTTTTCAATCCTAAACTAGCCATTAGTCCAAGTTTAAGTGATTAACCAAATTTCATATTGCATGCATATTAGAATATGAACTTAAGGATAAATAAAGTAATATGAAACTGCGGAATAATAGAAAACCACACAAAAACACCAAGATGAATTTTCAAAGAGAAAAAAACCGAGCACTCCACTGTCGATTCTCCACTAGTAAATAGTTGCAGTATATGGTTACAACAAAAATCCTCCAAGCCTAAACTACCCAATGTACTTGAGCCCTTCAAGCTCCTACTAGCAATCGACTTCATCGAGTTATTTCTTCCCCTAGCCTCCAGAGTCCACACTTTGAGTGCCAACGGTAAAGCACTAACTAGTAAAGTCTCTTGTAGTCGAATAAGAGATCTAGTTCAAACCTCGGCTTTACCGAAGATCAATTGGTGTCTTAGCCTAATGATAGAGATAAATCATAACAGAGTGGACACCATAAGTTGAAATTTAATCATATCTCTATATTATATAAAAAAAAAAAACCATTGTGTAAAATATATATCTTTTACAACTTATATTCTAAAAATATTTCTTAAATATATCTTATAAAACAATAAAGGTTTTCTTAAAAACTAAATTAGAAATTGCACAATTAGTGGATAATAATAGTTTAAAAATTAATGAAAGTAATAAAACATTGTCTTTACTTAAATTAGATGATAATTTTAATACACATCATTTTTACATGTCTAAACACATACAAGTTAACATAAAAATAATAATAACACAAAAATCTTCTTCTTTTTTTAATTTATGGAAACAAAATCAACAAAGATTCCAAAGTTCCAACCATGGAAACCTAAACATCCTCTCTTTTGACCCAAAAGACCTCAATACCCCTTCATCCTTTACTTCTCCATTGCCAAAAAAATAAAATAAAATAAAAGCTTTTGTAAAAGAGATTTGCTTATCAATTTTTTAGGGTATAGTTTAAATGCATTATCTTTTAGTGAGTTACATATGGCTAAAGAGAATACTAATATTTTACTTTTCTTTTAGTTTGCATGCAATCAAGTCTTTTTCTGCAACTTTTAGCTGTTGAACAAAATGCCTTTGTTATGCTATAAGGTTCAATTTTATACTCCACAAATTATAATATGCCAAGTGTATAGTTGTTGTTTTTTCTTTTTATGTTTTGTTACTTTATAAGGGAAAAATAATGTAACATGTGACAGGCTATGGTTAGTGGATCTTAGGTGGAGTAACTCTATTATGACAAAATATTTTTATTTACTAGTAGCTTGGTAGAGTATTCTTGATGAATAACAATCATGTGTCTTGCTATGAGTGTTTTACTTTATACTTCACAAATCAACATGTAACACATATTTCTTTTTTCCCTTTATAAAGTAATCACATTTCTGCTCAAAAAAATAAAAAAACAAAAAATAAAAAAACAAAACAAAACAAAAAAACAAAAAAACAAAAAAAAAAAAAAAGGAAAAAGTAATCACATTTCAAATTGACAAAAAAATAAAAAAATAAAAATAAGGCATACAGTAATTAATAGAGCATAAATAGAAATACTAAAAAAGGGACATGGGATTTATATTCTCTCTTGCCTAGCTTTAAGTTCCCACGTAAGTTAAATAGATAATTTTAACAATATGATCAAATTGAAGTTTTTTAACTTTTAAATTAAGGAGATTTTAACTCTTGGGGTAGTAATACTACACAAAACTAAGGACATATTTAGAACATTGGGTTGGTGATTACGTAAGAATAAAAATTAGTATTTTTAAAAATGTAAAAGTTGAAATAAAATAACTAATCATATATGGGTAACGAATATATGAATTTACAAGAGCAAATTCTCCACACTCAAATTCCCTCTCTACTCCCTCACCACAGCCCAAGCCGCATGTCTCTTGGCATCCTCCTCTGGGTGATTTGTTCAAAATAAACTTTGACGGAGCCGTCTTTAAGGATGAAGACCAAGCTAGTATTAATAGGGGTTATTGTTAGAAATGGTATGATGAGAATCAACAAGCATTAAAGGATTCATTGCATGTTCTAGTTGGACCTATTACAAGAATAAGATCAAAGAAGATCAAAGAAGCACTTAATGGGCTGATTCAAGAGATTTGGGCTGATTCTAACACAGGACATTCCAAGCTTGGCCCAAAAGAAGATGAAGGCGTAATAAATTTAATCCAAGCTATTAAGGCCTGATCTGGCTTAATTGGGCGATATTTATGGTGTAGATTAATGGCTGATTGACTTTCTAGCTCTATATCAATTAATAAATATTTTTCCTATTTTGGAGTTGCTAATTTCAGACCGAATCTACCTTAATATTAGGCTTCTATTATTTAAAAGATTTTTTTAGCTATGTTCCTATCTTGGAGCTACTAATTTCATACCAAATCAACTTTTATTTAGGCTTTTATTATTTAATACGTTTTTTTTGTTTTTTTTTTAATATTTTTAGTCATGTCTTATAAATAGCATGCACTCATTGTAATAAAGGATGATTGAATAAAATTAAAAAAAAAAAAAAAAACAAAAAAAGTGAGGTTTTGCTTCTTCTTTTGGTTCTTTAAGAACTGTGAACTTATCAAAGATTCTTTCTTGTGGCATTCAAAATTTATACCTTCGGTACGTGATTTAGTTATAATCATTGGGTCGAGGTCTGTTACTTATACCTATAGTTTGCATTTCATTTATAAATGTTGGGTTAGGGGTTCTATCAAAATATGAATTTTAGCTTTCTTGGGCAAGTATTCCAATATTATTTGTTGGGTCTCAAAGCGTGTCGATTGGGATTCGCATCATTTGGTATCAGAGCACAGGTTTTAAAATCAGTTTTACTATCCTTTTATCTTTTGTTTCTTGTTATCATCTTATCTTGTTCCTTTTGTGTTCTTTATTCCTTGTTCTTATTTTGTGATGTGCACTAGGTTAAAATCATGCCCCAAACTCCAAAAAAAAAAAAAACAACAACAACAACAACAACATGAAAAAAAAAAAAAAAAAAAAAAAAAAAAAAAGAGACTTCAGAAAAGAAATAGAAAAAAGAAATATATATATATATATATATATATTATTTGTAGTTTCAGTTCTCTTAGACCAAAATATTGTTTTCTTTTATCCTCTTCCTTTGATGTTTTTGTAATATTTTCTTATTGTCAATATTAGTTTAAATACTACAAGTTGAATTTCTTGATCAAGTTTATTAGTTTAATGTAGAACTGAAAAGGGGAAGCTACGAGTGGAAAAAGGCAAGAGAGTGTGAGACTAATATCGAAAAAAAAAAAAAAAATAATCCCAATTTAAGAGTGAAACACGAGTGTGAGTGACATAATTTGAGTGCAAACATGTGAGGGAGTGTTGTGAGGAATTATTTTTAACATTTCTC